>CM068961.1:11619259-11636184 GCA_035128595.1 Eptatretus atami | reverse complement strand
AAGGAAAAGGCTACAGAGTCATCAATTTGAAAACAGTGTCATTCTTTTGAAAAGAGCATTTTTTTTAACAGTGTTAGCATTTTGAAAAAAATCCCTCCAAATGTGTTTGCAGTGGTCCAAAGAAGTTGAAGTTGGATTGAATTCAATCTGGGCAGCAAGAATGGTGAGAAATTATCTCTGAACCAAAATTAATTGATCGTTTCCTCAGCTTTAAGGAACACCAACTTGGGAGAGGTGTAATCCAGTGCACCATGACTGTGCTAGGGATAACACCTGGGATCTTCACATGCTATCGATAAGAAAATGATATTTCTTCAGTAAGATCTTGGTTGTATGCAATTATTGTACAAGACCATCGGTGCTCGTTTAATTAACCTTTGCCAGTGTGAATGCAGAGCACCAGGATGTTCATTATCCACAATGTCACATCGTGATTAAAGTTGCTCACATGTGCACACCTTCAAGGTATCATCAATTAACTTTCTTGTGTATTATGGATAACTTTTGGAAGACTTAACTCCGTATTTGGTCAAAAACCAGGGAATTAATCACCATCCCCCGAATGCATCTACACCACTGGCACAATAACAATGCTAGCGGAGGCACAACAGGAAGTATTTCTGCACAAGTCATTCCCAGAGATTATGTAATCTATACAGCAACAACAAATAATAAAAGTTTAGTTTTCACCAAAACTATCCTAACACTTGCAAATTACTACGTGGCTTAAGCTTAACGACAAATTCAAGTGAACGAGCAGACATTTCATACAACTACAAGAATGAATAAAGATCAATTTAATCCAGAAGAATGCACTTTTAGGAAAAAGATCCATACCCGTTTGCTCTTTCTGTCGTGGCCTGGCCTGGTTTTCTCACGGCTTCTGCGTGGCTTATCGCCTTCCCCATAGAACCAGCCATTAAGCATCCACACAAAGCTAATTCCCAAGCTCGGATCATGCCACGCTTTGCATCGAAGTGTGACCTTCCCACCAACATCCACACTTGAGTTCTGTGGATGCTCTGTAATTAATGTTGGGCCTACAAAGTGGGGAGAAGTTGGAGGGAGGGTGGGGGTATAATGAGTTGACTTTATATGTTACACCCACACACCTCAAGAACCAGCATTTGATCACACTTAATATGTGACATTTCTGGAGGTCCAAAGTGTTGAGTCTTTGTACAAAAACTTTACATAAAATATACTGCTTTCCCATTTTAATAAGAACATGCAAGACCGATGTGCATCCATATATGACTAACATCAGCGGATCAATGATAATGAGTATGTACGTATACCCGAAAGCAGGCATGCTGCTTGCTGTATCGACATTACATGTTTTCAAAATATACATTTGCTATTCAATGCTATCAAAGATCACTTTCAAACAATTTCAAATGCATTTCAATGTCCTGTGAAAGACTTCCATGACAGCAGCAGCAGGTGACCAGATTGCTCAAGAAGCAACAAATATAAATCCTCCTCCTCCCCATCCCCCCTTTCCATCCTCCAATTGTAGCTTTTAAGCAAAAGGTCTAACTAGGTGATTGCAAAATCATACTCATTATTGTCAGTGTATACTCTCATTATTTACTTTAATGCTGGTAAAATAATCAAGTTTCTCGCTATTTGTGTTGTTTCAGGTATCTATCACGAATGATGTGTATGGCTGCTATGGCAGAGAAAGTGCAAATGAAGAAGACATTAAAACTCTTGTTAAGTTCATCATGATGCAGACGAAGAACGCACATAATATCCAGCAATATGTTTTGGCAAGAAAAGAAAAAAAATATCCACCGAGATTAGGGGAAGACATTTTTCATCTGCTGAAGGGGTTAAACCATGAAACTTCATTCAGAAGGAAGGCTTCTTTTCTGAAGTCAAAAGATTGGTTGACTGCTGCACGGAATGCATTTAAGAATATGGAAATTATGCAGAATAAAGAAGTTTTGTTAATGGTACAATGACTATTTTCAGAAGACCATCTTAGGAGTGTTAGAGACATGTTTACAACTCCACTTTGACCACTCCACGTGATGTGCACCAAAGTCTCCATTCCAGCAGGTCAAATATATCTGTTGTTTCCACTGCGCAAGGTTAAAGACCCTATCACACATTTCTATTGACAACTAGAGGGCTGCGATCGGAGATCGTTGATGGTTCCATCACTTGGACAAACCACTGTATAGCCAACTCTTAATATTAACCAATTGGTAGCAGTTGAACTTTTGCCTCATCATGAAAACTAACGTTTTTATTTTTTCCAAAGAGCAATACGTACACCACAGACACCAAGACTAAACATTTAATGCCTCTCTCCAGGAGCCATAACAGTTTAAAAATAATAATAATAATAATAAAAGTAATGGGGGAAAAATGAAATAATTGAAAATTAAAAAAAATATTGAAAATTGGAAAAATTGGAAAATAATAATTAAATTATGGAAAATTAAAAAAAAAATCAAAAATGAAATAAATAATAATAGTAAAATAATGAAATTTTTTTTTCTTCAAAAAGCAGGACACAACGGACACTAGGAGGAAACACTTAAATAATGCCTCCCTCCAGGAACCATAACAAGGCACGGGCAGCCAAAACTGGCATCACGTTAAGAAGAGAGGTGTTTGACCAAAGGTATCTGCACCAATGATATGCTTTTTGACCAGTATCAATTCAACTGGACATCAAAAAATTGCCAGATAATAATTTGAAGACATTCTGGAGAACGATCCTTGGACGTTCTACTACGTTATAGGCCCTGCCCATCATGTCCTTTTCGAAAATGATTGTTGTGGTCCACTCCCTAGCAGATGATGAAATATTGCTTAAAGTGTAGCTACATAATATTTGCCTTATCATTATTTTAACTTATCCCACTTTCAGAAGTTACACGTTAGCCCACATTTCACACCCAACATTTGTGGTATCATTTTGGGTTATGTGAAAATTTTGGTTGCCCACTCCTGATTGATGCCAACACAAACATGCACAATGACACTAGCTTTAAGGCAGTGCATCGTCTGCATATACTCATTGTCCACACTACGTTAAAGATGACTCCTCTTGAGTTTATGACAATGGATATTCCCATTGTAGTGGTGACCATTTATCACACCAATCATCGATCCAGATGCTACAACCTCTGACTCTTATAAAGATATCTTTAACCCTGGCTGGCATCCCCAAATCTCTTGCTAATGAATGCCAAAGCGGTTCTTGCTCTGTAAAAAGCTCCAAGGTGGATCACAATGCAGTCCATGTAAACTCGTGTCTGCCATCTGATAGTTTGAGCTAGTACATAAATGGCCGCACAGCGCTAACCAGCCAGCGAGCTTCGTGGGCCACACCACCTCATCGTTTTTATCATCGCACGTGCCTTGGTCTTCCTTCCAGGAGATAGTGTAGGTTAAAGGATTAGTGGGCCCAGCAGGGATGAATTAGTTTCAAAGGGTTTAGAAAGGCAGGCATTAGAAATTAGATACAGGGATTGCTGGGCAGCTAGGATAGGATAGGGCTGAAGCCGGCCATCTGACCTGCCGCTACCACGCACTCCTGACATGAACGTGACATCTATTTATTTTACCGGTATCCAATCCTTCGTGCCAGTTCACTCTTTTGCAGGGACAGGCTCTCCTGTCTGGAATGCATCCTGCCAGTCCAAAGAGAGTTGAAGCTCGTTTCCGATGTTTGGAGAAATCAAGATGGAGAGAAAAGGAAGAACTCAAAAGAACAGGTTTGATGCAGACGATGACTGGCACACCACTTGTGATGATTACTGCAGCTCGAGCAAAGACTCGCCATGCAGTTTGCAGTCCCAGAAAAGATCAATGCGGCCGTGACAATGCTTACGGACAAACTGGGAAGAAGTTAAATACATGAAGAAGTCGAACACCCTAAAGATCTAATTCACATGTCTTCTGGCATCATTGCATCCCCTAAAGTTTGCCTTGACCTGAAGACTGCTCACCAGAAGGGAGATGAAAATCCATTTGTCACCTTTTGTGAGCACCGACTGCAGGGAATTGAGACCGACCTCAACTACACATTAAGGAAAATGAAGTTTAAATTATTCACTGATACAGGGAACAAGGCGCCGACAAAGGGGAATGATAAAAAAAATCAGTTTGAAAAGTAACCGGAAACTTCTTGCCAGACTTGGCATTAAAGGCAGAGCCCACAAAATTGATGTGAAGAACATGATGTCATATTGTTTGGCCCACTTCCACTGGCTGTCGCTACACACGACGGCTGCCTTGTATAGACTAATAAGGCAAGGCTCCTGCTCCACCTTGAATCGGCCCCTGAAGCATCACTAAAGGTCGAGACACCAAGCGGGAGTGCTCGGATTCTGGATTGGATGGTCATGCTGCAACAAATGAGCCCAAAGTACATGTCACAGAACATCGGTCAACTTGCCGATGATAATCTCCACCAACTGTTGAATTTTGCTTGCAATCATGGTTCAACTGCAAGAGACTTTGTGACGGACAGATATCCAGCTGTCATCATCAAAATGCAGAGTGCAAATGAAGAGCAGCAAGTGGTTCCAAGAAAATCAAGATCGTTAAATTCCTGTTTGAGATGTAGAGCAAGTGTGATGTTGGAAGAGTGAAAGGTGTGGCAGTAATCGTGGCTCATGGGGAACTCTGCAATGACCGTTCCATCCGCAAGATGGAACGGTTTTTGTAAAAGACATCAGAGCTGCACTGTTCACGCGAAGAGGCAGACACAAGATATTCTTACGTGCCAGATACATTTCCAAATCTGGTGGCAACAGTATCATTATCATGAGTCCTGACATGGATGTGTTTGTCATCGGCATCACATCGACTTCAAGTCTTGGCGGCTCCCAGCTCTACTTCCACGCTGAGAAAGATGAGGATATGCTGCCTATTAATCTCCAAGCTATTGTGCAATGCCATGGAGATTACATAACCAAGTCGCTGCTTGGCCTCTACTGCTTCACTGGATTTGACTGTCAGTTTATATTATGGCAAAGCCAAGACAAAGGCTATCAAACTGATTTTGAACAACTCAACATTGTGTTCAGCATTTCAATCTTGAGGGGAATCGTTCACAGTAACTGAATACATGGTGTCAGACCTGGAAATCTTTGTCTGCAAACTATATGGTCAGCAGGAATACACACACATAAATGATGCCAGATATTCTCCTTGGTGACCATGGCAGAGAATGTTTTGTCAACAAATTGAGATACCTTGCATAAGCATATTCAGCGAGCCAATTTCCAAGCTGCCATTTATAAGCACAGCTTAGAACAGCACCCAGATATTCCACCTCCTGTGAGACAGGGATGGAAGCTGACAAATGATGCAGCTGATGCCCTGGGAATTGACTGGATGCAGATGCAATCGGCTCAAAAAAGCATCCAGCATTCATACTGTGCATGCAAGAAGTCCAAGTGCAGAGTAGGGGAGGCAGATGACAAATGCTCCATGTCTTTAGGTATTCCATGGACAGAACTGTGCTCATGTCATAGATGTGAGAATAAGATCTACCAAAGATCTACCAACTCCCACCGATGACGATGATGTAGCCAGTGAGCCTGAGGACATGGGTGGAGGAGATGATGGGCTTTTTTAAGCATTCCCACAGCATTAAGGGAATGAAAATGATGACTTTCAAGAAGAGTCATCTTTCATGTAGTATGGACAGGAAGAAGTTGCAGTGGATGCACTGCCTTAAAGCTGGTGCCATTGGGCACATTTATGTTGGCATCAATCAAGAATGGGCAACCCATACTTTCAAGTAACCCAAAATGATACTACAAATGTTGGACATGAAGTGTGGGCTGACTTGCAGCTTTCCAAGCTGCCATTTACATAAGTTTGTGCATAAGAAAGAAAGTGGGATAAGTTAGAATAATGATTAGGCATATATTAACTACACTTTAAACAATATTTCATCCTCTGCCAATGAGTAGACCAAAAGAATCATTTTCTAAAGGCAAGGGCCTATAGTGGGGCAACTTAGCTAAATATAGCATAACAATTGTGCATTTTGTGAGGAAAGCACCAATATTTGGCATATCACAGAATTATCTAGTCATATTATGAATAGATTTGGATATTGGGCCATCTCAAATTCAGCGCTGATGGCTGTGGCAGCCATTTTTCAAAATGGCCGCCAGTGGTTACTGTATGACACATCTGCTGGAGAGGAATGCAGGTTGATAGTGAAAGTTTATTTACTAATAAAGGTCCAATAATGGTCAAAGAAAGTAACAATTTGATTTGGTTGAGAAAAAAAAGTTAGAAGTGGACTAATTAGTCTTATAAGAACAGATTCTGAATGAAAACCAATGATAACATTCATAGCACTATTGGCTTGGCACATGGTAGTAGAAGTGGTGTGCGTGCATATTGACCCGGAATCGCGCACGGTTGAGTTGCCAGCTTACACTTGTTGACTCGATTCATTGTGTTCTGTGCGCATATAGTCTCGATGCTATCCCATTGTTAACGTAGTTCATCAAGTTGAGTTTGGTTTGCGGGGTGCAGTTTGGTCATAGGATTATCTCAGTCACGGATTACCGGGTTACAAGGTTCTGCATGTATTTCCGTTCTGCCTTCACGGCGTCAGTTCCAGTTTGCTACTGAGTGAGGAAGTTCTCTCTTCGTATCGGCGTGTTGGCGAGATATCTTTACCATGATAACTCGTTAGTTTTCTGGTTATCTTTGTTCGATTGACGGCAATGAGATTGATTCTGACTCTCGTTCTGGCACTATGACTTTGTACGATCATGGTGAATTAGTTACACTTCTCTTACTACATAGATTTCATACTCTCGATGTCGTATGGAACTCTGTTACTCGGCTGCTCACGCCTAAGTACGCGCACAATACACGCTCTCGACTCGTGACATCAGACAACATCATGTATAACGACGGTATGTCCCCGAAAAACAGTCTGCCAGACGACCTTTCTGCCATCATTGGCATTGGTAGATGTTTAAAGATACCACAATGTCTGTTGTTTGGAGGTGAGTTTCACCAGCACTGGAACAAATTGCATTTTCCTGTAACTCTCAGTCGAGTATCCTGCATCAGAGTGGCAACCCACTGGAATTGGTTCTAGCATATAACATAGAAATTTTTTTTGTCTCATGATATGCTTTCAAAAAGAATATTAGGCTCTAATTATTCGGTTGTGTTTACCTCCAAGGAAAATATTAGAAAATTAGATGAGATATATTTCCTGCTTAATTCTGCATTTTTGCAATAAAAGAACAAGAAATTAAGTATGTTGAGCCCTGCTATTTGTGGTTTATACGTTTCCTGGAAAATGCTGGCGATATAAATGAATTGGTGAATAGCGAAGCATTGTTTCAAAGAAAAGTGGGGATAGATCCAGTGATTAGTGACTCGCGAAAATTACCGTGAACGGCGAAGCCGCGAATGTTGACACACAAATTGTTTCAATGGGAAAAAGGGGAATAGGTCCCGATTCAATGAAAAATGCCACGAATAGGCGAATCTGCAAATGGTTGAAGCCGTGAATGCTGCACATTGTTTTCAATGGAAAAAGGGGGATAGGTTCCAGATTCATGAAAAATGCCGTGAATGGCGAATCTGCAAATGGTGAAGCCGCGAATGCTGCACATTGTTTCAATGAAAAAGGGGGATAGGTTCAGATTCATGAAAAATGCGTGACTGGCGAATCTGCAAATGGTGAAGCCGCGAACTGCTGCGCATTGTTTAAATGGAAAAAGGGGGATAGGTTCCTGGCAGTTCCTCGTTCATCGGGGAACTTTAAAAGCTTAAAATATTTTTTACTGCGAATGCAGCACATTAACAGTTTATTTAAAAGTGATTAACCAACCATCTGTAAAAACAAAAAAAAACCCAACATTTCGTCGATTTGTTGGTGATATTACTGATTTTTTTTCGGTATACTGGTATATTCAGAATTCCAATACCGGTTATTGATATGAAAAATTATATCGATATAACCGGTAAATCGAAATATCGCTGGACGCGAGCACAGTTTGGACTACTTTTAAAGTTGAAGTTCCTAACCCAATTTTCCCTATTTCCCCTTAAGTTTGCGAACTTGCGCTTCACAGGGATTTTCAGAACGTAACTCCTGTATATACTTGAACACTGCATGGGATATCGTGTTCTATGAACTCTGGTTTAATTTGGTATTGGTGTGGCGCGGCCTGATGGGCGCGAATAGCCTCCTCCTGCATCTAATTTCCTTGTTGTTATTCCTTGTTGTTGTTAACACATCAATGTGGCACTTCAAGTGATGACACTTCTACTCTATGAATTAATGGTATTCTTTTTTTTCATGCAATTCTTTTTATTTCATGTCCTTCCTGATAAAAGCCTAATTTGATAAAAGCATCAACATGCTGGAAATAACCATGTTATCATCATACTTAACACAACGTTTTGGACACAATGAGGAAACTATGAAGAAGTTGAAGACTTCATCTGATAACCCAATACTTAAAATATTTTTCTTTTTCATTTTTTCTCAAACCTCTTCCTCTCATGCCACCTGTGACTTGGATACCGTTGATGTCAGGAGGGTCCACTAGAACAACATGATAATTACATTAGTTGTTGTGCTGACATATTGCAAGCTACCCATTGCTGTTCACATTAAGTGTTGAGTTGCTTAACTTGTGACAATACAGCTCAGAGTTAGCCTAATCACTTCAGCTATCTAGTCTGAGTTCAATCCACAGTCTTACTCTAAAATGTCAATGCGTTGAGTCTAAAGCAGCACCTTGCATCAATGAGTGTACCATCATTTTGAAGGGGACTATTTAGGGAGCTGTCCATTTAGCAGCAAATCAGTTTTGGATGATAAACATCCATGGTGAATTTTGAAAAAGGGAAGCCATTGTGTGCATGTGCTGAGGCAAAAATGTAAATTCCTGCCCGATTGAGGGCATTTTTGGCAACACTGAGATCATGCGATGGAATAGCGAGGATGAATTTTCTTCGTGGAAATGTTTCTCTCCCAAGCAAGTGGTGAATACATTGATAATGATGGTAATGATGATGATGCTTATAAGATTCTCAATGTGTGAAAACAGGTGTGAGAAGTATGCTTTGTCAATAAACAAAGTGTGCCTTACGGGCGAGCAGATGTTCGTGTAGTTTCGACGGAAGACTGGCTTCTCCATTCCAGCACATTTGTTGCCTTCACGCGAAACTGATACTCCAACCATGGCTTCAGGTTGTCAATAGTGACCTGCGACGAATCCCCCTCGATGATATTGTCTGCATGGTGGTAAGTAGAAAAAAAACATGTAAGTAAGCATGAAAAAATAAAATCCAAAAATCAAGTATCTGACCGAGATGTGATACGTAATGTTTGCTCAGAAAAAGGATGTTATCTCATACATATCACAGTAGGTTTGAATTGAACACGAGTAATTAAACAGCTTCACAAATAGGCAATGGAGCAGGACGGTGTTAAGCAGAAAAGGTAGTGATACAAAAATAAAATAAATAATGATCATCCATACCATATCAACCTCAGTCCAGTTGGGTCTGATATCACTTCGGGCCTGCACAGTGTACTTCATGACAGGACTGTGATTGTTACTTGCCAGGTTGCCAGGAGATTGTAGCAGATGAAGATGTAATTGAGTCAATCGTTACGTTTTCGGGAGGTTCTGGCGGACCTGAATGGAACGTGTCAAAAATAAATATGAGAATTCCAAAATACAAGTGCATGAAAAAGTTATCCCTTCATGTTACATGAACTCGAAGAATGGGATTAAGCAAGATAAAAGCAAGGAAAAGGGCCACGGGTGTTCTAAGCAGTTTGGAGAAATGCCTCTCTGGTTAAGCACTATCCTAATTCTTCTCCTCTATGCAAGCAGCCACAATTGATGGCTGCTAAAGACAGCAGTTAGAAGAAGACTTCATATACCTCGCAAGAAGATGCGCCAACACTGCCTTTTCATCTGCCATGGTTCTTGCACACAGGTGTAAACACCTGCGTGACTCAGCTGGACATTTGTGTGGTTAAATCCCAGAACTCTTTTCCTGGTAGTAATAAACAATTTCATGACAGACATGGATTATACACCAAATATTGGAGAAAAAAATATGGAAAAAAAAAGGAAAGGCTACAGAGTCACATTTGAAAACAGTGTCATTCTTTTGAAAAGAGCATTTTTTTAAACAGTGTTAGCATTTTGAAAAAAATCCCTCCAAATGTGTTTGCAGTGGTCCAAAGAAGTTGAAGTTGGATTGAATTCAATCTGGGCAGCAAGAATGGTGAGAAATTATCTCTGAACCAAAATTAATTGATCGTTTCCTCAGCTTTAAGGAACACCAACTTGGGAGAGGTGTAATCCAGTGCACCATGACTGTGCTAGGATAACACCTGGGATCTTCACATGCTATCGATAAGAAAATGATATTTCTTCAGTAAGATCTTGGTTGTATGGCAATTATTGTACAAGACCATCGGTGCTCGTTTAATTAACCTTTGCCAGTGTGAATGCAGAGCACCAGGATGTTCATTATCACAATGTCACATCGTGATTAAAGTTGCTCACATGTGCACACCTTCAAGGTATCATCAATTAACTTTCTTGTGTATTATGGATAACTTTTGGAAGACTTACTCGTATTTGGTCAAAACCAGGGAATTTAATCACCATCCCCGAATGCATCTACACCACTGGCACAATAACAATGCTAGCGGAGGCACAACAGGAAGTATTTCTGCACAAGTCATTCCCAGAGATTATGTAATCTATACAGCAACAACAATAATAAAAGTTTAGTTTTCACAAAACTATCCTAACACTTGCAAATTACTACGTGGCTTAAGCTTAACGACAAATTCAAGTGAACGAGCAGACATTTCATACAACTACAAGAATGAATAAAGATCAATTTAATCCAGAAGAATGCACTTTTAGGAAAAAGATCCATACCCGTTTGCTCTTTCTGTCGTGGCCTGGCCTGGTTTTCTCACGGCTTCTGCGTGGCTTATCGCCTTCCCATAGAACCAGCCATTAAGCATCCACACAAAGCTAATTCCCAAGCTCGGATCATGCCACGCTTTGCCATCGAAGTGTGACCTTCCACCAAATCCACACTTGAGTTCTGTGGATGCTCTGTAATTAATGTTGGGCCTACAAAGTGGGGAGAAGTTGGAGGGAGGGTGGGGTATAATGAGTTGACTTTATATGTTACAACCCACACACTCAAGAACCAGCATTTGATCACACTTAATATGTGACATTTCTGGAGGTCCCAAATGTTGAGTCTTTGTACAAAAACTTTACATAAAATATACTGCTTTCCCATTTTAATAAGAACATGCAAGACCGATGTGCATCCATATATGACTAACATCAGCGGATCAATGATAATGAGTATGTACGTATACCCGAAGCAGGCATGCTGCTTGCTGTATCGACATTACATGTTTTCAAATATACATTTGCTATTCAATGCTATCAAAGATCACTTTCAAACAATTTCAAATGCATTTAATGTCCTGTGAAAGACTTCCATGACAGCAGCAGCAGGTGACCAGATTGCTCAAGAAGCAACAAATATAAATCCTCCTCCTCCCCATCCCCCTTTCCATCCTCCAATTGTAGCTTTTAAGCAAAGGTCTAACTAGGTGATTGCAAATCATACTCATTATTGTCAGTGTATACTCTCATTATTTACTTTAATGCTGGTAAAATAATCAAGTTTCTCGCTATTTGTGTTGTTTCAGGTATCTATCACGAATGATGTGTATGGCTGCTATGGCAGAGAAAGTGCAAATGAAGAAGACATTAAAACTCTTGTTAAGTTCATCATGATGCAGACGAAGAACGCACATAATATCCAGCAATATGTTTTGCAAGAAAAGAAAAAAAATATCCACCGAGATTAGGGGAAGACATTTTTCATCTGCTGAAGGGGTTAAACCATGAAACTTCATTCAGAAGGAAGGCTTCTTTCTGAAGTCAAAAGATTGGTTGACTGCTGCACGGAATGCATTTAAGAATATGGAAATTATGCAGAATAAAGAAGTTTTGTTAATGGTACAATGACTATTTTCAGAAGACCATCTTAGGAGTGTTAGAGACATGTTTACAACTCCATTTGACCACTCCACGTGATGTGCACCAAAGTCTCCATTCCAGCAGGTCAAATATATCTGTTGTTTCCACTGCGCAAGGTTAAAGACCCTATCACACATTTCTATTGACAACTAGAGGGCTGCGATCGGAGATCGTGATGGTTCCATCACTTGGACAACCACTGTATAGCCAACTCTTAATATTAACCAATTGGTAGCAGTTGAACTTTTGCCTCATCATGAAAACTAACGTTTTATTTTTTCAAAGAGCAATACGTCACCACAGACACCAAGACTAAACATTTAATGCCTCTCTCCAGGAGCCATAAGTTTAAAAATAATAATAATAATAATAAAAGTAATGGGGAAAAATGAAATAATTGAAAATTAAAAAAAATATTGAAAATTGGAAAAATTGGAAATAATAATTTAATTATGGAAAATTAAAAAAAAATCAAAAATGAAATAAAATAATAGTAAAATAATGAAATTTTTTTTTCTTCAAAAGCAGGACACAACGGACACTAGGAGGAAACACTTAAATAATGCCTCCCTCCAGGACCATAACAAGGCACGGGCAGCCAAAACTGGCATCACGTTAAGAAGAGAGGTGTTTGACCAAAGGTATCTGCACCAATGATATGCTTTTTGACCAGTATCAATTCAACTGGACATCAAAAAATTGCCAGATAATAATTTGAAGACATTCTGGAGAACGATCCTTGACGTTCTACTACGTTATAGGCCTGCCCATCATGTCTTTTCGAAATGATGTTGTTGTGGTCCACTCCTAGCAGATGATGAAATATTGCTTAAAGTGTGCTACATAATATTTGCTTATCATTATTTTAACTTATCCCACTTTCAGAAGTTACACGTTAGCCCACATTTCACACCCAACTTTGTGGTATCATTTTGGGTTATGTGAAAATTTTGGTTGCCCACTCCTGATTGATGCAACAACAACATGCACATGCACTAGCTTTAAGGCAGTGCATCGTCTGCATATACTCATTGTCCACACTACGTTAAAGATGACTCTCTGAGTTTATGAACAATGGATATTCCCATTGTAGTGGTGACCATTTATCACACAATCATCGATCCAGATGCTACAACCTCTGACTCTTATAAAGATATCTTTAACCCTGGCTGCATCCCAATCTCTTGCTAATGAATGCCAAAGCGGTTCTTGCTCTGTAAAAAGCTCCAAGGTGGATCACAATGCAGTCCATGTAAACTCGTGTCTGCCATCTGATAGTTTGAGCTAGTACATAAATGGCCGCACAGGCTAACCAGCCAGCGAGCTTCGTGGGGCACACACCTCATCGTTTTTATCATCGCACGTGCCTTGGTCTTCCTTCCAGGAGATAGTGTAGGTTAAAGGATTAGTGGGCCCAGCAGGGATGAATTAGTTTCAAAGGGTTTAGAAAGGCAGGCATTAGAAATTAGATACAGGGATTGCTGGGCAGCTAGGATAGGATAGGGCTGAAGCCGGCCATCTGACCTGCCGCTACCACGCACTCCTGACATGAACGTGACATCTATTTATTTTACCGGTATCCAATCCTTCGTGCCAGTTCACTCTTTTGCAGGGACAGGCTCTCCTGTCTGGAATGCATCCTGCAGTCCAAAGAGAGTTGAAGCTCGTTTCCGATGTTTGGAGAAATCAAGATGGAGAGAAAAGGAAGGACTCAAAATAACAGGTTTGATGCAGACGATGACTGGCACACCACTTGTGATGATTACTGCAGCTCGAGCAAAGACTCGCCATGCAGTTTGCAGTCCCAGAAAAGATCAATATGGCCGTGACAATGCTTACGGACAAACTGGAAGAAGTTAAATACATGAAGAAGTCGAACACCCTAAAGATCTAATTCACATGTCTTCTGGCATCATTGCATCCCTAAAGTTTGCCTTGACCTGAAGACTGCTCACCAGAAGGGAGATGAAATCCATTTGTCACCTTTTGTGAGCACCGACTGCAGGGAATTGAGACCGACCTCAACTACACATTAAGGAAAATGAAGTTTAAATTATTCACTGATACAGGGAACAAGGCGCCGACAAAGGGGAATGATAAAAAAATCAGTTTGAAAAGTGACCGGAAACTTCTTGCCAGACTTGGCATTAAAGGCAGAGCCACAAAATTATGTGAAGAACATGATGTCATATTGTTTCGGCCACTTCCACTGGCTATCGCTACACACGACGGCTGCTTGTATAGACTAATAAGGCAAGGCTCCTGCTCACCTTGAATCGGCCCCTGAAGCATCACTAAAGGTCGAGACACCAAGCGGGAGTGCTCGGATTCTGGATTGGATGGTCATGCTGCAACAAATGAGCCCAAAGTACATGTCACAGAACATCGGTCAACTTGCCGATGATAATCTCCACCACTGCTGAATTTTGCTTGCAATCATGGTTCAACTGCAAGAGACTTTGTGAGGGACAAATATCAGCTGTCATCATCAAATGCAGAGTGCAAATGAAGAGCAGCAAGTGGTTCAAGAAAATCAAGATCGTTAAATTCCTGTTTGAGATGTAGAGCAAGTGTGATGTTGGAAGAGTGAAAGGTGTGGCAGTAATCGTGCTCATGGGGAACTCTGCAATGCAATATTCCGCAAGATGGAACGGTTTTTGTAAAAGACATCAGAGCTGCACTGTTCACGCGAAGAGGCAGACACAAGATATTCTTACGTGCCAGATACATTTCCAAATCTGGTGGCAACAGTATCATTATCTGAGTCCTGACATGGATGTGTTTGTCATCGGCATCACATCGACTTCAAGTCTTGGCGGCTCCCAGCTCTACTTCCACGCTGAGAAAGATGAGGATATGCTGCCTATTAATCTCCAAGCTATTGTGGCAATGCCATGGAGATTACATAACCAAGTCGCTGCTTGGCCTCTACTGCTTCACTGGATTTGACTGTCAGTTTATATTATGGCAAAGCCAAGACAAAGGCTATCAAACTGATTTTGAACAACTCAACATTGTGTTCAGCATTTCAATCTTGAGGGGAATCGTTCACAGTAACTGAATACATGGTGTCAGACTGGAAATCTTTGTCTGCAAACTATATGGTCAGCAGGAATACACACACATAAATGATGCCAGATATTCTCCTTGGTGACCATGGCAGAGAATGTTTTGTCAAACAATTGAGATACCTTGCATAAGCATATTCAGCGAGCCATTTCAAGCTGCCATTTATAAGCACAGCTTAGAACAGCACCCAGATATTCCACCTCCTGTGAGACAGGGATGGAAGCTGACAAATGATGCAGCTGATGCCTGGGAATTGACTGGATGCAGATGCAATCGGCTCAAAAAAGCATCCAGCATTCATACTGTGCATGCAAGAAGTCCAAGTGCAGAGTAGGGGAGGCAGATGACAAATGCTCCATGTCTTTAGGTATTCCATGGACAGAACTGTGCTCATGTCATAGATGTGAGAATAAGATCTACCAAAGATCTACCAACTCCCACCGATGACGATGATGTAGCCAGTGAGCCTGAGGACATGGTGGAGGAGATGATGGGCTTTTTTAAGCATTCCCACAGCATTAAGGGAATGAAAATGATGACTTTCAAGAAGAGTCATTTTTCATGTAGTATGGACAGGAAGAAGTTGCAGTGGATGCACTGCCTTAAAGCTGGTGCCATTGGGCACATTTATGTTGGCATCAATCAAGAATGGCAACCCATACTTTAAGTAACCAAAATGATACTACAAATGTTGGACATGAAGTGTGGGCTGACTTGCAGCTTTCCAAGCTGCCATTTACATAAGTTTGTGCATAAGAAAGAAGTGGGATAAGTTAGAATAAGGATTAGGCATATATTAACTACACTTTAAACAATATTTCATCCTCTGCCAATGAGTAGACCAAAAGAATCATTTTCTAAAGGCAAGGGCCTATAGTGGGGCAACTTAGCTAAATATAGCATAACAATTGTGCATTTTGTGAGGAAAGCACCAAATTTGGCACACGAGTAGCCTAATATTATGAAAGATTTGGATATTGGGCCATCTCAAATTCAGCCGCTGATGGCTGTGGCAGCCATTTTTCAAAATGGCCGCCAGTGGTTACTGTTATGACACATCTGCTTTACTGGAGAGGAATGCAGGTTGATAGTGAAAGTTTATTTACTAATAAAGGTCCAATAATGGTCAAAGAAAGTAACAATTTGATTTGGTTGAGAAAAAAAATTAAAGTGGACTAATTAGTCTTATAAGACACAGATTCTGAATGAAACAAATGATAAACATTCATAGCACTATTGGCTTGGCACATGGTAGTAGAAGTGGTGTGCGTGCATATTGACCCCGGAATCGCGCACGGTTGAGTTGCCAGCTTACACTTGTTGACTCGATTCATTGTTATTTTGTTCTGTGCCCATATAGTTCTCGATGCTATCCATTGTTAACCGTAGTTCATCAAGTTGAGTTTGGTTTGCGGGGTGCAGTTTGGTCATAGGATTATCTCAGTCACGGATTACCGGGTTACAAGGTTCTGCATGTATTTCCGTTCTGCCTTCACGGCGTCAGTTCCAGTTTGCTACTGAGTGAGGAAGTTCTCTCTTCGTATCGCGTGTTGGCGAGATATCTTTACCATGATAACTCGTTAGTTTTCTGGTTATCTTTGTTCGATTGACGGCAATGCAAACCATTTGTAAGTTTTTCCATTCTAGTTTCCATTTTCATGGCTAAGCTAATTTGTTTTGGTCAGTTTGTTGAGTAACCTTCCGATTTCTGAAACTGCGTTTTTATTGACTCTTACAGTCAATCGCCACCATCTCAGCACATCGCTCGAAGTAACCTAAATATGGATGAAA
>CM068961.1:11597220-11608162 GCA_035128595.1 Eptatretus atami | reverse complement strand
GAAAGCCCAGTTTCTTCTGGCAGACCAACCTGCAGGAACCGATGTGTTCATTCGAAGTTGCATGTTCACAAAATGACAGTAAAGTTCGAGACTGGCAGCCATTCTTGGAAGCACATGACCTGCTCGGCCCGACTCAGGCCGGGGACATGGTCGTCCAGGACGCAGGGGAGTACCATAAGAAGTGCTATGCAGTGCTCGCAGCAACCGTGTTAGAAAGCCAGTCTGAGGGACCAAGTAACAAAGACAAGGAGCGAGAAGTACACGTATTTGTCTTCGCACGACGCGTCCTCTACATACGAGAAGCTAGGCTAGATGAGGAGCAGCACCGTGTCAAGTTAGCGTAATTCGTTTAAGAGCTCATCAGTCCAGAATGGAACAGCTAGGGGTTAAGTCGACACAAGGGCGTCCACTCCCACACGACTGAAGCAGAGACTCCTTACCCCAGTTCCTGACATGCGCGCACACACAAATAGGAGAGAGACGTCCTACTGGTATTTGAAGAAGACGTTGGGGCTGCTGCTCATCAAAGCCTGAGTGGATCCTGGAACAGTGATAATCGCCATGTACGGTCCATTCCTTCTGTCACGTTGCATGCGAGACAACCAAGACTCCCGTGTCGCTCGCTCACATGGGTCCTTTGAAGAAAAGCTGAGCCCTTCAACCGGATTCCTGAAGATGCCAAGGAAGGGAATCTGTGCCATCACTGCTGTTGCCCTGGTGAGCATTGGTCCTAGAGGGTCCAGATTAAGGATCAGATGGCAGACCAACCCCTGCAGTCACTTGCCATTGCCCAGATGCTGAAGTTTAAACTGCATCAAGCACAACCGGGCACATCGCACCACAGGACCCGTAACTTGGCCAGGCACAGTTGCTGCACAGGAGACAGTTTTCCACATACGTAGGGATGATGTTGCATGCTCACACAGAAAGAGGGAGTTAGTAGACAGGTTGTCACACCTGGGCATGAGCATCTCATATTGCCCGTGTTCTCGAGCTCTCGCGCTCAGATGGGAACACGTGCTGCCGCAGTTTCACAGAGAACAAGTGGTCTTGCCCCCAAAGATGCGCAGCAATTCTTCCAACACAGGCCAAGACAATATCGACCACAATCCCAGTTCAACGACAGCAAAGAGTCCTTCCATGTACAGCCATCTCCTCCTCCGCACTCCTCTTTTCACTGGCGAAGGAGTGGACGAAGCATTGTAATCGTTGGTGGATCTAGAGGATGCTAGCTCGAGATGGTCGGCCACTTACCACACTACTATACTGATGTGCCCCAGTCACTACCAGCATAAAACCTGTCTGTTCCAGCTACTAGAGTGGTGTCCTTGACCAGAGATGACTTCAAGGAGCAGACTGAGGAGGAATACCTGTGGCTAGAGCACGCAAGGCGGCTCTAGAGGACAACACTGGGACATTGAGAACATATCTGGTCAGCGTTTCATGCCAGTCGCCAGCCGCCGTTACCTCGAACCATCAGCCCCACCGCCCTGCTTCCACTGTTTCCTTGACAGTGCCCACACAGTGGCCATGATCCGGCACTCCATGGATTGTGGTGAAGAATGCTGTAGAACATGTGCATCCTGGCCAGACACCTGTCGTAACCTTGGACCAGCCACTGTTTGCCTTGGCAAAGCAGATTCAGTGGAAGTGCCAGAGAAGTATGGTGAAGAAAAGATGGTAGTGATGTTTTGGTGGGCTCCACATCGAGATGGCGCCTGAAGACGCTGGGCGACTGGCTGCGAGGAAGTGGCTGGTACAAGCCTTGGTGCAAGCTGAGATTGCAACGCCAGGAGCCGACTCCTTCCTGCGAGCTGCCACGTCACCCGCACAAGAAGAGCTCATCAAATCTCTGCAGCGGCACTGCACATCCTGCAACACTGTGCGTATGAACGCCACTGTATGACGTATTTTGATGATGCAGAAGACCTGCCTGAGTTCGAAGAATGGTGTCACAGAGATGAGAAGACATTCCCAACTTTCAGTACTGGGCAACTGTGCTGGAACAGAGATGTTGGTACTGTCTACGTGCGTTCTCTGCGGCAGGCTTCATTCACGATGTACCTTGATGCCGTGACGGAACTGGTCCCATGGTTCCATGCCTTAGACCACACACACTATGCCAAGTGGGTCCCTGTTCACCTGAGGGACATGATTGCACTCCAATGAAGCCCCAGATGTAGCTAGAGAATTTATGTCTGGCAACTTCATTGTACAGAAGACAAAGAACGTGTTCTCTTCGATCCCATCGACCAGGCACATGAACAGAACAACGCATGCATCAAAGGAGATGGTGGAGCAGTCGGCCTCACTGATAACCCAAGTGCCCTGCGGCGTTGGATGATTGCTGGCCAGAAGTTGCCAGGCCATAGAAGAGTTCCAAGATGGCCGTCAACACTGGGGAGGCGAGAGACACACGTCATCACGACCAGACACCAAGTGTGCAAACCTCTTTCGCCAAGGATGTCTGTGCCCTTGTCAGCGTCATAGAAGAAGCTTGGCAACCCCTTTGAGGAAGAGAGCATGGATGTGGTTGTCCTTGACACAAAGGAAATTGCAGGTCCTGCTGCAGTTGAGAATGTCAGGAATGTGAAGAAGATTGGCCAAGAGCAGTTCCAGGCTTTCACCAGAGAATGCCTGGTGGAAAGGACCAAGCCAATTGATGATGCAATTCGTCGGAACAAGCTGAAGGTGTTTAGTACTTCCACCCGAGAAGTGTGAGCAAAGGAAACAGCAGCTGGCCTCTCTCAGGAACGACGTGGCACTTTTCTCACGGCTCTACATCAGTTGCCAGATGAGGGATGGAAACCTTGAAGAGTTCTTTCATCATAAGATCAAGCGTGTCCTCCAGCTCTCTCCGATGGAGAAAGTCTCCGTCTAGGTACGAAGAGTGATCTCCTCAAATGCTTTCAAGAGTTCTCCAATGCCCAATCAGAGGCTCCTGATACCACCAGCCTAGTTCTTGATGGGGAAGCTGATGCTGTCCAGATGCTGAGATGCTGAAGTCCAGATCCAGATCATTGTCCAGATGCTGAAGCCTGCGGTAGCAAGAATTTGATGACTATGCCCAGGATGTCTTCATACCGTACCTGTCAACAAAGCTTCAGACTGTGTCACGCCTGGACCTGGTCTGGGACGCTGCGTTGCTGATTCACTGAAAGGCAGTGCAAGATCAAAGCGTGGAAAAGGAGTGCGTAGATGCGTGTCGAGAGCAGCAGTTATACTGGAAACTGGCAAACTTCCTCCGAGTGGACACCAACAAGACCGAGCTGTTCAAGTTCCTATCAGAAGCTATCTTCAGGTGGTTTGACCAGGATGGCAAGCAGCTGGTTATCACTGATGGAGAGGCAGTCCTGAGCAAGCCCGCTGATAGACCTGGCCTTGCTCGCCCCATGCAGCCACGAAGAAGCTGACAGTCGAATGTTGTTGCATGCATCCCCATGCAGCCAACCATGGTCACCACAGATACTGATCAAGACAATTGACACCGATGTTGTGGTGTTGGCTGTGTCAGTGGCCCAGGGACTGCAACCAGAAGATGAACTGTGGCTAGCATTTGGCACTGGGAGAGTTTTCGGTACCTGGCAGCCCACGAAATAGCAGCTGGCTAAGGACCAGAGAAGGCACAGGCACTCCCCAATGTTTCATGCTCTGATTGGGTGTGACACTGTATCTAGCTTTGCTGGACATGGTAAGAAGACTGCTTGGACAATCTGGACTGTTCTGCCAGAACTTACAGACGCACTGCTGAAGCTATCCTCTGCACCAAGTGGCATACCAGACGATGTCATGCACACCATTGAGAGGTTCGTCATATTGCTCTATGACAGAACCAGCACGTGCAACGACATGACAAGGCCCGGAGAAACTCTCGTGAGAAGAACAACGTGCAGCTGATCCGCCAACAAGGCAGCTCTGGAGGAGCATGTGAAGAGGGCGGCCTACCAAGGAGGCATGTGTGGGGTCAAACACGCCTACCAACGCCAGAGCTGCCTCCTCATCCAGCTGGGGCTGGGTCAAGAATGACGAGGGGGTGTACGAGCCACACTGGACGAAGCTACCCAAGCAGCCCACACCTGCTATGAGCTAGTATCGTGCAAGTGCAAGAAGAGCTGTCTGAAGCATTGCAAGTGCAAAAAGGTCGCACTTGAATGCACAGCTTTGCGTGTGTGTGAGGGAGAGTGCTCACAAAATTGAGAGAATATTAACAGAGCGACTGTGTCACTGATTCAGAACATTTAAATCAGACATCTCTCGATCAATTTCTATGAGTGAGATGTCGGAATTCATATGAATGAGACGCAGCCCATGATTCGTTTGCAACCATGCTCAACAACCACTCACTTTACATAAGCGATGTTGGTATTCATATCAATCAGACGCAGCCCGCGATTCGTTTGCCACCATGCTCAACAACCACTGACTTTACATAAGCGATGTTGGTATTCATATCAATCAGACGCAGCCCTTGATTCGTTTGCCACCATTCTCAACAACCAATTTCTATGAGTGAGATAGTCGTCCAGTACAACAAATAATTAGCAGCCATCTTGCAAAATGGCGGCTATCTTTAAACTTGAGGTGGCTACAGGTTATGTTTTCTAATTCAGCTTTTAATAAATGTTCAAACCAATGTTAGAGTGAAATTATAGTAACCGCGAGCAGCCATTTTGAAAATGGCTGCCACAGCCATCAGCGGCTGAATTTGAGATGCCCAATATCCAAATCTGTTCATAATATGTAGGCTACTAGTGTGCCAAATTTGGTGCTTTCCTCACAAAATGCACAATTGTTATGCTAAGTTGCCCCACTACTATACTTTACCTCACAAGCAGCTAATAATTAGTTTGGTGGAGGTTACTTAGGGTCTGAGCTTGTCATAGGACTGTCAAGTAGTTCTGAAGTTGTGGAGCCCTCTGTCATGCACATGTACCTAAAATTCCCAAACCAGTTAATTATTTAATGATTATAAACCAATAGTATTGTTACGGCTGTGGAAATTCGCAAACCACCTTTAGGTCCGTAGGTGAGATAACTCTAAGTACATGTATAGTTAGCCCCAAACCGTTGTTTAGAGGGAATTTATGTGATTCATTCGGGCTGCGACGCTTTGAGATAGGCGTTTTTCTGTTCTATCTTTATTTTGAATCAACCGCCATAACCATCAAACCACCACAAAACCCTCCACCACCCTCACCTCTCTCCTGCATGGCCATTCCCGCACACCTGTGAACACTGAGCGTCGGGCTGTCTTGGGCTCATTCCGCGATACGCACCGAGCCGCGAGTGCAAATACGGCCTTTCCGAGAGAGAATTCGGTCAGGAATGCTGCACGCCACTTCTGATCCGTCAATCAGCAAGCGTGGAGCGGCTTGGCCCCGCCTCCAGGCGCGTCTGGTGGAATGAAATATGCAAATTCTGGATCAGGGAGGTCACGCCACTTTACATCCGTCCAATGGGTGAGCGTGGCTCCGCCCCTGAGCTCATCCTGATCCGGAAATCTGCATAGGTCTCCTGCCGGCCGATAAAACGCCGAGCGCACGGCAGTGAAGGGCAGTCGAGTCGGGTGCAGAGAGGAGAGGCAGAAGCAGAGAGTTTTGGCAGAGTCATCGGGCGGAGTGTGGCAGCGGCGGCGTGTGCAGAGAGTTGTGGCAAGAGGCCAAGGAGCTCGGGTCCGAGGCAGGGAGACGGCGGTCGGCGACGAGGTCGCAGTGGGATCGCTCGTCGCGGGACCAAGCAGCAGCCATTCTCCTCCCCAGGGCATCAACAATTCCCCCCTTTTTCCCCGCGCTGAGAGAGTGCACAAAGGGGCTCGTTCCCACCCCACTCCAAGCGGTGCCAATGAAACCCGCGAAGGAACAGGAGTTGGGGCACCGCCGCGCAGCGACATTTGCGGCTCGTCACGAGGACGCGGTAGGACCCCCCGGTCTCGCGGACCTGGCCGCTCCTGCAGGTCCGCGCAAATATTGCCTACAGGCCCGTCTGCCCCTTGCCTATGAGGGTGGCTTCTTGCTTTTGAGTAACTGTGTGTTGGCGCCGTCTGTAAAGTAAAACTGTTATAAGTGTTGCCGTGTGTACGCGTTAGTCGGTTGTAGCTCTGCGTCTGGCTGTATGCTGATATGTGTGCTATCCGTGTGTGTGAAATAAATGTGCTTTGTGTTGAATTGTTCCCGTTTGCTGCGTCCTTTCTTCGTTTGAATCTCCATCTTGCTTCACGTAAAAGGGTTCGTAGCGGGCGTGATACGCCCGATAATTAATCTGAACGTCAAGGTCGACGATAACTCCGCTCGTTATCCTGTAGCACGGAACGAGCCGCTTAAGCGTTCATGTCCGGAGTCGACCTGTGGCTGGTACAACCCCTCGGTAGGTTACCCGTGCGAGTACTTAGGTATCTTCGACTTTCGGCGATTCACCCTATTTCGCGCGGGTAGAATGCGGACTGGGTTGTGGTGAGGTCAAACCCCCACCCGTGACTAGCTCCTTGGCGATAGTTCCAAGAGGGTCACGACTGAATTGTCCGTCCCGGTGGGCGAGACGTGCCGCGATTCGAGTCACATGGCCGTTCGCACGCCGGCGGGCGCGAATTCGCAACAGTATTATCTGCCATACCCATGCGATGTTTAGAAAGGGTTGTGAGAAACATCATTGTGGAGCAGGTGAAGGCATGCATAAATCCTTTTCAATTTGATGATTGGGAAAAGAGAGGTGTTCAAGATGCAGTGGTAATTCTGTTTGAGAAAGAAGCAGCTTGTGCATGGGTCCTGTTTATACATTTTTCATCGACTTTCAATACAATTCCGGCTCATTTATTGATGGAGACATTATGGGGTATTAGTGTGAATCCTAATTTAAATTATGGAAAGAGGATTTTTTGACATACTGTTGCGTATGTCAAAAAGTTAGTTTAGTTTACATTTTGTCTGAATACATCACGTGCAACAATGGTACTCCACAGGAATGTTTTATCACCCGCTTTGTTCACCCTACACAATGGTGGTTTTGAATGTGTAAGTTCTGGTTTATATTAATGTTTTATGATAAAATATTCAGATATTTGATATATTTTTACCTCCACCACTAAAGGTGGACAGAGGTTATATTTTCACTCCTGTCTATCTACCTCCACTACCGAACGTGGATGGAGGTTATGTTTTCATTGCTCTGTCTCTCTGTCTGTCTGTCTGCTTGTTTGTGAACAGGATATCTCAAAAAGTTGTGGACGGATTCAGACAAAATTTGGTAGAGAGCTTGGGTATGTGACACGATGAAATGATTAGATTTTGGTGAAGATACAAATCTGGATCTGAGAATTTTTAAAGCAATTTTTCACCAAAGATGGTGCCAAAAACGACATATAGCAGGATTTCTGAAAACGTTGTGGACGGATTTGGGTGAAACTTGGTGGGCAGGTTGGGTATGTAACAAGGAAGAATTGATTCCATTTTGGTTACGATCCGAATCCAGATCCGGCCTATTAGTGGGATACAAAACGTAAACTAATCAGCTTGGCAGAAATATGCACTCTACTGAGTGGCCGTTCTAATTGTCCATTTGGTACTTGCGGAAATCGAAGATTTTTGAAGTATATTGGTGGGCCACGTGTGTTATTGTCTGTTTGTCTGTTTGTATGTCAATTGCCTACAGGTCACAATTTTAAACCGATCTTCATGAAACTTCACCAAGTGGTCTATTGATTTTGCAACAAGTCTTTTGATTTTGAGGTTAACATCGGCCAAAAGGTCACAATAGACCAAAGGTCAACAACTTAGGTAATATTTCTAAAATCCTCAATTTTCATTAAATTGACTTGAAATTTGAAGAGGATTTGCATGTTCGGTCATTGAATTCAACCACCAATTATCTGGAGGTCAAAAGGTCAACATAGGCCAGATTTCTAAAATCATCAATTTTTGTGCAATTGACTTGAAATTTGAACAATATTTGAATATTTGGTCATTTAATTCAACCACCAATTATTTATCAGGTCAAATTTGTTTGAGGGATTTCGCAATATTGTGCTCTGCATGACATCCTGTTTGTTTGTCTGTCTGTTTGTCTGTGAACAGGATATCTCAAAAAGTTGTGGACGGATTCAAACAAAATTTGATGGACAGGTTGGGTGTGTGACAAGGACGAAATCATTATATTTTGGTGAAAATCCATATCCTATAATTTTTTTAAGAGATTCTTCACCATTGCAAGATCGGGCTAAAAAAAACTATTTAACATGATATCTCAAAAAGTTGTGGACAAATTCAACAAAACTTGGTGGACAGGTTTGGTGTATGACAAGGATGACATGATTCAATTTTGGTGCAGATCCGAATCTGGTTCCAGATATGAGAAATTTCAAATTTTTTATAAGTTATTCATCACCATTGAGAAATGGGGCCAAAAACGATATATAGCACGACATCGCAAAAAAGTTGTGGATGGATTATGACAAAACTTGGTGGATGAGTTGGTTAGGTGACAAGAACAAGCCGATTAGATTTTTGTTCAGGTCAGAAGATCTGGCCTATCAGTGGGATACAAAACATAAACTATTCAGCCTAGTGAAGGTATGCGCTCTACCGAGTGCCGTTCTAGTTTTTAATGTCTCTTGCCTCTGTCCCTCACAGCTTTTGCACGGTGCACATGGTCTGCCAGTCATTTACTCACTGTTCACACTTCCAGTCATTTGTTCCTCTTTTCTCTCACCTGTGGAACCAATTTCACCAATCTGTTTGGTCCCATCCTTTCCTCCAGGGCTTTGAGACAGCTTTATACCACCTCAGGTTATCCCCCATCCATGCTTGCAATCTCTTCTACCTCAAATGACCTAATTCCCAAGCACTCCCCTTTTTCCAGGTTATTGTGATTCCACCCCCCCCCTCTCTTCCTCACCTCGTTTAATTTGCTAGTTGTTGGGTGATTTGTTCCTTTTCTGTTTCATCCCCACCTTCCCCTACCTCTTCTTGCTATTTTATTCAGCTTGTTCACCCCCAAGTGTACTTCTCCCCCTTCCCTTGATCTGACTCTCACTTTTACTCTGCTGTTGATGTTTCCTCCTTTCCATTTTGCTCCAGCTCTTGCACAAGCCTCAATCATGTATACAAAAAAACGAGATGATGACATGGGATACAAAGACAATGCTCATTCCTTCATAGTGTTTGCTCAGCATTCAATGAGTGCAGAGGACTGACTGATTGTGACATAGCAGCCAGAATAAGCTATCACAATGATTTTTTTTAGCGATTTGTTTGACATTATACTTACTTTTCAGTTTGAGTGTGTACACGTTTTTATCTTTTCCCAGATAATTTTCAGCAAAGCAAGTGTAACTTCCTTCATCTGCATCAGTGAGATTTGCTATGATGAGATTTCCATCATCCACCACTTTCCTCCTGATGGTAAAAACAACAATGTCAAAAAATGAAAGAAATCTGGGATATCACATTTCCCTTTGAAGGCAAAGTGTCCTATAAACAAAAATGCACACAATCTGGTGTTCTTTTAAAAGTATTAATTATTATTAAAATGTAGCACACATTTTCTAGAATCTCTAGTATTGTACAACTTAATTTTTTCCAACCACACTTTCCATATTTTCCCAACCCCATACTTTTTCTTCCATCCATCCATCCATCCGGACCGTACTCTGTACAGAGCGTTGGTGCTGCCTAAGCAGTCTCCTTGGCTATTGGGCACAATCCTCGACGGATCGCCACTCCGACACAGGATACCAGCAAGCTGGCACTCATTTTGCCGACCTCGGAAGGATGACAGGCAGAGTCAACCCCACTTGGTATTAATTCAACAGCAAGTGGGATTTGAACTCAGGATCCAAGGACCCCAAGCTCAATACTTTTTCTTGAGAACATTCAAAGTGCCATGCTGTTCGCGTTACACTGAGAGGTTAAAAGAATGGGAGTGATGTTTAGCGAACTTTGATTTCACACCAGAAAGATATTTTCTGTGATGTGTAGACATGCTCATGCCAGAATGGCTTCACAAACTGATTGCACTTGCAAAGTATGTAATTACATCATCCATTGTTGGGCAGTTTTTGGTCAAAAAGTACTGAAAACATTGAAATTTGTAACAATTTCGTGTTATGATAGGTAAGAAAATGGAAAGAAATACATTTTGCAGGGTGGGGAAATTGGGGAGGGGGAATTAATCAATTTCTGACAAGCTCTATCATGAGCATTGACCAGAAGAATAAAGAAAAGGTAATATTGAACTGCTCAAATCACACCAAGTATAATAATAACTACAAGAACTAGATATCTGGGAATACAAAGCAATCGCCAAGGGTAAGTCTCCCCCGGTGCCCATGATCCAAGTTATGTGATATTCTTTTTGGACTGCCATATGACCTTGAACTTCAACATTTAGGGATAGAGTGTAAAATAAGATGTGGCCCCATCTACCATCTATCCATAAAACTCAACATCATGAAAATCAGAGGAAAATTAACTTATGATCAAAAAGGTGTTTTTTGTGAATTAGGTCACAATCAAAAAAAAGTAGGTCAAGGACACTAATCAAATATCAGGTGTACAACTTCAGTGCAGGTATGGAATGATGATGCAAGAACATGTTGGAAGGCCAAGCGGTCTTTAACATTCCGCATTGGAAAAATTGAGCGATGACAAAAAAACTTTTTTTCAGACCGCCATTTTACCTTGACATTTAACTTGGAGGAGTATATGCAAATTAATTGTAAATGCACCTTGCTGTAGGCTATCTAGTGATGGCAATTTTGTTCAGATAAGTGCAAACCTTAGTCGAGCTGTAGTGAAAAATGTTTAAATGTCTATAATTGGGTCAAGACCTTAAAATGAGATCAAGGTCAAACAAATTGGCAACCCCACATACTTTTTATTCCCATTATTGATGCAAAATTTCATTCTGACAGTCCCAGCCTGATCTGAGATGCAGTCAAGGACATTGGCAG
>CM068961.1:11569769-11593565 GCA_035128595.1 Eptatretus atami | reverse complement strand
GATGAAATTTCCCTCCAGGTCAGTACCCTCTGCCTTGTCATCACTTCCACACCCATGTCCTCCCACCCCACG
Organism: Eptatretus atami; assembly: GCA_035128595.1. Taxonomy (NCBI): domain Eukaryota; kingdom Metazoa; phylum Chordata; class Myxini; order Myxiniformes; family Myxinidae; genus Eptatretus; species Eptatretus atami. Next base: position 11,593,493 of record CM068961.1, on the reverse strand, counting down.
CCATCCCTGTGTACCCCCTCTCTGCATCCCCCTCACCCTGCCCCATCCCAGTTTACTCGTTGCCAAGCCCCTTCCATCTTCCCCTCATCCCATCCCCTTGCCCTACCCCCTCCCAGCTTCCCCTCTACCCAACCCCACCACCGTACCCTCTCTCCAAATTCTCACACCCCTTCTCCAATTCCCCAATCCCCCCCTCCACCTTCCCGCACCCTGCCAACAGCGCCTCCTCCTCTGTCCATAACTGTGTGGACTTCCAACATCAGAGACCTGAGCTCTAACCAAGTCATTGCTGTGAACCAGACATTATCTGCTTAACAGAATTCTTCCTCCCACAGGACACCCCTGACTCTTTTGTTTCTCTCCCTGGCTATTGTCTCATCGGGTTCGACATGCCTGAACCCCATCCCTGCGGCGGAGTTACATTTTACATCAAGAACTCCATTTATCACTGTCTGCGTACTGCTCTTTTTTTTGTTTGCATAGTCGAGGCTCACAGAAGAGCAAGAATTGTAACAATGAACAGATCAGGACACAACAGCACAAAACTAGAAGGCACTTGGTAGAGCCCAAACCTCCGCCACGCAATGCCTGACCACCGAGAACATATCGGGCCCAATACATTTTTAAATATCATGCTATACAGTACTATATCGTTTTGGCCCTATCTCTCAATGGTGAAGAATCACTTTAAAATTAAATAATTATCGTATCCAGATCCAGATTCGGATCTTCACCAAAATCGAATCAATCCGTCCTTGCCAACACACTCAACGTGTCCACCAAGTTTCGTCTGAATTCGTCACAATTTTTGAGATATCATGCTATATATCGTTTTTGCTATATCTCTCAAATTGGTGAAGAATAACATAGAAAATTAAATAGTTATCGTATCCGGATCCGGATCCAGATCTTCACCAAAATCTAATCATTTCGTTTCTGTGACACACCCAACCTGTCTACAAAATTTCATCCGGATCCGTCCACAACTTTTTGAGATATCCTGCACACAACCAACAAACAACATAAAACAGACAGACAAGCCGGTAGGCGACGAGGGATCCGCTGGGATCGAAGCGCTGGATACGATGCTTTTCATTCTGACCGATCCACCGATGAAGATTCATTGCCAAGACGTATTGGTTCACATACAATTGTTCCTCTGCCTGGCAAGATTTTTCCTATTGCATATTTTGCCAACTGGCACTCCTCAGAGTGGAGATGGAGGAAAGTGTAAATGACAAAAAATGTTCTACCAACCATGTTCTATCACCATGCCAAGACGCTTTCGTTTACGTCTAACCGTTTCGCCACGCACACGCACATGCACACGCGCACACACACGCACACGCGCACACAACACACACACACACACACACACACACACACACACACACACACACACACACAGACGGAAAACCCGACAATAACGGATATCTAGCGAATCCCAACAGACAGACAGAAAGGGGTGAAGACATAACTCCTTCAACTTCGCTGGCGGAGGTAATAAACAGTTGAAGGGGGGGGGGGAGATGGGACACCAACAGCAGAGGGGAGATGAACAAAGCACAGAAGAGCAGAGGGTGCAAGACCAGAAGGAGGCGGTAGAAGACAGAGAGATCACCGACCAGTCTACGATGGCATAGTGATAGACTGATAGACTCAGCTTCATTGTGGAAGATTCCAATAATTTTGAAGGACTTGTTTCCACAGTTCCAGCTGAACGAGGTGTGAGGCTGGGGAGCCAGCCCAGAGGAACAGCAGTACTCCAAGTTGCAGATGATGGCCTTGTTGATGATGCGCAGATGATGATGAGGTCGATAGGGGTTCAGGTAGGCAAAGGAAGGACTTTGTACAACGGAGGATGCCAGTCGGCAGCTGGCTTGGGTTGATGGGGGGTGGAGGGGAGAGGGGTTAACAGATGGTCCTTTCGGAGAGAGATTGTGATAATGTGAGATTTGGCATGATTGAAGACATATTCCAAGTGTTCACCATCTTGTGATTTTGTCAAGGTCTGAAGAGAGGAAGAGGCTGCAGCCTTCCTGTCCGGAGGATGAGGGATGTCATGGCACAGGTGAGGTCATCAGCAATAGATAGAAGATTTTCAGAGATTCAGAGAGATCATTTATGAAGATCAGGAAAAGGACTGGGCGAGAACACTGCTTTGGAGCACTCCAACCTTGACAGGAAGAGAAGATGAAAGCATTCCATTGAGTGCCACATGTTGGTGATGAGAGTAGAGGAAGTCATTAAGCCATGTGTGGGGTTGGCCTTGGATGCCATAGGCAGAGTTTAAAGAATAAGGCAGGATGCCGGACTGCTATCAAAAGCACAAGATATGTCCAATGAGACGGCCCTGATCTCATGCCTGACATTGAGGGCATCTATCCATTGTTGGATGAGTAGAAGCAGAATGTCCAAGGTGGAGTGACCTGATCTGAAACCAAATTCATGATCTGAGATGAGGTTGTTGGAGGAAAGGAAGGATTTCATATCAACTGCGATGATGGATTCCATGATAGGTCTGTAGTTAAGGTTTCAGCTCCTGCACCTTTTTATGTAATGCTGTGATGTTGATGGATTTCCAAGAAGTTGAGACGGTAGTAAGGCAGCGGTCTTTTCTCAGAGAGTAGTTTATGCATGGAATGGTCTCCCTGGAAAGTACTGAGAGCAGAAACAGTCGATACGTTTAAATTGGAATTAGATAGGTACCTGGAAGTTTTGGAGATAGAGGGTATAGGGATGTTGGCAGGACTTTTAGGTAGCTTGAGCATTGATGGTGATTGTGTGCATGGCTACAGAGTGCTGTTGGTGTGGGGTTTCATCAAGTGGTGTTGTGGTTGATATTGTGTGTGTTTTTACCCAAGCTCATGCCCCCTCCCTGGAAGAATTTTTTTTTTTTACAAAAACTACAAAAAAACCCCCACAAAAAACACTTATTGAAAAAAACAAAAACATTTTGCATTTTCACATTTTGATCTGGTGTTGATAAATTGGTGTGGTGTTGATGTGCACAGGCATGATGGGCTGAATGGTCTCCACCTGTGTCTAATTTCCTTGTGTTTCCTTGTATTTTCAGATGGAAAATGACCGAGGGCAAATATTATGGTGAAAAGGGCAGAGAGTGGGTGGGAAGAGCAGCAGAGCAGGATTTTAGGAGTCAGGGCAGTCAGTTGCAGAGTCAGGGTCAAGGGTGGAGGGTGGAAAGAAACTTCTCCACATTTTTAGGTGCAAAGACAGAGTCCAGGAGAAGTTGGGTATGACAGGAAGGATGGGGTACCAAGGGTGACGAATTGGGGACACAATATTTGGAAGCAAACACAGAATTGAGACATTCAGCTTTCTCATGAGTCAGCGTGATGTCATTTGAAGAGAGTGAAGGGATGGAAAGGGAGCATACACCAGAGACTGTCTTAACAAGGTGCCAGCGGGTTTTAGAGGAGGAGAGGAGTTTTAAAGTTCAATCTTGAGGTTAGCCAGATATTGTGTTCTGGCTCTCCTGAGAGTGGACACACATTTGTTGTGGACTTTTATGAATGCACTGAGATGGCCTTCAGTCACATTAGCCTTCAGAAAGAGAAGGCAAGTTGTTTTGTCGATTGCCTCATCACATATTGAGGCAACTGCCTCATCACACGATTCAGTGCTCAATGGTGGAAGAGGGGTAGAATAATTGAAGATGAGATGGATGAATATGTGTATGAGAGGGAGAGGGAGAGAGGGAGAGAGGAGAGAGGGAGAGAGGGAGAGAGAGCAGGTATCTGTGAAAGAATTCCCAGGTTGAGTTAACATCAGGGGCAGTAGATATGGGAGCTCCAGTCCTAAAGAGAGATGGCTGCTTGCAGTCCCTGCCAATATGCCTGAGTGACTTCCAGACTCGCCGGCATTGAGGCAGCTCTGAAAATAGCCAAAGATTGTGTGGGGTGCGGGTGAAGGCTTGAGTGTGTCAGGTGCGAGTGAAGGTTTGAGTGTGTGTAGTGCAGAGGAAGTTGAGAGTGTGGGTTGCGGGGAAGGTTTGTGTGCATGAGGGTATGGGGGAAGCATTGAGAGGGTGGGTGAGGAGGGATGCAGAAAGGGGGACAGGAAGTTTTGAGCAGTGGGGTGGGGTGGATGCATATTCGGATTCCAGATTCCTGACTTTGACAAATGGAGATAAAGATCATGGGATGGGAGATACAATCCTTGTTGAACGCACGGAGAAACACTGTGCTTTACTTGCGGTGGTTGGTTGGTGGACCAAGCGTAAGCGGACAATCACCTTTGAAAAATAACCCTTGTGAAGAAGAAGAAGAGACAATGTGGTGTAGAAGAAAAACACATCACATTTGTAAAGGAGATACAATAACAAGGGTTGAAATGCATTTTAAATTGATTGTAAATACGTTTAAAGGAGGAAGGAGCATTTATCTTTAATGTACATTCAGTTTGGAGATATTGAGAAAAGAGGGGTGGGGGAAAATGTTGGAACCAGAAGCAGAAGGAAATTAAAGTGGAAATGAGAACGTTGTGGAGTGAAAAATAAAGTTGTTTTTTTTGCTTGTGTATTTTTATTTTTGAAGCAAGGAAAGGAATAGGATAATCTGAGCAGGTAGAAGCAGATACCCAGGAAGAGAAAACAAAACGAGAAACAAGGAGACAAATAATTTTCAGGATTTCTATCCAAGGATAGTTGGCTTTGGCAGGCCTTGAACAATACGAAATGGAACAAATAGCAAAAACAACGAAGAAATAAACATGAAATATAACATGGAATACCACAGCAACACCTAGACAAGACACAATAATAAAACATGACAAATCCTGTTCGAAAAACTCAGCTTTATGAGTTGTAAATGAGGAGCTCAAACTTTCATCACAAGTGCAGAAAACCTCCGGACGGGAAGTCAAAGTCTCTTACACCTCCAAACCCCCAGGAATACCATTGCTGCAACTTGCCCTCCTCTCCTATCTCTTGTTTGCGTGCTGCACTGCTCTCCTAACAGTGATGACTCCATCTACAAGTCTCTGCCAACATGGACCAACTTTTAACCACCCTTCCCAACCCTATATTCCTCGTATGTGGTGATATCAATCATCACCATGCAAATTGGCTGGGTGTTGGTACCTCTCTCAACAGCCATGGCACTGCATCAAAGTCAAAGGACTTCTGTGACTCTATGGGCCTGATTCAATCTGTGAAATTTCCGACCTGGATTTTCTCCGAATGGCAAATCTTCCCTTCTGGACTTGGCAATGACAAACCTTCCTGCAAATGTCTCCTGTTCTTTCTCTGCGTCAATTGGTTCATCTGATCAGGTACTTGTGAGAGTCATAATCTCTCTTGCTATTTTCAGTGAGCCGTTTCAGTGCCGGAGCATCTGCCATTTCACTCAGGAATGATGGGCAGGGACTGCAAGCTGATATCTCATTTCAGGACTGGTCTCTTATACCTGCCACCCCTGATATTTACCCAACCTGGGAATTCTTCCATATAAAACTGCTCTCTATTATGTACAGATTCTTCCAATCTCATCTTCAGCTCTGAATATCCTTCTTCCTGCCCATGGTACACTGAATCATGTGGTGAGGCAGTTGCCTTGAACAACTCGACTTCTCTTCCTGGAAGGCAAATCCAACGAAAGGCAACCCAAGATCATTCCACAAAGTCCACAAGAAGTATGTGTCTACTCCCAGGAGAACCAGAAAACAACATCTATCCAATCTCATCCATTCTCTCACTTCAAATGGCACCACCGCCAACTCTGCTTTTAAGAAGGCCAAATTCTGTTTGCTTCCAAATATTGTGTGCCCAACCCTTGATCCCTGTAGTGACCCTAACAAATTGCACCCGACTGCTCTAAACTGTCTTTTTAGCCGCGTCGCGTTGCGAACGCTGGCTCTAGAGAGCTCCGCGTTGTTCTTCTTGTTGTTTGTTCTTCTTCTTCTGGTGAAGACAAAACCTTTACTTATATATTAATCTATTTTTTAAATTTTTTTTAGCCGCGTCACGTTGCGAACGCTGGCTCTAAGAGAGCTCTGTGTTGTTCTTCTTGTTTATGGTGAAGACAAACCTTATGACGCGGCTCTTGGACACATTTGTCCTTGTTTACCTCAGAAGGTGGAGAAGTTCTGGCAACCCTCGACTCTGATTATGCAACTAGCCCAGACGGCATAAAAACATGCTCTACTGCTCTTAGACATCCATTTTCTGCTCTGTTCGCCATATTGTTTGCCCTAGGTCATCTTCCATTTGCTTGGAAGTCAACCAACATAACTGTTACATATACATTGTGCAAAATAGATTATATTCACTACAGACCTATTATCCTACTTCCAATCTTCAGAAAATTCATGGAATCTGTCATCACAGTTAACAGCAAATCCTTCCTTTTGTCCAACTGCCTGATCTAAGACCATTAATTCAGATTCAGACCTGGTTACTCGAACTGGAGGTGCGACTTCTGCTGTCTCAAACATGCTTTGAGGTTCTCAGTCTCAGACTTGAGAGCAGGAGGATCTTCTGGACATCTCGAGCATTTCATACAGTCGGCACTGCCTTGCTCATTTCTGTTCCCAACCGCCTTGCTCAACACTTTCCACCTATGGCACCAAAGTCATCTCTATACAATGGTTTACTGGCTACTCTGCTATTGTAGCAGACACATGGCTCTCAATGGGATCCTCTCATCTCCTCTCCCTATCAAGGCTGGAGTACCCCAAGGCAGAGTCTTTGGCCTCGTCCTTTCCTAAACTTCATCAACAATCATTCTGACTCTCTGCAAAATCCTCTTTATCTATTTCCTGATGATTCCACCCTATGCCGCAGCATCACTGAATCTTTCACCTCGGCAAGCAGCAGCCTCTTTCCTTGCTGGAAACCTATCTCTCTCTCTCTAACCAAGTCATTGCTGTGAAACCAGACATTATCTGCTTAACAGAATTCTTCCTCCCACAGGACACCCCTGACTCTTTTGTTTCTCTCCCTGGCTATTGTCTCATCGGGTTCGACATGCCTGAACCCCATCCCTGCGGCGGAGTTACATTTTACATCAAGAACTCCATTTATCACTGTCTGCGTACTGCTCTTTTTTTTGTTTGCATAGTCGAGGCTCACAGAAGAGCAAGAATTGTAACAATGAACAGATCAGGACAGGGCACTTGGTAGAGCCCAAACCTCCGCCACGCAATGCCTGACCACGAGAACATATCGGGCCCAATACATTTTTGAAATATCATGCTATACAGTACTATATCGTTTTTGGCCCTATTCAATGGTGAAGAATCACTTTAAAATTAAATAATTATCGTATCAGATCCAGATTCGGATCTTCACCAAATCATCAATTCGTCCTTGCCACACACTCAACGTGTCCACCAAGTTTCGTCTGAATTCGTCCACAAATTTTTGAGATATCATGCTATATATCGTTTTTGCTATATCTCTCAAATTGGTGAAGAATAACATAGAAAATTAAATAGTTATCGTATCCGGATCCGGATCCAGATCTTCACCAAAATCTAATCATTTCGTTCTTGTGACACACCCAACCTGTCTACAAAATTTCATCCGGATCCGTCCACAACTTTTTGAGATATCCTGCACACAACCAAACAAACAACAATAAACAGACAGATTTTTGTTTTTTTTTTTTGGGGGGGGGGGGGGGGAAGGTTTTTGCGGCGGGTGGCCCCCCAAAAAAAAAAAAATTGAAAAAAAAGTGTCGCCCCGCCGGGGACAGGAGTGCCGGGTTCGCCGGCCCGCGCGGGGGGGGGATTCAGATTCTGACTTTGACAATGGAGTAAAGATCATGGATGGAGATACAATCCCTTGTTGAACGCACGGAGAAACACTGTGCTTTACTTGTCGGCGGTTGGTTGGTGGACCAAGCGCTAAGCGGACAATCACCTTTGAAAAATAACCCTTGTGAAGAAGAAGAAGAACAATGTGGTGTAGAAAGAAAACACAATCACATTTGTAAAGGAGATACAAGGGTTGAAATGCATTTTCAAAATTGATTGTAAATACGTTTAAAGGAGGAAGGAGCATTTATCTTTAATGTACATTCAGTTTGGAGATATTGAGAAAAGAGGGGTGGGGGAAAATGTGGAACCAGAAGCAGAAGGAAATTAAAGTGGAAATGAGAATCGCTGTGGAGTGAAAAATAAAGTTGTTTTTTTTGCTTGTGTATTTTTATTTTTTAAGCAAGGAAAGGAAATAGGATAATCTTGAGCAGGTAGAAGCAAGATACCCAGGAGAGAGAAACAAAACGAGAAACAAGGAGACAAATAATTTTCAGGATTTCTATCCAAGGATAGTTGGGCTTTGGCAGGCCTTGAACAATACGAAATGGAACAAATAGCAAAAACAACGAAGATAAACATGAAATATAACATGGAATACCACAGCAACACCTAGACAAGACACAATAATAAAACATGACAAATCCTGTTCGAAAAACTCAGCTTTGAGTTGTAAATGAGGAGCTCAAACTTTCATCACAAGTGCAGAAAACCTCCGGACGGGAAGTCCAAAGTCTCTTACACCTCCAAACCCCCAGGAATACCATTGGCTGCAACTTGCCCTCTCTCCTATCTCTTGTTTGCGTGCTGCACTGCTCTCCTAAAGTGATGACTCCATCTACAAGTCTCTGCCAACATGGACCAACTTTTAACCACCCTTCCCAACCCTATATTCCTCGTATGTGGTGATATCAATCATCACCATGCAAATTGGCTGGGTGTTGGTACCTCTCTCAACAGCCATGGCACTGCATCAAAGTCAAAGGACTTCTGTGACTCTATGGGCCTGATTCAATCTGTGAAATTTCCGACCTGGATTTTCTGAATGGCAAATCTTCCCTTCTGGACTTGGCAATGACAAACCTTCCTGCAAATGTTCCTGTTCTTCTCTCTGCGTCAATTGGTTCATCTGATCAGGTACTTGTGAGAGTCATAATCTCTCTTGCTATTTTCAGTGAGCCGTTTCAGTGCCGGAGCATCTGCCATTTACTCAGGATGATGGGCAGGGACTGCAAGCTGTATCTCATTTCAGGACTGGTCTCTTATACCTGCACCCCTGATATTTACCAACCTGGGAATTCTTCCATATAAAACTGCTCTCTATTATGTACAGATTCTTCCAATCTCATCTTCAGCTCTGAATATCCTTCTTCCTGCCATGGTACACTGAATCATGTGGTGAGGCAGTTGCCTTGAAACAACTCGACTTCTCTTCCTGGAAGGCAAATCCAACGAAAGGCAACCCAAGATCATTCCACAAAGTCCACAAGAAGTATGTGTCTATCCCAGGAGAACAGAAAACAACATCTATCCAATCTCATCCATTCTCTCACTTCAAATGGCACCACCGCCAACTCTGCTTTTAAGAAGGCCAAATTCTGTTTGCTTCCAAATATTGTGTGCCCAACCCTTGTCCCTGTATGTACCCTAACAAATTGCACCCGACTGCTCTACAACTGTCTTTTTAGCCGCGTCGCGTTGCGAACGCTGGCTCTAAGAGAGCTCCGCGTTGTTCTTCTTGTTGTTTTCTTCTTCTCTTGGTGAAGACAAAACCTTTACTTATATATTTATCTATTTTTAAATTTTTTTTAGCCGCGGTCGCGTTGCGAACGCTGGCTCTAAGAGAGCTCTGTGTTGTTCTTCTTGTTATGGTGAAGAACAAACCTTATGACGCGGCTCTTGGACACATTTGTCTTGTTTACCTCAGAAGGTGGAGAAGTTTCTGGCAACCCTCGACTCTGATTATGCAACTAGCCCAGACGGCATAAAAAATGCTCTACTGCTCTTAGACATCCATTTTCTGCTCTGTTCGCCAATATGTTTGCCCTAGGTCATCTTCCATTTGCTTGGAAGTCACCAACATAACTGTTTACATATACATTGTGCAAAAATAGATATATTCACTACAGACCTATTATCCTACTTCCAATCTTCAGAAAATTCATGGAATCTGTCATCACAGTTAACAGCAAATCCTTCCTTTTGTCCAACTGCCTGATCTAAGACCATTAATTCAGATTCAGACCTGTTACTCGAACTGGAGGTGCGACTTCTGCTGTCTCAAACATGCTTTGAGGTTCTCAGTCTCAGACTTGAGAGCAGGACTGGATCTCTGGGACACTTCGGCATTTCATACAGTCGGCACCTTGCCTTGCTCATTTCTGTTCCCAACCCGCCTTGCTCAACACTTTCCACCTATGGCACCAAAGTCATCTCTATACATGGTTTACTGGCTACCTCTGCTATTGTAGCGACACATGCTCTCAATGGGATCCTCTCATCTCCTCTCCCTATCAAGGCTGGAGTACCCCAAGGCAGAGTCTTTGGCCTTGTCCTATTCCTAAACTTCATCAACAATCATTCTGACTCTCTGCAAAATCCTCTTTATCTATTTCCTGATGATCCACCCTATGCCGCAGCATCACTGAATCTTCACCTCGGCAAGCAGCAGCCTCTTTCCTTGCTGGAAACCTTGATAGAATCATGATCTTATCCTAGACTTGGAATATGTCATTAAATCCTGTTGAATCTCACATTCTCACTCTGTTTCTAAGAAAGACAGTCTGGTGAACCTCCCATCTACTTCCTCAACAATCCTCTTGAAGAAGTTCAGTCCTCAAACTTTTTGCCTCACTATCAGCCATTAATCTCTCTTAGGGAAATTACATATCTAAGTTTGCCTCCAAAGTCAGGCACCATCTGAGCACCTCCATTGTGAAAGTCTTTCCTTGGCACATCTGAATTTTTATCTATTACAAGGCCTTCATCCACAGCTTGATGGAATATTGCTCACCTCTGTGGCTGGCACCCCTGCCTCATACTTACTCAGCTTGATGCCGTGAAAACCAAGGCCTTCAAAATCATTGACCTTCCCACAATGAAGCTATCTCTTCCACATCACAGACAGGTGGGTTGTCTGTCTATCTTCTCACCTCCTTTCTGGTCTTGCATTCTCTGCCTTTTCCATGGTCTGCCTCCCTATGCCTCAAGTTTCTGCAATCTGCACCTGGTCTGCCAGTTATCACTCCTGGGGAAGTCCAAAATCCAGACTCACTGCTCACCTCCACTTATTCGTTCCTTTTTTCCTCCACCTGTGGAACCACCATCCTCACTCTCTTCAATCTCATTTTTCCTTCCTTGACTTCAAGACAGATGTTCACCACAATCTCAGGTCATCCCCATCCACAACCATGATCTTTTCTATCCCAATTAACCTCCTCAAGCCCACTCTTCAATTCTGTGATTGAGAGTTCATGGCTGTATCCATCCTGCTCATGCTTGTGTCCTCCCCTTTCTCTCATTCTTCCCCAGTCCTTTATCCCTCTGTCTTCCTCTGTTTTGTTCTTCAACCTGCTGTAAGTGAGTTCCCCACCTCCTTTTCCTACTTTTCTTTCATTAGGTTACGTCTTGGTCCATGCTCTGTTCTAGCTACTCCACAACCTCAAATCTCTATCCAATGAAAAAAAAAATCTAGGAGTTTTGGGTTGATGCAATTTGCTGAGTTTCAATATATATGAAGTTTCATTTACGATTTGCTGGTCGTGGTCATTTCTCTTGGTCTCCCTTGTTATCTGCTTCCAAAAAGCTAAGTAATCATTCCAGATTCGTCTGTGCTTCATGGATTTGTGTTCTCTGTTTGTGTGCTTGTTCTTGGTTTTGAGCATCTTCATCTGCAACCTCAAATCTTGACTCATAGGGAAACCAATGACAAATGACTCAGTACCTAAATTTACAAGAAGCTGCTTTGGTAGCACTCCTTTGTGGATGGTATTGGCTTCAGATATTGGCAGATACTCATTTTGATGTTTTAATTTGGTGTATGAAATCTAGGCTTGTGGAGAAGCAAGATGCCAGAGGCAAAAGGCAACATTTGGCAGTGGAGCAGTGGTGCAACAGCTGATGCAACAATCAATGAAATGAACAGGAAAAAAGAAAGAGAGAAGAGTAGAAGAGAGAGAGGTGGAGAGAGAGAAGAGGTGGGAGAGAGAGAGAGTGAGAGAGAGAGAGGAGAGAAGAGAGAGAGAGAGGAGAGAGAGAGAGAGTGGAGAGAGAGGAGAGAGAGAGAGAGAGTGGTAGAGAGAGAGAGAGAGAGAGAGAGAGAGAGAGAGAGAGAGAGAGAGAGAGAGAGAGAGAGAGACAGAGAGACAGACAGAGAGAAAAGCAGCAGTCTTCAAGTAAGATGGTAGGTTATGTGGGTTATTGACTATCTTCGCTACAATCGTCAACTCATGAGGGGTTGTGCCTAATCGTAAGGCCTATATGTCCAGAAGATCGTGGTAGAAAATATCGTGGGTAGGGGTGGTGATGACATGATGGAAGTGTATGCCAACGATTGCCCTGGAGGGAAAGTAGAATTTAACTGCTCCCAATAGCAGTTCCCCAAGCAGGAGAAAAGAACAAGGGAGGTGGGCGTTTATCCGGAGTGGGATTACTGGAAAAACACGTGCATCCTGAGGTCATGGGGAGGGTAGGAGGCCGAGAGAACAAAGAAAGCAAAACTGGAGCTAAGAAGGAAAAAAAAAAACCAGAGAAACCATTGACCCATCTGTCTGTGATATGAGAGCACCGAGTCATGTGCTCATCATGAGATTAAAATAAATTGAGAACTTTTGATTTCACAGAATCCATGGAGAGACATGTGAATGAGAGAGCTGGAGGGGAGAACAATACTCCACTGAGAGATGGACAAAGGCCTTACAAACTGTGTATTTCTGATTTTAAGAATGACTTGGTGCACTGGATGATTCCCAGTCTTTGCCTAGCTTTGGAGGCCGCTTTGTGATTATGGTCAGCCTGGCCAGGAGAGGCTGTGGTCATGATGTCTACCATTTGTGCTGTTGCCAGACAATCTGACTGCTTATATGTGGGGTGTCCAAAAGTTCCAGGAATGTGATACTCACAGTTTTAAGAAGAAAAAAACGTTGGTGCTTCTTGACATTGTTCCTCAATCTGAGGACATTTTGAACATCCCTCATATATGCATGGGAAGTCATTGTTCACTTCCCTGCATGCTCAACATCACTGATCATGAAGTCTGCCAAGCTACAGTACTAAAGATAATTTAAAACTGCAATATTACTTGGTTGTCCGCTTTCACAGAATTCTGTTAAATTATGCAAAGACAGATTTTCAGCATTCAAACAACAAACAACCCCAATTAAGTCATGGGCTGAAAGTTCAATAAAAATAAAAAGTGCTCAAAGTTGTCAGAGATGTAAAGTGCCATAGTAAAAGTAGGGAATTATACAGTATTCCGAAGAATTTGAATGACAGGTGTTTAACATGTTCCTTAATTAGAGATGGAAAAAACTTTTTTTACCATTCACGACAACCTCTCCATTGGTCATCTGACTTCCCATGCTGTTGCTGGCTGTGCAAGAATACAACCCCTCATCTTCCAGCTGCACATCGGGATTTCAAGAACTGCCCTCCTGAACAAAACGGGCCCTTGATGCCAAGGTTTGTCCGTCTTTTCCATGTGATGTGCGGGGTCGGGCTGGAAAACAATAGATGCAAAACATCAACGTCGGTTCTAAAATTATCCACCCAGTATTTACATCCACCTAGGCTCTATAATTAAAAATCAAATTACCATTTACAGTACACTAATGACTAACGAATCAGAGTACAATGTGATGTACAATGCAACAAAGTATAAATTCATTAGCCAGGATAAAAGCATTGTAATGACAAACTATATTAGTGATATTCAATACAATCCATTACATGTTCATAAATGTCTGATTCAAAGTTTTTGCATATAAATGATTTGGAGGTTTCATTCATATTCGAGGGAAAGCAAAGAGATGGAATTGCAATTTCCTCCTTTTGAAAAGAAATGCTTTCACATGAAAATGATGCTTTCCAATTTGAAAAGGCAGTGAATAAATCGATTTGCAGTGCTTGATGCAAATTTATTGCCAGTCAAGCACAACAGCCAACATTTCAAAGCAAGAGCATAAATATTTCCTGAATGGAAATGAATTCTCAAGAAATGAAGCCTGAGTAATTGCTTGTACTATCTCTTCTACACCTTGACCATTATGTGTTGCAAAATCACAAATACTGTGCATCTCTTCAATTGTGGAAGCTTAAAGTGTCAGAAATGCCCAGTCTGATTAATCTTGTGAAATGATTAATCCGGTTCAAAAGTTTAAATAATGAAGGAAATGGATGGGTTCATTTTATGTCCTCAAAGTGTATATGTAGTCGTCCTTCATCACAAGGTGGACGACACACCATGTAGATGAACATTGGGTAGTTTTATTTATATATTTTTACAGGTCATCGTGGAGATGCACACACACATTACACACATGGAGATACAGCCAATATAATGAGATACAACACAGACTGTTAGATAAACAAACACAAGCACGAGCTCAGGGAAGTGCTGTCATTTCCTGGGGCACTCTGGCTTCCAGCAATGACGCCGCCTTTTCTCACCACACTCAGCAAGGCATTTCCTAATGAGTTGTTTCCTCATCCCCATTGAAGCCAACCTGTGGGGATTGGCTGTGCTTTATCCTTTTACATGCTGAACGTCAAGCAAGGAAGAAACACGTACCACTTTCTAAAGTCTTTGGTATGACTCGACTGGGGTTTGAAACACAAACCTCACAGACTCAGAGCAGACACTCTAACCATGACACCACAAAGTCTGTATTAAATAGGATGCAGATAGGAACGCATAGCCAGAGGTATTCCAGGGAGTTAAGAGGGGTTAGTGCAGAGCATTGGCTAAGGATGATTTAGTTCTTGTCATAAACATGAGCAGCATCACCACCAAGGCAGAGGTTTGGCCTGTCCAAGCAGAAAAGAGAACAACCAATGAGAGACGAAATGGAGTTAGGAACACTCTACAAAAATAAATACTTCTGTTATCGTAGAGCATGCATATTGGAGCAGCAGCAGCAACCTGTATGCAGAAATCCGTGACATGACAACATGGTCCTCAAATCTTGGAGGTCCATACCATAAGGGAAGAGGGAGAAATTGGAGCTGAGCATGCAAGGGAAGTGGGGTGAGGTGGAGGGGGGGGGGGGAGAAGAGGGAGAGTGGAAATGGAGGGTTCAACCAGTTGCTTGCATTTGTGGCAAACGAGGTTCCATTTCCAAATTGGGTACACAAACAAGTTAATCACAGCTTTTAAAAGTGCGAGATAAGCAGAGCTGCATTTATGCATCAGTCCGTGCATTATGGATTATGGATAAACAAAGTCACAAAATAGGCAAAACAGACTTACTTTCCTAGCGCAGCACTCCAACTGTAGAGTCTGACCATGGAAAACCTCAGTTTTCATCGGCAGGGTAACACGCAGGTTGGTGCATATTTGGCCATCTCTTTTCTGCAGGAATGTCATTGCATGTCACACTCAAAATGCTAACCTGTTTCCAGTGAGGACTCAAATGTCTGGCATAATTTATTCTGCTGTCAATATATTGATCATGCATGGATCAGGAAATATGGGGGTGGGATGGGTTGGAAAAAAATAGTAGTGAGGTGGGTGGATAATGGTGGATAATTAGTGGGGACAATGTTGATGTTGATGTACAATGTATGGAGGTCGAGTAAATACATTCCAATGTTTAAATACTCATTTCTAAAGAAATCACCCTCATAATCCCAATCACATTTATAAAGAAAGCACACACAAACACATTTACATCACAAAGGATCATTTCTATGAATAACAACTGCTTGCCAAGAATAAAGCAGAAAATTATTTGAATTTTTTGGTTGTTCATATGTTGGGAGGTGAACAAAATTAGATTGGATACTTCAAAAAATTTACAATGACTCTCTTATACATAAACCTGCATTAATGGTGACAAGCGAAGCTTCGCTTCAGCATTTATGGTAACAAGGAAGGTCAGCATTTATGGTGACTGCTCTTCACCATAAAGTACTTCCTGTCACATTTATGTCTGATGAAGGATTAATGTATAAATGTTAGGTCCAACCGTTTGCTCTGATGAAGGGTTATAACCCTGAATCGTCTATTTGCTTCCCATAGTGCTGAGCATATACTCGGTCAATGTCCTGTTTATTCCATCATTGTTCTACCTGTCCACCGTCAAATAGAACACTGGCCTTCATGAGCAAACAGTCATTCATGCTATCATATTCTCAAATAGAAGCTAGGTGTAATATTGTTTACATGAGGTGAAATATGAAAAGAAATTTCACTTTCAGTTGGTAGACAGTTTTTGTTTTTTTCATTGTATTATTCAGCCCATTAAGACAAAGTGTTTATAAAAACACGAAATTGACTCTTTGAAAGTTATACTTACTTACTCCAACTAATTTTGCAATGTTGTTTCATCAAAAACTGTGCTCACACAGCTACAATTGGGAAAATTATCAGCCAGGTACCATACATAAGATAATTTCAGTTTCCTATTTGTTGTTTAAGGAAATTTCAAATTATGAGTCAACCGTTTATTCCTGCTATGTCAAACACCTGAAACCCATGCCTGCAGAAAACGGATTTTTTAGGAATGTTAGCCCATTTTCCATCCAATCATCATTTTAAAATCTCCGTGGGAGGTACTCCTATGTCATAAGATTTGTGTCAATCGCTGGAGCGTTGCGGAGAAACAAAATTTAAAAGTGAACTAGAAGGACACTTGGTAGAGGGCATACTCCACCAACGTAATCTTGATCCATGAGAACATATCTGGCCAATACATTTTTGAATATCGTGCTATAATATCGTTTTTGGCCCATCCTCAATGGTGAGAAAACTTTAAAAATTAAATTAATTCTTGTATCCATATCCGGATCTTCACCAAAATGAATCAATTGTCCTTGCTACACACCAAACCTTCCACCATGTTCATCTGAATCGTCCAAAACTTTTGAGATACGTGCTATATATTCGTTTAGCCTATATCTCTCAATGGTGAAGAACTACTTAAAAAATTATCAGATCCAGATCCGGATTCAGATCTTCACAAAATTGAATCAACTCTTCCTGTCACACACCGCAATTTTCCACAGTTTCCAGCTGAACGAGGTGTGAGGCTGGGGAGCCAGCCCAGAGGGAACAGCAGTACTCCAAGTTGCAGATGATGGCCTTGTTGATGATGCGCAGATGATGATGAGGTCGATAGGGGTTCAGGTAGGCAAAGGAAGGACTTTGTACAACGGAGGATGCCCAGTCGGCAGCTGGCTTGGGTTGATGGGGGGTGGAGGGGGAGAGGGGTTAACAGATGGTCCTTTCGGAGAGAGATTGTGATAATGTGAGATTTGGCATGATTGAAAGACATATTCCAAGTGTTTCACCATCTTGTGATTTTGTCAAGGTCTGAAGAGAGGGAAGAGGCTGCAGCCTTCCTGTCCGAAGGATGAGGGATGTCATGGCACAGGGTGGAGTCATCAGCAAATAGATAGAAGATTTTCAGAGATTCAGAGAGATCATTTATGAAGATCAGGAAAAGGACTGGGCCGAGAACACTGCTTAGGAGCACTCCAACCTTGACAGGAAGAGAAGATGAAAGCATTCCATTGAGTGCCACATGTTGGTGATGAGAGTAGAGGAAGTCATTAAGCCATGTGTGGGGTTGGCCTTGGATGCCATAGGCAGAGTTTAAAGAATAAGGCAGGATGCCGGACTGTATCAAAAGCACAAGATATGTCCAATGAGACGGCCCTGATCTCATGCCTGACATTGAGGGCATCTATCCATTGTTGGATGAGTAGAAGCAGAATGTCCAAGGTGGAGTGACCTGGTCTGAAACCAAATTCATGATCTGAGATGAGGTTGTTGGAGAAAAGGAAGGATTTCATATCAACTGCGATGATGGATTCCATGATAGGTCTGTAGTTAAGGTTTCAGCTCCTGCACCTTTTTATGTAATGCTGTGATGTTGATGGATTTCCAAGAAGTTGAGACGGTAGTAAGGCAGCGGTCTTTTCTCAGAGAGTAGTTTATGCATGGAATGGTCTCCCTGGAAAGGTACTGAGAGCAGAAACAGTCGATACGTTTAAATTGGAATTAGATAGGTACCTGGAAGTTTTGGAGATAGAGGGGTATAGGGATGTTGGCAGGACTTTTAGGTAGCTTGAGCATTGATGGGTGATTGTGTGCATGGCTACAGAGTGCTGTTGGTGTGGGGTTTCATCAAGTGGTGTTGTGTGGTTGATATTGTGTGTGTTTTTACCCAAGCTCATGCCCCCTCCCCTGGAAGAATTTTTTTTTTTTTACAAAAACTACAAAAAAAACCCCCACAAAAAACACTTATTGAAAAAAACAAAAACATTTTGCATTTTCACATTTTGATCTGGTGTTGATAAATTGGTGTGGTGTTGATGTGGCACAGGCATGATGGGCTGAATGGTCTCCACCTGTGTCTAATTTCCTTGTGTTTCCTTGTATTTTCAGATGGAAAATGACCGAGGGCAAATATTATGGTGAAAAGGGCAGAGAGTGGGTGGGAAAGAGCAGCAGAGCAGGATTTTAGGAGTCAGGGCAGTCAGTTGCAGAGTCAGGGTCAAGGGTGGAGGGTGGAAAGAAACTTCTCCACATTTTTAGGTGCAAAAGACAGAGTCCAGGAGAAGTTGGGTATGACAGGGAAGGATGGGTACCAAGGGTGACGAATTGGGGACACAATATTTGGAAGCAAACACAGAATTGAGACATTCAGCTTTCTCATGAGTCAGCTGTGATGTCATTTGAAGAGAGTGAAGGGATGGAAAGGGAGCATACACCAGAGACTGTCTTAACAAGGTGCCAGCGGGTTTTAGAGGAGGGAGAGGAGTTTTAAAGTTCAATCTTGAGGTTAGCCAGATATTGTGTTCTGGCTCTCCTGAGAGTGGACACACATTTGTTGTGGACTTTTTAGAATGCACTGAGATGGCCTTCAGTCACATTAGCCTTCCAGAAAGAGAAGGCAAGTTGTATTGTCGATTGCCTCATCACATAATGAGGCAACTTCCTCATCACACGATTCAGTGCTCAATGGGTGGGAAGAGGGGTAGAATAATTGAAGATGAGATAGGATGAATATGTGTATGAGAGGGAGAGAGGGAGAGAGGGAGAGAGGGAGAGAGGGAGAGAGAGCAGGTATCTGTGAAAGAATTCCCAGGTTGAGTTAACATCAGGGGCAGTAGATATGGGAGCTCCAGTCCTAAAGAGAGATGGCTGCTTGCAGTCCCTGCCAATATGCCTGAGTGACTTCCAGACTCGCCGGCATTGAGGCAGCTCTGAAAATAGCCAAAGATTGTGTGGGGTGCGGGTGAAGGCTTGAGTGTGTCAGGTGCGAGTGAAGGTTTGAGTGTGTGTAGTGCAGAGGAAGGTTTGAGAGTGTGGGTTGCGGGGGAAGGTTTGTGTGCATGAGGGGTATGGGGGAAGCATTGAGAGGGTGGGGTGAGGAGGGATGCAGAAAGGGGGGACAGGAAGTTTTGAGCAGGTGGGGTGGGGTGGATGCATATTCGGATTCCAGATTCCTGACTTTGACAAATGGAGATAAAGATCATGGGATGGGAGATACAATCCCTTGTTGAACGCACGGAGAAACACTGTGCTTTACTTGTCGGTGGTTGGTTGGTGGACCAAGCGCTAAGCGGACAATCACCTTTGAAAAATAACCCTTGTGAAGAAGAAGAAGAGACAATGTGGTGTAGAAGAAAAACACATCACATTTGTAAAGGAGATACAATAACAAGGGTTGAAATGCATTTTCAAATTGATTGTAAATACGTTTAAAGGAGGAAGGAGCATTTATCTTTAATGTACATTCAGTTTGGAGATATTGAGAAAAGAGGGGTGGGGGGAAAATGTGGAACCAGAAGCAGAAGGAAATTAAAGTGGAAATGAGAATCGTTGTGGAGTGAAAAATAAAGTTGTTTTTTTTGCTTGTGTATTTTTATTTTTTGAAGCAAGGAAAGGAAATAGGATAATCTTGAGCAGGTAGAAGCAAGATACCCAGGAAGAAGAAAACAAAACGAGAAACAAGGAGACAAATAATTTTCAGGATTTCTATCCAAGGATAGTTGGGCTTTGGCAGGCCTTGAACAATACGAAATGGAACAAATAGCAAAAACAACGAAGAAATAAACATGAAATATAACATGGAATACCACAGCAACACCTAGACAAGACACAATAATAAAACATGACAAATCCTGTTCGAAAAACTCAGCTTTATGAGTTGTAAATGAGGAGCTCAAACTTTCATCACAAGTGCAGAAAACCTCCGGACGGGAAGTCCAAAGTCTCTTACACCTCCAAACCCCCAGGAATACCATTGGCTGCAACTTGCCCTCCTCTCCTATCTCTTGTTTGCGTGCTGCACTGCTCTCCTAACAGTGATGACTCCATCTACAAGTCTCTGCCAACATGGACCAACTTTTAACCACCCTTCCCAACCCTATATTCCTCGTATGTGGTGATATCAATCATCACCATGCAAATTGGCTGGGTGTTGGTACCTCTCTCAACAGCCATGGCACTGCATCAAAGTCAAAGGACTTCTGTGACTCTATGGGCCTGATTCAATCTGTGAAATTTCCGACCTGGATTTCTCCGAATGGCAAATCTTCCCTTCTGGACTTGGCAATGACAAACCTTCCTGCAAATGTCTCCTGTTCTTTCTCTGCGTCAATTGGTTCATCTGATCAGGTACTTGTGAGAGTCATAATCTCTCTTGCTATTTTCAGTGAGCCGTTTCAGTGCCGGAGCATCTGCCATTTCACTCAGGATGATGGGCAGGGACTGCAAGCTGATATCTCATTTCAGGACTGGTCTCTTATACCTGCCACCCCTGATATTTACCCAACCTGGGAATTCTTCCATATAAAACTGCTCTCTATTATGTACAGATTCTTCCAATCTCATCTTCAGCTCTGAATATCCTTCTTCCTGCCCATGGTACACTGAATCATGTGGTGAGGCAGTTGCCTTGAAACAACTCGACTTCTCTTCCTGGAAGGCAAATCCAACGAAAGGCAACCCAAGATCATTCCACAAAGTCCACAAGAAGTATGTGTCTACTCCCAGGAGAACCAGAAAACAACATCTATCCAATCTCATCCATTCTCTCACTTCAAATGGCACCACCGCCAACTCTGCTTTTAAGAAGGCCAAATTCTGTTTGCTTCCAAATATTGTGTGCCCAACCCCTTGATCCCTGTATGTACCCTAACAAATTGCACCCGACTGCTCTACAACTGTCTTTTTAGCCGCGTCGCGTTGCGAACGCTGGCTCTAAGAGAGCTCCGCGTTGTTCTTCTTGTTGTTGTTGTTCTTCTTCTTCTGGTGAAGACAAAACCTTTACTTATATATTAATCTATTTTTTAAATTTTTTTTAGCCGCGTCACGTTGCGAACGCTGGCTCTAAGAGAGCTCTGTGTTGTTCTTCTTGTTATGGTGAAGACAAAACCTTTATGACGCGGCTCTTGGACACATTTGTCCTTGTTTACCTCAGAAGGTGGAGAAGTTTCTGGCAACCCTCGACTCTGATTATGCAACTAGCCCAGACGGCATAAAAACATGCTCTACTGCTCTTAGACATCCATTTTCTGCTCTGTTCGCCATATTGTTTGCCCTAGGTCATCTTCCATTTGCTTGGAAGTCAACCAACATAACTGTGTTACATATACATTGTGCAAAAATAGATTATATTCACTACAGACCTATTATCCTACTTCCAATCTTCAGAAAATTCATGGAATCTGTCATCACAGTTAACAGCAAATCCTTCCTTTTGTCCAACTGCCTGATCTAAGACCATTAATTCAGATTCAGACCTGGTTACTCGAACTGGAGGTGCGACTTCTGCTGTCTCAAACATGCTTTGAGGTTCTCAGTCTCAGACTTGAGAGCAGGACTGGATCTCTGGACATCTCGAGCATTTCATACAGTCTGGCACCTTGCCTTGCTCATTTCTGTTCCCAACCCCGCCTTGCTCAACACTTTCCACCTATGGCACCCAAAGTCATCTCTATACATGGTTTACTGGCTACCTCTGCTATTGTAGCAGACACATGGCTCTCAATGGGATCCTCTCATCTCCTCTCCCTATCAAGGCTGGAGTACCCCAAGGCAGAGTCTTTGGCCTCGTCCTATTCCTAAACTTCATCAACAATCATTCTGACTCTCTGCAAAATCCTCTTTATCTATTTCCTGATGATTCCACCCTATGCCGCAGCATCACTGAATCTTCACCTCGGCAAGCAGCAGCCTCTTTCCTTGCTGGAAACCTTGATAGAATCATGATCTTATCCTAGACTTGGAATATGTCATTAAATCCTGTTGAATCTCACATTCTCACTCTGTTTCTCAAGAAAGACAGTCTGGTGAACCCTCCCATCTACTTCCTCAACAATCCTCTTGAAGAAGTTCAGTCCTCAAACTTTTTGGCCTCACTATCAGCCATTAATCTCTCTTAGGGAAATTACATATCTAAGTTTGCCTCCAAAGTCAGGCACCATCTGAGCATCCTCCATTGTGAAAAGTCTTTCCTTGGCACATCTGAATTTTTATCTATTACAAGGCCTTCATCCACAGCTTGATGGAATATTGCTCACCTCTGTGGGCTGGCACCCCTGCCTCATACCTTACTCAGCTTGATGCCATGAAAACCAAGGCCTTCAAAATCATTGACCTCTCCCACAATGAAGCTATCTCTTCCACATCACAGACAGGTGGGTTGTCTGTCTATCTTCTACCACCTCCTTTCTGGTCTTGCATTCTCTGCCTTTTCCATGGTCTGCCCATCCCTATGCCCTCAAGTTTCTGCAATCTGCACCTGGTCTGCCAGTTATCACCTCCTGGGGAAGTCCCAAAATCCAGACTCACTGCTCACCTCCACTTATTCGTTCCTTTTTTCCTCCACCTGTGGAACCACCATCCTCACTCTCTTCAATCTCATTTTTCCTTCCTTGACTTCAAGACAGATGTTCACCACAATCTCAGGTCATCCCCCATCCACAACCATGATCTTTTCTATCCCAATTAACCCTCCTCAAGCCCACCTCTTCAATTCTGTGATTGAGAGTTCATGGCTGTATCCATCCTGCTCATGCTTGTGTCCTCCCCTTTCTCTCATTCTTCCCCAAGTCCTTTATCCCTCTGTCTTCCTCTGTTTTGTTCTTCAACCCTGCTGTTAGTGAGTTTCCCCACCTCCTTTTCCTACTTTTCTTTTCATTAGGTTACGTCTTGGTCCATGCTCTGTTCTAGCTACTCCACAAACCTCAAATCTCTATCCAATGAAAAAAAAAATCTAGGAGTTTTGGGTTGATGCAATTTGCTGAGTTTCAATATATATGAAGTTTCCATTTACGATTTGCTGGTCGTGGTCATTTCTCTTGGTACTCCTTGTTATCTGCTTCCAAAAAGCTAAGTAATCATTCCAGATTCGTCTGTGCTTCATGGATTTTGTGTTCTCTGTTTGTGTTGCTTGTTCTTGGTTTTGAGCATCTTCATCTGCAACCTCAAATCTTGACTTCATAGGGGAAAACAATGACAAATGACTCAGTACCTAAATTTACAAGAAGCTGCTTTGGTAGCACTCCTTTGTGGATGGTATTTGGGCTTCAGATATTGGCAGATACTCATTTTGATGTATTATAATTTGGTGTATGAAATCTAGGCTTGTGGAGAAGCAAGATGCCAGATGGCAAAAGGCAACATATTGGCAGTGGAGCAGTGGTGCAACAGCTGGATGCAACAATCAATGAAATGAACAGGAAAAAGAAAGAGAGAGAGAGGTGAGAGAGAGAGAG
>CM068961.1:11552296-11566606 GCA_035128595.1 Eptatretus atami | reverse complement strand
GAGTGGAAATGGAGGGTTTACAACCAGTTGCTTGCATTTGTGGCAAACGAGGTTCCATTTCCAAATTGGGTACACAAACAAGTTAATCACAGCTTTTAAAAGTGCGGAGATAAGCAGAGCTGCATTTATGCATCAGTCCGTGCATTATGGATTATGGATAAACAAAGTCACAAAATAGGCAAAACCAGACTTACTTTCCTAGCGCAAAGCACTCCAACTGTAGAGTCTGACCATGGAAAACCTCAGTTTTCATCGGCAGGGTAACACGCAGGGTTGGTGCATATTTGGCCATCTCTTTTTCTGCAGGGATGTCATTGCATGTCACACTCAAAATGCTAACCTGTTTTCCAGTGAGGACTCAAATGTCTGGCATAATTTAATTCTGCTGTCAATATATTGATCATGCATGGATCCAGGAAATATGGGGGTGGGATGGGTTGGAAAAAAAATAGTAGTGAGGTGGGTGGATAATGGTGGATAATTAGTGGGGTACAATGTTGATGTTGATGTACAATGTATGGAGGTCGAGTAAATACATTCCAATGTTTAAATACTCATTTCTAAAGAAATCACCCTCATAATCCCACATCACATTTATAAAGAAAGCACACACAAACACATTTACATCACAAAGGATCATTTCTATGATAAAGCAACTGCTTGGCCAAGAAATAAAGCATAAAATTATTTGAATTTTTTGGTTGTTCATATGTTGGGGAGGTGAACAAAATTAGATTGGATACTTCAAAAAATTTACAATGACTCTCTTATACATAGAACCTGCATTAATGGTGACAAGGAAGCTTCGCTTCAGCATTTATGGTAACAAGGAAGGTCAGCATTTATGGTGACTGCTCTATCACCATAAAGTACTTCCTGTCACCATTTATGGTCTGATGAAGGATTAATGTATAAATGTATAGGTCAACCCGTTTGCTCTGATGAAGGGTTATAATGCCTGAATCGTCTATTTGCTTCCCATAGTGCTGAGCATATACCTCGGTCAATGTCCTGTTTATTCCATCCATTGTTCTACCTGTCCACCGATGCAAATAGACACTGGCCTTCATGAGCAAAACCAGTCATTCATGCTATCATATTCTCAAATAGAAAGCTAGGTGTAATATTGTTTACATGAGGTGAAATATGAAAAGAAATTTCACTTTCAGTTGGGTAGACAGACAGTTTTTGTATTTTTTCATTGGTATTTATTCAGCCCATTAAGACAAATGTTTATAAAAACACGAAATTGACTCTTTTGGAAAGTTATACTTACTTACTCCAACTAATTTTGCAATGTTGTTTCATCAAAAACTGTGCTCACACAGCTACAATTGGGGAAATTATCAGCCAGGTACCATACATAAAGATAAATTCAGTTTCCTATTTGTTGTTTAAGGAAATTTCAAATTATGAGTCAACCGTTTATTCCTGCTATGTCAAACACCCTGAAACCCATGCCTGCAGAAAACGGATTTTTTAGGAATGTTAGCCGCATTTTCCATCCAATCATCATTTTAAAAATCTCCGTGGGTAGGTACTCCTATGTCATAAGATTTGTGTCAATCGCTGGAGCGGTTGCGGAGAAAACAAATTTAAAAGTGAACTAGAAGGACACTTGGTAGAGGGCATACCTCCACCACGTAATTCCTGATCCATGAGAACATATCTGGCCAAATACATTTTTGAAATATCGTGCTATATATCGTTTTTGGCCCGATCCCTCAATGGTGAAGAATAACTTTAAAAATTAAATAATTCTTGTATCCATATCCGGATCTACACCAAAATTGAATCAATTAGTCCTTGCTACACACCAAACCTATCCACCATGTTTCATCTGAATCAGTCCAAAACTTTTTGAGATACCGTGCTATATATTAGTTTAGCCCTATCTCTCAATGGTGAAGAATCACTTAAAAAATTATCAGATCCAGATCCGGATTCAGATCTTCACCAAAATTGAATCAACTCTTCCTTGTCACACACCCAATGTGTCCACCAAGTTTCATCTGAATCCGTCACAACTTTTTGAGATATCGTGCTACACATCATTTTTGGCCCCATCTCTCAATGGTGAAGAATCACTTAAAAAAATTGTAGTAGTCGGATCCGGATCCAGATCTTCACCAAAATCTAATCAGTTAGTCCTTGTCACACACCCAACCTGCCTACCAAATTTCATCCGGATCCGTTCAAAACTTTTTTGAAATATCCTGCACACAAACAAACAGACAAACAAACAAACAGACAAACAAACAAACAGACAGAGAGGGGTGAAAACATAACCTCCTTCACTTTCGGTGGTGGAAGTAATAAAGGTGAAAAAGTGAGGGCTTCAGCCGACGCACCACGACATGGTCATGGATGGTTGTAAATGACTATGACGAGTCAACAGATAATTATTTATCACTGATTTTACGTCTTATAACTGACATCAAAAGGATTTTCAGACATTTGCAAAATCAAAGCAACCTATCCTTGGGTGACAGCAAAAAGCCATATATTTACAATCTCAAATGATGATGCATCCTCTTCAAAGTTCAACAGAAATCTAGATTGACCCGTAATGTCTAGGCAGTACACATGGGGAGCATCATGTGCTGTAGATTTCACCAATGTCAAAGTAGTTTGTCTGTATTGGCACTTGTGCATATACTCACATGTCTGAATTGCACTCTTTGAAACATGTGCTTTAAAAAATTATCACCGGCAACTGATAAGTTTGAAAGCCAGGAATGGCACACCTTATCGCAATCAACACTTTCTCATGTCATTCTGTGCATGAAATGAGGCACCACTCTTCATGAAAAAGGTAAAGTAAACAAATGCTCGATACCAAATATATTAAGCTCAGGTGGTTGGACTAGGTCAGGTCAGGTCAAGTCAGGTCAGGTATGGGAGCATGCGCCAGAGCAGCGCGTCGCTGTGTCCACTTTCCGCTGGTACTCCAGGGGCCTCCGTCTGGCCATCACCCAGGCAGATGCCTGGCCCATACCCATCTCCTTGAGATGCTGATCAACCTGTTGTAACCACGAGGCACATGGTCGGCCCACTGGCCTCCTCAACTCACGAGGCTCCCTCGCTGAGAGAAACTGGTGAGCAAGATCAGCGTTAGAAAAACGAGCCACATGTCCATACATCCACAGCTGACACTCATGGACTATGCAGGTAACAAATCCCATTTGAGTCTCTCTCAGCAACCGTTTGTTGGACACAAAGTCCGACCAGCGATAACCAAGGATTCTCCGAAGAGACCTGGTACCAAAGGAATTAAGTCTCCGTCTCAGATCCCTGGTCAGAGTCCAAGTCTCACATCCATAGAGCAGGACTAGAACAGAGCAGTAGGACTAGAACAGACTTTGATTTTTGGCATAAGTGCTATTCTGCATTTGCGTGACTTGGCAAAATGACTATGTTATACTCATTACCCCGCAAACGCAAAGCGAAAAGTATACATAGTCGAGGCTTCGTTTTGTATACAAAGTCGAGGATAGTGGTAGAGTGAGTACACTGATCAGATCAGGAAGTAACACACAAAAACAGAACATAAAACATGCTTGCATTGAGAGGGAAACTCAAAGGAAGAAAAACTGTAAAATTAGGAGTCATTTGGGTGGGGTTAACGAGGGTAGAAAAGATCATGGTTATGGATTAGGGATGATGTGAGATGGCAGTGAAGAGCTGTCTTGAAAACCTGGTGGGAAGAATGAGATTGAAGAGGATGTGGAAGTTGATTCCAGAGGCAGGAAAAACAGAGGAACACACAAGTGAAGGTGAGCAGTTCATTTTACCAGAAGAGGGCTGATGGTGGACTGTGTGAGCCCTGCAGAAACCTGGCGGGGACAAAGCACGGAAAGAGCAGAGGGTGCAAAGGCCAGAAAGGAGATGGTAAAAGACAGAGAAACCACCAATCCATACACTCAGCTTCAATGTGGGAGATTCCAATGATCTTGAAGGCCTTGGTTTCCACAGTGTCAAGCTGAGGAAGATGTGAAGCAGGGGAGCCAGCCCCAATGGGTGAGCAGTACTTCATCAAGCTGTGCATGAAAGCCTTGGTGGTGGATAGGAGTTCAGGTGTGCCAAGGAAGGACTTTGCTTGATGGAGGATGCCCAGTTGATGACTGGCTTTGGAGGCCAATGTTGAAATGTGGTTTGTCCAAGAGAGATCATGGCTGATATGAGACCCAGGAGTTTGAATGACTGAACCTCCTCAAGAGGATTGTTCAGAAAGTATGTGGGGGTTTGCCAGATGGTCCTTTTGGAGAGAGATCATGAGAGTGTGAGATTTGTCAGGATTGAAAGACATATTCCAAGTGTCTGACCAGCTTGTGAATTTTTTCAAGGTCTGAAGAGAGGGAAGAGGCTGCAACCCACCTCTCTGAAGGATGAGGGATGATACTGCAGAGGGTGGAGTCATCAGCAAATAGATAAAAAGGATTTTCTAGAGAGTCAGAGAAATCATTGATGAAGATGAGGAATAGGCCAGGGCCAAGAACACTACCTTGGGGCATTCCAACCTTGACAGGGAGAGGAGAAGAAAGGATTCTGTCAAGCCACATGTTGGCTATGAGAGTCGAGGAAGTCAGTAAGCCATGTGTGGAGTTGGCCTTGGATGCCATAGGCAGACAGTTTGGAGAGCAAAGTAGGATGCCAGACTATCAAAAGCACAAGATGTGTCCAGAGAGATGGTCCTGAACTCATGTCTGACATTGAGGGCCTCCATCCATTGTTGGGTGAGTAGAAGCAGCATGTCCAAGGTGGAGTGACCTAGTTTGAAAACCATTTGGTGATCTGAGATGACATTGTTGGAGAAAAGGAAGGTTTTCATATCATTTGCGATGATGGATTCTATGACCTCACCGATGATCGGAAGTAAGCTGAAAGGTCTGTAGTTGAGGGGATCAGTTTTTGCACCTATTTTATGTAGTGCAGTGATGGTGTTGGATTTTCAAGCAGATGGAGGATGACCTAGCACAAATGACAGGGTAAAAAGGGCAGAGAGAGAATGTGCAAGACAAGCAGAGCTGGTTTTTAGGACACACAAGCTGATGCTGTCTGGTCCAGTAGCAGAGTTGAGGGTTGAAAGAGGCTTCTCCACCTTCTCAGATGCAAAAGACACAGAGTCCAGGAGCAGTTCGGTATGACAGGAAAGGATGGTTATTGAGAGTGAGTGGTTGGGGACACAAGATTTGGAAGCAAGCACAAAACTGAGGCAATCGGCCTTCTTATGAGGGAAGTCAGCTGTGCTGCCATTTGAAGTGAGGGAAGGGATGGAAGGAAAGTATACACCAGAGACAGACTTGACAAGGTGCTAACAGGTTTTAGGGGAGGGAGACAAGTTTAAAAGTTCATTCTTGAGGTTGGACAGATGTTGTTTTCGTTTTCTCGCTCTCCTGAGAGTGGACACACACTTCTTGCGAACTTTTTGGAAAGCACCGAGATTGCCTTTGGACAGATTTGCCTTCCAGGAAGAGAAAGCAAGTTGTTGCTGAGCAAATGCCTCACCACAGGATTCAGTGTACCATGTGTGGGAAGAAGAGTGGGATAATTAAAGAGGAGATGGGATGAATTTGTGCATGAAGAGAGTGGGATTCTGTGGAAGAATTCCCAGGCTGAGTTAGCATCAGAGGCAGTAGATATGGGGAACCAGTCATGAAGAGAGATGGCTGCTTACAGTACCTGCCAATCTGCTTGAGTGAAATGCCAGACTTGCTGGCATTGAGGCGGATCTCTGAGAATAGCCAGAGATGTTGACTTTTACAACCATATGATCAGATGAACCAATTGGAGCTGAGAAAGAGCAGGAGATATTTGCAGGGAAGTTGGTTATCACCAAGTCCAGAAGGGAGGATTTGCCATCGGGAGAAATCCGGGTTGGAAATTTCACAGATTGAGTCAGTTCCATAAAGTCACAGAAGTCCTTTGCTGAAGTGTCATGGCCGGTGAGAGAGGTACAGTACCAACACCCAGCCAAGTAGCATGGTGACAATTGAAATTGCCACATGAGGAAGAGAGAGTTTGGATGAATGGTTAAAAGTTTGTCAATGTTGTCTGAGAGATGTAGATGGAGTAGTCACTGTTAGGGGGATGGTACAACACATAGATGAACAAGAGGTGAAAACGGAGGGGAAGTCACAGCCAGAGGTTCTCCTGGGGGTTGGGAAGTGTCAGGTCAGTACAGGGGTCATGAGAAATTGAGTTCTTCATGTAAAAAGCAATTCCATCGCTGGGACATGGTTCAGGGAACGTCTGCAAACTTCTGTCTACACACGTCAGTTTATGATTGAGGAACAACTTCATTTCAATTGAGTGTTATATTTTGAACAGGAATTGGAACATAGATCTGAACACAAACCTGTGCTTTCGCAGTACTTTTTGCATGTGCAATTAGGTCAAATTCACAGTTAGAGTGAGATTTATTTTTTACTTTGTCTGCCTGTCTGGCAGTCAAAACAAAATTGAAAATCATTCCAAACAGAAGACTTACTGTTTTTAAGGACGTCATAAAGGACACAAGCAACAGGCATGGAGAACTAATTTAACGTGTTAAATTAGGTGATGTACAGTGGTGAGAAAAAGTTTTTGAAACCTTTAGAATTTTCTGTGTTTCTGCATAAATTTGACCGAAAATGTGCTCATATCTTCATGTAAGTCCATATAATAGATAAAGAGAACCTGATTAAGCGAATAGCACACACACACAAAAAAAATCTACTTTTCATTAATTTTTGAGCAAAATGATCCAACGTTCAATTTCTTTGTTTGTAAAAGCATGTGAACCTCGAGGTTAATCAGCTCAATTAAGGGGGTAATTACAGTCAGGTGTTTTAATCAATGGGATGACAATCAGGAGTGAGTTTGGGTGGCCCTGCCTAAAATGAAAAACAAAAACTTTGTTTGTCACCATCAGAGTCTGGTCTTCACCACACATGTTTGTGGAAGTGTGTGTGTCATACCCTGATCATGCCCTGATCAAAAGATATTTCTGAGGACCTCAGAAAAAGAGTTGTCAATGCTCATCGGTCTATGGAAAGGGTTACAAAACCATTTATAAATATGTTGGGCTCCACCAATCCACTGTCAGGCAGATAGTGGAAGAATGTAGAAAATTCAACACCATCTTTACTCTTTACAGGAGCAGTCATCCAACAAAAATCACTCCATGAGCAAGGCATACAATACTCCAGGAAGGTCACAAAGAAACCCAGGGTAACGTCTCAGGATCTGCAGGCTTCTCTTGCTTTGGCTAATGTCAGTGTTCATGAGTCCACCATCACGAAAACACTGAACAATAATTGTGTGCATGGGAGGATAGCAAGAAGGAAACCACTTCTCTCCAAGGAGAACATTGCCACCCCTCTCAAGTTTGCCAACGACCACTTGCATGATCCAGAAGGCTATTGGAAGAATGTTCTGTGGACAGATGAGTCAAAAAGTGGAACTTTTAGCTTAAATGAGAAACGTTACGTTTGGCGAAAACCAAAACACTGCATTCCAACATAAGAACCCCATCCCAACCGTGAAGCGTGGTGGTGGGAGCATCATGGTTTGGGATTGCTTTGCTGCCTCAGGACCTGGATGGCTTGCCATCATTGACGGAACCATGAATTCTGGATTGCACCAGCAAATTCTACAGGAGAACGTCAAGGCATCCGTCCGTGAGCTGCAGCTTAATAGAAAGTGGGTCATGCAGCAAAACAATGATCCCAAACACAAAAGTAAATCTTCAACAGAATGGCTGAAGCAGAAGAGATTTTGCATTTTGGAATGACCAAGTCAAAGTCCAGACCTTAACCCAATTGAAATGCTGTGGTAGAACCTGAAGCGAGCAGTTCATGCAAGTAAGACCACAAATATCTCTGAGTTGAAGCAGTTCTGTAAGGAGGAGTGGGCCAAAATTCCTCCAAGCCAATGTGCAGGACTGATCAAGAGTTACAGGAAACGTTTGGTTGAAGTTATTGCTGCTCAAGGAAGTGACAAAGAAATTGAATGTTGGATCATTTTGCTCAATAAATAAATGAAAAGTAGATTTTTTTTGTGTGATATTTGTTTAATCAGGTTCTCTTTATTATTAGCTATTATTAGGATTTAGATGAAGATCTAATCACATTTTAGGTCAAATTTATGTAGAAATACAGAAAATTCGAAATGGTTCACAAACTTTTTCTCATCACTGTATAAGACGCTGCATCAATGGCATTAAAGTTCTGGAATATTTTTTTCTACAACCTTTAACTTCGTTATTTTATTTCAATTTAATTGTATACTTGAACACTGAAGAACACAATTTACCTTTTTGGCACTTTCAAAACCCTTCCACTTAACAGGACCTGAACAAAATATTATGGCATGTTACGTCATCACATCCAATCAAATTTGCCGCTCGTAGTCCCCGTCCATGTCCTTGTTTCTCAAGACTGTGTGGGAAAATGTGTTCTATGAACTCTCTCGTTGGGAAAGCGAAAATTATTACAGAAAAGTAGCATAATTCTCAACCAGAAGTCATGGAATGGTCATTTACATTTGGAAAAAGAAATAGAATTGTGAAAAAGCTGGGAAAGTGGTATCTCGCAAGGCACACTTGAGTATTTGTACATTATACAGTATGTTAGTTTTGAAAATATGTTTTTGCACTTTGTGTATAATACATATGCAATCAATGTAATTGAGACTGATGGTCAATCATAATAAAAAAATTAACAAGTGTGAATATCTTGGTAAAATTTGGCACAGACTGTCTATATCTTCCATGTCAAGAGGTTAGTGGAGGTGGTGGGTGGGGGGGGGGGGACTCTCCTCTCCCATTCAGCTAATTTTTGGCATTGCAAAGACTTATCAGGATTTGGAAATTAAAACTCATATTCAAGACAAAGGAGAATTATAAAAGAAAGCTGTTGATATAAAAATGTTTCATTTGTGACTGGAATAATGTTTATTTGCATTTGTTATAAGTTTCATTTATTCATATTTTTCCAAATGTGGCTTCAGGCAAGACCAGAATTAAGATTGCATGGATTATTTAATTTTATAGAGAAAGTTGGCAGGAGCTGGCGAGGGTTGGGGAGGGGGAAGGGAAGGGAAGGAATAAGGTAGCAATGTCACAAAAATGGAGGAAAATGTATCATTTCAATTATTATGTCAATCAAAAAGTCAGGTTGGAAGAAAAAGGACAAGACCAAATAATGGCTTTGTGCTTGCATTAATACAATGTTGAGCTGAAACTTGAGAGCATTTAAATAAGTCAAAATCTATATACAATAGTGTTGAAAATAACAAATATATGAAGAGATGACTAAAACAAATATTTTATTTACTGAAACAACACTAAATTGATCTCCTTTGTGCATGTGCTGAGTTACCTTCACGGATGATGGTGAGTGAAGTGAAAGCGCTCTGCACATTGCTGCTCGTGCTATTACGCCCAAGGACACTGCGCACAAGGCAAGCATAGCTTCCGGCGTCTGACGGCAGCACTCGGGCAATATACAGGTCTCCTGTCTTTTGAGAGACAAAACGTCGCTCATCCGTCTTCACGACCATTGGGAAGTCATTAAACAGCCACTGATATTCAACATCTGGGGATAAATAGAAGGGGAATTACCTGATTTGCAATGTACACTGTTTTCAGCTGGGAAATAGAGGGATAATTTGAAATATTCCTTTCCCAATGTGGAGCAAGCTAAATCTTTTCAGAAGGGTTGAAGACAGAAAAAAGTTACAACTTAATTAAATGTACAGTATATACAGGAAGAAGCTGATCTTTTCATGCTTGTTGTATACCAATATAACAAATTGATAGGGTTAAACATGAAGAAGTAAAAAAAAATATAAGCCAAATATAAAAATGGGTAAGACCTATCCTTAAGTCTAAACTCAGTGGACATCACCAAATAAATGACATATACAGTGCCAAAAATAATATACACAGCTGTGAGTTAACTTCAGGATTGATGGTTTAGTGGACAGGAGCAATGAGGAAATTACTTACTAATAGAGACAAAAATCTAATCTAAAAAAATCTAAAAATCATCTAAGAGCAGATGTAAATAGACTATACAGGATGTTCCAAAAAGACTTGAACAACTTTGATTGTTGATATTGTTGTGGACCCAGCGTCGTGGGGGAACCATGAGGGAGGGGCTGTCTCGGGTTCCTCTCCGGACTCACCGGGAACCGCAGGCCATCACACACGAATAACTTTCGCTAATCGACCGCGGACACCAATAACTTGACCACGTGACTTAGGATCCTCCGTCTAACAGCCGTTTCCCTAAGGACACGTGACCTCCGTATTGGGGGAAATCGTGCATATTTAGATTACCTACCGGATCAAGTGCAGCCGAGCGGAGCTGCCAAGTATGTACCGGCTCTTGAACAGATTCTTGGGAAATAACGTCCCGGCTAAGCTAGGGTGCGGGCCATGCTGGACCAATAGAGGAAAAGACAAAAACGAGCTGGGAACATTTCTAAAAACACATTTATTTAAACCAGGATGTGAGGGAAGTCATGTGGCAC
Source organism: Eptatretus atami (assembly GCA_035128595.1). Classification (NCBI taxonomy): domain Eukaryota; kingdom Metazoa; phylum Chordata; class Myxini; order Myxiniformes; family Myxinidae; genus Eptatretus; species Eptatretus atami. The sequence goes on along the minus strand of CM068961.1, from coordinate 11,556,088 downwards.
GGTAATGGGGTTTATTGCAAATGTACAGCAGGGAAGGCAAGGAATTTGTGGGGTGCAGCAAAAGGCAAACAATATAACAAAAGAAGACAGTGCATGGTTATCCCAAAAGTTCTTCTACAGTCTTAACTTATGCTACGACAGGTGCCATCACACACACACACACACACCCCGAGGAAAATTAGAGATAGCCTAGAGAGAGAGAAACAGTTGAGGATTAACGACCTCTTGTTACCTGGCGTGGCCCGCAGACCTGCGCAGCCCAGAATGCTAAGGAAAGGAGAGGTGGGAGTGTGTTTGAGAAGTAGAAGTGTAAAGCAATGTGGGGTGTAGCAGAGTGTCAGAGGAAAAATGTGAGGTGCAGGTAAGTTCAGTTCACTCTTCAGTTTGCTCTTGGGTTTTGCTCTGGAAAGAACAGTTGGCCACCTTGCCCATGTTGATTGCTCTTTTGTGTCCACAGTAGATGAGAGATAGATGGTAGAAGAAAGATGTGTGAGAGAAAGGATCCTATCGTATATCGTGTAAGAGTCTGTGCATGTAAGTGTCGTTGTAACCTACTGAGTAACATTGAAATTCAGCAGTCCCGGCTCACAGCAGCAATGCATGACCCCATGCCTGGTCACGCTGACTCAACGCTTGTCCTTGCGCCGCCTGTCTCCCAGGCAAGGTCCAATGTCAGGTGATAATTGCTCCTGCGACGCTCTTGACGATCTGCTCCCCGAATAGTCTCACTCCCCTGATAGTCTCTCTAGAATGAGCCGCATACGTTCTTTTTATAAGCCCCGGACCAGGGGAGGAGCCAACCACCAGATCAAAGAGAGCTCTAACGAAATTGGCTCCCCTATTGGTTCATAGCGGCCACAGCCACACCCCGCCAGGCCTCGGAGATGAAAAATGGCTCAGTCGCCTGCCAACAGGGCCACGCACAACAGCTCCCGATCTTTACATGAGGCCATGGTTTTTGAAGGTGCTCTCTGGGCCCGAACGTGTGCTGGCCTTCATTCGAACGTAGGATTTTAGGGAAATCCCTTTTGGGAAAGTATTTGCTACAACTTACCAGCACTTCATTTGCTGCAATAACTTTGTTTGCCAATGCACCTCCGAGCGAGATTCAATTTCAAATTTGGTCGATGGGCCGCATCAAGATCACTTGGGAGTAGCCCCTTTCAACTATGGCAGGAATTAAAAATTTAGCGAAGGGGTATCAGCAAATAATGGCTTATTCATTCTCAAGCAATATCATGGGATTTTTAATATCCACAAGCAAGTGCATGAAGGTTGTTAATCAAAAACAAACACTCAGGCAAGGATGCTATCAAAGACATGGACATTTTTTAACCTCAAGGTTTGCAGCAAAGCAAAAATCTCTGTCAAGACTTTTGTTTATTCAGTAAGTAACAATAACCGTCATTTTATCGGATGTTTTAGGATACCTGGATAATGGTCGGGCGGATAGCACAGAAAAACAAGGGCTTGATTTCTCTTCAATTCTACAGGTGATCGTTTCATTTTGAAAAATGTATCCAAGTCTGGGGAGAGAAAAAACATTACTTACGATAAATCAGGATCACATTTCCTTTGAAAATATTCACTGGTGCAGCATATTTGCAATAGATTTTCTCACCACCCATCTGACTTATGGCATCATTTGGCAAAAACTTCTCTTACTATAATTCTTACTACAATTACTATAATTGGGGGTAGTGGGGGACTTACTATAATATCATAGAAGAAAGAATCCTTCCAATAATTCACAGAGCGGTGTTTGTGTGTTTGTCACACTACTCCTCCTCCAGTTCTGGGTGAATTACATCCAGACTTGCTACAGAAGATCAGCATGACCCCAATTAATTTATAGGGGCATTTTTAATCTTTGCCGGTGGTCTTGGCGGGGGTGAGGAAAACGCAAATTCTCTATGTAAATGTTTATCGTGTAGCGCCGCCTCCAAGTAGGGGAGGGCATAACAAGTCTCCACCATTTACAGTACAGTATTCCTGTCCCCCCCCCAATCTTCCAATGCTGTGAGGGGTTTTGAATTATAAGTAGTCGGTATGTTTTTGCTTCATGCACGTAACGCGAGTTATTTTGTTTTTGCATATGCAGAGCTGTCAGTTGCCTGTACACCACCCAAATAAAGGTATGCATCAGAAGAACGTGTTGCATGCTTGGAACAAGATCGCCCTTCAGGCGGGTACTCTGCTTGTATTACTATTTTAGAGGGTGCAAAAGGGATTTGCCAGCATACATTATATTACCTCTCAAATAATTACAAACAAACCAACCAAGAAACCACTCTGTTTAATATTCCATATAGAAGAAATGTCAATCAATGATTTAGTTTGATTTTCCTGCAGAAAGTCCAAATGAAGGAGGTTGTATCGAAAACATTTTGGCCCAGCACACATTCACTGTTTTTGTAAAACGACGTCATAGATGTGTTATGTAGAATATGAATATAATTATCTTATATCATATGGACTGGTGTGCTGGCAGGATAGTCGAGAGCAGGGTTTCTCAACCCACTTTCTTCCATTACCTACCTGGAGCAGCATCACTCAACCCCATTACCGAGCCTAAACCTAAAGTGGCCTAAAAACTTCAAGGAGTAGTCATTTTAAAGCAGTTTATGATCATTTTAATTCAACATCAATCAGAAATCAAATAGGATAGGATAAATTGGATGTAGCACCAGGTAATTCAATGGGAAACTTGCACAGTTAGTTTTTTTTTTTGTGACTAGCACTACCAATCCAGGAGCTGTAACACTCAAAGCACATCGCAAATCTGCTTCGCCTTTCAATTTGTTTCGTGCTTCCGTTTTTATTGCCAGAGACGAAAATGCTGACTCATAAAGGTAGGTAGAAAAAAATGCAATGAAGACTTGAAGAGCTACGTGGCTCATCTTCGGGAATACAGGGAGCATCTTGCCCATACATCGGAAAGGCTCAGGCTGGAAATTCGCTACATTAAATTAAAATGATAGAAACAGATACATTCAATTAAAAGGATTAAATACAACCTAAATTTAATATAAATGTGAATGTATATATAATTATAGGGCATACTAGCAGGGGTGTGTGATTTGAAAGCAACCTTCCATTACCCTCCTGCATATCCCAAATGACTGCCTTAGGGGTAATTACCCCATGTTGAGAACCCCTGATCAAGAGGTATGCACACTCGTCTCTGAGCTATCTAGCCTGGGTTTGAATCTCGACCCAGCTAAAAAATGTTATCCTGGTGTTTCACAGGCATGGTGATGCATCAGTGTGTGCATTATCCCTTGGATGGACAAGAAACTAGATTTCCCATTTTCTAGTATAATGTTGTGGATTTTAATGATCCCATGGTGTTATTCATGAAGATTATAAAAGTCATCACCAGCATGATGAACAAAGTACAAATTATTTCCTGGACATGAGGAAGCAAGTGGTCTGGTCTTCTTGGAGGTTCCTTGATATCAGGTTACACTGTTTGCTATCTCAGAGTATGGTTGCTGTCTGGACAGCAACTTCTGCACTATAAACAGATTGACCATGTGGTCTGTATGTTAATGGTCTTCTACAGATAGGATGGGCAACCAATTATTATATCGGTTTAAATTAGAACTAGCAATGTACCAAGATGTATTGGCGAGAGAGGCGGGCAGGGATACTGGCCGGATGTGTATGTTGCTTGTGTGTGAATGGGAGATGGTTTCTGGGGATGGTGTACCACAAGCATGATGGGCTGAATGGCCTCCTCCTGTGCCAAGGTTCCTTGTACATTCTTGTATACCATGTCTTTCCAACTCC
>CM068961.1:11540342-11552286 GCA_035128595.1 Eptatretus atami | reverse complement strand
ACCCCCCCACTCACCCATCCCCCATGTCCCACACTCTCCCTATTTGCTGTCTATGAAAATCAAGTTGCTATTTATGTTATAACTTTGCTTTTATGGTAACTTTTCTGCGTCTCTCACCTTATGAAAGTCTTCTTCGTGAAATGTGCTTTTGCAATATACATATACCGAGTACCATTATGATCAAGTTCATTAGATGCTCCCACATAGATGAGATAAGGTAAAATTTATAATATGTGATGAGTTATCACAAAGTCCATGTCCTGATATAAAAGCAACACTGCCAACAATAAAAGTTTTCATTATTTAACACCAAAGCCACTAAGCAGGAATAACTTTGCTTTATCTCTCAAACCACAAATTCAGAGCTCTCATCACTTCAACCACAATTAAAAATCGGTCCCCTCAATTGATTGGTGATTCTTTAACGTGTAATTGTTGGAGTCATCAACAGCTAGATCTATTGAGCCTTCTTCTCCATTTGTAAGCAGCACAAGGCTGTAGGGCAGCATCATTGACTGAGGGCACAGCTCGCCTCTGATGCTGGTGAGGGCAGGAATTTGGAATTTGGCCATGGTGCCGGCGATAGCTCACCTACTTTTCGTGAGGGACACCATGGGATCTTTAATGTCCACCAACGAATGCTAGCAGATGGGACACCCGTTTAAAATGGCACACATATTTATGGATCACCCTGCCTGTGAAACACCAGGATGACAATTTATAGCTGTGTCAGGATTCAAACCTAGGCTTGACAGCTTAGAGGCGAGTGCGCGTACATTTAGGACATCCTGTCAGCCCTGATCTAATGAGTAAAAGTGGTTCAATGGCCATTTCAAGTCCAGCAATAATGGATTGGGTAGTGAACAGCATGTTCCTTTGGACATTGCCATTCAAATTGTGTTATCTTTTGTTTCCTCTTTCTCATGAATGTGTTTGCTTTAATAATATCCTTGATATTTTTGCTGCTGATAAATTATATAAACTTTAGAAGTCTCAGATTATAGCTCAAAACGATACATATGGCACAACTATAAAAGCACATTAAGAAAAAAAATTGCTTATTAATGGCAAGCAAACACTCACTTTTTCTTTACTGTCACATGTTTAAGTCTCGATCTGAAAATGTTGTGATGACTTCACAAATGATATCCTCAAGCAAACTTTTTCCAAACCACTAAGATTTTTTTTAACTCTCAAGAAATAACTCAATCAATCATCATACATAGAGCTGCTTTACAAATCGCTGTGATAAAGTCATAAAATGACTACATATCTATCCGCAACCCTCCTATTTTTAGCTTATCTGGAATTTACATTCCAGATAAGGTATTGCCACCGTACACCGTCCATCTGTCTGTCCGTCCATCCGTCTCCTTTTTTGACTTCTCCGGCCAAACTGCTGGGCCAATCTGGTTGAAATTTGGCAGCAACGTTCCTCTCATGACTGGTAACAGGAATTGCAAAGCTCGTTCCGGTCACATGACTTTCAGTAGGTCAAAATGGCCGACTGAGTAAATTACATCAAAAATCTCCTTCTCCAGACCCACCAGTCAGAATGCTACCAAATCTGGGTTGCAACATTAGGCTCGGGTAGGGATGTTAATTATATTGCAGAAGTCATGCGGATCACCTGACCGGAAGTGTGTCAAAATGGCCGACTTAGTCAACTTTTTGGGAAAATCGGATCAATTCCTGTAAAAAATCTTCTTCTCCAGTCCCACCAGTCAGAATGCTACCAAATTTGGGTGATAACATTAGGCCAGGGCCCAGATAAGCTGCAGTTCCAGTGGTCCTGTTTTTCTGTACTTCCCTATAATTAATGATTGGAAGGTTACAAATCACCCACAACTAAAAAATCTCCTCATTATTCCCACCTCTGTGATTTGGTCTCTATTTCTTATCTTGCCCATCTGTTTACTCCAGAAACCAAGTTTCCTCCATCATGTGAAAGTCCAGAATACCTTACTCAAATTACAGGACCACATGAAGGAGATGGGAATAATAAGATCAAACTCAAAGCACCAGAGAGGTGGTGCTAAAGTAATGCCACTATATCCAGCGCAATAGTCAGAGACTCACATCCAAATCCCAGCACAGCTTCCTGGCTGAGCAAAGTCCCAAAAGTGTTGGTAGCCATACATTGGTACGTCCCCTCGTGGTGAAGTTTGTCGGGATTGCTTATTACCAATTTCCCTCCAACCAGGCTGTAGTTGCCACTGATGTTCAGCATCTCTTGGTTCAGAGTCCACCTGCAGGCCAGGTAAGTACAGCTCATTTTAAAACACTGCAGGGTTATAGAACAAATCAAAGATACTTAACTCAACTAGCATAAGTAAAGAGAATCACATTGGTTTATAGATGTTATAAAATTTGTGGAACATTTAATAAAATTGAGGCATGTTTAATAATGTCATCGCACCTCATTCAATAATTAATCATACAAATTATACGAGGAAACACAAAGAAGTGCATATGCAAGAAAAGGAAATACCATTCATAAAGCCTGCCTCATATCCTCACCATAATATTATGATGCAATGTGAGAATAAAACAGAAAGAAAGGGGGAAAGAAGAAAGAAAGAAAGACAGACATAAAGAAAGAAAAAAGAAAAAGAAAGAATATCATTTGATCCTTCAAGCATCGTCTATCACGTTAGGCGCATAAGGTTACCGAGGCAGTTTCATTGCAGGCGACAGGGCATAATCATGGATGGGTGACCACTCTGATGCAGGAAACTTGACTGGCTTACCCTCAGCAAGCTGGTGCTCATTTTCACCTACCTCAGAAGGATGCCAGACTGAGTCAACCCACATGGTGTTATTATAGCACAGTTGAGGATTTAACTCAGGATGTTGAGATTGCATAAGCCAATCAACTTCACCATGAAGCCATCACCAAACTTAAGTAGTCACCATTAGCATTTACTACACTTACAGTGCCTATAGAAAGTCTACACCCCCTTTCCAATTTTTCACCATTTGTTGCCTTATAGCCTGGAATTAAATTGCATTAAATCAGACTTTTCCCACCTTTATTTACACATTGTACCCACAACTTCCAAGTGAAAAACAAACTCTACAAATTTCAGAAAATTAAAAATACAAAACGAGAATATCTTGGTTGGATAAATGTCCACTCCTTATCTATCTATAATTCCAGCAATCTGTGTGTGTGTGTGTGTGTGTGTGTGTGTGTGTGTGTGTGTGTGTGTGTGTGTGTTGTCTGTAAGTGTGTCTGTCTGTCTGTATGCGACCGCCGTTTCTCGACGACCGCTGGTCCGATCTGATTGAAACTTGCCAGGAATATTGCTGGGGACCCGCGGATGTGCCTTTTCGAGGTTTGATATCAATCGAACGAGCGGTTCCCAAGTTACGGCATTTATCTGTCGACCAATGACAAGACACGGTGCTATGACATCTCGAATGACGTCACAATTAATGTTTATTTATTTATTTATTTTCCACGATTGACATCACAATTCTTCTTCTTCGTTTGCTATGACATCACAATCGACGCTGGGGACCTGAGTATGTGCCTTTTCAAGTTTGATATTAATCGGACAAGCGGTGCCCAAGTTATGGCCATTTATTTACCAAACCAATGACAGGACACGGTGCTATGACATCACGAATGACGTCACAATTAATGTTTATTAATTTTTTTTTTTGTTTTTCTGTGAATACATTTACAGAGAGAGGGGCGAGAGAGGAGGGGGGAAAGAGGAGAAGGGGAAAGAGGGGGGGGAGAGAGGGGCGAGAGAGGGGGGAGAGAGGGGGGCAAGAGAGGGGCGAGAGAGGGGAGGGAGAGAGGGGGCATCACAATTCAAGAGAGGGGGAGAGAGGAGGGGCGAGAGAGGAGGGGGCGAGAGAGGGGGGGTGAGAGTGGGAGGCGAGAGAGAGGGGCGAGAGAGGATGGGGGAGAGAGGAGGGCGCAGACTAGGGGGAGCGAGGGGGCGAGAGAGAGAGGGGCGTCACAAATTCAAGAGAGGGGGAGAGAGGAGGGGCGAGAGAGAGGGGGTGAGAGTGGGGGCGAGAGAGGAGGGGGGAGAGAGGAGGGACGAGACTAGGGGGAGAGAGGGGGGGTTTGATATTAATTGGACGAACGGTTCCCAAGTTACGGCCATTTATCTGTCAACCAATGACAGGACACGGTGCTATGACATCACGAATGACGTCACAATTAATGGTCTTTATTTATTTATTTATTTTATATTATTCTTATTTTTTTTTGCACGATTGACGGTCCGATGTGATTGAAACTTGCCAGGAATATTGCTGGGGACCGCGGATGTGCTTTTTCAAGGTTTGATATTAATCGGATAAGCGGTTCCAAGTTACGGCCATTAATCTGTCAACCAATGACAAGACAGGTGCTATGACATCACGAATGACGTCACAATTAATGTTATTTATTTATTTATTTATTATTATTATTTTTTTTTTGCACGATTGACGTCACAATTCTTCTTCTTGTTCGTTTGGTATGACGTCACAATCGACGCTGGGGACCGAGTATGTGTCTTTTCAAGGTTTGATATTAATCGGACAAGCGGTTCCAAGTTACGGCCATTTATCTGTCAACCAATGATAAGACCGGTGCTATGACGTCACGAATTACGTCACAATTAATGTTTATTTATTTTTTATTTTTTTATTTTTGCACGATTGACGTCACAATTGACGTCACAATTGACGTCACATTGAGTCACAATTGACGTCACATTGACGTCACATGACGTCACACGAGGGGGACGGGAGAGGGGGGTGAGAGTGGGGCGAGAGAGGGGGAGGGAGAGAGGGGGTGAGGGAGAGGGGGCGTCACAATTCAAGAGAGGGGGAGAGAGAGGGGGCGAGAGAGGGGGGCGAGAGAGGGGGGCGAGAGAGGGGAGGGAGAGAGGGGGATGAGAGAGAGGGGTCGTCACAATTCAAGAGAGGGGAGTGAGGAGGGGCCGAGAGAGGGGACGGGAGAGGGGGGTGAGAGTGGGTGCGAGAGAGAGGGCGAGAGAGGGGGGGGGAGAGAGGGGCGAGACTAGGGGGAGAGAGGGGGCAAGAGAGGGGGGAGAGAGAGGGGGCGAGAGAGGGGCGTCACAATTCTTCTTCTTAGTTTGATTGACATCACAATTGACGCTGGGGACCTGAGTATGTTTCCCAGGTGTTCCCAAGTTATGGCCATTTATGATACGGTTGGTCCGATCTCATTGAACAATGCCCCAATCCAGTCGTCGTTTACGAGACGAAGGAACGAAGCTGCACATACTGGCACGCACCTACGGGCACGCACCTACGGGCACGCAGCTACGGGCACGCACCTACGGGCACGCACCTACAGGCACGCACTAGTAATAGCAATTGTATATTAGCTCAGGTGTACCCAATCACTTTCAAAATCAACAATAACCAAGTTAATTGGCCTCCACCTGTGTTAAATTGCAGTGATTCTGATTATTTCAGAATAAAATAAGCTGTTCCTGTAGGTTTCCTCTGCTAGGGAGTGCATTTCACAGCAAAGACTCAACCATGAGACCTAAGGGGCTTTCAAAAGACCTCCGGGATAAAGTTGTGGAAGGGCACAAATTAGGGGATGAGTATAATAATATTTAAAAGGCCTTGAATATACCTTGCAGCATAGTCAAGACAATCATTAAGAAGTGGAAGGCATATGGTACCACCAAGACCCTAAATGGAAGAGCTAGAGCAGAATATAGATGAAAAAATAATGGAAAGGGGAAACACCAATAGCAGAGTAGAAGTGAGAGTGAGATCAAGGGCAGGGGAGAAGGAGACATGAAAGTGAACAAGCTGCACACAAGCTGATACAGAGTAAAAAAATTTTTTAAAGGAAGGGGGAAGTGGGGATGAAACTGAAAAATAACAAACCAACCAACAACTAACAAACAAAAAGCAGTGAGGGAGGGGGGGGGGGAATCACAATAATCTGGAAAAGAGGAGTGCTTGGGAATGGGTCATTTTGGGGTAGAAGAGATCATGAGTGTAGATGGGGGATGCCCTGAGGTAGTGGTGAACAGCTGTCTCGAAGCCCTGGAGGGAAGAATGGGACTGAACAGACTGAGGAAGTTAGTTCCACGGGCAAGAGAAAAGAGGAACAAATGAATGGAGGTGAGCAGTGAGCCTGGATTTTGGGAGTTTAACAAGAAGAGGGTTCCTGGCAGACCATGGGGGCTCTGTAGAAACATGGGGAGGGGGACAAATCACAGAAAGAGCAGAGGATGCAAGAGCAAAAATGAGGTGATAGAATACAAAGAGGCCACCAACCTGTCTGTGATGCAAAAGTAATAGGCCTTGACACCCATCTTCGATGCACGAGATCTCAATGATTTTTAGGGCCTGGCTTACCACGGCATTAAGAAGGGCAAGGTGTGTGGCAGGTGCCAGGTGTGAGACAGGATGAGGGATGCTACGGAAAAGGGTGGAGCCTAAAGGGGAGACCAGTATTCCATCAAGCTGCAAATGAAGGCTTTGTAGGTTGTCAAAAGTTTGGATTGGCCAATGAAAGACCTTGCACAATGCAGGATGCCCAGTCGATGGCTGGCTTTGGAGGTCATCTTGGAAATATGGTCTGCCCAAGAAAGATCATAGCTGAGGTGAGGCCCAAACATTTGAGTGACTTAACTTATTCAAGTGGTTTGTTTGCCACTATCACATCGTTTACCACTACCACATAATTATCCTTTTGGAGAAAGAGTGAGAGTGGGATTTGTTAGGGGTGAAAGACATTATAAATGAATACATATGCCAAGGAAGAGGGTGCTGCCTCCATTTCTAAAGGATGAGGGATGCTACAGAAAAGGGTGGAGTCATCAGCAAAGAGATAAGCAGGATTTTCCAGGGAATCAAATCCATAATTGATGAAGATGAGGAACAAGACTGGGCCGAAGACACTGCCCTGGGACACTCCAGACTTGACAGGGAGAGGAGAGGAGATGATCTCGTTAAGAGCTGCACTCTGATTATGGGAGTGAAGGAAGTCAGTGATCTATGAGAGGAGGTGACCTTGGATGCCATAAGCAGGAAACCTTGAGGAAAATTGTGGGGGTGTGGGGTGTCATGTCCTCTGGCATAATTTAGAGGGAGTCTGGTATTTATGGAATTTTAGTTGAGACATTGTGATTGGGTCTTTATGCCCTCAAGGAAACTTGGGATGGCTGCAAAGATTTTACCTATTTAAAGGCAGCAGCATCCACAAAAACATCCTAACTATAAGAAAAAGTCCAGGTACAACCCAAAAACATGGATATTGTAATTATAAATTCTCAGTGAATGCATGCAATAAATAAATGGATGTTTAACCTGTATGAAGGAGCTGGTTTCCCATAAGCTTTGCAGTTCAATGTCACCTTCTCCAGCGACACCTCTGGATGAATTGTGTCCTCTGGCTGTTCCACCAAAATAGGCCCGAAAGGCTCCATGTCTTCAGCTGCACACACCATTCTTACATGTGATCTACTAAGGATATATTAATTCCCATCAAGAGACTGACTCATCATGTTCCTTAATTTTGTACGTTTGTTCATTTATGTGTGTATTTACGTTGTGAGTATTGTTTGCAAATGAAAACCTCAGTTGCCACAATTGAATGTTTTGTATGTACAGAATGAGCCACATCTTTCTGTCACTTGGTCATCATTCATGAATCCTTCTGAACACTAATTATTATCCTGTCATCATTCTCTCCTTGTAAGGTTTACACAGGCAACATGCTGCAGGAGAAAATAATATCGGAGGACATTCCTTAAGCAGTTTGATGATTGCACACCCATCGCAGGCAGAATTTTAGAATTAGGCCAAGGTTAACACAATGACCCGATCTTTTTTCAAAAAAATGTGATGGGAAGGTTAATGTCCAATGGAAGGTATCCAACGGAAGGTATTAAAGTCCCAAAATCCAGGCTCCCTGCTCACCTCCACAACGACTGCAATATCACCGTGACAACCTCTCTGGCAGACAATATGTTTTAGCTTTGTGTATTCTGTCTGTATACACCACAAAAGGTAACAGGATTGGTCTAAATCCAGGAATGAAAGCATTAGAAGAGGAGAGAACACTTTGCTGACATCCTCAACCATCCCAACCCCTCTCCCCCTCTCCTCACCGCCACCACCACAACTACTACACTCCACATATAACTTGTCTCGGTCCTCTTCCTTGTCAAGCACATTTAATATGTCACATTTCAACTATCCTCGACAAGTTAATGAACAATCAAATTCTGACTCATCAGTCAGACAGGAACAAAACCACGTGAGTAGTTCCAACATGTATTATCTCTTGAAAAAAATAAAACGAATGGCGATGTCGATTAGATTGAATTTAGGATTGTTAATGACACAGAGATTGCATAATCAGGAAGACAAATAACTCGAGTTGCTGCCAGGTAGAGCATTGTGGCAGCAAAGCAAGCACAACAGAAGATTTATCATTCAGAGCTAATACATTTGGTTTATTTGCTGTTTGGCAACAGGAAATAAACTCTCCTTGTAAGTATATTAACAACAGAATATGAACAATAGGTGAACAACAGTATGCAGTGTCAAGTGAACTAAAGTCAATTATAACACCTAAAATGGACACATTCTTGTTCCTTCATTCATGTGTGCACACTGATATCTCCAGCCTGGGTTCAAATGCTGACCCAGTTATAAGCTGTCATCCCGGTATTTCACAGGCAGGGTGATTCAACGTGTGTGCCGTCCCATGGATGGACATTAAATGTTAATCCTGTCTGCCAGAATTCGTTGGTGGACATGAAAGATCCCACGGTGTCCTTCTTGAAGAGTAAGAGAGCTAGAGCTAGAGCTATTGCTGGCACCATGAACAAATTCCAAATTCCTGCCCTAACAAGCAGAGGGCATTGCATCAGTGACAAAGCCACATTCTCAGCCAATGATGCTACCCTGCAGCCTTGTGCTACACATTAATGAAGAAGATTCGTGTATGCAGCACTGGTTGCATATTTGCTGGGAGTGTGGCTGTGCCACCAATGCAGTGCCTCCTGGAGGTTTAGGTAGGAATTAAAAATTGGTTCAGGATGCTGGTGATAACTTGCCTACTCTTTGTGGAGGATACAGCGGGATTGTTAACATACACCACCCCCAGTGTGAGTAGACCGATCCTTTGGCTTAACGCCAATTCAACGGACTGCATGCACATTGATGCTTTGCCCGAGGTGCAAAACCCTGGGGTCAAAGCTTATAACTGGGTCGAGTATCGACCTCAGGCCACACAGCTCAAACGTGAGTGCGTATACCTCTAGGCTATCCTGCCAGTCCACAGCAAATTGTCATTGTGTTGCATAAATGTTTGCACCACGATTTTCAGCCTTAACTTCAAATGAAGGAAATGTCCAAAAATAACAACATATAATCCCACAATTGTACTTTCGCAGTGCCATTGATGGAAGAAAGAAAAGATCAGAAACTTAGAGCCAGCCTTTCAGTGACCAGAAATCACTGCATTCGACTACAAGAGGCTCTACAAAGGGCATATTCATTTCTATCAAGAAACTGACTCGTGATAGGAATTAATATTCTTATTATAGCATTACATTGAATCAAAATGGCTGTGTACTCGTCCAGCAGAATATGTGACAATGCCGGAGTTAGCCACTTCAAACATGAAAAAGAGGTTTCAATGAGGCCCAGACTTTCATTACAATTACATTAACGAAAGCAGAACGATTATAATATGGTGTTCTTTCACATTGCCCTGTCTTCTATGCCAAATAAATGACGATTCTCTAAAAAATACATCACCAGGCACATTCGGTTTGACTTATTCCATTACCGTCAATTTTGAAACTGTTGTTTGAGAACAGAATGATCAGTTTAATGGAAATTTAAACATTGTAACATTTGTTTCAAAACAAGAGCCAATAAAAGTAGACAAATTTAAATTGCCTTGAGTGTGAGATGTCGTTTGCAGAAACCAAATCACGAGAAGCACAATTTGTAGTGCAAGTAAAATGTAGTATCATTCACGATGTTTAAAATATGCAATCGTTTTGCAGGACAAGGAATGCATTTCATTTTATGACTCTTAGCAAGATGGCAAGAGAGGTAATTCCCATGGCAACAAGTCAAGTCAAGCAATCATGTAAGGCTGGTGGGTGGCTCCTGGTGAAATGCTCTGGATTACAAACAACAGATATGCAGTACAAAAATACGGCTTGGTGACAGCAGTTGCCAAGGAGATCACGTGTTTTAATCAAGTATGCATCAATGATTGCCTCCAAAGCAAGGAAGCAGTTTATGGCTATGAAGTGGGCTTTTTAGGAGAAGCCTCTGGTGGATTGTTCATGCCATCACTAAAAATCATATTTTCATAAATATCTGCAGAACAGTATATAGTATAGTATCATCACAAATTAGGTGTCTATACACATATTTTCATGGTAAATGATTATGAGAAAAGCATATTTAATTGTATAAATATATATATTATATATATATATATATATATAGATATATATACATTATTGTTGTGGGCCAGGGACGGGTGGCGAGAACGACCACTGGGTGGGGAAAGCTACGTCGTCTCTACCAGACTCCCTGGAATTGTAGGCCATCGCTCCGGATAATTTCGCGAGCCAGCGGGTTGCAGAACGACCGTGGTTGCCAATATTTCAACCGCGTAGCATAGGGTCTATTTGTCTGTAACCAATTTACATAATTAACGGACGCGATTTCGACTAACGAGGAAACCACGCCCTCGGCACGTCTTGCTCGAACCGGGTCACTCTACCGACTGTGGTAGAGTTCCAACTACCGACTACCAACTCCGGTTTGGGTGCAGCCGAGCGGAAACTGCCAAAGCCGTGCCGGCAGGGATGAACGGATTATTATCGGGTATAAAAACCCGGCCAAAACTCAGATCGAACCATACTGGACAAATGCAAGAAAGGACGGAAACGAACTGGGAGCATTTCTAATGATGGTAATTTATTTACAATAAAGAAAGACACAGGGCAAGACTTATCGCGGATATGCAAGCAAGATTTACAAGGATTCAAGCACTTATACAGTTCTACTGAAAGACGGGCCCAACACACTCAGACACACACACAGATGCTTTATTGAAGACCCCCGCAGCCGGAGAAGGAGAGACGAGCTGGGGGTCGCAGTTCAGCGGGGTACCTGCACGCTGGAGGTAGGGGGTGCTCCGCGGTGCGGCACATGTCAATGGTGGTCCGGCTCAGGGGCTCGTGCCCGTGGAGGAACCCGCGTGGAACAGACGGAGTCCCCGGGCAGAGATCAGGGTTGCCGACGGGACCCACTTCTCCCCGTGGAACGCCAGGGAGACAGCGCGCAACCGACTTGTATTCCTGGCGGTGACGGTGATGTCGGACGGGTGACGAAGTCTCCTCTCACTCTCGTTGGATCCACACAGCTCTCGCACTTCTCCTCTTCTTCAGACATGCCCCTGTCTTAAATATCCATGAAAGGGAACAAAGGAGCCTTCGTACGGGGCGGAGCTCCGTGAAGCACACGCCACTGTCCGCCTTGATTGGACAGGGTTCCATGGCATGCCCTTCCTGAGCGGGGTTTCGGTGAAGCACACGTCACCGTCCGCCTCAATTGGACAGGGGTCTAGGGGCATGCCCTTCCTGGGCGGGGTTTCGATGAAGCACACGTCACCGTCCGCCTCGATTGGACAGGGGTCCACGGCATGCCCTTCCTGGGCAGGGTTTCAGGTTGGTGGAGCGAAGCACTCGCTCAGTAGCAGGCTAGATGGTCCGCTGGATGTGGCGTTGGAGGATTTGTGGTTTGAAGACATAACCTACCTAAACCGTCACAACACACACCTTTGATTCTCCCACTAGACAAAAGGAAGGGACCTATCTCACATATACTTAACGGAATAACTGACTCTTGGGACATCTGTATGTTGAATGCACATGGTTTCCAGATCCGTAACAATATATATATA
>CM068961.1:11480734-11494232 GCA_035128595.1 Eptatretus atami | reverse complement strand
GGCCAATTCAATTGATTGGGCATGATTTAGAAAGAAGCACACCTTTTGAATAAGGTCCCCCAGAAAGACCGTGGGCAAAACTCGCTGGGTTGGCATCTTGATGCAAAAAAATTTTGGCAACCCAATTTTCACACCAGATGTACTTTATGATGTTGAGATTAGGAAACGAGAGAACAACCACTGAAAAACTGTGCTCCGCTGCCACGTGACCATGGCAAGCAGCCAATCAATGGTGTCCATTCATAGGCCAACACCCATCTCCTGCTTCCTCGATCCAATATGACGGCCCCCACGGGGTGTTGTATGCACAATGTGCTGGCTTAAAATGGCCCTATTATACCGATTTATAATGTCAGCTTCCAAAAAAAATTGTCAATGTGTTGAAAGATGGGAAAACCTGGATGGTGAGGAGCGAAACATTGCCATTGAATTCACTGCTACAATCAAGGATACCATCAGAAATGTTATGCGAGGTAAGCAAATGATATCACCCACTCACTATCTAATACTCTCGCTGTCTGTATACTATTTATATTTGGTATATATATGATATGCCACCTGACAATGGAGGATTACCTCCATGAATATGTAAATCTAGTTTTGAGGTTGGACACAGAAATCTAATCTTGCGTTCAAATTAGAACAAGGCAGTATAGTGAATTTGCGCGTTAATATTATGATGCGAGGTATTTCTGTATAATCTTATCGACTTCAGTGTTTACTAATAAAATGTATACTTTCAGGTTTACTAATAAAACCAAAATAGAGGGCTGGAAATCGTATGTCAAAGATGGTTACCACATCCACATCAATCCCAGATGACGAGCCACAACCTTCTCCGAAGAAGTTGAGATCTAAGATTCCATCAACAAAATCCGCATCACAAATAAATGAACATGTTCTTCTTGTGCTGTGCATCATCTGCAGAAAAGATAAATATATTGTTACGGTTCTGGAATTCGCAAACACCATAAAGGTCCGTAGGTGAGATATATTTCTTAAGTACATGTGTAGTAGCCCAAACCCATTGTATAGAGGGAATTAATGTGATCTATCGGGCTGCGATCCTTTGAGTTAGGCGTTTTTCTGTTCTACCTTTGTTTTGAGCCACCCACGCCAACACAACAACAACGCCAGCAGCAAAAACCTACCTTCACCACTCGCTACGCAAACCTCACATCACGCCATTCCAGGCAGCTCCATGGCCATCGACACCGCCGAAAACCCTCCACCACCTTCTCCTACGGCCATTCCCGCGCCACCTGTGGACGCCGAGCGTCGAGCTGTCTTCAGCGAGACACGCGAGACGCGAGTGCAGATGGCGGGGTTTTCTGAGGAGAATTCGGATCAGGAATGATGCACGCCCACATCTGATCCACCCAATCAGGAAGCGCGGGGCGTGGCCCGCCTCCAGACGCGCCTGACGAAAATCGGCATATGCAAATTTGAGGATCAGGAATGATACAGCGCCCCTTTTTCTCCGTCCAATCGGCGAGCGTGGCTCCGCCCCTGAGGTCGTTTGGATCCGAGAATTTGCATATGGTGGGTTCCCGAAGCCGATAAAAAGGCGAGCGCAGTAAGTTGAGTTGAGGAGTATCGAGCAGAGTGTCGGTGGAGCAGCAGATCGGTGAGGAAGTCAGTTGGGCTGGGTCGTTGGAGCCGGAGCTCGAGGAGATCGGTGAGGCGAGATCGGTGGGGCAGACGGCTGCGGAGGCGAACGGCTGAGGTGGACCTGGAGGCTCGCGTCGCGGGAATTCGAGCGAGCCAGCCATACTCCCTCCCCAGAGCATCAACAATTCCCCCCTTTTCCCCCGCGCTGAGAGAGTGCGACAAGGGGCCCCGTTCCCACTTACACCAGCAGGTGCCCACGGAACCGCCGTGCAGCGACATTCTGCGGCTCGCCACGAGGGCGCGGGTAGGACCCTTCGGTCTCGTGGGCCTGGCCGCTCATCCAGGTCCCACGCGCATTAGGCCCACGGGCCCAGTCTGACTCCCTTGCCTTTGAGGGGTCTTTTCTTTGCTTCGGTGTGAATGCGTGTTGTGGCGCCGTGTCTTGTAAGGTAGTAACTGTATAAGTGGTCCTGTGTCGTGTAGTCGGTTTTAACTCCTTTTATATGTGCATTTTTTTGTTCTGTGTGATATATGTGCAATCGTTAATTGTGACTGTAAATACGTGTGCTATAGGTGTGCTCCGCGTGCCGCGGAATAAAATGTGCATTGTGTGAACTGTTTTCCCGTTTCGCTTCGTCTTTTCTTTAATTGAACCTCCATCCTGCTTCACGTAAAGGGTTCGTAGTGGGTGCAAAACGCCGGTAAATAATCTGAACCGTCGAGGTCGACGATAACACGCTCGGTTATCCCGATAGTACGGAGCGGCCCGCCCAGGCGGCCCGTGTCCGGAGTCGACCTCCGGCGAGGTACGATCGCCCGGTTTACCATCCGCGTGGTACTTAGGTAGGTCGAGTTGGCGAACAACCCTATCCTACGCGGGTGGCCGATTGGCACGATTGTGGTGAGGTCGAAAGGCCCACCCGTGACTGATCCCGGCGTTAGCCGGGAGGGTCACGACTGAATTGTCCGTCCGGTGGGCGAGGCGGTCGCGGTTCGAGTCGCGTGGCCGATCGCACGCGACGGCGCGAATTCGCAACACTGGTGTACAGGAGTGTGATTCAAATCCCTCCCGTCTCCAAGCTAAATTCATAGGGAATCGGTTCAGGAGGAGCGACCCCCGATTCCCTCTAAATTACGAGCGATTAAATTAACCCCTTACATGGAATAAGATGGCGTCTCAAGGCGAGCGGAGCCGGGGGTAGTAGAGATGTATATGTGTAGTGATGTAGAATCCATGGTCCAGGATGAGACCCCCATGCAGGAAATGCTTAATGAGCAGGAACAATTTCCCCCCAACTGAACCCAGGGCCCGAAATGGGCGCGGCGGCGGCAGAGGCCGCGGTGTATGACACCCCCCACCCCGCCTCCGTCAAAGTCCTTCCCCAGTCGCCGGCGGACCCGCGCCTGAGGGTGAAGCGATTGCCGCGGACCCACTTAACGTGGGCCAGGTAAACATGATTTTGCAGGCAATAAGCGGAATGAAGCAGCAAATGAGCGAAATGAAAAACGAAATGAAAAACGAAATAAAAGGAGTGAACAAGCAGATGGAAACAAACACAAACGAAATGAACGGCAAAATGGATGGAATGAACGAAAAAATGGATGGAAACGCACTCAAAATGGAAACAAACAAAAACGAAATGAAGGAAGAAATAAAAGAAATCGCGGGTGAAACGCAGCAAATGGGCCGGAGCCTGCAGGCGGGCATGAAGGCAACAACAGCGAAGTGCGTAATGGCGATGCCACGTGTGGGAGCGAACGAGCTGGGAGGGGGTGCAATGGTTGTCAGGCCCCGGGTGAAAGCGGGTGAGAAAAAAATAATTCGGGAGACGTGTTGGGCGAGAAGTGTGGAGGTGACGGTAACCGAGAGGGAAAAATTAATTGGGGTGACGGAGTCGTGCACGAAGGAAATAAAAATAGTGGAGTGTGAGAAAGACTTCAAGACATGACGAAGAGAGTTGATAAGCGGGACGGGAGGTAAAAACGGAGACAGAGGAACTGGGAAGACTGATGACAAACACAAGGGCAAGATGGAAGAACAGTTAGAAGCCAAAGCAAGGTCGGAGTGTGCGGAGATGAGAAAAGAATTGGAGAAGAAAACTGAGTTACAGAAACACCAGAACGAAGAGACGGAATTACAAACGAGTTGAGGATGGTGAGTGAGGAAAGAACGAGAACGGAGAATGAAACGTTAAGGAACCACACTGTACAAATCGAACAGCTGGAAGCGAAGGCCAGATTAAAGGTGAGATGCAAGAAAGAGTAATGATGGAAGAACGAATGAGACAGAAGAAGGAATCGATCAATGGAAGGAAACCATGAGATTACAGAATGAGGAACAAGAAAGACAGTGGAATAGGAAATACAAAGAACAAGGAATGAGACGGAGAAAGAATCTGTCAGTTGAAAGAAATAACGAGATTGCAGAACGAGGAACAAGAAAGACAGTGGAATAAAAAACTGAAAGAGTATGAATTTGAAACTGAACGACAAAAGGAAAAAAATAGGTTGGAATACGAGGAGAAGTTGAAGGAGCAACGAATGAAGCAGGAAGGAGAAATCAGGAGATTGAAGGACACAACGAGATTGGAGAGGGAAGAACGAGAGGAACAATGGGATAGAAAACAAAAAGAACATGAAGCTGAGGTTGACCAATTGAAAGAAAAGGCAAGGCTGGAGTGCGAAGAGGTAGACAAAGAAAGCGAATGAAACACAAAAAGGAAATTAACCACATGAAGAAAACCATGAAACTGCAGAAGGAGGACACGAGAAGAAACAAGGAAAGTAATGAGACAGCAGCAAATGAAACACAAGAAAGAGATTAACCAAATGAAGCAAACCATGAAACTGGAGAAGGAAGGACAGGAGAGGAAGCAAGGAAGGGTAATGAGAGAGCAGCGATGAAACACAGGAAGGAAATGAGCCAATTGAGAGAACGATGAGATTGGAAAATGAGAGCATGAGGAAGAGTGGGAGAGAAACAAAAACTATACAAGTTTGAAATTAATGAACTGAAGGAGAGAGTAAAATTGAAATCCATAGAGATGGAAAAACTCCAGCAAGAAACAGAAACTAATAGATGTATAGAGACCAGGGAGATAGAGAAAATAGAGGAGAGACTGCATGATAATGACGGGGTTAAAAGAACAGAACACACACACACACGAAGTAGTGGAGGATAATGGGGGTGAGCTCGCGGACTGGGTAGAGACCCGGTGTGAGCAGCTGGATGGCCGCCTCCAGGAACGAGGGGAGGAAGTATGCCCCCTTGAGGCGAATCACGACCAGGTGGGTTCGGTCGTGCCAAGCGGAGTTGAAGGGACGAGTGCTGTGGACGGGTGCACGTGTAGCTTGGGGGGTATATAGAGGCCCCGGGAGCCCTTGTGGGGACACGAATCCCAGTGTGGTTGTGCAGGGGTGTGTGTTTGCGAGTGTGCGGAGATGCGTGCTTTCCAGCACGCATGGTGTGAGTGAGACCCCTGTGCAAGTGGAAGGTTGGGTGTGAGTGAGAGGGTCCGTGTGAGGGAGACCGTGTGTGTGAGGTCTCTGTATGTGAGGGAGATGTCGGTCGGCATGCGTGAGCATGCAGCCGCGTCTCCCGGTGTGAATGTGAGTGTGATGGAGTGGAGTCTGTGCGTCGTGACACGCAGGTGTGCGTGGGTGGAACGGAGACGACGGCGACAGAGGGACAGAAGCCGGGTAGCGGCTGTAGCTGTTGTGGGGACCGTGCCGGGTTCACCCAGCAGCGAGCGCGAGGTCCGTGCTGTGCAGCGCACGAGACCCCCACGTGCTCGCTTGCGGGAGTGAAGCCGGTCCGGAAACGCACGCGGTGAATGTTGCGATCCGGCGGACGGACAAAGTTTAGGCAGGTAGACGGATTTGGACGCGGACGGTTCTCCACGCGAGCTTGTGTTTAGCTCCAACGGGCAGAGCACATGTGTTCGCGTGGGGAGCCCCTCGGAGTGCGAGGGTTGTTTTTGGGGTGCGCAGGGTGACGTCATGGCTGCACGTAGGGTTGGAATCCGGCAGGAGGGTGATCCTGCCGGATGGTACGGTCCAAGAGGGACGAGGTACACGTGCAGCTGCATGACGTCAGGGCAAGGTGAAAGAGCGCAGGCTGTGAGTTGCCGCGCTGGTGCTGCGCGTATTTGGCAATACAAAATTAACAAAAGCAAGCCTCGCTTTCGGGTGAACAGGATTCCCAGGTAAGGGGTGAAAAGACCCCTTACCTGGGCACAGGATGACACTAGCTAGGGGGAAGGTTAGCTTAGCTAGACGGCTCCATGGGGCAGGGGTAAGTCCTCATGGGGCCCGTGGAATGGATTAGTTAGAGGGATTGTAGTGAGCTTTAGGATGGGAAATAATTTTTGAGGATTTGGGGACGGTGACAGACTGTGAGTGTGTAAGGGGACGTAGCTTAGCTACGTAGTGTTAAAGGAACGTGCTATAGTGAAAGGGATGACGTGGGAGCACGAGTTAGTTAGGGGATGTAGTTAGAAGGATGGCAGGATTCACGGTGTGTGTGTTGAAGAGTTGGTGAGTTGTGTGGAAACGTGTTGAGTGAGTGAGGCCAGCGGGTCTGTGTGAGTGGAGCGAATGTGGAATGCATGGTGCGATGAGTGTTGGGGGGAGGAGTGACTCCCGCCCAAGGGACCCGGGGTCAGTGTAGAGTGAGTTAGTGGTTAGTTAAATTGACAAAATGGAGGTCGTTTTGTGTTGGTGGGAGTGTAGGCTCGAAACCTATTTGGAGGGGTGCAGGAGCCCTGTTGACGGCTGGGAGCGTGGCTGCGAAAGGTGAGTATCGCTGAGGGGGTACCCCGGGCACCGGCTAGTCGGCCGTGGTAGGCCAAGGGCCCATGGGGGGCCGGGTTAGCGTAGTGGGCACGGGTGCGCCCGCTTGGTGCGGGGGCCCGGAGCGCCGTTGGCCGCGTGGGCGTGTCGTGGGCACGGGTGACCCTCGGAAAGGGCCCGGGGCGCAGCCTGCCACGTGTGTTTCAGGGGAGTTGCCATGGGGGCACTCCCCGGTGTTTAGGGAGCTGGTAGGCTCGGAGGCATGGTAGTGCCCGGGGGTGCCATTGTTGGAGAATCGGCAGAGGGTCGTGCCTGCCAAGGAGCCACGCGTCCCAGCCACGAAACCGTGTGAGGGCACGGGAGGAAATATGGAGGCGAGGCCCGAAATTGTGAGGACACAACACAGGCGACGGGAATCTGGGTTGTTAGAACCAATAGTGTAAGCGAGAGGCGCTTGTTGAAAGCCCCGGGTAGTTTAACAGTTAAATGGTTAGGGTAGATAGGAAGTGTACCCTCCGCACCATCCATCCCTTCGCTCTCGTTGTGGGCCGCTGGACCCACTTTGGGTTAGATCGCTGAGATCTGGGGAGGCCATCTTGAGGCTTGGTTGGGCCTCGGCATAGGACGCTAGCTCTCCCTCATTCCCCTCGGGAAGGGAACGTAGGGGTTGGGAGTAGGCTAGGGGACGATAGGTTAGCCGAACAAGGACGATAAAGGGGGTTAGGGGACGATTTATAGTGATAAAGAGGGTGAAAATAAAAACAACAAAAAAAAAATAAGTTGGGGCTAAATTGGTTTTTCAAAATTAAGGGGGTGGGTATGGACAGTGACAGGCAAGGCGATAGGTGGGAGGGAGAAGGTAGGGTAGGTCCGAGTCCACCTTCTGTGTGGCAACACCACCGCACTCCCTCCACCAACCTCCACTGCAAGGCAAAGGCTGGCCAACTTCATCGTCTGCGGCTGTGTGCTGCGGGCCTGTGCCGGCCAACTTCATCGGCTGGTTGTTTTCTGCAAGGCCTGTGCGGCCGGATCGTCTGCTGTGTTTTGCTGCAAGGCCTGTGCCGGCCGGATCGTCCGACGGCTGTTTTTACTGCAAGGCCTGTGCCGGCCAGTTCGTCTGCCGGCTGTGTTTGCCTGCAACGGCCTTTTCTGCAGGCTATGTTGCCTTTACCTTTGCCATGTCATGCCACTGCCCCTGTTCACCAGCCCCGTTCAATTTTGTTTTGCACCCCCCTGTTCATTTCCATGCGCGCCAGGATCCGCAAGCAACAGTTTGCAAGCTGCAGGAACTGTCCTGTTGGCAGCTGCAACACGGGCCTGCAGTGGCGGCCCGTGCACCGGTTTCCTTTTGACTCTCCTTTTCCTGCAGAGTCCATTGATCCTGGGCCATGGTTTAGTGTAAAATTTGTAAGTTAAGGTGTTAAGTTGTATTGTAAATATGAGTGCGCCCCCGGCATGTATGTGTTAGCGCCGGCAATTTTATTTAAGTCGTCCGTGTGAGTGAGTTTGTTTAGTTAGTTACTCAGCCCTCAGGTTATTTATTTTGGGGACACGAATACCATGAATGTCGCACTCAGGGATCCGTAGGTAAAACGTACTAGGGAGAGAACTACACATGATGGCACACGATAATTTGACGACTCGGGACGAGTCTGTAAAAAGGGGAGGGGGTAGTGTTACGGTTCTGGAAATTCGCAACACCAATAAGGTCCCGTAGGTGAGATATATTTCTTAAGTACATGTGTAGTTAGCCCAAACCCATTGTATAGAGGGAATTAATGTGATTCATTCGGGCTGCGATCCTTTGAGTTAGGCGTTTTTCTGTTCTACTTTGTTTTGAGCCACCCACGCCAACAACAACAACAACGCCAGCAGCAAAAACCTACCTTCACCACTCGCTACCGCAAACCTCACATCACCGCCATTCCAGGCAGCTCCATGGCCATCGGACACCGCCGAAAACCCTCCACCACCTTCTCTTACGGCCATTCCCGGCGCCACCTGTGGACGCCGAGCGTCGAGCTGTCTTCAGCGAGACACCGCGAGACGCGAGTGCAGATGGCGGGGTTTTCTGAGGAGAATTCGGATCAGGAATGATGCACGCCCACATCTGATCCACCCAATCAGGAAGCGCGGGGCGGCTTGGCCCCGCCTCCAGACGCGCCTGACGAAAATCGGCATATGCAAATTTGAGGATCAGGAATGATACACGCCCCTTTTTCTCCGTCCAATCGGCGAGCGTGGCTCCGCCCCTGAGGTCGTTTGGATCCGAGAATTTGCATATGGTGGGTTCCCAAAGCCGATAAAAGGCGAGCGCAGTAAGTTGAGTTGAGGAGTATCGAGCAGAGTGTCGGTGGAGCAGCAGATCGGTGAGGAAGTCAGTTGGGCTGGGTCGTTGGAGACGGAGCTCGAGGAGATCGGTGAGGCGAGATCGGTGGGCAGACGGCTGCGGAGGCGAACGGCTGAGGTGGACCTGGAGGCTCGCGTCGCGGGATTCGACGAGCCAGCCATACTCCCTCCCCAGAGCATCAACAATTCCCCCCTTTTCCCCCGCGCTGAGAGAGTGCGACAAGGGGCCCCGTTCCCACTTACACCAGCAGGTGCCCACGGAACCGCCGTGCAGCGACATTCTGCGGCTCGCCACGAGGGCGCGGGTAGGACCCTTCGGTCTCGTGGGCCTGGCCGCTCATCCAGGTCCCACGCGCATTAGGCCACGGGCCCAGTCTGACTCCCTTGCCTTTGAGGGGTCTTTTCTTTGCTTCGGTGTGAATGCGTGTTGTGGCGCCGTGTCTTGTAAGGTAGTAACTGTATAAGTGGTCCGTGTGTCGTGTAGTCGTTTAACTCCTTTATATGTGCATTTCTTTGTTCTGTGTGATATATGTGCAATCGTTAATTGTGACTGTAAATACGTGTGCTATGGTGTGCTCCGCGTGCCGCGGAATAAATGTGCATTGTGTGAACTGTTTTCCCGTTTCGCTTCGTCTTTTCTTTAATTGAACCTCCATCCTGCTTCACGTAAAGGGTTCGTAGTGGGTGCAAAACGCCCGGTAAATAATCTGAACCGTCAGAGGTCGACGATAACACCGCTCGGTTATCCCGATAGTACGGAGCGGCCCGCCCAGGCGGCCCGTGTCCGGAGTCGACCTGCGGCGAGGTACGATCGCCCGGTTTACCATCCGCGTGGGTACTTAGGTAGGTCGAGTTTGGCGAACAACCCTATCCTACGCGGGTGGCCGATTGGCACGATTGTGGTGAGGTCGAAAGGCCCACCCGTGACTGGATCCGGCGTTAGCCGGGAGGGTCACGACTGAATTGTCCGTCCGGTGGGCGAGGCGGTCGCGGTTCGAGTCGCGTGGCCGATCGCACGCCGACGGGCGCGAATTCGCAACAATATTATCCAACAGCATGAACAGAAAAGCTACTGAAGGAAAGACTCTCAGCATGTGACTACGAGTCTGGTGAGTAGTTCATTTCAATGACTAAAATCCATGATTTTCCTTACGAACATTTAGGACACTCCTCTGGGTACTATCCTCATCATGTCCTTGTGCTCTGCCATTCATTGATGTTGACTGATGAGTTACCCTTGTTTTTCAGGTGGCTTACTACTGGAAGCAGCCAAGCTGCATCAAGATGAAAGGCTGCTCTTGGAAGTAAGAGGGAAAGACATGGTTGCGATAGAAGTGAGGTACCATCGATCATGTTACAAGGACACCTCAATCAGTGCCCCAAGTCCAGTGAATCATGGATGGAAGATGGGCAATGAATGCCTCGCAATACACCGGATGTGCGACGCTCTGGCTCCTCCGAGTGTACTCCAGAACATGCAATGTAAATGCTACCAAAGTAAATACCAACACACAAACTGCTCCTGCATCAGAACTGGCCTCCCTTGCAATGACCTTTGTGGTTGCAGCGATTTCTGCAAGAGTCAAAAGTACATAACCAGTGCTGATGATGAAAATGATCCTAGAGACAAATCCAGTGATGAGGATCGATTCGACTCATTTTCTGACATTATTACCTCCGCCACCGAAGGTGAAACAGGTTGTTTTCACCCCTTTCTGTCTGTTTGTCTGCATGTAGGATATCTCAAAAAGTTGTGGACAGATCCGGATGAAATTTGGTGAACATGCTCGGTGTGTGACAAGGACGAACGGATTAGATTTTGGTGAAGATCCGGATCTGGATCCGACTCCTAGAATTTTTTAAGTGATTCTTCATCATTGAGAGATCGGGCCAAAAACGATACATAGCACGATATCTCAAAAAGTTGTGGATGGATTTGGATGAAACTTGGTGGACATGTTGAGTGTGTGACAAGGAAGAATTGGTTCATTTTGGTGTAGATCTGAATCCAGATTCAGATCTGATAATTTTTGAAGTGATTCTTCACCATTGAGAGATAGGGGCAAAAACGATATATAGCATGATATTTCAAAAATGTATTGGGCCCGATATGTTCTTGTGGATCAGGCATTGCGTGGCGGAGGTATGCGCTCTACCGAGTGCTCTTCTAGTTGACTTTGTGATACATTTTTGTGTCTTATTCAAGTTTTGGCTGTTGAAAATGTGGAATGATGACATTATCACTAATTAGTACGACTCACATTTGAATGGCAGCATGGTATCCTTGCATTTCCCATGTTCAGTTCACATGCTATGTTTGTGTATTTGCTGCGATAACCGTTCAATTTCATGCAGAGATATATTAAGACAAATTGGATGCAAATCTGATGACATCATAAATAATTAACATGCATCGTAATTACCAGGAACATTCCACTTTTGTATTCTGCATTGTCGAATTATAATTTTTGTGCATTCCCTTGGTTCGCCTCACTCCAAAAAAATTTTATCTTCAAATTTGATGACGTGATAACTCATTAATGTGCATCGCAATCAATTGGAACATTGAATTCTTGTATTCCGCATACTTGAATCATTTAAAGTTGATGCCTCCCATATCAAAATTCGTCATTAAACACCAAATATTTATTCTACATATGGAATGGCCATATGTAAATTTGATAAAGTCATAGAAAATTAATGTGCAACCCAATAAGCAGGAACATTGGATTTTTTTGAAATCTACGTACTTGAATTACGAATAAAAAAACTATTTTCAGTTTGCCTGAAAAGATTTACATTGAAAATCAGTTTAAAGCCTCTCTGAGATTTTGGCCCACCGTCTAAGTTGACAGTGCATGTCAGAACAGAAACTCTACCATGAAGTCCAAGGAACTATCCTTAGAACTCCAAGATAGAATTGTGAGGAGGCATAGATCTAGGGAAGGGTATAAAACAATTCCTCAAGTGTTGAAAGTTCCCAAGAGCACTGTGAGCTCCGTCATTAGGAAATTGAAATAAAATGAACTATCCAGACTCTTCCGAGAGCTGGCCGTCCAACTAAACTGAGCAACCAGGCAAGAAGGACCTTGGGCAGGGAGGTGATCAAGACCCAATGACCACTCTGACAGAACTACAGAGTTCCTTGGCTGAGATGGAAGAACCTTGGCTGAGTGTCTGCAGCACTTCAAAAATCTAGGCTTTATGGGAGAGTGGCCAGACAGGAGCCACTCCTGCAAAAAAGGCACATGACAGTATGCCTGGAGTTTGCAAAAAGGCATGTGAAAGACTCCGAGAGCATGAGGCAAAAGATTCTGTGGTCTGATCAAACGAAAATTGAACTTTTTGGCCTGAATGCAAAGCGCTACATCTGATGGAAGCCAAACACAGTTCATCACCTATTTAACACCATCCCTACCACGAAGCATGGCGGTGGTGGCATCATGCTATGAGGATGCTTTTCAGTAG
Organism: Eptatretus atami; assembly: GCA_035128595.1. Lineage (NCBI taxonomy): Eukaryota > Metazoa > Chordata > Myxini > Myxiniformes > Myxinidae > Eptatretus > Eptatretus atami. The sequence goes on along the minus strand of CM068961.1, from coordinate 11,482,013 downwards.
CAGGGACTGGGAGACTTGTAAGGATAGAGGGAACAATGAATGGAGCCAAATCCAGGCAAATCCTCGAGGAGAACCTGCCTCAGAGAGCAAAAGACCTGAGACTGGCGTACATTTACATTCCAACAGGACAATGACCCCAAGCATACAGACAAAGCAACACTGGAATGGCTTCAAAACATGAACGTAAAAGTCCTTGAGTGGCCCGGCCAAAGCCCAGACTTCAATCCCATTGAAATTTGTGCAAAGACTTGAAGATTGCTGTTCACCGACGCTCTCCATCCAACTTGACAGAGCTTGAGCAAATCTGCAAGGAATAATGGGAGAAACTCCCCAAATCCAGATGTGCAAAGCTGAAGCAGACACACCCAAGAAGATTCAAAGCTGGAATCACTGCCAAAGGCGCTTCTACAAGTATTGACTCAGGGGGCTGAATACTTATGTAAATTATGTATTTCTGTATTTCATCCACACTAATTAATGTGTGTGTGTGTGTGTGTGTGTGTGTGTGTCCGTGTGTGTGTCAGTGTGTCTCCTCCTTAACTCCAGAACCATGAAACCGAGCAGCCTGAAAAACTTTGCATGCACACGAAGAAAACTCCAAGGAAGTAGATGACTGAAAATTGGGTGTTTGGGTTAATTAAAACACCCCTTTGGAAGGTAATTAACGGCCTTATATGTAATTATATCCTTTATCAGGCACATCCTTGGTCACCGCTCTCCATGGAGTTTTAAGGTTTGTCCTAGATAACCTCACTGGGGTCTGAAGCCACCATGTTTTTTGGCCTGTTCAACCAAGCTTTGACTTGGAAGAGGCCACATCGATTTCTCAACGATAAAGTTTTTCTTTCACTTTCCTCACTCAAATTATCGAATGCGTGTTAATCATAGCTAAAAATCGCTGTGTACATCACTTTTGTACGTGCTATACTTTTCAAATTATGAGCTTGGAGCGATTTCATGCATTATATGATGCAATTTTCCATGATCTCCGCTCAAGGACTAATTAAAGTAGATCAGTGAAATCTAAGTTCGGCTTTGAGGGTCGGATATCATCTGGAGTAAATAAGTGTCGAAATCTGTTGTGAAATCTGATAATTTAAATAAATAACGAGTCTTATAACTAAGCCAACATACCTATTTACTTTAAACAAGCAAGGATATGGTCTCTACTCCTCAATATATGCACAAGAAAAAGTGAAATTTCCAAAGCATTAAACTTGTCTTTTTCTACTGTTTGGAGAATTATATTGGGTGAACAAAAGATTTAGGAATGTGCCAA
>CM068961.1:11455382-11471000 GCA_035128595.1 Eptatretus atami | reverse complement strand
GAGAGAGCGGAATGAGCGGATGGGTGGTGGTGGTGGTGGTGGTGATGGTGCTGGTGATAGTAGTTGTGGTAGTGGTGGGGGCGGCGGCGTGTGGTGGAAATGGAATTGTCGTTTTGGCTCCAGCAGCCGATTATAAGTGGAAGGCTCTTGCAGTCTGAGAGATTTTGATTCCTTCGAATCGAACGAGGGTCCTGTCAGGATGGCGCAGAGGACGGCGAGCGAACGGACGTACCTTTGAAAATTCCGCCATATTTGTGGATTAAATAAATATTTTCCTTATTGAAAAATTCACACAATAGTGCAAGAGGTTGCGCACCTACTACCTACCTACCCTACCTACCTACCTACTAACCTACCTACCGACCTGACCTACTGTCTTGACTAGGTTCGATTCCCGACCCAATTAAATATACACACATTTGACACTGACGTCGGAAGAGGCCGTTTGGTCGTCGTGTCCGTCGTGTCCGTCGGGTCGGATCAGATCGGATCGGTGTTTTACAGGTAGGGCGTCGCAGTTACAAGTATGCAGTCCCTGAAGATGCCGTGACGCCGCTCTCCAGTCTCAAAGTCTCCCATAGCGTTATTATGGAGGATGTTAAAGTCCCACCGGTGTTAGTCGTGAAAAGTAGGCGAGTTATCTCCGGCATCCTGAACGAATTAAAAAAATTCCTGCTCAATCACCTCCAGTCGAACGTCAGGTCTGGCCACGGGTTCGTGGAAGACTTGCTCCCCCCCCCCCCCAAATTTTTTTTTGCCACGACAGGACTCCACAAGAAGGTGGCTTTAATTGGGACCATTAATGAAGTAGTCAGAAGAGAGGGAGAGAAAGAACAATCAGGTGTGCGTGCCAATAGTGCACACATCTATATCTAAATTATTGATGGGAAAACAACAAGCTGAAAGGCCGGGAAACGCCTAATGATTGAAGGTTTTGTCCCAGACAGGTAACAGCTTCTCTCTTTCTCTTCCGTTGTGTACCCAGAATTTTTTTCATCAGATCCAACAGTCAAAAGAGTGGACTATTTGAGCAGCCTGATATTCAGTCGTTGCTGATGTTATACCCTTCTCTCTTGCAGGTTATGGTTGTGGTGGTGGTGGTGGTGGTGGTAGTATGCCATTTCTGACGAGTAGTCAGTAGGACCCTGTGTCAACTATGGTGTTCACAGTGGAACAAAAAGTGAAAATCGTGACTTTGTGGTTTGAGCCAAAATCCTACATGCAGGTGTGCCAACGATGCTGTCTGTACTATAATGTTCACACCTGTAATGGACCTTCGGATGGGATGATTCAGTGGTTTGTAGAGCACTTCCAAGCACATGGAAGGGTGAAAAATCAAAATAAAGGCAACAATGGCTACCCATAAAGTGTTACCAAGGACCAAGGGAACATTCATCGTGGGAGAGATTCTGCTATCGAAATTCCTAAGAAATCCCACCGTCGGCGTTCCTGAGTACTGGAGATCTCAGCCTCATCTGTGTGGCACATTCTCCCTTCTGAACTCAAGCTCTACCTCTACATCATATCTGGAAGGCATAAACTAATTCTGAATGACATGGCAAGCCGAATAACAATGTGTGATTGGTTCAGTGGAAAGGTGGAAATGGAAAGGTACCCAAATTGGGTCAACTCCATGTGGTTCAGTGATGAAGCACACTTCCATTTGAATGGGGCTATCGACAATTACAACAACATCTTCTGGGGTGCAGATCCTCCTGGGGAAGTGTCTGAGATGTCTCTCAAACGCTCCAATTCCACTTGCTTCTATGCAATGAATGCCAAACGGGGGTATGCTGGGACTGTATTGGTTCGAGGACGCCAATGGTAAGACAGTGACAGTCAACGGCGAGTGGTCTTACTCCGATTCCAAACTGATCTCGCTCAACTATTGTCTCCAAATCAACTCGGACTTGCATGGTTCATGCAGGATGGTGACACACCACACACTGCAGGTGAAACCATCGACTTGCTCCACCAGATGTTTGGAAATCGTGTCATCAGCCTGGGCACAGCGCATGAGTGGGCACCCCACTGCCCAGATTTAAATCCATTGGATTTTTTATTTTGGGGTGCTGCCAAAGGCCACGTTCACGCCAACAAACCTCAAACCCTAGCTGTGCTGAAGCAGGAGGTGAAGAACTACCATCAGGCTACCACTCTAGCCACTTGCAGACGAGTTGTGGAGAATTTCGGAGTGAGGATCAAAGCCGGCTTGAACAGAGGTGGAGCACACGTTGAGAATGTCAATTACATTACAAGCAGTATAATGAGTGATTTGAAAATGGCATTGTGTATGTTTCCATCAATGTATCACTGAACTCGCTACCTTTTTGTAATTTTTCTACAATAAAACGTTCAAATAGTCCACTTTTTTGAAACACCCTGTACACATATGTGCACATGTATCACTCTCTTTGTGGTGTGGTGACAAATTTGTGCTCCATTATGGATATCAGCATGCAAACTTTAACTTATTATTATTATTATTGTTATTATTCTTGCGTATGGCACCTTGGCTGTCGGGTAGCTATCATTTTGTTGGGGCCACGACTTTGCCACTGATACTGTACCCCCATACCAGTACACTAATACTCAGTTCGCCAACCTCAGAGGGATGACAGGCTGAGTCAACTCCATATGGTGTTAATTCAACAGCCAACAGGGCTCAAATTCAGGATCCTAAGATCCCAAGCCAGCCGCCTTAACTGCTAACCCTAACTCCTAAGATCCCAAGCCAGCCACCCGAACTGCTAAGCCAATACCAGGCTGCAAACTTTAACAAGCACATGTCCCATGTAACGGTAACTCAATGCCTGTCAACACAAGCGGCCAAAGGGTTAACATCCAAAACAAGTTTGGAAATATCGATGCATATTTAGCACTAACTTGTGTTTGTACCAACTGCTGATGTGTCCCACGGGTTCATGATCATGATTCCAGTGAAGAGGTGCTAATTGATAGAGGAACACAGGATACAGCTTACTCACTCAACTCTTGGGGGGGGGGGGGAATCCACTCCATGCTGATGAAAGTCAGTAAGCCAGAAATACATCCATGGATCAATTTCATTCTCAAGGGGTGGGTTGGTGGAGTCAAAAACGGTTTCTCAAGCTGAGGCCAGCTGACTAATACTGCGAGTGGCAGTGGGTGGTTCTGTATCTTTCACAAATTGCAAATAAAGCTGGGAAGTTTCATTTTTTACCAACATCTTTTTTAACTGGCTACAATTCAAAGTCATTGTGAACTGCATTATGGAAACCTAAAATTGGGTGGATGTGTGCCAGGTACCCTCTATTTGGCATCACCTTTGCAGCAAGTGCTGGTGAATGAAGCAAGTGCTCGCCATTTCTCAATGGTGAAGCATCACTTTAAAAAATTCAAGTATCCCAATCCGGATCTTCACCAAAATCCAATCAATTCTTCCTTCTCGCACACCCAACCTCTCCACCAAATTTAGTACAAATCTGTTCATAACTTTTTGAGATATCTTTCTCACAGACAGACAGACAGACAGACAGACAGACAGGGGTGAAAACATAACCTCCATCTATCTTCAGTGGTGGAGGTAAATATACAGAATTTTTTCATTTTTGTAACAATATTATCCTTATTGCAGAGTCTCTGCAAGATCTACAAGATATGAACATGGTCAAAGAAACAAATGACGACCTTATTTTTGTTAAATGTGATGTGGATTAGTAAAGTAAAAGAAATGCCATTATTGAATGTAAAGATTAGTTGTAACAAGTTAAATATTTGTGCACCAAGGGCATCTTTGTACTGGTGATGGGAGATGTGATGCAGAAATGGAAAAGAAGCGAGATGGCCAGATCAGCATTTAACAACATGAAAGGAGTTGTGAGCAATAGAAAGATGAGCGTAACAACTCGATTCTGAATTGCAAAGTGATATATATATGGTCAATTACTGCTATTTGGAGCAGAAACCTGAACATTTTCAAAAAGCTTTGTTTAAATGTCTGGAAGCTCTTGAAGTGCAAAAATCTAATGAACAAGTGTTTAAAAATGGTAAGTGTAACAAATAAATCTTTTATGCTCTATTGCAAAAAGGGAGCTTTAATATCTTGGCCAGATTGTACATCACCAGAATCTCGAAAAATAGCAGTGACTGGTAAGATTGACGGAAGAAGAGCGGGAGAAAGCAAAATTAGAAAATAGACAGACAATATGAGGAAGTCATAGATGGACCCTTTAAGAGCAATTTGAGATAGACTGGAATGGTGTTCCATAAGAGCCAACCTTCAGTTTTAGGAAAGCACCTGATGATGACAATGACAGTGATATAATTATATATTTATTGATTTGTATGCAGCCTTTGGCTGCATCATTTTTCTTGGGCCATGGCTAAGCCACTGATGATTCTAGCATGGCTAGATGGTACTCATTTTGCCAACCTGAGAAGGATAACAGGCTGAGTTGACCCACCTGGGGTTAATTCAATGGGGAAAAAACAGGGGCTTGACCTCGAGACCCCAAGATTTTAAGCCAGCCACCCTAACCATTAAGGCAACACCAGGCTTATGGTGATAGATCACCTGGCATGAAATTTTTTTTTTATCAGAAAATGACATACAAATGGTCTCTTCCTCTCCCCCCCCCACCCACCCCCACCAATTGCATTGCTGTACTATCAGATTAAAATTCTCAGCTATTTTATTACAAAATTTGTGTTTTCTGTGTTGTGCTCCCTGTCCATATTTGTCAACCTTCACGATCTGACTTCTCCCCAACCCATCAAGCTTTGTCTCATCCAGGTATTTTTTTTTTTGTATACCTTGTCGAGCTCGTATGAGAGCTAACACACAACGCACAGCAAGGGGGCGTGAGAAAAGAGGGGGGGAGTGGGAAGGACAAAACAGTGGAGAACAGAGACATTCGGAGATCTGTGAAAGGGAGAGGGATGGGTGGGGAACATGGGGAATACAAGACGGACATTGCAGGGACTTTCAGGAAGGAAAGCAGGGAATTTGAAGGAGGTGGCTTGGGGTGGATTAACGGGGTAGAAAAGATCGAGGATTTGGATGGGGATGAATAAGAGAGTAGTGAACAGAACAATGTTACTCCTACTTGGGGGGTTTGACTTCCTTTTGACACTTTACAGGAGGACATCAAGTTACAAAAAGAAGGTAGAGGACAAAAAGGAAAAATAATAACGACAAAAACAAGCACTTGTACATCGCATACCTCTGCCAGGCCGAACAGTTTCTGTTTCTATCCCACTGATAGGCTGACTGAATATATATAATATATAATTATATATTATATATTATTATATAATATATATATATATATATATATAATTGTGTGTTGTGTGTACATGTAAAATGGAGCAAGTGTATGTGATTATGTTTCCTTCTTTATCCTATGTCTTCTGTATCCTACTCTTCACCATTGGCTGGACAACTGACCTACCGTCACCCACAATTGTAACCTGAATACATAACCCAAAGGACCCTGAGGACCCAAAACCCTGAAAAATGACCCAACCTGAAGACCTGAAGACCCAAAACACCACAGACCAAATACCTAAAAGACCCTGAAGACCCGAAAGACCCCGAAGACCCAAAATACCCAAAACACCCCAAGAACCCAAAGGACTCTGAGGACCTAAATGACCCCAAGGACCCAACAGACAATGAACACCCAAAATACTGTGAATACCTTAAATACCCAAACCCCCACAGACCCATAATACCTAAAACACCCTGAAAAACCCCGAAGACCCAAAATACCATGAAGACCCTGAAGACCAAAATACCTAAAAGACTCTGAGACCCAAAAGACCCTGAAGACTCAAATACCAGAAGACCCTTAAATACCAAATATCCTGAGTACGACAAGACCCTGAGGACTCAAAGACCCAACGTACCAAATAACCCAGAGGACTCAAAGACCCAAGACAAAGACCCAGGGATCCAAATGACCGAGACATAAAAGACCATGAAACCCAAAAGACCCATGGTTCCAAATGACCCAAGGACATAAAGACCACGAGGACCCAAATACCTGGAGAACCCAAATACCGAGAGAACTCAAAATACCTAGAAGACCCAAAAGACCCAACAGGACTATCTGCAAAATGTAAATGTGACTTCAGGTTGCCAACCCCCCCACCCCCCTCAGCACACACACACACACCACACACACACACACACACACACACACACACACCACACACACAATTCAAGTCCTCAACCCCCAAGCCCTCCCAACACTGTCCTCTGTCTGCTCCCCTACACCATACCATACTCTGTGCTCCCCTCCCCTTTCTTCAAATCCTCAAACCCTCCCAACTCAAAGTCCTCAACCCTCCTCCTCCCTAACCCTCAAAAGCTTCAACCCCCGATCCCAATCTGTCCCCCTCCTGCCTCTGCTCCCCCAACCTAACTCTGTCATCCTCTCCCTTTTTTCTTCAAGTCCTCAACGCCCCAAGCCCAAGTACTCAACCCCACTTTCACACCCCCAAGTGCTCAACCCCCACCCCAAGTCTCAATCTCCCTCTTCCAACTGCGTGCACCCGCACCCCCAACTCTCTGTCCTTCTCTCCCCATATTCCTCCTGTTCTTAACAACGTACACAGAGAACTTTAGCGCATGAGAAGGCCATTTGGCCTATCATGCCTGCATTGTTCCTGTCCCTGTTTGTTAAGAACAATGTTAAAATTAAATAAAGATAGAACGTTAAATTTACAATCAGTCCCCTCTTTCTTTACTTATCCTCACTAAAATTCACGGATCAGTGTTTGTGCGTTTGTTGATTTGTTTGTCGTGCTACTCCTTCTACAGTTGTGGGCCGATTACATACAGACTTGCTATGTAGGATCAGCATGACCCCAATTAGTGTTTAGGGGTGTTTTTATCTTTGCCGGTGGTCTTGGGGGGCGGGGGCGGGGAGGGGAAGGAGGGGACGGATGCAAATTCTCCATGTAAATGTGTGTCATGTCACACTGCCTCCAAATAGGGGAGGGTATCACAAGCCTTCACCAAATAAAGGTATACATCAGAAGAACATGTTACATGTTTGGAACAACATTGCCCAGACAGAAGATACTCTGCCAGTAGAATCAAAGTTTTTCCAGACCGCTAAGGAAGTGTCATGGATTGAAGCATGTCCAGACCAGTTGTTGTGAAACACCGGGTTGGAACACATTGGCGTATGTCTGAAGCCAGTGAGCCGATTCGGGAAGTTGAGTCATAATGTATAAGGAGTGTAAACATGTTGAGGGACAACATATGGCGAGGTATCACTGTACTTCCTTTATGAAATCCCTACAAGTCAGACAATTTTCTGATGGCACAATAACCTTTTATTAGTTTCTAGAGAGAAACCTATGATACCCAAATGCTTCGTCGTGAGTCCACCTGGTCGAGCAACTGTCTGTCGTGTATCATCGGAGGAGTTGATGTGTCTTTTCATTGTCTCCCGAGTCATGTCCATGTCTCACAGATTACCCTACAGAAAAATGTCACCACTTGACTCTGAAGGTTTGTAATCGAGAATTCTCCTTCAAACTTGGGCAAAGTCATTCGCCTACTTAAGTGAAGCATAGATGAGATCGTTGTAAGTTGAGTAGGTGCACAGCAGAACAAACAAGATTAATTGGAAAGAACTAGTTCAAATGGAAATATTTACCAAAACATGGGTCAGCCATCAGTTTTATCCAAAACTAGCTGAGGTCCCCGGCGTTGTCCGGGATAAATTTCACATTATTTCCCAGTTTAAATAAAATATAGCTTTTAAAAAAAAAAGGCTGAATTTGATTAATTGTTTTGTTTTGTTTTTCCGAGGAGATTGTCTTTCTTGCAATGTTTCTATTGCTCTGGCTGCTGCATGTCATTCACGGTCAGCTTCAAGATGTAATTGTCTTTCTTGTGAGCTTTCCTGCTTCTGGCCAATATATATATATATATATATTGTTACGAATTCTGGCCCGTCCGGCGTGCGATCGGCCGCTTGACTCGAATGGTGACCGCGTCCGCCCACCGGAACGGACAATTCAGTCGTGACCCTCTTGGAACTATCGCCAAGGAGCTAGTCATGGGTGGGAGTTTAACTCACCACAACCCAGTCCGCGTTCTACCGCGCGAAATAGGGTGAATCGCCGAAAGTCGATATACCAAAGTACTCGCACGGGAACCTACGAGGGTTGTACCACGTCACAGATCGACTCCGGACACGAACCGCTTAAGCGGCTCGTTCCGTGCTACAGGGATAACCGAGCGGAGTTATCGTCGACCTTGACGGTTCAGATTAGTTACGGGTGTTTTAACCCACTATCAATCCCTTACGTGATGCAAGATGGAGATTCAACAAAGGAAAGGACGAAGCGAAACGGGGAACAATTGGACAAGCACTTTAATGCGCGACAACACGGAAGCACGTATTTCCAGTCAGCAACAATTAATCATGCACGTATACAGAGGCAAGAACAAAAGCAAGAACGAAACGCTGAGCTACAACCGAATATAATAATTACACTGGCACTTATGCAGGTCTAAACTTGACGGACTGGCACCACACACACACATTTACACAAAACCCAAAGAAACAAAAAGGGCGACTTCCCTTTTTGCGCACGAGTCCTTCTCCCGCGCCCTCAGCTTTCAGCTCCTCCGCGTGGTCAGTGAGCTCGTGCTTCGCGCCGGCACGTGTGGCCGCTCGACGCCACGGACGGGGTTTTGGGAACGAACGGGTTTTCCGGCGCTATCTCGGTGCGGACGGGGGGGGGGGGGGGAAGAAACCGTCGATACTTGGGCCGAGAGAGAGGGAATGGCAGACGCTCTGTCCCACCAGCGGGGTCTCGGGACCGCACCGACTCCGACTGACCCTCCGACCAGGAACTCTCGAGCAGGAGCTTCCTCTCTCTCTCTCACCACACCATCATGTACAAAGGGATCAAGCGCGCCGACGCTCATCGTCCGCCCCCTTTTGTAGCGCGGGGCCCCCTGTCGCTCCGCCCGTTCTTCGCTCCACCCTCTTCGAGGCGTTTCGAGAAAGTCTCGACAGGGGGCGTTCCTCCTCCATGATCGCGCACACCACGCATCCACCAATCGGGAGCGAGCTGCCCCACCCCTCCCTTCACACCAAGCGCGGGGAAATGGCGGGAAAAAACCCCACAGGCTTCACAAGTGCTTTTGTTCTGCCAATCCTTTTCGTCTTACCGTGGTCCGGGAGGATGGCGTTCGTAAGCGGGCATAGTGGCGAAGATGGTGGTGATTGTTGTGGGGTGGTGTGAGCGTGGTGGGCGTTGTGGCATAGTTGGTGGCGGTTGTTGTTTGCGTGGAGGTTTGTGGCAATGGTGGCTCAAAATAACGATAGATAAAGAAAAACGGCTAACTAAAGCGTCGCAGCCCGAATGAATCACACATATTCCCTCGAAACAACGGGTGTGGGCTAACTACACATGAACTTATCGATATATCTCAACTGAGGACCTTTCTGGTGTATTGCAAATTTCCACAACCGTAACAATATATATGTATATATTTATATATAAGAGATAATAAAGGTTAGTGTGTGGAGTGCTGAATATTTTTTTTTTTTAATGAATAAATAAAACCCTACTCAACATAGTGTATAAATATTAATATTCTCTCCAAGAAACCGTGGCCTTGTGCCGATCACTATTGCAATTATAGATCTATCATAACATTGCTGGCAATAACTTTCACAACCATAAGCTACATTAAATTAAATCAAGTCTGGTTAAGTTTGTGACTCCATGAAAGACAGATGATAAGGTATCATTAAAGAACACATCTTTGTAAGTGACATAAATAAACCTTCAACCTGAAATTATCATACTTAACAAGAGGTTTATGACAAGGCAATGTTGTAACCCTTCCATAATGAGTGCTGTTTGCAAAACAATAATGTCGAGAGATCTTGGTCGAGGATGTAAGGAGGAAAAATACTGTCAGAAAGGAGTTATGTGATTATGACAAGGAGCAGTTTGTTCAAGTAAGTTGTAAAATACAGACAATACGTCTCAATGTTAGGCTGTTGTAGAGATGGCAAGTTGAAAATCCCTGAACAACGTTGGTACGATTTGTCAAGCAGCCAAAAGAGAAATCTTCCACTGAAAAAGACGAATGGTTCACCGAAACCAAAACGTATTCCATCACACAATTGTTGTTATCCCCAGGCATTTAGAAAAAAAATGGGGGATATTGTAATCGGCTCTGTCTGTCCGTCCATCAAGCTATCTCCTCATAAACGGTTGGGCAGAAATTCACCAAACTTGGTAGTAACGATCACCACATGGCAAAGAAGGTGCAAGAGCAGTGTCGTTTTTGGCCTTGCCCCCTGGGGTGGGTTCAAAATGTCATATACCAAAATATGCAATTACAGGCACATTTTTACACATTTTTTCAATGTAACTTTGTGAATGCAATCAACATGGGGTGATGCATGAAATATGTAACTTTTTGGGGGGATTTGAGCCCTGGTTCATGCCCAGAGGGATGGGAACTTAGGATCACAGGAATCAAACGGGAAAAAATTTAACTCGGAATTTGATATTGGGTCATTCCTGGTGGAACTTTTTGCCGTCTTTCAACTCCTCTTTGGTTGGGAACCGTGGGGAATTGCGATGGCACGCCATTGACTTCGCTGTAGTCTAATTTGTTATGGCACACAATTGAGTGGGATATAATGTCAAAATGAAGCAAACCATATACAGTATCCTACATGCATGCATATATGCGTACATACTCACACAACTGCGGATGGCAGTTTTCCATGCCCTGAGCGCAGAGCTCCTAATAATGCAAGCTCAGACAGCCGATCAGGTGGAGTGTCTACCTATTCACAATCAACATCCCAAATTGTTTGATTCATAGCCTTTATGATAAAATTGTCACTGTACTCTCTTTCATTTCCAAAATAAGTTCCGGAACATAAATTTACTTGGATTCAATGATGAATGTGGTCTGCTGGTTGCATCACGACTGATGTGAAATGATGTCGCCGTGGCAGTGCCTCTGTTGATTTAGGCAGCTATTTTGCCAAAGTATCAGCACACAATAAATAACAAGAGCGAGAATTGCTTTGCAATACATGGCCCCGACCGATGTGATATTTTCGAAGTCCAAAAAGGGCATAACTGTGAAAAATTGACGACATACCCTGAAATTCGAAATCGTTCTGCAACTTATCATAATAAAGCCCATCATCCAACTTTCAAGTGAATATGTTAAAGGGTATGGGGAAAAGTCTGAAAAAGCACAGGTGGGACGGATGGACAGACCGACAGATGGACAGATGGCCAGCAAACCTATGGTCTGCTCCGGTAAAAACTGAAGGGGATCAATAATAACAATTAAAGATATTTAATTGAATGGCACATTTGACAGAGAGATTTCTGAAGACACTTTATAAGTATATTTGGAAAAATTATACGCTCAGACTGGACTCGAACCCAGGTTCGACACAAATTAATTACACGCCCAGACTGGGAATCAAACCCAGGTTCGATACTTAAATTAATTACGCAACTGATGTGAAATGATGTGCTGTTCAGTCCTGATCCGTTCTGAGTTCTCGCTCTTCCACGGGCCTTGCTTTTGCACACAAAAAAAATTAAGAAGATGACGGTTACAGGTTTACAGGTCGACATTGACCACAGGTCCCCCCTCCCCCTCCCCCAGTTCGTGGGAATACAAAGTGTAGTGGAGTCAATCCAAATCACAAAGAAAAAGGTAGAGGTGGACACCGCGGGGGTCGCTGCCTGCTTGTGGCATTGGATTTAGTGGCAGCATTACAGCTAGGCCTGAGAGATGGGCCCCCAGTGAGACGATATAAAACAACACTACCAAGTATCGCTGCAGACTCAACAATCTCCCGAGAGCCATCGCTCGGAAGGGCTTGTGATGCCGGTTTGGGTTGGAGTACAAGGTCCGATTGAAAGCACAAACGTCACGCAATGGCCTATCTTGCATTGGAAAGGTAGTATGGGATCTTTAATATCGACAAGCAAATTCTATCGGATCGCCGAGCCGGATTAAACCTAGGCCCGACAGGATGGTGCAAAGATCGGTGCACTTGCTGATGAGATTGCTACTCTGGGTTCGATTCCCAATCCGACGAGAAAATCGACAAGAATATTCGCTGATTGGTGCTGGGAAGGCCGGGCGTTGCCTCACAAAGTGCTCATCCCTCGGATGGATGCACGTCAAGCTGGGGGCCTTGTCTGCTGACATTAGTTGCCGAACATTAAAGAACCTGCGGTGATGTTCACTAAGATAAGGCGAGTTATTGCCGGCACGCTGAACAATTACTAATCTCCACACAAACAATGTTCAGTTAAACATCCGGCCTGGCCACTCGGTTCATGTTGGATTTGAACCAAAAACTTCCTCCTCGGACGGTCCCACTGGAAAGTGGAATTAATTGGGATAGTCAGAAAATAACTATAGTAGTACTAGTAGTTGTCGCAGTACTTTTGTTGGAAAGGCTTTAGAGGCTAGTGGCGGGAATGGTAGTAGTAGTTCGAGTTTAACTACTGCGATCGTTCGAAAGAGAGACCCTGAATGTGTGCTGCCTCTCCAGAATTCCAGAACACTAAATTGGGGAAAGACTGAAACAACTGTGTCTGAAGCTTAAAAACCAATCAAAACCACGAAAACAATCACCACTGAGACAAAAACAGCACCGAGGAGATGGAATTGCGCAAACATGTCGCAATCGCTCATTTCCTTCCATGGTTTCCATTTTAAATCAGATGGGAGGACGAGGCGCACAACACGACCTCTGACAACGGCTTTGAATATATCGCATCATGATCGAGGGAGGTTGATCGATGGGGGAAAGGCACACTAAGAGCTTTCCGAGTAATAACACCGCATCCGGTGATGAGGAATTCAACTCCGGGGAGTAAAAGTACCTTTGGCTACAAGCCTGAATCACACAAATGAGTAGAGTGCAGTTAATCGAGCATGATTTACATTAAAATACATTTTTCAGGTGCAGAATCAGCACAGCATCCACTGCGAAACAAGGGACATTGTTGCGATTTTATGGAAATATATAGTCATGTAAAATATATACATATATATATATATAAATATACACATACATATATATATGTATATTTATAATTGTATCGCCGAAATTGGTTCCTGCCGCCTCCGGCAGGCTGGGCATGGGGATTCCAAGAGTCGTCGAGCCATGAGGTGAGTAGGACAGTCATAGCTCCGCTCGTCAGAGTCAGGGCTCTCCGGAGGGATGAGAGAGAGAGAGAGGAGAGAGAGAGAGGAGAGAGAGGGAGGGAGAGGTTTTGTATATATACAGGCATCATATTGGACCTTTTGAACGATATGTTCTCAAAACTTTAGCAGCCGATGCTTTGCTGACTGATGGTAGGCATACAATCAGCGCGCTTTACCGGCCAACTCCAACTCCCAGTAGGGATTGGGTTCAAAATCTGATGTGAGGGGGAACATCGGGACACAAACTAACAGCTATGGGAGGGGACAGACTAGAAAACTGAAACACAATCCTGTGTCCAGGAAACAGTCTAAACAGTTTTCTATTTTTACTTACTGCACGACCAACTCCAACTCCCACGTAGAGGGATTTGGTTTTCAAAATCTGATGTGAGGGGACATCGGGGAACACAAAACTTAAACAGCATGGGAGGGGACAGGACTAGAAACTGAAAAACACAATCCTGTGTCCAGGAAAACAGCTAAACAGTTTCTATTTTCTACTGCACTGAATTCTTATTCTTTCAGGACCCCAAGGTCGCCCAAAATGAGCCAAACTTGATCACACATGCACAGGAGGCAGACGACTCGAACACATTTTCTTATGTTTCTGGTCTCTTCACAAAAACCGAGGAATGTCGCTGAAGCTGTGCCCCTCTACCAGTACACTGGTACTCATTTCGCCGACATCAGAAGGATGACAGGCCGAGTCAACTCCACCAGATGTTAATTCAGCAGCCAACGGGGCTCGAACTAAGGACCCAAAGATCTCAAGCCAGCCTCCCCAACCACGAAGCTAATACTAGGTTATCGTCCACCGGTGAAGGTCTCCCACTGAAATTTCGAAATTTTTTTGTCAATCTGATGGGTGTAGAGGGATTTGGTTTCAAAATCTGATGTGACAGCATGTTTGGCTAACTCATCGGAAGCCTCATTGCTTCCAATGCCTACATGGGTAGGAATCCAGCACAGGTAAACTACCGAGCCTCTCCAAATAGCAATATTAATAAGATTAAGGCCTTTACTCATTTGGCAGTGAGTTTTTTTTTAAATACAGGAGTTCCAGGTTCGACCCTCATCAAAGGTAATTCCTAAAAAGGACACATCCGAGAAGGATTCGAGGGACGTGCCGTTTGACTGTATGGTATGTTCCTGACCTTCCTTTTGGAGGTGAAAATGATAAATTTGGACTTTGGACCGGAAACCGTAAATTGCTATTTTTGGGCCCACTGCTCAATCCCACAAATATCAGCATGAAATTTTTTTGGCAGTTAAAATAGATATATTTTGCCCTCTTTTTAGACAAATCCAATCTCCACTACCCAACGATGCACCACCATTTCGCGGTGGGCGGTATATGGTTCCGAGAGAAACCAAGAGTACAACACAATAAACGTTTCTTAAAGTCCGTGAAATAATTTAAATTGACAGACGAACTGAAACTTTTCCTGTCACTAGGGAGAGGTACTTTCACTCGTATCAAATAGAGTGGGGCTAAAACATCATCCTATATTCATCAAAATATTAAATATTTTCAATTTCAACTTCAAAAAACATTGATATTTCAATAATTGTCAATATAAGTACAGGAAAACAAAATATGTGAAAATAATATTTCCGGAACTTCTGACTGTTGTTCTGACTTCCTTTTGCGGTGAATGATAAATTGGACCCTTTACGAACAGCCGTAATTGTATTTTGGCCCACTACTCATCCCACAAATTCAACTGAAATTTTTTGGCCGTTAAAATAGATTATCTTTTGCCTCTTTTTAGAAATACAATCTCCACGTACACCCGATGCACCACATTTCGCAGTGGGCGGTATTTCTGGCCAGAAACAGGTACAACACATATAAAGTTTCTTAAGTCCTGAAATAATTTAAATTGACAGACGCACTGAAACTTTCCTGTCATAGGAGAGTACTTTCATGTATCAATGAGTGGGGCTAAAACATCATCTTTATTATCAAAATATTAAATTTTTCATTTCAATTCAAAAACATTGATATTTCATAATTGTAATATAAGTACAGGAACACAAATATGTGAAAATAATATTCCGGAATTGATGAAAAATAGAGTGGGGAGTGTGAATAATAACAATATGGGCACAAGTTGTAAAAGTATTGTGAGGATTCAGCGGTGGGGGATTTCGCCACCGACTCTTGGGGCAATGTACAGATTCGGCACCCCGACCGCCGTCGGGTTTAGAAGCGCGATGGCTCGGCACAGGCTCGGTTCACGCGTCTTCAATCGCGATCCAACGTACCCTGGACCTACAGTTGGGGAAATGACTCCGGTTACAGATGGTTTTGTTCAGATGGCGAGCGTTTTCTGCCAGTCTGTAATTTGTGTGATTATTACAATTCAGCGATGTTTTTCAGCGCAGCT
>CM068961.1:11416387-11430336 GCA_035128595.1 Eptatretus atami | reverse complement strand
CCGGCATTTCACCAATCTCCCCGTCAAGCTCATCTGCACACCAATCTTCTCCTTCTATCCACCATATTCACTCCCGCAATCCTCCTGACCTAGTTGTTCTTGCAAACCTGCAGCTATCAGTTGTTTTCTCTCTGTCAGTGCCACCGTCTCCAGACCGTAAAGGTAGGCCGGCGTTACACATGACATCAGAACCTTCCCTTTCAATTTTCTTGATATCGTTCTGTCTGCCATTATTCCCTCCACCCTCCTCCACGCATTCGCAGCAACCTGAATCCTCCTTCGCACCTCTGCTTCAAACTTACCATTTCTGGTCACTGTTCTTCCCAAACACAAAGTTTCATGATACAAATGTTTTAAAATGTGACGGGAATTGCATTTTTCGGTATATGACGTTTTGACCCCGCCCACAGGGGTGAAGCCAAAAGTGATACGACTCTTTCACCTTCTTCTCATGTGGTGATCATAACTAACAAGTTTGGTGAATTTCTGCACAAACGTTTAGGAGGAGATAGTGTGACGGACAGACAGACAGATGGACAGACGGAGCCGATTACAATATCCCCCTGTTTTTTCTCTTCAAAAAGCGTGGGGATCATGTCAGCTTTCCTATTTACACTCTGAGCCATTTTTGGACACACTCCATCATCACTCACCTTCCATCATCCCATTGATTATAATGGCATGAATTCCTGCTCACCTAACAATCCGTCATTTTGTCATAATCTGTTCACAACTTATTGAAGTATCGTGCTATACATCGTTTTTGGCCCCATCCGTCTCTCGATGGTCAAAAATCACTTTAAAAATCCTCGGATCCGAATATTCACTAAAATCTCATAAATTCATCCTCGTCACACACCCAACTCTTCCACCAAATTCTGTCCAAGTCTGTCCACAACTTTTTTGAGATATTCTGCTCACAGAGAAACAAACGGACAGGGGTGAAAACATCTCCTCCGTTCACCTTTGGTGGCGGAGATAACAAATCGATGAATAAGTGTTTAAAAATCCATCATGAGTTGACAGAAGAGGTTTGGAGGTGGGGGTAGAAATTAGATAGAAAGGCTGGAGGAATTGGGGGTTGGGGGGAGGGGGGGATGCAGATAATTTCACTCCAATCTGCAGCTTGTAAAGCACAAGATATTGAAATGAGTGAAGAATTATAGAACAAAAGCCAACTGACAAACAGGTGAGTTATGCAAGGCCAACCAGGGTATTTTCCTCCACGGTTTCTGCGGATGAAGCAGACTACCAGTAGCAGCAATATCAGCAATGCCACAGCGCACATCACCCCGATGAACCAGGTCTGCTGCGGGATATCAATCACTGGGCTGGGGTCAGCTGCAGCCACACAGGAAGGATAAAGCAACACAGTTTTGCAGAGTCAAATATAACAGCTTTACAAACACGGTATACATATATATATATATATGTGCATACACATATATCGATACGAATGAATGTCAGTGTGTGCGTGTGTGTGTGTGTGTGTCATCCATAACTCCAAAACCATGAAACCTAGCGGCTTGAAACTTTGCGTGCATACTTTGCATGGGAACACCAAGGGAGTTCGTGAATGAAAATTGGGTGTTTGAGTTAATTTAAACACCCTTTTGAAGATAATCAACAGGAAAGAAACAGCGGCAAAGACAGAGCAGATGGAAGCACAACACAAGGGGGTTTATCTCGAACCCACGACAGATAGACAGACACAAGCAACTTAAATAAATACGGGGTTTAATGACAACAAATCAAATATTAACAACGGTCATAATTCTAAACGGGACAATAATGAGACGGAACGTTAGGTAAAATAAGTCTCATTTTGAGACACAGACTTAAATACAGACAAGGGGACAGAATAAAACAAAGAAAAATCCCTCCTTTATTATGGCACTCGTCTTCAGGTCCAGAAGTGATCTTTAGCTGCCGAAGCAGTTTCTCGGCGAAGACGACACTTGCTGGTTTCCCATTGCCTCCCTTGAATTGTTTGCCTGTGCTTTATCCTTTCAAATGACAAGTGTCAAGAATCACGTTCTTTTTCAATTTCTGTTTCAAAGTCATGTCAAAATTAAGTCATTCGAGATCGTGCCAAATATTTGAGGTTAATTTGTCCCAAAATGTTTGATGCATATATTCCTTATGTTTGCTGTTTCTTGCAGTATTATAAACTTTTTCTTATTAGTCCCCGACCGGTTTCACCTACCGGCGAGTTGTGCCCTTTTTGGACCTAGAAACTATCACATCGATCGGGGACATTTTTTTGCAAAGCAATTCTCGCTCTTGTTTTATTTCGTCTTACTCCGTCTTATTTCACACTGCAATTCCTATTCCTCCACATGTATAACACACTGGGAGACGTGTACTCGGTCATTCATTTTCAGTTTCTATAAACTAGTTGAACCCAGGGGAATTCCGCGATAAATATTAACAGATATTTGGCATTTCATTTGGCGTAGTCAAAACATTTGGTGGGATTTCCTCGACACTTTTTTTGGACCATGAAACCTTCATTTCTGAACAATTCACGTTCAAAATTCTCCTTAAACAGTGTGATAAAGATAAATATAAACGGATTCTTTATGTAGGGTTTCGTTGATGTGCTTCAGGTGCCATTATATACGCTGTCTTCGTACACCTACGTGAATCATACGAACATTCAAATTACGGCCAATTCGATGTAGAGTTATTTTTTTTATCTCTTTCAAAGAATGTCAAGAAACAATGTGGAAGCATAACAAGTGAAGTGTGGAAAAAGAAATGAAGTATCAATGACCTTGAGTCAAAGTCCCATTCATGTCGATTAATACTTTTTCGGGAAAGTAGAAAACCTAGAAATTTAGAAGAACTACAGATAAAATGTGCATCAAAACACAGTTTCGTAACTTATGTACTTGCCATGAAAGATATCTGCATCAATTGTAAACAACATGTATTGCATTGTATTTGCAAAGTGAAAATGCTCCAGGGTGTACTCATGAGGTATTGGCAGACACCATGCATCGATGATGGTTTATAACGGTGTTTTTGTCTGCAAAGTCGAGGCTTGCGGAAGACCTATCATGGGGAACAGAAAATGATAAGACCAGGAACACCGAGATCATCGTAAAATGTCGGAAGAAACACCAACAGGATGATAGAGCAACACAACAGGGGGACATGTGGAGGGAGAATGGGTGAAGGAGCATGCCCATTTCCGACGTGGTGAGGGGTTCGTTGGGTGTGAACACACGCACCCCTCTTGTCGGAGAAAAAAAAAAACAATTTCAACTAAAATTCCTTTTTGTCATTTTTTTATATTTTAAATTTCAACAAATTTTGCCTTTTCTGAAGTAGTTAACCTCAAACAAGCCTCAAAAACACGAAAAAGTGTGGGAAATGAAGTCTGGAACCAAACATTTTTCCAAGGGAGGGGAGATGCCCCCCAGTCCGCCCTGAGCATAGCTTGCTTTCAGCACACGGGCCAGGGATAGTCAACAGTTTACGCATTTAGCTTTGCACGCACCCTTTGAAAATCCTGGCAACGGGCCTGAAGAAACGATGATGGATACAAGCTCAAGCAGAAGAAGGAATGGGCTTAATAACAGGAAGGAAAAATTGGGGAATAAATAACAATGAAACAAGAAATTAAATAAGGGTGGAAGGATCAGAAGGGAGAGAAAAAAAAAACCTGGAAAAGGAGGGATGGGCTTGGGGAGGGTTAATCATTTGGTCGTGCTGTGGGTTTGTACTGATAGCCCCCGTAAGTTAGAGCAGGTATTTGTAATTCAGCCAGCGTGCGGGTGATCGCTGAAATTGCCTACTTTTCGTGAAGGACATTGTGGGATCTTTAACATCCACCCACTAATTATGGCAGATGGGACACCTAGTGGCAGGCCAAATGAGAGAGCAACACTCCACCCAAGCTGTGGACGAAGGCCTTGTACGTAGTTAGAAGTTTGGATTGTCTTAGGAAACACTTGGCACAACGGAGGATGCCTCGTTGGAGGCCAACTTGGATATTTGCTTTGTCCAAGAGAGATCGTGACTAATGGTGAAGGCCAAAAGTTTGTGAATGATTGAACTGATTTGAGAGGAAGATTATGTTGTTGATTATCTCTATCTCAGGTATTCATGAACATTCATGTTAATGATTATTATCATTATTTCAGTACCTGTAAACTTTACCTTCCCTACGTGCCTCAGAAAATTCACCAATAATGTACATCTTTGGATTACACACCGTGACATACATTCTGAAATAAAATTACATCGGTTTCTTTCTCATCAATTACTTTTGTTTCCTATTAAATATTACCGAAATGACACACCTATGCGTTTTAAGTAATTGTATCAATTATCAAAGGGTGGAACCAGAGCTGGATTTAAGATTAACAGCCCCGGGACATTTGAGTAGTAGACGGCCCGCCCCCCCAATTGAAATGTAGTGGGAAGAGAAAAAATCAAAAAAGAGCATCACTGTGAATACATCTATAAACATTTCACTGCAACACTTTTTTTTAGATCCTCGAGGGATCTCTCAGTCTTACTCACGTTGTTGTTCTTGTGGACTTTTTTGTTTCACAGCCACAGTTTTCATCGAAACTTCCTGAAACTTGGCATATATATGTAAAATTCCCTGCGCAGACAGTAACCATCTCCGATTTTGAAAATTCCTCCTAGAAAAAAAAGTTATGAGTCAAAATATCTCCGCTAATGGAAATCGCCTAAAAAATTATCTCCGAAACTGGCAAGCTTTTTGAATTCTGTTTGCGGGAATCGAACAGGGCATGAGCAGAGATGAATTACCCACATATGATACATCACTATGACGTCATATCAATTTTTATGACGTCATTCCTATTTTTTGACATTTTTTGTTTCACAACCCAGAGTTTTCATCGGATCTTCGTGAAACTTGCCATGTATATGCAGAAAGCCCACGCGCAGGCAGTAACCATCTCGATTTTGGAAATTCTTCTAAAAAAAAAAGTTGACGTCATAATATCGCCGCAAATGGAAATCGCCTATACCATTATCTCCGAAACTAGGCAAGCTTTTTGAATTTTGTTTGCGGAATCAAGCCGGGCATCAGCACAGATAATTTATCGCAAACCTGATACATCACAATGACGTCATATTCGTTTTTATGTCGTCATCATTAAGAGGACGAAGATCTTAGCTCATTTGAGCTGGTTTTTAAACTGAAGATAGATTAAAAGTAAAGATATGTTAAACTAGAAGGGTACTCGGTAGAGTGCATACCTCCACCAAGCAGATTAATTTACGGTTTGTAGCCCACTGATGGGCTGGATCTGGATTCGGACCTGAACTAAAATTTAATTGGCTTGTTCTTGTCACTTAACCAACTTATCCACCAAGTTTAATCCGAATCCGTCCATAACATTTTCAGATATCCTGCTACATGTCGTTTTAACCCGATCACTCAACGGTGAAAAATCACTTGAAAGATTCTCTGATCTGGATCCGGATTGGGATCTTCACCAAAATCGAATCAATTATTGCTTGTTACATACCCAACCTGCCCACCAAGTTTCGTCCGAATCCAAGCTTCCCTGGCTCTGCTACCTTTGAGTCAACAAGGGAATAAATAACACAAGCTTTGTAAATAAATAAATGTATTGTATGTTTTTTGTGGCCCCCTGGAGTTTAGGCCCTGGACAAATGTCTCATTGGCTCCTCCCTAAATCCAACCCTGGGTGGAACACATGCTCCAGAACGAGGTGAAGTAGTACAAGGCATGCCTGAGACATTGTCATGAATAAGAAAAATATATTATTTCTATACATTTTTTATTTATACAGCTCATGGAAGAGCTAAAAACACTAAAGGAACAGAGAGAGACAGAGAGAGAGAGAGAGAGAGAGAGAGAGAGAGAAGAGAAGAGAGAAGAGAGAAGCACAGAGTTGAAGGCCAAGATAGAAGCAGATTGGACAAACAATGGGTGTTGGGGGGGGGGGATGAGGGCTAGGCAGACCATGAGTGGATGGCTACCGACGAAGATCATATACAGATGCAAATCTCAAGAAGTAAAACTGGAAATTTGGAAGGGGGTGAATAGAGTGATGATTGATTTGGATGTTGAGCGAAGCGATCTGAGGTGGTGGCGAACAGTTGGCTTAAAGACTTGGAGGGAAGAACGAGGTAGGTGGTTCCACAGGCAGGAGAGAGGAGGAACAAACGAGTGGAGTTTATTTTGGGAGATCCCCAAGAAGGGGGTTTATGGTGGACAATGTGCGCACAGCAGTGGATGGTTTATGGTGGACAAAGCACAGGAAGAGCAGTGGATGCAAGACCAGAAAGGAGGCGGGAGGAGACAGAGAGACCACCAACCTGTCTGCAATGGGAAATAGTGATAAGCCAGTAGACTCAGCTTCATCACGAGAGATTCCAATAACCTTAAAGGCCTTGGTTTCCACCGTGTCAAACTGAGCAATGTGTGAGGCAGGGGCACCAGCCCAGAGGAGAGAGCAGTACTCCATCAAGCTGTGGATAAAGGCCTTGTAGGTGGATAGGAGTTCAGGTGTGCCAATGAAGAAGTTTGAATGACAGAGGATGCCCAGTTAGGGTGAGGGTATTGAGTCCAACTTTGAAGTTTGGTTTGCCCCAAAAAGATCATGGCTGGTAGAGAGAGACCCAGGAGTTTGAATGACTGAACTTCCTCAAGAGGATTGTTAAGAAAATAGATAGGAGGGGTTGCCAGATGGTCATTTCGGAGAGAGATAGTGAGAGTGTGAGATTTGTCAGGATTGAAAGACATATTCCAAGTGTTTGACCAGCTTGTGATTTTGTCAAGGTCAAAAGAGAGGGATGATGCTGCAGCCTGCCTGTCTGAAGGATGAGGGATGTCACGGCAGAGGATGGAGTCATCAGCAAAGAGATAAAAGGGATTTTCCAGAAAGTCAGAGAGATCATTGATGAAGATTAGGAATAGACCTGGGCCAAGAATCTGCCTTGGGGCACTGTAGCCTTAACAGGGAGAGGAGATGAAAGGATTCTGTTGAGAGCCACACATTTGCTATGAGAGTAGAGGAAGTCAGCTACCCAATAGTGGAGTTGGCCTTGGATTCAGGTGCAGAATCAGGGTCGACGGTTGCCATAAACTTCTCCACCTTCTCAGGTGCAAAAGACCATGAGTTAATATCAGGGGTGGTAGATATAGGAGACTCGTCCTGATGTGAGATGGCTGCTTGCAGTCCCTGCCAATCTGCCTGAGTGAACTGCCAGACTTGCCGGCACTGAGGCAGCTCTCTGAAAATAGCTACACAGATCTTGACTCTCACAAGCACATGATCAGATGAACAAATTGGAGCAAAGGAAGAGCAGGAGACACTTTTGGGGAAGTTTATCATTATCAAGTCCAGAAGGGAGAATTTCCCATTGGGAGAAATGCAGGTCGGAAAGTTCACAGATCGAGTCAGTCTCATGGAGGCACAGAAGTCCTTTGCTGAAGTGCCATGGCTGGCAAGAGAGATGTACCAACACACAACCAAGTTGCACGGTGACAAATGAAATTGCCACATATGAGGAAGAGAGTTTGATGAAGATGATGAGTGTTTAAAAGTTGGTTCATGTTGTCTGAGAGAGATTTAGATGGAGTCGTCACGACTTGGAGGACGGTACAAAGACAAACAAGAGGTCGGAGCAGAGGGGAGGTCACAGCCAGAGGTACTGGGGGTTTTGAGGTGTAAGATCAGCCAAGGGCAGTGAGAAATGGAGTTATTGATGTAAAGTGCAACTCCGCTGCTGGGGCGGGGTTCAGGCCAATCAAATCGGAGGAGACAAAAGCCGGGGAGAGACACTTAGGAGTCAGGTATGTCCTGTGGGTGGAATGATTCTGTCAAACAGATGAAGTCTGATGTATCAGCAGCAGCCTGGATTGAGAGATCTGTCAGGATGCAGCGGAGACCTCGGATGTTTGAGGTCCATTTGGTTAGGGACAGGGGAGGAGGTGTTGGGAGGATGCAGGACAGAAGGGAGGCTTTTGTGAGGATAAGGTGAGGGGGAGGTTTTGATGGGGTAGGGTGAGGGGAAAATTTTGAGTGTTGGATGAGGAGGAAGCGTTGAGAAGATGCAGTGAGGAGGGATGCAGAAAGGGGGACATGAAGTTTTGAGATGGTGGGTTTGGGGGGGGGATGTAGAAAGAGGTGACTTGAAGTGGGGAGATGGTGATTCGAATTCCCAAATTGGACAAATGGAGATAAAGATCATGGGATGGGAGGTAAGAATTTTTGTTGAAGGCACGAAGAAAGGTCGTGCTCAAGGTGTGGGAGGACAGTTGGTGGACAAATGACAGACAGTTTTGGAAAATAATCTTTGTAAAGAAGAAGAGGAACAACAAGAGGGGTACTGCTGATGGAGAACTAAGGAAAGTGAAGCATTTTGAAATGTTTTAAAATGCTTTTAAAGGCACAAGGATGAAGAGGTAACAGAAAAACATGAAGAATCCAGTTCGGAAAACTTAACTTCAATTGCGATGGAAGCGGCAGCTGCAGATTCGACCAACACGTGGAAAAATCCTCAATCGGAAGTCTAAATCTTCCTTATCCCTTCCTCCTTTAATCTCCTCCGTTCTATTCTGAAATGTACTTTTCTCAAATTACCCCCTCATTTTACTTGCCAATCATGGACGCCGGAAAGGTAAGATGGGGCTACCTCCACAGAGATTATTGGGAAATTAATTGAAGTTGCTCTTTGCTGCATGAATAGTGCATTCCTTTTCAATATCTGACGTTAAAAACATTGATCGTGATCAGATCTAGTAATTCTCAGTTTTTTGGAAATATTTCAGTTTCCTTCCCCGACAACAAAACAAAACCTGGAAAGGGAGGGATGGACTTCAGGAGGGTTAACCAGTGAGAATTTTGAGGAAAAAAAAAAACAAAATCGTGAAATTGTTTGTTCCATCAACGTTAACATCAAATGCTCTTTAAAAGTGTTGCAGACTTTGATAAACACCATGTGGACAATGAAAGCAGAATAGGTAATGTGATTTTGTTTTGCACAGCTCGCACCTCTCCCCTCCTCCCAAACATGATTAATAGTAAATATCATCATTTTAAACTTACCCTGTGCATTGACGAGCCCAGCTGTAATCCTCCCTGTCTGTTGCACGGAAAGTACATGGGCTCAACTATTGATGTTAATTACTCGATTTTTATTAATATATTTTGCATTCCCAGGTCATGAAAACAAACTTTGCGGTAAGTGATCTTCCTCAAGACTACCAAGATATTTTTGATTCTGACTTACAGTCAACTTTCAAGGGAACTCCCAAGGGAACACTTCTGTTAAGAAATATCTTAACCTACCTTGCAAAATAAATACCACTAAATGCCATAAATACTGCAAAAAAAAAACCCCCGCCTGATGGGCAGAAGCAAATCAGATGCAAAGATAGTGGCAGTTTACAAGTCATTTGAGACTCAAGAGGAGACACAGGCTCGGGTTGAAGATCAACGTGCAAGACAAACAGCCTTCACATCAGCTGAGACGACAGAGCAGACACAGGCTCAGGTTGAGGATCAATGCGCAAGACAAGAAGGCTCCAAGGTAGCATGTTGGGCACCCTTAGAAGGTGAAGCATTTTGATAAAAGTCCAAGCTCATTTTGCAATGCCAACGATTGGTAATTAAACCAAAACCATAAGGCCAACATCCCCAAATTTGTCATGCAGGAAATATTTAAATACATATTTCATTGAATTTCCCTGGGCAACGCCGGGTAATTCAACAAGTAATTCATACTTAGTGTTCGCGTTATTCGGGTTAAAATGACAATGCCTGCAGATCTTCATCATTTCTTACTTATTCTTCACATGTACTGGGTGGAGGAGAGACAACGTCTCATCAGTCGCATTAAAATTCACAACCTTACTGTTATAATCCTTGCAGTTAATGCCACCATTGAATGGGAGAAGGTGATACATCATGAAGCTTACGTTTTACATCCATCCTTGGTTTGTGGAGGGTCACAGGCCCAAGTCCAGCATGGGTAACAGCCTGTACGAAGACCTTGTATATAGAATCTGTGGGGAGGTCGTGCAGTGTCCACTCCGATATGTTAGCAGCTGAAACGTTGATGCTTTTTACAGGTCCCGTGCTGTTCACTGCAGGCAAAGAGGAAAATGACATGAGGCTCTTGAAGCAGCCTTCTGACAATGTGTTTCTCATACCATTAAAGATCATGTTAGAATGTAAGTTCATTATTTAACATGATAATTTAGCACCTCTTCTTCTCATATGAAAGACTGCTGACATACTATTCACCACCTAAAGGCTCCGATTATGACAATGAAATGCGTCACCAAAATACAACTGAATATACTAGTTTCCATGAAGGCGAGTTTCCATCTCAAGGGTGCTTATTTTATGCCCTGACAAAGGACTAATGTCCAAAGCCAACCACACCTCAATTACAATACGGTGACAAATGTACTCTGATCAACTTTCAGTTGTTAAATATATTGTTTATCACTAGGATACTCTTTAAAATCTCTGTAGACACATTATAGCTGCCCTCAATTCCCCCTTTACCATCTTGTGTCTGTGTGATGCCAATGTTTACCCTCCATTTTCTGTGATGAAAACAGCTTGCTATACTGAATTGTAATCGAATAGAATTTGGCAAATCGTGCTTGATTGGCCTCTAAAAACATGAACTTTGTTATCTGGCATATTGCCTTTGGCTTTGTGTGAAACTGTGCACAGCATCAAAGTAAAATGATAAAGCCTCTCCAATGACCTGTCATATATATATATAATATGATATATATATATAATATATATATATATATATATATATATATATATATGTTAACAAAAATATAACTTTATAGCTTAAAATAACTTGATCAAATAAAAAATTAATGAAGAGATCTTTGGGGCAAAACCAGATCATCTCGAAAGTTATGTCATCTGACGTTCATTATCAGCACAGTATCATTGACGCACTTTGTTCGTGTCACATGTTCCACATTAAAATCCAAATCTAAAAAAAAAAAATCCTCGATGTACCTCATGGGTTGGCAGGTTAACCTAGAGGTTATCCACACTAATTTTGCTTGGTTTGAATCTCAACCCGGTTATAAACTGGCATCCTGGTGTTTGACATGTGTTGACACATTTTTATCATAATGGGTTTGAAGGTGATGAAATATAAATAAATTGATGATAGTTAAAAAAATGAAAATGTTAAACCTGAAATAAAATGTACTCAAATATGATATGATGTTTTTAAGTATTTATCCATTTGGAATTAACATAATTATATTTCTCCTTTGTATGGAAAGATCACCAGTATATTAAAAGTGTAAACAGGTTGAACTTTGCCAGTAAGTTGAATATAATAAGAATTGCCTATAATTTCATAATTATCTAAAGGAATTTCTTATATAAGACACAAACAAGTTGGAATGTGGATTTAAGAAGGTATCCAGATGTATTCACTAAGCTCCAGTCGCTTCAAGATAATATATCTTCCCAGTTTCAGGATGGAAACTGTTTTAATGACCATTAGAGTTGGCATTTGACGTCATTCCAGCATTCTGTGCGTTTTTTATATTAAGAAAGGATTAACAAGTCTGGATTTGAAATATATGTTACAACCATTCAACCAGGTCAAGCTGGGGCTGTATGGAGACCCGGAGATAAGCTTCCCTGGTAGGTTCGCCTGGAAGATGTCAAGACCAGACAAACTGGCGCCAGTGCCAGAGATGATAAAAAAACTGTGTCGTACTGAAACTATATAAAGACTAAGATTCTCCATTTGTATATGAGATTTCTGGAATGCATTTGTCTGTTCAGAACCTCCTATGCGTGCATACTAAATGTGTCTTGAATATGAATAAATGTTCAAAATTGTACTGAAGTCCTGCATCTGTATCTACAATTTGGCGAGCCAGGCAGGAGCATTAAAACCTGGAAGAGCCTGGTTCAGAGTGAGCTGGTGGTAGGCACGAGCTCACAGATCAGAAAAGGTGAGAGATAGTGATCTTTGTGAGTGAGTGTGTGCTGCCGGCTTGTTGTGTGCCTCGTTCAAGGTCAACATGCTTCGAACGAGAATTTGAGTTGCATATATTTGAGTTTTATGTTGAGAGATACAAGGGTTATATCAAAAGGTATTGTTGGAGTCCCGAAAAGTCCTGATCAGGCTGAGGGGTCCATTTTTAATGGCTGCGCTGGCACTGTTTCGGTGGATGCCTGGATAGTTCTTTAGTCTCCACATGCAAGGCGAGGCATCAATGTGTTGGCCATCCCTCGGATCGACGTTAAACTGGGTACCTCGTCTGCATTAGCTGGTGGTCGTTAAAGATGCCACAGTGTCCTTATTGAAGTGAAGGCAAGTTATCATCAGCACACTGAACAAATTACAAATTCCTACCTTGCTTGACTGCTGGGAAGACAATGCCAAACCACCCAACACAACCCTTGCCAATAAACTTCTTCGGTAGCACCAACGCGCTGTAAAGAGCTCATCCCATCAGACATATTGCTTTTATATCTCAATCAGGGCGACAGAAATTTTGGAATGGCCCTCATTGATTACTACAATTCTGAAATACATTTGTGCAAATGCAGCTGTGGACATGCTGTATTTTTCCAATATCTCAACAGCACATCAGTGCTTTGCAATACCAAGGATCATAAGACAAGAAACGTTTTGAAAAGACGTCAAATCATCATAGCAAAATTCCTCAAGCCGATATATATATATTACAATAAATGCTCATAGTGAAGCCCATTCATAAATTGCATGCAGGACAGAGACATTAGTAGAAATCCGTGTATTTTAAAATGAATTTCAAGGCCATTAATAGACAATGGACAAACACATATTGGTGTGTGGGATTTGGACTTAGTTTCCAAGCACCATGAGCTGTGGGTTCAGATTGGAATACTTAACAAACCAACCCCAAAAATATATTTTTTAATTGCTAACCTTAACATCCTCAACGAAGATGTTATGATGCTACACCCTGCCTGTGCAGCACCAGTATGATCATTTGTTATCATATCCTATTCCTTTAGATATGAAACTGAAAATAAACAAAATTCATTTCATAATTTATCACCAGTACTATCACTTATCAACAATACTATAAATTATCACCAATACCATCACTTATCAACTATAATATAACTCATCAACAATACCATCACTTATCAACAACACTATAACTTATCAACAATACTATTACTTATCAACCGCACAATAATTTATCAACAACACTATCACTTATCAAAATACTATCATTAAACAACAACAATATAACTTATCAACAATACCATGACTGATCAACAACACTATAACTTATCTCCAGTACCATCAATTATCAATAATATGATCACTTATCAACACCACAATCACTTACCAACAATACTATCACTTATCAACACTACAATCACTTATCAACAACACTATCACTTATCAACACCACAATCACTTACCAACAACACTATCACTTATCAACAATACTATAAATTATCACCAATACCATCACTTATCAACTATAATAGAACTCATCAACAATACCATCACTTATCAACAACACTATAACTTATCAACAATACTATCACTTATCAACCGCACAATAATTTATCAACAACACTATCACTTATCAAAATACTATCATTAAACAACAACAATATAACTTATCAACAATACCATGACTGATCAACAACACTATAACTTATCTCCAGTACCATCAATTATCTATAATATGATCACTTATCAACACCACAATCACTTACCAACAATACTATCACTTATCAACAACACTATCACTTATCAACACCACAATCACTTACCAACAACACTATCACTTATCAACAGCACTATCACTTCATCAACAATACTATCAATTATCACCAGTACTATCACTTATCAATAAAACTATCACTTATCAAGAAAACTATCACTTATCAACACCACAATCACTTACCAACAAT
>CM068961.1:11396333-11416377 GCA_035128595.1 Eptatretus atami | reverse complement strand
ATCAACACTACAATCACTTATCAACAACACTATCACATATCAACACCACAATCACTTATCAACAACACTATCACTTATCAACAGCGCTATCACTTAATCAACAAAACTATCAATTATCACCAGTACTATCACTTATCAATAAAACTATCACTTATCAACAACACTATAACTTATCAACAATACAATTCTCAACAGAAACTATCGCTTATCAACAATACTATAGCGAATCAACTATAATATAACACTACAAGGGATGCCGCATATCGGATATGGAAAAACTCTTCTTCCTCCGACTCGCATTCATCTTTCATATCTGCCAGAAATCATTGCAAACATGTTATTCGTGAAGTGAAGGCATCCCGGTATTCAAAAATAAATGTGACAACCTGTCGTCTTCTTCCACTACATAATTTTCTGGTCCTTAGCTAAAAGTTCTCCAACAACTTCTGTCGGCTCGACCTTTCTTCGCTTTCCGTTCCCGATATACCTATCGCTGTCTCTCGACTGATAAAGGCAACCTGCCCTTTTCCTTTTTCTTTTTGTCCATTTTTTCCTTTTCTTCTTTTCTTTTTTTTTACGTTCTTCTCCTTTCTTTTCCTTCTTTTTCTCTTTTATTTTTTTTTCTTTTTTCCCCTCTGTCTGTTTTTTCCTTCTTTTTATTCCTTCTTTTAGCTCTTCTTTCCCCCTCCTCTTTCTCCCCTCTTTTCTTCCCCTTTTTTCTTTTTTCTTTCCCTTTTTCCTTCTCCTTCTTCTTTTTTTTTCTTTTTTTTCTTTTTCTTTATCCCCCTCTTCCTTTTCCTTTTCTCTTCCCCTCCTCCCCTCCTTTTCTCTTCCCCTCCCCCTCTTTTCTTCCTCCCCCTCTCCTCTTACCCCCCCTCTCCCTCCCTTCTTTTCCTCCCCTCCTTTCTTTTTCTTTCCCTTTTTTCCTCCTTTGTCTTTTTTCCTCTTCTTTTTCCCTCCCCCTCTTGTGTTTTTTCTTTTTGGTTCTCTTTTCTCCTCTAACTCCACGCTGGATGACTCGAACATTCCATCTCCCCCTGACTGCTCCCTCACCAATCCTGTGTCCCTCCCTATAATCTCTTTTCATACAGTCAAAAAAAAAAATACTCCTCTCTGGACATAAGCAAGGCCTTCGGGCAAGATGGCATTCCTCCCGTGTCTTGAAGGAATGTGCTTCAGAAACTTGCACCGTGCTTGCTCGTTTGTTTCGTTTTTGTTTGAAAACCCAAACTTTTCCTCTAACCTGGAAACATGCCTTAGTACAGCCTATTTTAAAGAAGGGTGATCGTTCATACTCTTCTAACTACCGTCCTATTGCTCTGACTTCTACTGTTTCCAAAGTCTTTGAATGTCTTCTCAATTCCCATTCTCAAGCATCTTGAATTCACAGTCTTCTATCTTACCACCAATACGGCTTTCACAAGGCAAGATCTACAGTTATATCCTTTCTTACATTTCGAAGGTCTGGGCCTCTTCTTTGAGAGATTTGGGAATCCTTTGTTGTCGGCCTTGATATCTCAAAGCCTTTGACAGAGTTTGGCATCAGTTTGATATCCAAGCTTCCCTCTTTCGGCTTTCTCCTCTTCACTTCTTCCCTCATATTCGAGCTTTCTCTCCACCGCTCTATCTCCTGTAATTGTTGATGGTTCAACATCCCCCCTTCTCTATACACAGTGTGTACCTCAGGGTCCGTTCTGTCCCACACTCTTCCTTCTTTTTATCAACGACCTTCTTTTCTTCCACAATAACAATGCACTCGTATGCTGATGAACCGGGCGTAGTGGCGTGCGCCTGAGATCCGCAACTCGGAGGCTTGGGTTCGAGGATTGCTTGAGGACGGGAGCTCTGCAGGCCGTGCTATGAGAGGGTGTAGGCAGCCGGAATCATGGCGAAACCCAATCCATATCCTGTGTCGTAAGAGGCGACCAGGGTTGCGTCAGGAAGGGCATCCGCGTAAACTATGCCAAATCAGTATGCGGATATAACGGATGACGCTGTGGGACCCCTAACGGAGCAGCCGAAGACGAACAACAACAACAACTCGTACGTGATGACTCAACATTAATTCCTCCATGTCTTTCCATCTGCCCCGTTTCCTCACTCGATCTACATCTCGTTTCGTCACAGCCACTCTTTATTCAGATGTGGACAAGATCTCCCAGTGGGGCAAATGGAATCAAGTTCAATTTAATGCTTCGAAAACTCAATTTCTCTCATCTCTCTCTCTCTCTCTCTCTAAAACTCCTCTCAACTCTCCAATCTCCTTCGAAAGCTCAACAATTACACCATGTGATGCAATAAACCTACTAGGTATCACTCTAACATCCAATTTATCCTGGAATCCACACATTACGCAAATAGCTAAGTCTGCCTCGAAGAAATTACGAGTCCTGTTCAGATGTCGAAGATTCTTCTCCTCTGAACAGTTGCTCCATATAAAAGATTGATCGTCTTTGTATGGAGTACTGCTCTCACATCTGGGGAGGTTCCAGCTCCTCATACTACTGGCAGAATTGAATCCAAAGTTATTCGACTTGTTAACTCCACCAATGTGACTCAAAACTTGACCCGCTCAAATTACGTCCGCATAGTAGACCACTCTTATCTTTTCTACAGATATTACTTCGGTTTTGCTCGCAAAGAACTTTCTGCTTGTGTACTTCACCCCATTAGCGACCAAGGAACACTCGACAAGCCACTACATCACATGATTATTGTTGGCATTGGCGATTCAACGGTGGGCTGTTATGATGTTTGTTTCTTCCCTCCACTGCCAAACTCTGGAACTCTTTACCTTCTCATGTTTTCCTCACATTATGACCTCCCCCTTTTCAAAAGCAGATTTTTTTTTCTTTCTCAAAAATTCTTTAAATTCTCTCTTTTCTTACTTTTATATTCATGCTGTTCTTTATTTAAGGCTTGGCCTCGATGAGGACTATTCAGTCCGTGCTTGTAGCCTTCAACATATAAAAAAATAAAATAAATAAAATAAAATCACTTATCAACAACACTATAACTTATCAAGTACACGTCACTTATCAACAATACTATCACTTATCAACAACAATATAACTTATCAACAATATATTATAACATCAACAATACTGTCACTCATCAACAACACAATCATGTTGGAAAGGAAGATCACAGTGATCCTGTTCAATACTATCAGTTATCAATGGCCAATACACATTAGTACCTACCAAGTGCATCGTGATTGTGCAATAGTTACCCTCGCCAGAGGAGAGAGTATTGCATTTGGGTTCATTTGTTTGTCTGTGTTTGTTTGTTTGTCCGCACAGAACTTTAGTGTTTTTCTCTGCAACCGCTTGGTGGGTCGAGACAAAATTTTCACCGGAGGAGCGACTACTCACGTGGAATGTTTTAATCATAATTATGACGTCATATGTTAAATGCTGTAGCAGCCATGTTGGAAAAACGGAAAAAAAATTAGGACTTCTGTATCTCTGAAGCCGCACCAAGGAAAAATTTAAACTTAGCACACAGCAAGTACTCCTCACGGGGAATAAGTGTAATTATGACATCATAAGTGCCTTCATTATCAAGAATGCTACATCTTTAACGTTATCGAAAATGATGTCATAATTGCATATGTAGAATGCTACATCTGATCAGTATGAACATTTTTGAGGGTCATCTAGAGATAAATTGGGCCACAGAAAAATGATGATGTTATCGGTCACGTGAGTCGGCAGCCATATTTTTATTTTTATTTTTTTTAAACCTTCAAAAATCTTCTTCTCTGAAATGGCTGAACAGATTGAGGCAAAACTTTACAAATACGACCACCTGCCTATCCATGAGGAACAAAAGGTTCACACATACAGTATGATGTCATAGGTCACATGGTTTGGCAGGCATATTCGATTTACCCTCCAACCTTTATATTAACAATGTTCTTCTCCAGAACGGCTGAACAGATTGAGGGGAAACTTCACACAAATGTTCCCCAAGCCTTGAGGATACCAGGGTGTTCACGAATAATTGATGTCACATGGTCTGGCAGCCAAATTGAATTGAGCGAAAATCTTTTAAAAAAAAATCTTTCTCTTGAACCGCTCCATCAATCGATGTGAAACTTCACAATAATGATCTAGTAGTGATGGGGAATATATGTTTCAAATTTCAACCTCATCGGACGCATGTTCTGGCAACCAGAAATATTAAATTTTTTTAATCTGGGTACTGTTTTAAAAAATAGTTTTTTTGAATAAGGCTCACTTGGCCGTGCTTGGATGGGTTTGTGGGTTGAGGGGTAGCATCTGAAACCCGAATCCTATCCAGGTTCCTCCTGATGACTTCATCTTTGCTTTTTGCTTGTCCAGGTTCCTTCTGATGACTCCAATGCAGGACTGTACCTACAGTATTTGGTCTTCGATTTGATTTGAATTGAATTAATTTTAATCCCATTCCAAATTCAATTGAATAATAATAAACATCATGGGTCAGGGTCAGGCGTCCGATCAAAGCGGGGTTTCATCAAAGCGGGACATCTTGTTACCCAGTCATCACCGCCAGCAGTTATAAAGTGGTAGTTGTAATTATGTCTCATTAATTACGTAACACATCAGTACACAAACACCATACAAAACAAGTCCTGGCGAGGGTCTGCAATGTCTGAGTGCTCTTTTTCTTGTTCATTATGTAGATGTATGGTTTCCAAAGATTATTTCCTCGTATTGACTTGTTCAATGCCATTTTAAATGTTTCGCATGAGCAGGGGTACCTGGCGTTCCCCGGTGCTGTTCAAATCCTGTTGGCATTTTGAAGAAATGAGATTTTAATTTATTTTTTGGTGGGGGCTAAATACTTTCCTACACCCACGAAGGAATGGGTCTGGGATCATTTAATATTACCTTTCACACAACTACAAAAGCACTGGAGAGCAACTTTAAAAAAATTAAAAATCAAACTTTTCGGTTTTTTTCAATCAAAATTATATTTCCCCAAAAACACTCCCCGACACGCACTGATGAACTTCTGAAAGTTTGATGAGGATCCGTTTGGCCATCTCCGAGAAAAATGGCGACAGAGGCACTCTCTGATAAATAGAAAACTCTCATATAAAATTGGCTCTCTTGTCTTGTAGATTTCTATGATATCCGAACATGAAACTGAAAATCTCTTAGTTTATTGTTTTTGCCACGATTTGTTCTTTCCTTCAATCCAAAGTCTGATTTATATTCCAATGTAACTCTCCTTAAGAGTGCACTTTTAACATCCCATCACCAATATGGTTTGGTTCCGCATATCCTAAATTCTCCATTCCCCCAACTACCGTTCTGCCATTTTGGCGCAGTGTTAAGAAGAAATGCTTAATTAATTATCTTATCTGCTCAATAATCTACAGAAGATTATGCTATCACAATTTTGAATCGGCTTTAAACTCATGTTTAATGACATTAACTTTTACTTACATCCTGGTTATGCTTCTCAGATGAAAATCCTTAATAATCAATGATCTGAAATAGAATATATATATATATTTCACTTTTAATTATCCCTATTAAGAAATACTTTCCTCTCGCTCAGTGTCTCAAATAAAACCTTCGCTGTTGATTTATGAAACAGGATCACTGTGCACGCAGGCAACTCGACTGATGGAAGACAGAGAGAAGAGAAGAGAAGAGGAGAGAGAAAGAGAGGGAGAGACACATACACACAGACGCAGAGAGAGGAGAGAGAGAGAAGAGAGAAGAAGAGAGAGAGAGAGAGAGAGGAGAGGGAGAGGAGAGGGAGAGGGAGAGGCGAGAGGGGGGCGAGGGCGAGGGCGAGGGCGAGGGCGAGAGAGAGAGAGAGAGAGAGAGAGGAGAGAGAGAGAGGAGAGAGAGAGAGAGAGAGAGAGAGAGAGAGAGAGAGAGAGAGAGAGGAAGAAAAAGAGAGAGAGAGAAATCTCTGACAGGACGATCCATCATCAAACTTTCAAGCCTTCAATCCCATAACCGCTCAGAATGGTGGGTCCATACCCTTAGTTGTGTCCAAAGTTTCAGGCAGAAAAGTAGAGATAAAGAGGAGCAGAAGAAGAAGCACACAGAACAGCACACAGACACAGACACACAGACACACAGACAACCACACACACACACACACACACACAAAAACAAACTCACCGAGCTGGTAACGAAGTTTGTATCCATCAGAATGCCATTATGCTGAAGTGGTGGGCTCCACTTAACAACACGACAAACTCGTGGCTCTCATGCACCACCTGAAGCTCTTCTGGAGGGCCAGGAACTTCCCGAGGGAAAAACAAGCCACACATAATGCCCATTACTCTCAGATACTAAAAAGGCCTTCCTCTCCTCCTCCCCTATCCCCACCACCCCTGCTCAAATGGTCTGTTTCCATGGTAACAACACAAATTACAGTCAAGGCCCATTGCACTCTTCTCAAGCCGTGGGAGAGCAGAAGCGGATAAGAGGATTTTTGGAGCTTGCACACCATCGTTAATGGGCCTGAAAGCCATAAGGCTTTATGTGGCAGGACAAGACGAGTCTTGAAATCAAGAATGGCGTAATCCCTACGCCTGCTGCATACCAAGCATTTAACAAAGTCTTTGGGCCCACTTGGCCATTTTAATGACTATAGTGTCTTGAATAAAATACTTGATCAACACCCGATGATGTGCGTGCGTGTGTGTGTGTATATATATATATATATATATATATATATATATATATATATATATATATATATATATATATATATATTATAACATGTAACCTCTCTCCATATTTCCATATGTAACCTCTCTCCAAATTAAATAAAGAAAGCTCTTTAGGCCCATAAAAATATGACCTACATTAAGACGATAGCATTTTGACCTCGCACATCCTTCTCTCCCTCCCTTTCCCCACTCCACCTTGTTAAAATGCCATTTTAAATACTTTTATTCCATCTCCTCCTGCTTTCCCATATACTTTTCTCAACACCCTTCATCTTGAAATCCAAAGCACGCTTCATTTGGAAATATCACACACTGGTGAGTTATCTATACAAATAAACAGTGTCAGTGTCAAATAGTGTCAAATAGTGTCAAATCAAACAGTGTCACTGTCAAACAGTGTCAAATAAACAAATGTCAGTGTGTGTGTGTCTCCTCCGTAACTCCAAAACCATGAAACCTAGCAGCCTGAAACTTTTCATGCACACCAAGAAAACTCCAAGGAAGAGCAAGACTGAAAATAGTGTGTTTGGGTTAATTAAACCACACCTTTTGAAGATAATTAACGTCCTTATTTAATTATATTCTTTACCAGGCACATCATCGGCTATCTCGCTCTTTGGGGTCTTAAGGCTGGGGTCATCGGCCACTGGGGTAACTTTGATGGGGTCTGAAGCCGCCATGTTTTTTTGGCCTGCTCAACCATGCCTTGATTTGGAACAGGCCGCATCGATTCTTAATGATCAAGTTTATTTTTTTTCACTTTCCTCACTTATATTACCGAAAGCCTGTTCATCACAGCTACAAATCGCTGGGTACATTGCAGTGCTTATAAACACCCGGAGAAGGCAGCGTTCGTTGCTTTATTTCATATCTGCACATGCGATCACCACGAGAATCTCGTAAACTATGCAGAATTACAAAATTTAAGCTCCAGAATCGAACCTACAAGTCGTTCTGACTCATAAGAAAGTGATCATTTGGCCAATTCGGACATATTTGACATTTCGGGCGTCTCCGGAGTCCAGGAGGTGTATGTTTAATATGACGGTTCGGTGATTGCTAATTACGTGCCAAGCGAGCCGTTTATTATCAACTGTTTCATTGGAGTGCTTAAGCCACTTGACAAATGCTCTACAATATTCGCACTCTCACTGAATACTGTATGTCGATTGACGTGAACAAAGTGCAGGGGCACTAGCGTGCGTTGTTGGACACTTGGTGTTCTGCGGTGGAACAGGCAGTGGCTGGCTCACTGAAAATGTGAAATTAAATATTCCTCAACATTCCCCTTTTTGTTCTTCAATTATCGGACCCGTCACTTTGGCACATAAATAAATACAAATAAAAATTAAACGTTTCGCTTTTAAAAGTTTCTTCAACTGTTCCGTGGAATGATTGGCGAAGCCACTTGCCGCATGTTCTTCAAGTTTCAATTGTGAGACCGCAGTTCTATACCGGAGGTAAGAAGGCAAAATAAATTAAATGATCACAATGAGTAAAAAAACATTTTCAGTTTTGAAGT
The DNA here is from genome assembly GCA_035128595.1 of Eptatretus atami. Lineage (NCBI taxonomy): Eukaryota > Metazoa > Chordata > Myxini > Myxiniformes > Myxinidae > Eptatretus > Eptatretus atami. Next base: position 11,408,167 of record CM068961.1, on the reverse strand, counting down.
AAGGAATCGCCACATCGCGGCAGGAAAGCTGAGAGGGTACGCGATGCTCCTCTGTGTGCCTGGATTTGAATTTCCTGACAGCTATAACTGTCATCCCGTTGTTTAACAAGCAGGGGATTTCAATGTGTGTCGCCCCTTCGATGGACATAAACTGGGCGTCACATCTGCCGGAATCCCTCACCACTCTCCCTTTCCTCCCTCCAACCTTCCCTCTCTCCACCTCTCCCTCTATTCTCTCTGACCCTACTCCCATCTCTCCTCCCACTCTCTCCCTCCTCCCCTCCCCCACTCTTCCTCTCTGTTGAGGCGGTGTACATGTTACGAATCAGATTTGGGTTACGGATGCTAGATTCTGCAAGGTATCTCTGCATAGACATCCATAGCAATCTCAGGCAGTACTGTTCGTATCAGGCAAGATGAGTATGAAGTGTGAGTAAATGCTCCAGCACAGGTGTAAACTGGGTGGTGGTGTGTGATCTTTGTGTGTGTCTTGTTCATGCAGTGCAAGTTATTGTTGTGCCTGCTATCTCACAGTTGTGGGTGGTTCATCAGAAGTGAAAAACAGAGACATACAGGTCTCAAGTATCCAACTCACTGGTTGGTGTGTTGGTGTGTGTGTTGTGTGTGTGTGTTATGATTGGTTCTACAAATGTGGGTTTCAGAATGAATGTGACATGGAGTCCTCAGGGTGGGCGGTCTCAAGTTAATCTTTTCCTACAAAGTTTGTAACGAGGGTCCTTCAGGATCGTCATGAGCGCGCTGACAGTTCCAACTGTTGTTCGTTTGTAATAATATTCCCAGGGATGGTTTTTAATATCTCTGTGACATTCTTTATCATCATTCCTGTAGCTCCAACTATCACTGGTACAACTTTGGCATTCTTCAGCTTCCAGGATCTTTTCACTTCATTCTTGAGGTCGTGGCGTTTGGTCATTTTCTTGATTTCTGCATCGGTAGTCTAAAATCACTGGTATCAACACCTCAATTAGCAATCCCTTCTTCCATTTTTTGTGCCTAAGTATGATATCTGGTTGAAACGCTTTGTTTTCGATGTTCACGCTCGATGGGATTACTAGGTCATGCTTGAGAGGTACTTCCAAGTTTTCAGTGGGTGTAAGCCATACCATATTGCCCTCCCAAAATCTTGCCTTCATTTTCACTTCTGGCCCTTTATCGCCCCTCTTCTCTCAATTACGGAAACACAGCTCCAAGTCTGTCAGTGATGTTCTTTCCTCCAGCCATTTCAGCTATATTTTTAAATCTGTTTGGCAATGTCATGATTTCTGATCTTCGGCCATCACCTCTTATAATATGCAAATCTTGAACTTTGCATCAACAAATAGCAAAAAATATGAAGTTGCTGAATGCAGTCAGCTATTACACTCCACATATGAGAATGATGGAATAAGTAAAACCTTGTAAGGATAAAAATTAACCAGTGCGTATGACAATAAATCACAAACAGCGTGGGCAAGTATTCTTGCAATTTCAAATCCAATCCACATGTTTACACACCTCCCTCAGGTGTTCGAAAAAGCTGTGTGATGCTGGGAGGCCCATCATATTTGCCATTGTAGACATGCACAGTGAGGCTGTACACACTGTAGGGTCGCAGGTTTGGCAGCAAGCCCTGGGTAACCGGCCCAGGAAAGGACATGATGTTTGGTGCTGAATTGTCATCAAGACCACTGATCCAATACGACACCTGTGCCAGTTAATGGAGGACAAAGTACATTTTACAAGAGATTCAGAAACTTTTGAAGGATGTTGCAAGAAAAGACAGTAATCATAAGGTGCAGTGTCCATTCTGTTTCACAAAAACGTATTTATTGCCTCCTTATATGGAAACAGAATCATTCTGTAGTTTATATAATTCTCGCCCAGGTTAACATTCCAAAAAGTCAGCAAAATTGTGAGATACAGAAGAGAATTTAAAAACACAATAAAATCGAGGTTTACTCAAAAGACACAAAGGGGCAAAAATTCAAACATTTCAGCCACAGAGAGGCCTTCATCAGCTAATACAGGCCATGTGCATTCACTGCATTCAGATGTTAAATTCCCTTTTTGAAGAGCAGGGTAATTACAGGCTCGCTATATGGCCTCGGTCATCGATACGGAAAAACCTCCAGTCGGTTGTATTTTGCCTTCTCCGATCCACAATTGTCACAGTTTTGGTGATTAAGGAGTCTCTCAACTAGAAACTGCACTTTGCAGAATAAAAATTGTTTGTTGGCAATGACACGATTCTCCAAACCCTCAATTTGAGGTCAATAGTGCCATCGATGTATTTAATAGGTTAATAATATGTATGCTACTATACGTCAAACCACCCCAACTCCCCCACCATACTGTTCCATGATGGCAAATATTCATGGCACCAGGGTGAGAGCCTCTGACTATCTCGGACCGCTCACAGACAGACAAACAAACAAACAGACAGGGGTGAAAACATAACCTCCGTCTACCTTCGGTAGTGGAGGTCACGAGCATGTCTGGTATTCCTAAGATTTTAATCAAACACCAAAAAGCACAGTTGAGATTATTCTACCACTGAACATTGTTGTTACCCTGAAAAATTTGACATACAGTATAAAAGCTAAATATGTTTGCAGGTGAAGCTGCACTCTATTACTATAAGGAGCACATCATCAGTGCGTCCAAATAGTGTCACGCTTTATTCTAAATGGTTTCTGCTGTTTGTTGTGCAACGATCAAAATGGTTCCGGTGGAAAAAGCTGATAATTCATTGACTTGGAACAAAAGTTACAAAGTTGTAAAACGTTGTGTCTGTTGAAACATAAAAAATGCCTTTTATCAGGATTTGGAGTTTAATGTAACGGTTCCAACAGTACCATTTTATTACTCAACGACATCAGGAAACCTTTAGAATAAAGCATGATGGACATGGAAGCAGCACACAAATTTATATATTGTACAGTTATACTTCTCAGCGCAACATAAAACGAGGAAGAGCAATCAGACGTTGCAGACCCTCACCAGGACTTGTTTTGTGTGGTTTTGCTGATGTGTTTTTTTTTTGTTTTTTTTTTGTTATACCTTGTCGAGGCTCGTGTGGAGCTAACAACACGACAACGCACAGCAAGGGGGGCATGAGACAAGAGGGAGGGGAGTGGAAGGACAAACAGTTGGAACAAGACATTAGAGATCTGTGGAAGGGAGAGGATGGGATGGGGAAATGGGGAATAGAAGATGGACATTACAGGGACTTTCAGGAAGGAAAGCAGGGAATTTGAAGGAGGTGGGTTTGGGTGGATTATCGGGGGTAGAAAGATCGAGGATTTGATTGGATGATAAGAGGTGGTGGTGAACAGCTGTTTGAAGGCCTGGAGGGCAAGAATGGGAATGGAATAGAGTGAGGGAGTTATTCTAAAGGCGGGAAAAGAGGAATGAAAGAGTGGTGAACGTGAGCAGTGATTCGTGATTTTGGTAGTGTTTACCAGAAGGGGGGTGTTTGTGGACCTTGAGGCCCTGCGAATGTGGTGGGGGGACAAATCGCAGAGAGAGAGAGAGAGAGAGAGAGAGAGAGAAGGAGAGAGAGGATGGAAGAGAGAGAGAGAGAGAGAGAGCAGGGACGGGCTTGGGAGAGACGTAGAAAGACGAAGACCACCGACCAGGCTGCGGTGATGAGTGAGAGCCAAAGACTTCAGCCTCATTTGCAGGAGATGCCAATGATCCGAAATGCCTTGGTTTCTACAGCGTGAAGCCGAGAAAGGTGGGAGGCAGGAGCACCAGCCCAGAGGGTGAGAGCAGTACTCCATCAGGCTGCGGACAAAAAAGCTTTGTAAGTGGTCAGGAGCTCAGTGGGCCGAGGAAGGACTTTGCACGACGAGGATTCCCAGTCGGCGAATGGCTTTGGAGGCGAGGTTGAAATGTGGCTTCCAGTGAAAGGTCATGGCAGATAGTGAGACCCAGAAGCTTGAAAGAAAGACTTCTTCAGAGGATTGTTGAGAAATGGATGGGGGGGGGGGGGTTCTAAAACGGTCCTTTCGAAGAGACATAGTGAGAGTGGGAGATTTGTCCGGATTGAAAGACATGTTCCACGTGTTCTACCAGTTTGTGATTTTATCCAGATCTGCAGTGAGTGAAGAAGCTGCTGCTTGCCGGTCTGAGGGAGGACCGATGGTATGGCAGAGGGTGGAGTCATCAGCAAAGAGATATAGAGGATTTTCCAGAGTCGGAGTGTTTGTTTGGTGGATAGCCGATGCATTGATGATGTAGGTAAGCTCACCTTTATATACTCACATAGATAAACTCACCTTTATATACTCACGTTCTAATAGTACATACTTCATCGAGGTACTCGGTTGAAAAAAATATATATATATATGTATCGTGTAATCCTGGCTACCATGTGGCATTTGTGGCCTACAACAACACATTATGTGCAGACAGACAGACAGACAAACTAACTAGCAAACGGACCCGAATGTACTACCGTCTGGTGAAGGTAACAATATATAAAAGTACAAAGGAGCACACAACCAACAACCACAGCCACAACGACGGCCCGACAACAAGGTGTGATTAAAGAGCCGCATGTTTCACTTCATTTTACTTCCTCGTTGAGATTCACAGATAGCCATAAGCAAATATGTCAATGAAGTGCAACATGCTGGCTTTTGATTTAACCGGTGAGCGAAGCGATGGGTCTGCTATGCCAATGCAACAAAAATGATGAAGATGTTATGACTTGAAAAAGCCCTGATGAAAGAGAAAGAATGTGTCGGACAGTGGCACAAGTTCAAAGGATTTTAAATCGGTCCACGTTGAGCATGAGGCAGCCAAGCATACTGATTGTGTCGAGCATGACTCCATGCTTTGTCATAACATGCACACATAAGCACACACAGTCTCCTTTCTGTTGCATCATTCTTTCCAACAAAAGCTGTGCACTCGATATTTTTGCATGTTTCATTTCGTCTGTCGCCGAAGGTGGACGGAGGGTTATGTTTTCACCCCTGTCTGTTTCTCTTTCTGTGAGCAGGATATTTCAAAAAGCTATGGACAGATTTGGCCGAACCTTAGTGGACAGGTTGGTTGTGTGACAACGACGAATTGATTCGACTGTGGCGATGGTTCGGATCCGGATCCGAGAATTCCTTTATTTTTTAAAAGTGATTCTTGACCATTGGTTGAGAGATAGGGCCAGAAACGATATATGGCACGATATTTTAAAATGTTGTGGATGGATTATAACAAAACTAGGTGCATGAGTTGGTGAGGTGACAAGAATAAGCTGATTAGATTTTGGTTCTGGTCTGGATGCAGATCCGGCCTATCAGTGGGATGGATACAAAACGTAAACTGTTCAACCTGGCGGAGGTATGCACTCAACCGAGTGCTGTTCTAGTTGTTTAATGTATTTGAGCCTCCCCTAACCCTTGTCATCATAACTCTTAACTTTTACTTATTTGTGTTACCACATGGACCTTAGCAGTTACTAATTTTCAGGAAAATGAGTGAGAAAAGGGGAAACAGAGAGAGAGAGAGAGAGAGAGAGAGAGAGAGAGAGAGAGAGAGAGAGAGAGAGAGAGAGAGAGAGAGAGAGAGAGAGAGAGAGAGAGAGAGAGAGAGAGAGAAAAGAAAGACAATAAAAGCCTTCATTTATGACGAATTGTATCAGAATCATTTTTATTTTTTTCTCTTCACACTATTATCATATTCTTAACATGAAAATAACATTTTGAGCTGAATAAAATAAGCTTCACTGAACTGTCCTTATGCTTGTGGTCACAACCATGTGATCATGCAAGATGTGATATGACAGAAAAGCAATAGTTAATGTTCTGATGTGAATGACAACCCTGATGCACTTTGAAAATGGCTTGTTGCTCAAACTGCTTCACTGACCTTGTAACCTTTCAAATGGCCCCGTATGGACAACGCGTTCACCAGTTCCCACGTGACCTCAGCCAGAGTGCTGTTCATTACTTCGACCTGAACGTCACCTGGAGCGTCACGAGGGACTGTGAGAGACAAAAGAGAGGAAATATGTTACGTGCAAACTTCCAACAGTCTGCATTCAATATTTTTGGGGATAAAGTAAGGACTATACAACATGCAAAGAAGCAAAAACAAACATAAAATGGTTTGTTGATATTGCCATCCCACTGCTATTCATTTAGGGATCTCTTATATCCTCTGATTGCATTGTGAAACTACCTGAATATGTGGAAAGATTAGCAATCTCACCTGAGGAATCCAGGTAAAACAAGGAAAAAAAAACAGAAGACATAAAAATGTTATTGCCCCTGTTGTATTAATATTTTCGCTGTGCGGAGTTAAAGGGCTCGGCCATATTTGTTTACAACTAAAATGGCCACCAGGCTGCCAGTCGGCCATTTTGATCAGATCGCAAAATAAAGTGAGGTGCGCATGGATGCCATCATGTACTGTGCTTGTGCCAAGTTTGAACAAAATTGGACCATGCATGTCTGAGAAATGGTTAGGGACACATTTAAGTAACAAAATGGCCACCAGTCGGCCATCTTGGATCTGATCTCAAAAAACAAAAAAAAAGACATGCATATGTAATCCAACATTTATTATCTGTGTGCCATGTTTGAACAGGATTGGTAAATGCATGTCCGAGAAATGGTTGAGGACGTGTTTGATGCCGTTATTATTATTTATTTTTTTTTACAACTAAAATGGTTGCCAGTCGGCCATCTTTGATCGCATTGCAAAACACAGTGATGTGCATATGTATACCATCATGCGTTGCCTTTGTGCCCGGTACAAATAAAATCGGTCCATACTTGTCCGAGATATGGTTGCGGACGCACGGACACGAAAATTGAGACCAAATCCATAAGCCCCCGTTTCAGACCAGTCAGACGGGGGGCTAAAAATCATTGAACTAGAGTGAGTGGATGTACTTTTTAAGTGTGGATTAAGTGTGTTGTTTGGTGACCGTGTGCCCACTTTTTTTGAAGAAGTTTTTTCTTTCATCACTTCATAATTAAGTTTAAAACTTAATTTTACATCATTGAATTTCTTTATTTTATTTGACTTATTTCAAATTTGTCAATATTTTTTTTTCAGCTAGTTGATTCATTATTATTTATTTAAAAATTTTCTTATAATTTCAATGATTAAATTTTTTCATTTTCAATTCTTTCAATATTTTTCAATTTCAATTAATTCATTTTTCATTTGTTTTTTTTTTTGTCTTTATGAGGAGAATTTCAAGTGCTACAAGTACCAATTGGCTAATATTTGGAGTTGGCTACACCGGAACATCAGCTATCTCCGATCGAAGCCTCTAGTTTGGAGGATTGTTGAGTTTTTTTCATCAAAATGCAATTGCATTATATTCCCTGGGTTGTTGGGAAATGTATGCTTTACTTGAGGTGGACTACAAAGTGCGTGGAAAAATAGTCTTCGTCATGTTGCTGACAATAAAGTTTTTAATGGAAAATAACTTTTGTTTTCTCATTGAATCTCCTTTGGATATTACATGCTAGTTCATCTGTTTTAAGCTAAACCTGACGTCAGGTACAGGACTTGTTACGCTCATCGATAGAAACAATAAACAATGAAACAAATAAACAAACTCAGGACAGTGGAGCAAAAGTGAGCTTTGTCTCTATTCCGATGCATATTGGCTACGAGTTCATTGATATAATTAATTACCGCAGAGGTAGGTGTTGAACTATTGCGCTGGTGTAAAATGGCTGAAATAAAGTCTCAAAGTGAAGAAATTATTGAGGGGAGGAGGTGATGTTGCTTGGTGGGTGTGTTGATAAAGCATTGTTTCATTGTCCTCACTCATGTTGGTTTAATTTCCTTGGTTGCTCAAATTAAATTCCCACACTGTGTGGTGGAGTAGCAAACTGCTCAGGATGAATTCTAGCTTGTGTTCACGAAATGCCGCGAGTACTCCAAAGCTCTATTGAGACGATGGTGATGTCTGGTGTTGGTATTGGCATAGGGTTAAAATTCTGCTAGCTTTCTAGTCGTAATATGCAGGTGGACCTCACGTGGCACCGTAAAGAGGTTCAAGGTTCCACCAAAGCATAATATTGGTGAGATACGGGAAATTTTCAGATTTTACTTAAATATGTCTAACATGGGTGCAGTGATGGGAGAACAACCATTGGTTGGCATAGTTTACATGCTGGAAATAACACAAACTTGCACAGCTGTAAACCATAAAACTCGTGCGAGATGGTCAATTTCCAATCACCAGGTCAGAGACACATCCTCTTGAATGAATGCAAGTGCCCTACATAAATGCTAGGATATTTAGGAAATGTCATAACCACTTGAATAAGCAAAAAAGCACTTAGTGTTTAACCTTTCTCCTTCCGTTCAAAATCATGAATTCCTTCAATCATATTAGCACAGTCTTAACTGAGAAATGGCAGGAATGAAGGCAAAAACAAAAAGCTGCACAACAATAACGTCAAAGTCTCGAGGAATTTGTCAGGATGACGATCAAGGCTTTATTAGCTCCACCACTAAAGGTGGATGGAGGTATGTTTTCACCACTGTTTGTCTGTTTGTTTGTCTGTGAGCAGGATATCTCAAAAAGTTATGGACGGATTCGGACAAAATTTGGTGGACAGGTTGGGTGTGTGGCAAGGCAATTGCATTCATTTTGGTGACGATGCAGATCCAGATACGGAGAATTTGATTTTAGTCTTTAAGTGATCTTCACATTGAGATATAGGGGAAAATGATTAGCATGATATTTCAAAAGGTTGTGGATGGATTATGACAAAACTAGGTGGATGAGTTGCGGAGGTGACAAGAACAAGGCGATCAGATTTCGGTTCAGGTCCGGATGCAGATCCGGCCTATCAGTGGGATAGAAAATGTGAACTGTTCAGCCTGGAGGAGATGTGTGCTCTACCAAGTACCCTACTAGTTTCAAATTGGATTTCAATGCTGGACTCAAAGCGATAAAAGATGTATTGGCTTACCATGTGTGGTGAATATAGATTACAATTTGATTAGGCCGTGCCCTAGAGCGTGTGATATGAAGGAGCGTCTTGACAAAAGTAGAACGAAATTCCATCCACGAGGCAAAAAAAAAAAAAAAAAAAAATCGGCTTTCATAACCAAGCAGCTCTAACAACATTGCCTAGTAACACACATCCAGTTATTGTTCACTCAATTCTCAAGGAGAGGAATGACGGGATCATTGATTGATTACGCATGATTACAAATGTGACAAATGATGCACTTCCATTTTCCTGGCCATTGAATGTGTCTTGCTCTGCTCCGAAATTCCTTCTTCCAAACCTCTGGATTTTCTGTCTTACTGTTTTTTGGGGTTTAACAAGCTCGAATGAGCTAAGATCCTCGTCCTCTTAATGATGACGTCATAAAAACGAATATGACTCATTGTGATGTATCAGGGTTTCCGTTAAATGATCGAGTGCTAATGCCCGGCTTGATTCCCCGCAAACAAATTCAAACAGCTTGACTAGTTTCGGAGATAGTTTAAGGCCAGATTCCTTAGCGCGATATTATGACGTCAACTTTTTTTAGAAGAATTCCAAAATCGAGATGGTTACTCACCTGCGCGTGGGCCTTCTGCATTTAACATGGCAAGTTTCAGAAGATCCGGATGAAAACTCTGGTTGTTGTGAAACAAAAAAAGAAATGACTCATAAATAATATTAATGACGTCGATAGTATCATAGATGTGCATACTTCATCTTGCACCCCGTTCATCCTGCTAACAGAATCAAAAAGTTGCTATTCGAAGATATTTTAGTACGCATTCCATACGAATATTACGCTATTTTTCTAGGAGGAATTTTCCAAAATCAAGATGCTACTTCTGCATGGTATTATTACTATATTTTGTTAAGTTTCAGGAAGTTTCGATGAAAACTGTAGGCGTGAAAACAAAAAAAGTCCACAAGAAGAAGATGAAGAACAACAACGTGAGTAAGACTTCGAGATCCTCCACGAGGATCTAAAAAGGTGCAAAAACGGATCCCCTTAACTGCAGAACAATGAGTTTACTTCCAATCATCAGCAAGGCAATGGAATTCATCATCGCTGTCGACATAAAATCATTCCTTTTCTCAAACAGCCTCATCTCAGATCATCAATTCGGAAGAAGATCTGGTCACTCTACCTTGGACATGCTGCTTCGACTCTCCCAACAATGGGTGGAGGCCCTCAATGTCAGACATGAGATCAGGGCTGTCTCTCTGGACAGATCTCAAGCTTTCGATACAGTGTGGCATCCTCCCTTGTTTTCCAAACTGTCTGCCTCTGGAATCCAAAGCCAACTGCACTCTTGGCATACTGACGTCCTGCACTCTAATAGCCAAGCTGTGTCTCTCAATGGAACCCTTTCATGTCCTTATGTATCCATATTGTTCACCATTTGTGTTTTCCCCTACCCCTTATCATCCCCTGCATCCCTTGTTTGTCTGTCTCCGTCATCCTTCTCCCTCCGCCCTGTTAGCGTTTCCCCTTTCTGCTGCTGCTCCCTTTATTATGTTGTATCGATCTGTTCTATGTCCTCGCTCAGCCACGATCCTGCACAATTTTAAACAGTGCCACACCGGGCTAAAATGTACAGTATGTCCTTAAAAGTGAACGCAGATGAGGCACGGGAAACCTTTTGAGAAACACCCGGTTGAATAAAGAGAATTAAATAAATAAAGTAAAAGCTAAAATGCAAACCTACCATCCTCCCCAGAGTATCCCACAATGATCTCCGGCTCGGGAGCAGAGCCACGGCTGTTGACAGCCTGGACGGCTATCCGGTAAGGTGTAAAGGGGGTTGTTTTTCTCATGATGAAAACTGGATGAGTAACGAACGTCATGTTCCATTTTGCAACGTCCTCTTCCTCAACCTCAAACGGGTGCCAAAATACCCGATAACCAAAGTCGGGGCCATTTCTCCTGAGATAGTGCACTGGCTGCAGGGGGAAATGGTGAACAACAAAGCAGACTCACTCCATCGAAATCAGCTTCAGTAACAAACAAATAGATATCGTCATCGGAACATATTTTACCTTCCAGGTAATGACAACATTGTCGGGCGCGCTCCCTTCACCTTTCACCTCTGATGGGTTACGGTCAGGCACTATAAACAACGGGAACAACAACATTTGCTATAATTCCACCTTTATGCGAACAACTTTGACTACAAATACAGTATTCGCAATCGTTTGTTTGTTTCCCCACAAAAATCCAAGTTCCAAAAATTGAAGTGAGTAAGTAGAACCGACGCAAGCTCGCATGCGATGTTGATTCGTAAATCCACGTTCATATCCCACCAGTGGCCTTCGTTTGTAATCGCTCGCTTGGCCAGCTCGGCTCTCCGGTGCCCGCCTCGTTCACGGCCTTCACCCGAAAACAGTAATTGATATAAGGCCTTAGAGGAAGCTCAGTGGAGGTGACATTGCCAGGAACAGTGTTGAGCTTGCGCCAAACGCGTGGTTCATACATATTCTCTTCGTATTCCACAACAAAAACTGGCAAGAAATGGAAAAGGGACAAAATAAATATCAGGAATTTACTCGTATCAGAAAAAAAAACATAAAGTACATCTTCCAACTCCGTCTCACTCGATACAATCTCTAAACAACTAGATGGCCAGAATCTCACCAGTAAAAAAAAAATCCTGTTAGATTTGCATTCACTGTGAGGTTATGCAGGGTAAGTAAAAAGAGCAAGAAAACAGATAAGGTATTGGCTCCGTCGGAGTTCATAAACTAAGTTTGACTGATACTCTCTCAAAGTAGAATGAAGATCGAGGCTTGCTCGTGAAAACGATTGTCAGTTTGCTTTGACGAAGTGTTAATGGCTGAAATGTCAGCTTCTCCTCGCTTCCC
>CM068961.1:11381732-11396182 GCA_035128595.1 Eptatretus atami | reverse complement strand
TCATATCAAACCACCTCAGCTCTTTCACCCCTCCAATACCAATGATCTGTTCATCCCCATTATCTCAGCCAAACACCACCCTTTCTGGGTTTACAGGTGTCTTCGGATTCCCCCCACCACCCCTGCCTCCCCGCCTACTCCTCTTGTATACATCCTCGTTGGAGGACTCTAAGTCCTTCTCACCGTGTTGTTCTCATCTTCTTCTTGTGACTTTTTTGTTCACAGTCCTACAGTTTCATCAAATGACTCCTTGAAACTGCGTAATATATTAAATAATACCCTGCGCAGACAGTTAACCATCTCCGAGTTGAAAAATTCCTCCTAGAAAACAAAGTTATACGTCAAAATATCTCCGCTAATGGAAATCGCCATACGTTTATCCCAACTAGGGCAAGCTTTATGATATTCTGTTTGCGGGCAATCAAGCCCGGCATTAGCGCAGATTAATTAGCGCAAAACCTGATGCATCACAATGACGTCATATTCTTTTTTATGACGTCATCATATAGAGGACGAAGGATCTTAGCTCTATTTGAGCTGTTTTCTTTGGTCCTGCTTATCTCCGCCCTTTTTCTCTCCGCTTCGTGACTTGCGAGTTTGCCCATATATCCGGCATGTAATCTTACTGTTTCCTCCTCCCTCTTCCCTTGCATCCATTCTTCCTCCATGTCCTTTGTTCCTTCATCTCTTTATTTAGTCTCTCGCACCTCAACCCCCGCTCCCCCCAATTTCCACTATTCTTGTTTCATTCTGTTTATGTGTGGTTCATTGTGTTGTGAGCTCCTCTGTGATCTCAAAATCTGCATTCGAAAGAATAATAAATAAAACCACCCTGGAAGCGAGGAAAGCCTGAATTTACCATTTAACACTCGTCAAAGGCAAACTGACAAATTCGTTCTTCACGAGCAAGCCTCGATCTTCATTCTACTTTGAAGAGTATCAGTCAAACTTAGTTTTTGACTCCGACGGAGCCAAACCCTTTTTATTGTTTCTTTTGCGGTTCTTTTTACTTTACCCGCATAACCTCCACAAGTGAAATGCAGAAATTCTAACAGGATTTTTTTTTACTGGTGAGATTCTGCCATTCTAGTGTTTAGAGTTGTATGAGTGAGACGGAGGTTGGAGATGTAACTTTAAGTTTTTTTTTTTTTCTGATAGCGAGTAAAATTCCCTAGATTTTTTGTCCCTTTTTCCATTTTCTTGCCAGTTTTTTGTTGTGGGAATACGAAGAGAATATGGTATGAACCACGCGTTTGCGCTAAAGTCTCAACCTGTTCTTGGCAATGTTCACGCTCCACTGATGCTTTTCCCTCTAAGGCTTATTATATCAATTTACTGTTTTCGGGTGAAGGCCGTTGACGAGGCGGGCCAACGTTGAGAGCCGAGCGGCCAACGATGCGATTACAAACGGAAGGCACTGTGGATATGACGTGAATTTACGAATCGAACATCGCATGCGACTTGCCGTCAGGTTCTACTTTACTCACTTCAATTTTTGAACTTGGATTTTTTGTGGGAACAAACAAAACGATTGCGTATATACTGTATTTGTAGTCAAAGTTGTTCGCATAAAGATGTGAATTATAGCCAAATTTGTTGTTCCAGTTGTTATAGTCTGCCTGACCGAACCCAATCAGAGTGAAAGGAAAGGAGCCGCCGACATGTGTCATACCTGGAAAGGTAAATATGTTCCGATGACTGATATCATTTGTTGTGTTACTGAGCTAGATTATCGTAATGGAGTAGTCGATGCTTGTTGTTCAGCGCATTTTCCCCGCAGCAGTTGCATCTATCTCAGGAGAAATGGCCCCGACTTTTGGGTTATCTGGTATTTTGGCACCGCGTTTGAGTTGATGGAAGAGGAGTTGCAAAATGGAACATGACGTTCTTACTCATCCAGTTTCATCATGAGAAAACAACCCCTTTACACTCTACCGTGATAGCCGTCCAGGCTGTCAAACACCGTGCCTCTGCTTCCCGAGCCGGAGATCATTTGGGATACTCTGGGGAGGATGTGAGCGTTTGCATTTAGCTTTACTTTAATTTTATTTAATGTCTCTTTATTCAACCGGGTTCTCAAAAGGTGCCCGTGCCTCATCTGCGTTCACTTTTAAGAGACATACTGTACATGTTAGCCCTGGTGTGGCACTGTTAACAGCTGTCTGGAAGCCCGAGAGAGAAGAATGAGATTGAGGACGTTGGTTCCACAGGCAGGAAAAAGAGGAACGAATGAGTGATAGTGCTGTGATTTTTCCTGGTGTATCGGCTTTGATGTCCATCGACACGCAAAATTACCGTTTCATTTATTTATTTTCATTTCTGGATGCTTTCCAATGGTTCTGTGACTTTTGCTGGAGTACTGGCTTCGATGTCTGTCGCCACGCGAAATTTCAGCTTTCTACGTCACCCAGAAGGTACCGAACATTAATATCAGTCAGTGAGTTAATGAGTGGTTAGAATGAGCTTTATATATTGGATATATATATATATATTCTAAAAATTGATGGTGCATAATTCAACAGATAACTTGAAATAAAACTCTCAAAACAATGCATTTTTACAATAAACTTATGGTCCATCGCCTTCAGCAACACCAAGTACCCCATTGTGACAACTGACTGTGCTGCAACGGAAGAATGTGTTTGGAATGCATCATAAATATACCTTTCAAAAATATTTTACATAAACAAATAAAATGATGAGACTTTGGGCAAAATGACATCGATTCATAGGTGCGCGATATCGAACTGTGATGTCTGCTTCATCGTCAGACTCCTGATACTGATCAGGTGACGTGGAAACTTCAACACGTTCCTTTGACCCTGGGCTCACCTTCAGTTGGACTGTTATTTTCAAAGCCAGGAACCCATGATAGGTGGACGCTGTTTGCCTTTTTATTAGTCAACTGCAGGTTTCTGGGAGCATCAGGCCAGTCTAATGGGTCAAACAGGATAAATCGACAAGACATAGCAAGTCAATCAACCTTTCAGTAATAAAACAAGGAAACAGAAGTTCCCTGATGTCGCACCCCAGCAATGTTAGGCTTCCGATAACAACCATGCTGCTCGATTTAAAAAAGTCAAGAATTACTACCTGTCAACGGGTAATTATTATATTAGATGTATTTGTAAATTTGTCCTGCACAATAAAATGGAGAAGTTTCCTTTGAAGTTCCTATGAGACTTGTTTTTATGAAGAGCTCTTTTTTTTTTAGTTCTCCCTTTTGACACAATTCGAACTTGAGCGGAGTAAGTCAATGGAGCACCATCACAAATTCCCACGCTTCCTATCTAAAGGAAAAGTTTAAAGATGGCAAAAAGTTCCACCAGGAATGACCCAATATCCAATTGTGAGTTAGTACCCACTCCCTGGGGTAAGGACTTGGCGGTCAAGTCCAAAAAAAGTTACATATTTCATGCGTCCCCCAATGTTGATTGCATTCACAAGGTTTCATTTTAGAATGTTTATGAATATGCCCGTAATTTAACTTTTCGGTATTTGACTTTTTGACCCCGAACCAGGGGGTTATGCCAAAAATGATACTGCTCTTGCACATTCTTTTCATCTTTTTTTTTTTTCAAAGAAGCATGGGGATAATGATGTATTTATAATAAAAAGCAAGCAGCGGCACATTGATCCACTGAGCAATGATTTTCTATTTATCTTGTTCAATACTATAATTATCTGCCGAGAGGAAGATTGGAAAACTTTCTGGTTTTTTTAGTGGTTCTTAAAGTAACAAATTTCGTTCAACAGCATCAACTGTATACATCATCAGCGGGGTTACTGGAAAAATAAATAAATAACCATCCTGACTTTACGGTTTTCATGATGGATGTGTGCAGAGGCAGATCCAGGATTGTGGAAAGGGGGAGGGGAAAGAGGAGGGTTCCAGACCCCGGGGACCATCCTGGATCCACCCCTGGTTGTTCCAGTACGTACCCCAAAAAGATTTGTGACTGCAAAAGCTGATATAAAAAATGAAATGACAGTATCAACACGAAGTGAGCAATACGAGTGGTCAAAAACTTTTGTATTAATAGAGATAAAATAGCAATTAATTCACATTACCCTCAAATAACAATACATATTATCTTGTATATCTTTAAAAAAGAAGATATTCTTAATCCACCTTCCCATCTCCTCTGGGGCCTCTCAAAACTACCTTGTTACAAGTTTTGATCGACACATCAAGATTACAAGGTGTTAATTAAATGACTTTTTAAAATTCATGAGCATTAATAAAAAATGACATGGAAGAGAGATGAAAATGGATAGATGGAATGAAACAAAATGATAAGACGATGAACTCGGAATTTCAATGCATTTACAAGATGTCCCGAGACAGCTGGCATGAAGGGGAACATTGGGGATTGTGGGGGGTGAGCCATCCTGAGCATCTGCAGCAAGTGGAGGAGGAAAGGAAATAGATAACAAGTATTAGTTTTAGAGAGGGGGGGGGGAATAAGAGATCAAGACAATAAGGAAACGTACCGAGAAAGTACATTAATTATTCAGGGAAATGTATTAGCTTATTATTAATGGAAAAAGTAACTACAATGCTAACATGTTAGGCACACGGTGGAATGCAATGGCCGGGACACTGATGGAACGACAAACCAAAAGCGATCCAGTGGCATCCGATCACGTATTAGAGACAAAAGTATGTCTAGTGACTTGTAAAAGAGCATGTAGCAAAAAAGTCTGGAGTCGATGCACACAACCATTGGTAGAAACTCATGTCATCCTCCATCCTCACTCTGGTGACGTTTTCTTTACCCCATTAGCCCCCTCTATCTCAGCTCGAGCCTGGTGTTGCTTAACAGTTAGTGTGCTGGCTTATGCTCTTCGGTCCGGATTTGAGCCACTGTCGTGCTGTTAAATAATACCAGTGGTTTGACTCAGCCTGTCATATTTCCAAGGAGAAAAGAGCTCAAATGCTCAATGTATAAAAGTCATGACCTGGACACACCGCACGCACCAGGTGGGTGGGTTTAAGAGGTGAACGGAACAAGCAGGTCTCGAAGTAGCCTCCATACCCCCCCCCCCACACACACATATCTCCTGCTATGAAGGTGACGGATAATAAATAAGTAGTAAGTAGTAAGTAAACACCTTGGAAATTTTTTGTTGGTATATGCTCATCGTTCAGATGGAAGCAATGAAATGCAGGTATAACAAAAGCTGCATCCTGCGTGATGCTAGAGTTGACACAAACTCACCATAGACTGAGAGTGAGGCCTGTGCCAGGATTGATCCAGCTCAGTGAAACATTACACTGGTAGGTGCCCTGGTCATCCTTTGTCAGTTCCAGACAGTTAGTGTGTGTCCTTCAGCAACAAACCTAGGAGCATCTGCGACGCGTCACCAACGGCATGTGAGAGGCTTTCCCTAAACATAAAGCAGTAAAAAAAACTAAAATGGTATTACGATAAATAAGAAAATATAATCGATAATTTAAGTGTAACGAGAGAAAGAAAATAACATTTTCAGTTGGGAGGATTACAGATGCTCAGCCTTATAATTTATCATTTTATGCACAAATCCAAATGCAGTTAAAATTCAAAAAAACATCTCAGAGATTGATTATAAGTTAACATGCAATAATATGGCAAGCCCGATATAACCTCTCCACCATTAAAAAAAAAAAAACCGAGCATGTAGAATTGATAATGTAAGTGTTGTTACACTGTTCCAGCGTTCATTCCAAAATGCCTTTTTGGCACGAGGGATGTGCAGAACACCTGAATCCAGTTCCATATTACATAATCGCTCATGCAATATATCATTCAGCACGGGCAACTCATGCACCCTTAGGTTTTCGTTGTCACGAGCATTCGGAGCAAAGTTGAAACAGTCTTTCAAGACACAGGATTGGATCATCCAAAAAAAAAAACCAACAACAATGATTACATTATTTAACTAAGAGTTCATGCACACGCCTGCCCCACGCAACGTTCAAGTATATGCAGGAGGGCCTTGCTGTTTGTGGGGATTATGTCTTGAAAATCCCTGTGAACAGCAATCGCAAACTTGGGGGGGGGGTAATGTGGGGAATAGGTCAGGGAATTCAACTTTAAAATTTGTCCAAACTGTACCTTATTTGACGTGTGTCAGTCAATATTTTTTGGGCTATTTATTTTCATGAATAAAAGTTATTAAGAACATAAAATAAATATTATGATTTTTTCAATATCAGCCTGTGGCTGCTGCTTGCATCATTGCTTGGGAGTGCAACTGTGCCGCGTGATGCAGTGTCCCGTTTCCAGTAAGCTGGTACTCATTTTGCCGACCTCAGAAGGATGACAGGCTGAGTCAACACACCTGGTGTTGTAACAGCACAGACGTCAGGGGCTCAAACTCAGACCCAAACATCTTAAGCCAACCACCTAACAGAGTCCAAGACACCAGGTCATTTTCCTGTATTAAGACATAAATAAAGTATATTTTTTGATTATGAAACTTAGCTTCAATAAAAGATGATAAACTTGATCCAATAATTGATGGTGAATGTTGATGATGGTGACGATCAAGACGACGATTGATGAAGATGATAGTGGTGATGATGTGGTGGGTTTGAAGGGGGCCCATGCTAATTAATTCGTGAAACATCCCCATGAACTTGCATCGGCATCGTACTATAGCACAATGGCAGGCTCCTTTCACTCAATACGCACACTCCCAATCCATGCCCTCTCGTGCTATATATCGATATATTGCTGTTTTTGGAAGTATGATGAAGGTGATTTGTATTATAGAGTCTTGAAGTATATAATTCAACTTAAATAAGGTTTGAGGAGGATTAAAGGCGTAATACAAATTAATTCTGGGGTTTATCACCATTTTCTCCAACAGCTATTACATCACGCTATCTAACAAGTGACATGAGTTGTAGTGCTGTTGTTGTGTCTTTCATGCATCCTTAAAAACATCAAGTTTCCTGTTTGCAATGATTTTCAATTTCATTTGATGGCTGGACAGGTCGACAGAGTAAATGAAAATCACTCATACAGTGACAACTTTGTGAAATGGAACGGCGACTCCGTGGAGAACATACCTCGCAGCTGAATAGTTTACAATTTGTATGCCACTGAAGGTCGGGTCTGATTCCAGACTTACACAAAAATCGAATCAGCTTGTCTTTATGCCACCTAACAACTCTTCCACCTCGTTTTGTCACAAGTCATCACAACTTTTAGAGATAATGCTATACATAGTTTTGGCCCCACCTCCACAACATGTGAAGAATCACTGAAAAATTCTCGACTCCAAATCCGGATTCGGATCTTCACCAAAATGGAATCAATTCTCCTTGTCGCAATCCCAACCTGTCACACAAGTTTCGTGTGACTTCATATATTAACCTTTGAGATATGTGCTATATATCGTTTTTGATTCGATCTTCAATGATGATCCATGTTTCTCCTTAAAGCGCATGATGGCCGTGTATGGGACTACAGAAGATGCAATGAGCGATATATCCCAGTCTGTGGACTCCTCGGAGCCACACATTTGGACATGAAAGTGTCATGTGTGGGTGGTTTGCTGAACATTCGCACCAACTTGATCCATATCCATGGCAATGTATGGCACATCAATACATTAATGAGATCTTGCAAACATGTGTTGCCTTCCTTCAAAACATGACCCAGGAATCATTTTTATGCACAATAATGCTCCTGCTTACAAAGCCATTCAAACGGAACGTTTTTCAATGCCAAAGTTAACTTCATGACACCGTGGCTCCATCTCACCAGATTTAAATCAAATTGAACAACTCTGGGATACATTTGAGTCGTCATGTTTGAATCTTGCCAAGACGCCACATGCACTCAATGAGCTGGAATAGAAGCTGTTCGGGCATGGAATGCAATCCCAGGCTCGGTATATGAGTGCTCATGTGTCAATGTGACAACAGGTGAAATGCAGTGATTGCTGCCTGAAGGTGTGCATACCCGATATTGAGATTGTTGCTCCATTTTGGATCCCGATGTGAAAAGTTCGCCACAATGCAGCATTACGTGATTGGGTCCAATTAAATGGACGTGTAATTAGTCAGCATTTATCTCTATCACAGGTTTGCACCTCACCTGTTTCTCAGGATGTCAGGAAATCAACTGAATGAACAACAATCACGTGTTCAGTTTTTTTATGACGGTGAGTGTATATATATATATATATATATATATATATATATATATATATATATATATATATATGTAGTTGTGAGTTCTGCAAACCGCATGCCTCTAAGGCAATGGCACCCAACATACAGTGATCCCCAGCAGTTATTTCGTTAGTCTTTCGTGTAGTCAGACTTCCTCATGTCGATGGGTTAACGGGATGAAGTGCATTGCGTGGGTCTAATAGCTAGGTCTAATATTATATCTCCATTTTCTTTTCAATCCTGATTTCCATTCCAGCCTTCCCTTTTATCCATGACGAAATCGAAGCAAGCACACAAACATGATAACAGACACCCACGCAGCCCTATGAGAGAATTACAACATGAACAAGCGTGCGTGTGTGCATGCCCTTTCATTCAAATCAGCATGCATTACAATAGCATCTACCTTGCTCAACCTCTGATCACCAAAGCTCACCACCTCGACCACCAACATCTCCTGCACACGGGAAAGGTCACCCGTGCCTCCGTATGATACAGTTCGCCACCAACGGAGGGGTGCTGCACGGCCCAGGCCGCTCGGCGCCGCGTGGCGTGGGAGACGGCAAGCACATTAACGCACCAACCGCAGCTCACCGGGGTGTCCCGAACGGCATGTGGGACCGACACGACCCTTGTCTAGTCGCCAGAACACGGCCTGGGAGTTTGTGCAAGGCCGTGTCATGCCGGATGTGTGAATGAGACCACTCTTCTGCCCCAGGAGACTGGCAGGGTGGGGCCGAGACCAATAGGAGAGCCATCGCGATGATGGCGCGTCGCTGTTGTGTCACCCAACCTTCGCCCGAGGCTTATAAAGATGGATCGCAAAGCCGTCCGCATCTTCTCTTTCTCTGCACTCAGTCCTGCCTTGCCCACTCATCCACTGCGACCTCACACTCACGTCCCGCTGCCTGCCTCCCCCCCCTTCGCCTCTATGCCCGCCTTTCTTCATTGCAACTCCTCGTCTTGCTCTCGCTGCATCTACACTGCGGGTGGTGTGCAACAGACGTTCTTCTGGAACAGTGTGGAGCACACATTTCCCACGAGCCCCGAAAAGTGATTAAGCAGGAGATAAACGCGCGACTCTTAAGGTGGGATCGCTCAAGCGGAGGTCCGCCCAATGCGTATGGGTTGTGTGGTCGGCCGACCGCGCAAGTATTGCGAGGCCGTTAGTCCTTATCTGCTCTCCTTCCTTCTGGTTATCTAATCTTCATCGGGTTTGTGTATATATGTGATGGTCCTGTCATAGCATAAGTTAAGAGTGTAGAAGATATAACGGGATAAGTCTGCTCTGTGTCTGCTTTTGTAAATTTCTTGCCTTATTCACACCCCACAAATTCCTTGCTATCCTCTGCTGTACATAATAATAAACCCATTCACGTTGCACATACCTTTCTCGCTTATTGAAATATTCTTCGTATAGAAATGTTCAGCTAGTTTTTCGTCTTTCCTTCATTGGGTCAGCATGGTCCGTATCCTAGCCCAGCCGGGACGTTTATCCAACAACGATCTGTTTTCTAGCTGGTACGTCTTGGCAGTTATGCTTGGTTGCATCTGATCCGGAAAGGTGATCTGGTTGAACAAGGTGACCGAGGGCATGTACCCGTAATTATAACATGTGACACATTTTCGGTCACTGCTTTCCATTAGACGGAGGACCCTAATTCACGTGGTAGTTATTGGCGTTTACAGTCGATTGCCCGCCGTGTCAGGAGTTATCTGTGTGTGACGGCCTGCGATTCCAGAGAGTCTGGTGGGAACCAAAGGGTAGCTTCCCCCCCCCCACCCTCGTGGTCTTCTCGCCCCGACCCGGTCGCAAAAATAAATATACAACCACACATTTGTGGTCCAGCTGTGTTTTTAAAATTGTGTGAGTGTCTATAATACATATCGACCAAAAACAAGCCTTCCAAACCCGATAAAGGCAACATGACATTAAATGCATGCGTGCTCTCAAATTCCAGATGGCTTCCGCGGGACACACTCAAGTCTATTTTGAAGACCGAGGATTTTAAAGGTCACACAAGTGAAAGAGATGGACTGTCACCATGGTTTCCTCTTTCATGGGTTCATCAGGACGTCATAACACACAATGCTCACTTGTGGCCATGCAAACCAATGGCTAAAATTATAATGTACTACTCCCCTAGCTTGACAGAGCAGCAAGGCACAGACGGCATCCATACAGCGAAGCTGGCGAACTGTGACGGCCATTGTTACTCAACATTTGTGCAGCTTGGCTGGTATGGGACTCGATATGTGTGTGCCTTGCTGCTTCATAGCTAAGAGGTGTAATACACACACACACACACAGACACACACACAATCTAGATCTAAACAACAAAAAAAATAACATGGGAACATGGTGCATTCACGTAACCAGAGTGTGATATATCATTCAGTTTGCGTAAACACATACTTATACATAAATCAAACATACATATTTAATTTCATCTCCTGCCCCTCCAATATGCGAGTTTAAGCACTTATGCACACGAATAATTTCTTCATTCTTGTCAACTAAAACCAGACAAGTTGGTATTGAGCAACATGATTAAGAAGATCTTACATTGGCTCATCCAACTGTGCTAAATGTCCAAAGCGACTACGAGCAATGAGTAGAAATAAAGACAAAAAACGAAACAAAAGAGCAGAGATTTCATGAAAAACGGTGTATTGACAAAGTTTGTGACACTATTGTGACCATCTGACTGGGATCTCAGTGTAGATCATCTTCATCCCATTTCCATGTCACTTTACAGTGAGGGCAGCATCATGTGATGGCGGACAAGCGAACACGGCTCGGGTAACCGTTGTATACGAAGATCATTGGTATTGCTGTAATCCTGGTTACATCTGTAAAAGAAAAGAAAATAAAACAATTAAAAAATGAAGATGATGCTGTGCTGATTCAGGAAAGTAATATTTATATAAAGTGTTGTGTGTTGTGTGTGTACATGCATTACATGGTGTAACATATCAAGCAACTATGAAAACAAGAGTGCACACACACTTAGACATACAGTATGTACGTAGGGGCACTTCCCATATATGCACCCAATTAGCATTCACGACAATTTTGGAGGATTTTGGATAGTGCAAGAAATTAGGAAAAAAAGGGATGCAGACGAAAAGAAGTCGGAGAAGACGTTCGGCTGGGCAGTCGTGCTTCGTCGACCTCTTAAAATGTCGAGGGGGGGGAAGGGGAAGGGGTGCTGAAGACAGTCCAGCCTAGAGTCCATATATATTATATATTATATATATATATATAATATTCATATATATATATATATATTATATAATATACGTATATATTGTTACGGTTGTGAAATTCACAGATCACCATTCAGGTTCCCCGAAGATCAGTTTATGTCGATAAGTGTGTGTTCCAGGTTGATTTCCCCCACCGATGTATAACGGGCATTGTTCGTTTGCCGGCTGTGAACCTTTGAGGTAGTGTTATTCTTTTCTGTCTTTTATTTTAAACAAACATCTCCTCACCACTCTCCACAAACAAACAACATTTCCTCACCATCTTCTCCCACAACAACAACATCTCCTCACCATCTTCTGGCATCGCCACTCATCTCCTTACCATCTTCACCAGGTCCGTGTGAGACGGTGATCCCACCACGTCCGCGTGAAGACGGTGATCTCAACCACGTCCCGTGAGCCGGTGATTCAACATGGCCGTGTTCTGACGGTGATTCTTAACATGGCCGGTTTGATGGCAAGACCGGATAGAAAATGGCGAAAGGGGCGGAGCCAGCCGGGGGTGAAGTCGAAGGTTAAGGAGCGAATCCCGGGGTATAAAAGCTGCGTTCGCTCGCCGTTAACGGAGAACGAACGAGTTTGAAAAGAGTTGGAGAAGGGAGTTGGAGAACGAACAGAAGAGAACGAGCGGCGAGTTGAGAGATGGAGAACAGTGTGGAGAACGAGTTGGAGAACGAGTTGGAGAACGAGTTGGAGAATTCGAGTTGAGGAGAAACGAGTTGGAGAAAGAGTTGAGAGAACGAGTTGGAGTACTAGTGGAAGTCGGGAGAGCGCTTGGAGAGAGCGTTCGAGTTCGCCACTCGCTGGTGTGTGTGTTGTTGGACGCCCGTTGGAGAGTTTGGAGGTTGGAGTGCGGGCAAGACACCGAGGGTTGCCGACCAGGACCCAGCGAGTCACCAAAAGGGTGGCAGGTAGCCGCTCGGTCTCTCGAGCCCTTCGTTCATCCCGGTCCAAGCAAATTATAAAGGCTCACGAGCCCGTTCTTCCTTTCTTTCTTGGATTTTGCATGAAAGTCTGTGGTGCTGTTCCATAAGTAACAAATTGATTAAGTGCATGTACATTACAAATAGACATCGGCTGTAGGTTTTTGCTCGTGTTCTGTCGCCATTCCCCATTAATTGTCATATGTGCATTTGAAAAAAAATAAAATACCCCCATTGTTTGAATCTCAACCTAGCTATAAACTGTCATATCTGTGTTTCACAGGCAGATGATTATCCGTGTTGCGCTGTCCCTCGGATGGACTTTAACCTCGCGTTCCGTCTGCCACATAAGTTTGTAGATGCGTTAAAGATCCACACGCAGTGTCTTTTGCGAAGATGTAGACGAGCTATCACCGGCAACCCTGAACAAATTCCTGCCTACCAGCAGAGAAATTACTATCAGCGGCCCAGCCGCACCTCAGCCATGATGCTACCTGCAGCCTTGTGGTGCATACAGAAGAAGAAGTACGATTTAACACCGGGAATGGCAAATTTTTAGATAATAAAGGGCAAAATGAGACATAAACATCCTGATTAAAAGCTTAATATGAGAACAGACACCCCACCCGAAAACTCCTCACCAATAACCTCCAAATATTATGGGCTCCGAGAGCAATGTTATTGGATTGTTAATCGTGCATGATAAGCATCACAATTCGTGGAACACACATGCAAACATCAAAATCATTCGAGATGCCTGATTACACGACAAGACAGAGCAACATTTAATGTCACACCCACTATAATGTAGTTGGGATTGTTTTGGTGCCCAGGTGCTGTGAGGTGTGTGTTGAGAATGAGACGTGTTTGTGTAAGGAGTATAGTGGAAATGTCTATTATCAACGATCCCAAAATTGTGGAATTCATTTGATGGTAAAGGCACATAAAAAAAGTGATGCAACACAGATTATTTGGGAATAATCCCTCCTCCATCAGTCGGAACAGCACACTGATATAAGAACAGCGAAAACACCACCCTGATCACAAGCAGCCTTGGTCTCGTTTTGCCCAGGTCATTCCGGACGTCTGCACGTGTACGTTGTGCTGTCGGACGTCAAGCGTGTGCGATCACCAGCTGATCTGAGCTGCTGAGTTCAGGAATCCGAGGATCCTGAAGCGGGCTGTGCTCACCGTCCCGGAACCTTGCGGATAGACCGCGAATTTCTAAAACATCGCCCACTCAACACAGGCTACCACTGGGCCCAATTCGATGTTCGGTTATTCAATCAAAGGGTGCTCGTTCTTGCATACCAAGCAATTAATATCAGAACTCAGAATATTCACAAAATTCACACTCGATCATATCTTTCTTTGGAATTTCCATCAAAAGCACCACATAGGAGCACCGGTGGTCAGTCAATCACAACTTGAACAATGGATTTTGTCAACTTAAAGATGACGGGAGTATATTTACCAATGGAAATGATGAGGAACTGATGTTGTGTTGCCCTTCATTAGAAGAGGGTGGTGGGGGAGCGTGGGGAGCAGGGTGGGGCAGTGGAAGTTGTCTTGATCTGACGAATGCTCACAACATCATTCACACTTTGGTTCCGCTGATGGTTACACACTCTCATTAACTTTCAGTTAACGAGAAACAGTACCCACACCCAATGTGAGTGAAGGAGAGAGGAGATTGGGACCACACTCTTGCAGAGCGTTGTTGCTGCCGAAGCAGTCTCCTTGGCTACTAGACACAATCCTGGATGGGTCGCACTCCAAATGGATACAGCATGCTGGCATCTCATTTGTCGCTCAGAAGGATGACAGGCCGAGTTAACCCCACCTGGTATTAATTCAACAGCAAGCAGGATTTGAACTCAGGACTCTAGGATCCCAGCCCCCCCCCACTGCAGCACATGAAGCCAACCAGGCATTATGTGAGTGGAAAAGGGGGAACTTTAAGGACAGCACACATTATGATGGAACACCTTGAATGTAAAGTATCCAAGCTGACAGTTTTATCATCGGGTGCATCAAATATAATACACTACCTCTCTAACGTAAATGCAAAAAGGACACAGACTGAAAGA
>CM068961.1:11350678-11374124 GCA_035128595.1 Eptatretus atami | reverse complement strand
GATGCTAGAAGTTGACCACAAACTCACCATAGACTGAGAGTGAGGCCTGTGCCAGGATGTGATCCAGCTCAGTGGAAACATTACACTGGTAGGTGCCCTGGTCATCCTTTGTCACGTTCCAGACAGTTAGTGTGTGTCCTTCAGCAACAAACCTAGGAGCATCAGGGTACGCGTCACCAACGGCATGTGAGAGGCTTTTCCCTAAAACATAAAGCAGTAAAAAAAAACTAAAATGGTATTACGATAAATAAGAAATATAATCGATAATTTTAAGTGTAACGAGAGAAAGGAAAATCAACAATTTTCAGTTGGGAGGATTAACAGGATGCTCAGCCTATAAATTATCATTTAGTGCACAAATCCAAATGCAGTTAAAATTCAAAAAAACATCTCAGAGATTGATTATAAGTTAACATGCAATAATATGGCAAGCCCGATATAACCTCTCCACCATTAAAAAAAAAAAACCGAGCATGTAGAATTGATAATGTAAGTGTTGTTACACTGTTCCAGCGTTCATTCCAAATGCCTTTTTGGGCACGAGGGATGTGCAGAACACTGAATCCAAGTTCCCATATTACATAATCGCCTCATGCAATATAATCATTCAGCACGGGCAACTCATGCACCTTAGGTTTTTCGACTGTCACGAAGCATTCGGAGCAAAGTTGAAAACAGTCTTTTCAAGACACCAGGATGTGGATCATCCAAAAAAAAAAACCAACAACAATGTTTACATTATTTAACTAAAGAGTTCATGCGACACGCTGCCCCCACGCAACGTTCAAGTATATGCAGGAGGGCCTTGCTGTGTGGGGATTATGTTCTTGAAAATCCCTGTGAACAGCAATCCGCAAACTTGGGGGGGGGGTAATGTGGGAGAATAGGGTCAGGGAATTCAACTTTAAAATTTGTCCAAACTGTACCCTTATTTGACGTGTTCGTACAATATTTTTGGGCTATTTATTTTCATGAATAAAACTTATTAAGAACATAAATAAAGTATTATGATTTTTTTTCATATACAGCCTGTGGCTGCTGGTTGCATCATTGCTTGGAGTGCAACTGTGCCGCTGATGCAGTGTCCCGTTTCCAGTAAGCTGGTACTCATTTTGCCGACCTCAGAAGGATGACAGGCTGAGTCAACACACCTGGTGTTGTTTAACAGCACGACGTCAGGGGCTCAAACTCAAGACCCAAACATCTTAAGCCAACCACCTTAACAGGTAAGCCAACACCAGGCTCATTTTCCTGTATTAAGAACATAAAATAAAGTATATTTTCTTGATTATGAAACTTAGCTTCAATAATAATGATGATAAACTTGATCCAATAATGTGATGGTGATGTTGATGATGGTGACGATCAAGACGAGTTGATGAAGATGATAGTGGTGATGATGTTGGTGGGTTTGAGGGGGCCCATGCTAATTAATTCGGTGAAAACATCCCCATGAACATTGCATCGGCATCGTACATAGCCACAATGGCAGGCTCCTCTTCACTCAATACGCACACTCCCACATCCCATGCCCTCTCGTGCTATATATCGATATATTGCATGTTTTTTGGAAGTATGATGAAGGTGATTTGTATTATAGAGTCTTGAAGTATATAATTCAACTTAAATAAAGGTTTGAGGAGGATTAAAGGCGTAAATACAAATTAATTCTGGGGTTTATCACCATTTTCTCCAACAGCTATTACATCACCCTATCTAACACGTGACATGAGTTGTTAGTGCCTGTTGTTTGTGTCCTTTATGGCATCCTTAAAAACATCAAGTTTCCTGTTTGCAATGATTTTCAATTTCATTTGATGGCTGGACAGGTCGACAGAGTAAATGAAAAATCACTCATACAGTGACAACTTTGTGAAATGGAACGGCACTCCGTGGAGAACATACCTCTGCCAGGCTGAATAGTTTACAATTTGTATGCCACTGAGAGGTCGGGTCTGATTCCAGACCTTAACCAAAATCGAATCAGCTTGTTCTTGCCACCTAACCAACTCTTCCACCTCGTTTTGTCACAAGTCATCCACAACTTTTAGAGATAACATGCTATACATAGTTTTTGGCACCACCTCCACAATGGTGAAGAATCACCTGAAAAATTCTCGAATCCAAATCCGGATTCGGATCTTCACCAAAATGGAATCAATTCTTCCTTGTCGCAATCCCAACCTGTCCACCAAGTTTCGTGTGACTTCATATATATAACCTTTTGAGATATTGTGCTATATATCGTTTTTGATTCGATCTTCAATGATGAATCCATGTTTCTCCTTGAAAGGCATGATGGCCGTGTATGGGACTACAGAAGATGCAATGAGCGATATATCCCAGTCTGTGACTCCTCGGAGCCACACATTTTGGACATGAAAGTGTCATGATGTGGGGTGGTTTTGCTGAAACATTTCGCACCAACTTGATCCATATCCATGGCAATGTCATGGCACATCAATACATTAATGAGATCTTGCAACAACATGTGTTGCCTTCCTTCAAAAACATGACCCAGGAATCATTTTTATGCACAATAATGCTCCTGCTTACAAAGCCATTCAAACAGGAACGTTTTTGTCAATGCCAAAGTTAACTTCATGACACCGTGGCCTGCCATCTCACCAGATTTAAATCAAATTGAACAACTCTGGGATATCATTGATCGTCATGTTTGAATCTTGCCAAGACAGCCACATGCACTCAATGAGCTGGAATAGAAGCTGATTCGGGCATGGAATGCAATTCCCCAGGCTCGGATATGAGTGCTCATGTGGTCAATGTGACAACGGTGAAATGCAGTGATTGCTGCTGAAGGTGTGCATACCCGATATTGAGATTGTTGCTTCCATTTTGGATCCCGATGTGAAAACGTTCGCCACAATGCAGCATTACGTGATTGGGTCACAATTAAATGGACGTGTAATTAGTCAGCATTTATCTCTATCACAGGTTTGCACCTCACCTGTTTCTCAGGATGTCAGGAAATCAACTGAATGAACAACAATCACGTGTTCAGTTTTTTTATGACGGTGAGTGTATATATATATATATATATATATATATATATATATATATATATATATATATATATATATATGTAGTTGTGGTTCTGCAAAACCGCATGCCTCTAAGGCAATGGCACCCAACATACAGTGATCCCCAGGCAGTTATTTCGTTAGTCTTCGTGTAGTCAGACCTTCCCCTCATGTCGAATGGGTTAACGGGATGAAGTGCATTGCGTGGGTCTAATAGCTAGGTCTAATAATTATATCTCCATTTTCTTTTCAATCCTGATTTCCATCCAGCCCTTCCCTTTTATCCATGACAGAAATCGAAGCAAGCACACAAACATGATAACAGACACCCACGCAGCCCTATGAGAGAATTACAACATGAACAAGCGTGCGTGTGTGCCATGCCCTTTCATTCAAATCAGCATGCCAATTTACAATAGCATCTCACCTTGCTCAACCTCTGATCACCAAAAGCTCACCACCTCGACCACCAACATCTCCTGCACACGGGAAAGGTCATCCCGTGCCTCCGTATCGATACAGTTCGCCACCAAGCGGAGGGGTGCTGCACGGCCCAGGCCGCTCGGGCCGCGTGGCGTGGGGACGGGCCAAGCACATTAACAGCACCAACCGCAGCTCACCGGGGGTGTCCCGAACGGGCATGTGGGACCGACACGACCCTTGTCTAGTCGCCAGAACACGGCCTGGGAGTTCTGTGCAAGGCCGTGTCATGCCGGATGTGTGAATGAGACCACTTTCTGCCCCAGGAGACTGGCAGGGTGGGGCCGAGACCCAATAGGAGAGCACAATTCGGATGATGGCGCGTCGCTGTTGGTTGTCACCCCAACCTTCGCCCGAGGCTTATAAAAGATGGATCGCAAAGCCGTCCGCCATCTCTCTTTCTCCCTGCACTTCCTGCCTTGCCCACTCATCCACCTGCCGACCTCACCAACTCCGTCCGCCTGCCTGCCTCACCCCCTCCTTCGCCTCTATGCTCCGCCCTTTCTTCATTGCACCTCCTCGTCTGCTCTCGCTGCATCTACACTCGGGGTTGGTGTGCAACAGACGTTCTTCTGGACCAGTGTGGAGCACACATTTCCACGAGCCCCGAAAAAGTGATTAAGCAGGAGATAACGCGCCGACTCTTAAGGTGGGATCGCTCAAGCGGAGCGTCCCCCAATGCGTATTGGGTTGTGTGGTCGGCCGACCGCGCCAAGTATTGCGAGGCCGTTAGTCCTTATCTGCTCTCCTTCCTTCTGGTTATCTAATCTTCATCGGGTTTGTGTATATATGTGATGGTGCCTGTCATAGCATAAGTTAAGAGTGTAGAAGATATAACGGGATAAGTCTGCTCTGTGTCTGCTTTTGTAAATTTCTTGCCTTATTCACACCCCACAAATTCCTTGCTATCCTCTGCTGTACATAATAATAAACCCCATTCACGGTGCCACATACCTTTCCTCGCTTATTGTAAATAAATTCTTCGTATAGAAATGTTCCCAGCTAGTTTTCGTCTTTTCCTTCATTGGTCCAGCATGGTCCGTATCCTAGCCCAGCCGGGACGTTATCCAACAACGATCTGTTTTCTAGCTGGTACGTCCTTGGCAGTTATGCTTGGTTGCATCTGATCCGGGAAGGTGATCTGGTTTGAACAAGGTGTACCGAGGGCATGTACCCCGGTAATTATAACATGTGACCATTTTCGGTCACTGCTTTCCATTAGACGGAGGACCCTAATTCACGTGGTTGAGTTATTGGCGTTTACAGTCGATTAGCAACCCGCCGTGTCACGGAGTTATCTGTGTGTGACGGCCTGCGATTCCAGAGAGTCTGGTGGGAACCAAAGGTAGCTTCCCCCCCCCCCCCCCCCCCCACCCTCGTGGTCTTCTCGCCCCGACCCCGGGTCCGCAACAATATAAATATACAACCACCACATTTGTGGTCCAGCTGTGTTTTTAAATTGTGTGAGTGTCTATATACATATCGACCAAAACAAGCCCTTCCAACCCGATAAAGGCAACATGACATTAAATGCCATGCGTGCTCTCAAATTCCAGATGGCTTCCGCGGGACACACTCAAGTCTATTTTGAAGACCGAGGATTTTAAAGGTCACACCAAGTGAAAGAGAGTGGAGCTGTCAACCATGGTTTCTCCCTTTTCATGGGTTCATCAGGACGTCATAACACACAATCGCTCACTTGTGGCCATGCAAACCCAATCGGCTAAAATTATAATGTACTACTCCCCCTAGCTTGACAGAGCAGCAAGGCACAGACGGCATCCCATAACAGCCGAAGCTGGGCGAACTGTGACGGCCATTGTTACTCAACATTTGTGCAGCTTCGGCTGGTATGGGACTCGATATGTGTGTGCCTTGCTGCTTCATCAAGCTAAGAGGTGTAATACACACACACACACACACACAGACACACACACAATCTAGATCTAAACAACAAAAAAAATAACATGGGTAACATGGTGCATTCACCGTAACCAGAGTGATGATATATCATTCAGTTTGCGTAAACACATACTTATACATAAATACAAACATACATATATTAATTTTCATCTCCTTGCCCCTCCAATATGCGAGTTTAAGCACTTATGCACACGAATAATTTCTTCATTCTTGTCAACTAAAACCAGACAAGTTGGTATTGAGCAACAATGATTGTAAGAATGATCTACATTGGCTCATCCAACTGTGCTAAATGTCCAAAGCGACTACGAGCAATGAGTAGGAAATAAAGACAAAAAAACGAAACAAAAGAGCAGAGATTTCATGAAGATACGGTGTTATTGACAAAAGTTGTGACACTATTGTGACCATCTGACCTGGGATTCTCAGGTAGATCATCTTCATCCCATTTCCATGTCACTTTTACAGTGAGGGCAGCATCATGTGATGGCGGACAAGCGAACACGGCTCGGTGTAACCGTTGTATACGAAGATCATTTGGTATTGCTGTAATCCTGGTTACATCTGTAAAAGAAAAGAAAATAAAACAATTAAAAAATGAAGATGATGCTGTGCTGATTCAGGAAAGTATATTTATTATACAAGTGTTGTGTGTGTGTGTGTGTACATGCATTACATGTGTAACATATCAAGCAATCTATGAAAACAAGGAGTGCACACACACTTAGACATACAGTATGTACGTAGGGGGCACCTTCCATATATTCACCCAATTTAGCATTCACGACAATTTTTGAGGATTTTGGATAGTGCCAAGAAATTAGGAAAAAAAGGGATGCAGACGAAAAGAAGTCGGAGAAAGACGTTCGGCTGGGCGAGTCGTGCTTCGGTCGACCTCTTAAAATGTCGAGGGGAGGGGAAGGGGTGCTGAAGACAGTCCAGCCTAGAGTCCATATATATATATATATATATATATATATATATATATACATATATATATATAATATATATTATATATATATACGTATATATGTTACGGTTGTGGAAATTCACAGATCACCATTCAGGTTCCCCGAAGATCAGTTATGTCGATAAGTGTGTGTTCCAGGTTAGATTTCCCCCCCGATGTATAACGGGCATTGTTCGTGTGCGGGCTGTGAACCTTTGAGGTAGTGTTATTCTTTTCTGTCTTTTATTTTTAAACAAACATCTCCTCACCATCTTCTCCACAACAAACAAACATCTCCTCACCATCTTCTCCGCAACCGCCATCATCTCCTTACCATCTTCACCACGTCCGTGTGAAGCCGGTGATCTCAACCACGTCCGCGTGAAGACGGTGATCTCAACCACGTCCGCGTGGAGCCGGTGATTTCAAACATGGCCGTGTTCTGACGGTGATTCTTAACATGGCCGCGTTTGATGGCAAGACCGGATGAAAATGGCGAAAGGGGCGGAGCCAGCCGGGGGTGAAGGGTCGAAGGTTAAGGAGCGAATCCCCGGGGGCTATAAAGGGCCGCGTTCGCTCGCCGTTAACGAGAACGAACGAGTTGAGAACGAGTTGGAGAAGGGAGTTGGAGAACGAACGAGAACGAGAACGAGCGGGAGTTGGAGAACGAGTGGAGAACGAGTTGGAGAACGAGTGGAGAACGAGTTGGAGAACGAGTTGGAGAACGAGTTGAGGAGAACGAGTTGAGGAGAAAGAGTTGAGGAGAACGAGTTGGAGTACTAGTGGAAGTCGGGAAGAGCGCTTGGAGAGAGCGTTCGAGTTCGCACTGCGCTGGTTGTGTGGTTTGTTGGACGCCCGTTGGAGAGTTTGGAGGTTGGAGTGCGGGCAGAGACACCGAGGGTTGCCGAACCAGGACCCAGCGAGTCACCAAAAGGGTGGCCAGGTAGCCCGCTCGGTCTCTCGGAGCCCCTTCGGTCATCCCGGCTCCAAGCAAATTATAAAGGCTCACGAGCCCGGTTCTTCCTTTCTTTCTTGGATTTTGCATGAAAGTCTGTGGTGCCTTGTCCATAAGTAACAAACTGATTAAGTGCATGTACATTACATAATAGACATCGGCTGTAGGTTTTTGCTCGTGTCTTGTCCCCATTCCCCCATTCATTGCATATGTGCATTGAAAATAAATACCCCCATTGTTTGAATCTCAACCTAGCTATAAACTGTCATACTGGTGTTTCACAGGCAGGATGATTCATCCGTGTGTGCGCTGTCCCCTCGGATGGACTTTAACCTCGGCGTCCCGTCTGCCATCATAAGTTTGTAGACGTTAAAGATCCCACAGCAGTGTCTTTTGCGAAGAGTAGACGAGCTATCACCGGCACCCTGAACAAATTCCTGCCTTAACCAGCAGAGAACATTACATCAGCGGCACAGCCGCACCCTCAGCCAATGATGCTACCCTGCAGCCTTGTGGTGCATACAGAAGAAGAAGTACGATTTAACACCGGAATGCCAATTTTAGATAATAAAAGGGCAAAATGAGACATAAACATCCTGATTAAAAGCTTAATATGAGAACAGACACCCCCACCCCGAAAACTCCTCACCAATAACCTCCAAATATTATGGGCTCCGAAGAAATGTTATCTTGGATTGTTAATCGTGCCATGATAAGCATCACAATATCCGTGGAACACACATGCAAACATCAAAATAACATTCGAGATGCTGATTACACGACAAGACAGAGCAACATTTAATGTCACACCACTATAATGTAGGTTGGGATTGTTTTGGTGCCCAGGTGCTGTGAGGTGTGATGTATGAGAATGAGACTGTGTTGTGTAAGGAGTATAGTGAGCAATGTCCTATTATCAACGATCCACAAAAATGTGGAATTCATTTGATGGTAAAGGCCACATAAAAAAAAAGTGATGCAACACAATTATTTTGGGAATAAATCCCTCCTCCCATCAGTCGGAACAGCACACTGATATAATGAAACAGCGAAAACACACACCCCTGATCACAAGCTGCACTTTGGTCTCGTTTTTGCCCAGGTCATTCCGGACGCTGCACGTGTACGTTGTGCTGTCGGACGTCAACGCGTGTGCGATCACCAGCTGATCTGAGCCTGCTGAGTTCAGGAACCGAGGATCCTGAAGCGGGCTGTGCTCACCGTCCCGGAACCTGTCGGATAGACCGCAGAATTTCTAAAATCGCCCACTCAAACACAGGCTACCCACTGGGCCCAATTCGATGTTCACGAGTTATTCAATCAAAGGTGTACTCGTTTACTTGCATACCAAGCAATTAATATCAGAACTCAGAAATATGTCACAAAAATTCACACTCGATCATATCTTTCTTTGGAATTTCCATCAAAAAGCAACACCATAGGAGCACCGGTGGTCAGTCAATCACAACTTGAACAATGGATTTTGTCAACTTAAAGATGACGGGAGTATATTTACCACCATGGGAAATGATGAGGAACTGATGTTGTGTTAGCACTTCATTAGAGAGGGTGGTGGGAGGAGCGTGGGGAGAGGGTGGGGGCAGTGGAAGTTGTCTTGATCTGACGAATGCTCACAACATCATTCACACCTTGGTTCCGCTGATGGTTAACACACTCTCATTAACTTTCAGTTAACGAGAAACAGTACCCACACCCAATGTGAGTGAAGGAGAGAGGAGATTGGGACCACACTCTTTGCAGAGCGTTGGTGCTGCCGAAGCAGTCTCCTTGGCTACTAGACACAATCCTGGATGGGTCGCCACTCCAACATGGTATACCAGCATGCTGGCACTCATTTTGTCGACCTCAGAAGGATGACAGGCCGAGTTAACCCCACCTGGTATTAATTCAACAGCCAAGCAGGATTTGAACTCAGGACTCTAGGATCCCAAGCCCCCCCCCCCACTGCAGCCATGAAGCCAACACCAGGCATTATGTGAGTGGCAAAAGGGGGAAACTTTAAGGGACAGCACACATTATGATGGAACACCTTGAATGTAAAGTATCCAAGCTGACAGTTTATCATCGGGTGGAGCATCAAATATAATACACTACCTCTCTAACGTAAATGCAAAAAGGAAACCCCAGACTAAACAACTCAAAGATAAACATCAGACTGACTGGATGATCCACTTGCTGGTTTCTCACATTACTCTTTCGCAACAAAATAAACCACAACAAAGTCCACAACAAGGAAATGCTTCAAGTGCAGCAATATGACGTTTCAAACAATTTAAGTTCAACCTACCACATGAACTCTGGCTCTGGTGAAGCAAACACCTTGCAGTCAAGATGTACTGTCTGGCCCACCACAGCCTCCTGATACTGCTGAGATTTGGACAGCAATTGTGGGCTTATGGCTGAGAGACAGAGGAAGAAAAATCCGAAAGGATGAAAGAGCTTATAACTTACATTACTATTAAAAACATTTAAGCAAAGCCAAAAGGACATTCAATCTCACGTACTGCCAGTAGTTTTACAATTTTTACACTGGCTTGCACAGATACCATGTAATAGAACAATCAAAGTGAAATTGAGTGTTGTGCGCATGAAGAAGCAACTGCTGCACTTCCATTCACACTATTCATTGCATACATTACGAGAATGGCACTTGGTAGAGCGCACACCTCCGCCAGGCTGAACAGTTTACGTTTTGCATCCCACTGATAGGCCGGATCTGCATCCACACCTGAATTAAAACCTAATCAGCTTGTTCTTGTCACCGAACTAACTCATCCACCAAGTTTTGTCATAATCCGTCGACAATTTTTTGAGATATCGTGCTGTATATACATATCGTTTTTGGCCCGATCTCTCAATGGTGAATAATTATTTGGGAAATTAAATAATTCGCATATCCGGATCTGGATCTTCAACAACATTGAATCAATTCGGCCTCGTCACAAACCCAACATACCACCAAGTGTCGCCCGAATCTATCCATGTTTTGAGATATGCTGCTCACAGACAGACAAACAGACAGACAGACAGGTGTGAAATCATATCCTCCATCCACCTTGGTGGCAGAGGTAAAAATAGCAAAGTTTGTGACGAAGCCCCCTCTATTCCTTTTTCATTATAGGAATATCTACATTCGATTTCACACTCACAGAATGAGCGGTGGGAGAAACCGAAACGAGAAAAGGAAGATAGGTGATGATGATGAGTGGGTCGAGGGAGTTGGGCAGTTGCAAGGTTGGGGAGTGAGAAAGAATTGGAGAGGATATAAACGTAAAGGAGGTTTGGGAGAGAGATGATTAATGGGAGGAGAGGGATGGGAAATATCATGGAAAACAGGGGGAGAGCGAGGAGTGTCAATGTCCTTTCATTCTAACACACTTAATATTAGACCCTTCCCTGCAAGGTTATTCTCATGATGAAAACAAACCGGTCTCAGCTCAATATATTAACCTCAGGTTTTATTTTGTCTTGAAGAGTTAAACTTGCAAATGCAATCTGATACAAAATTCCTTTAAAAATCGCAGGAAAGCATGTCTTACTTTATCAGTACAGTATCTTGCATTCTTCCGAAGATCACAGGCTTCAATTGCGATCCGACCGCGATTTTCAAGAGGACTATATGTATAAAAGTGAAAGTTCTTAGTTTTGTGTATAAACAGGTTTTGGTAGTGCGAGAAAAACACAAATAAGGAAAAGGCTTATTCCACCAAACACAATAAGTTGGAATGTATCAAGATGAAGTGACTCTGACAAGGCCTCAAATTTGTTCTTTTCAAGTGCGTCTGACTCACTACACCGTAACATATGACAATTTTGGTGCCCACTTGCAATTTTTTGGACAATGTCATTCGGTGGACGTTTCCTTTTCAATTTGAACCATCCTCGTCATCTATCTCGTTTATTAACAACATTCAATCCACAGACACTCCGACATATATATATATATATAGGACAGTTGCAGACATCATTGCACAATTACTCACCCAGCACATTTATGAAAGCATTGGCCAACAAAGATCCGTGCCTGTTTGAGGCCTCGCACTGATAAACACCAGTTGAGCCTTCAGGTAGATCATGGAACTCGATGGTGTCTCTGTCTACCTTTACATTTACTTGTTCCGGCATTCCTGAAAGGCAAAGCATGACATGTGAATAGGCCAAGTACCAACAGTTGGTGCATTGGTTAAAAACAAACAAAAAAATCCTCAAATTGATGTCCTCAAGTTGAAAATTTGTTTATTGGGAAATGTGCTGTTTGTTGTGATCAACATTTGTTAAATAATAATTTTTTACAAATAATAATACGTATTAATATATATATGTTTGTGTATATATGTATAAATATGCATATATATATTTATATGTATGGATATATGTGTGCATACATATATTATATATATAGCTATTTATAAATATGTATATAATATATATGTATAAATAAATATCATATAATATTATATATATATATAGCCTGGTGTTGGCGTAGTGGTTAGGGTAGCGGCTTGGGATCCAAAAGGTCCTGAGTTCAAGTCCCGTTGGCCGCTTGAATTAATACACACCAGGAGGTTGACTCAGCCTGTCATCCTTCCGAGGTCGGGAAGTGAGTACCAGTGTACTGGGCCAGTGTATGCCCCGGTTAGAATAGGTGTACCATATCCCTGTGTCATAAGAGGCGACCAGGGTTGCGTCAGGAAGGGCATCCGGCGTAAAACCTGTGCCAAATCATTATGCGGATCATAACGGATGATCCGCTGTGGCGACCCCCAACGGGAGCAGCCGAAAGAAGAAGGAGATATATATACTATATATAATATATAACACACACATTTACAAATAGCTATACATATACATATATAATGTATTGTTGCGAATTCGCGCCCGCCGCGTGCGAACGGCCACGTGACTCGAATCGCGGCACGTCTCGCCACCGGACGGACAATTCAGTCGTGACCCTCTTGGAACTATCGCCAAGGAGCTAGTCACGGGTGGGGGTTTAACCTCACCACAACCCAGTCCGCATTCTACCCGCGCGAAATAGGGTGAATCGCCGAAAGTCGATATACCTAAGTACTCGCACGGGTAACCTACCGAGGGGTTGTACCACGCCACAGGTCGACTCCGGACACGAACCGCTTAAGCGGCTCGTTCCGTGCTACAGGGATAACCGAGCGGAGTTATCGTCGACCTTGACGGTTCAGATTAATTATCGGGCGTATTAAGCCCACGACGAACCCTTTACGTGAAGCAAGATGGAGACCAACAAAGGAAAGGACGCAGCGAAACGGGGAACAATTCAACACACAAGCACATTTATTCCACACACACGGATAGCACACATATACAGCATGTATTTACAGCCAAACAGTCAGAAATGCACATATATCAAATAAAACAAAGCAACGACGACGCAGAGTTAACACCGACTAAGACCGACACATGGCAACACTTAACAGTTCTACTTCACAGACGGCGCCAACAGCAAGTTCCACACAAAATAAACCCCGAAAAGAACAGAAAGGACTTCCCTTGGTGCGGCCGACGAGTCCTTCTCCCACGACCTCAACTCCGAGCTCCGTCTCCTTCCGCCGTCCTCCACTGCCGACTCGAACGACGGAAAAAAACAGCTCGACTTTAACGAGCTCCGCGGGCTCGACCCGGTGATGACTCTTCAACCGAGACGAGGGAGCAACCGACCAACCGACGACCCCTCACAGCTCCAACCCACCAGTTCCACGACGAAGGGGAAAAGACCGAGAGCTTCTTGCACCGGCCGTGTCCGTCCTTATAGTGCGGGGCTCCGCCTCCACTCCGCCCCCGTTTTCGGCTCCACCCTCCTTCGAGAGGGTTCCCGAAAAGGGGCGTGCCCTCTCGTTCCCCCTCCCGCGCCGTGCGGGGGGCGAGGAAAGTTAGTCTTGGCTCGGGGCCAGGGAATTATTCCCCCAAAAAGAGCCCCACCTTTTCTCACCTTTGACCCCCGGCTCGGATCGCACCTCCCCCACACCGAGCGCGGAGAAGAAATGGCGGATGGCGAAGATGCAGTCGCGCAGATGGCGGAGGCGGCGCGGCCGCAGCGCGGTCGGCGCTGTGGTGGGGATGGCGTGGTTGTGGTTGACGTGGTTGGTTCAAAAATAAAGAAAGAACAGAAAAACGACTGACTCAAAGTGCCGCAGCCCGAATGAATCACATTAATTCCCTCTAAACAACGGGTTTGGGGCTAACTATACACGTACTTCAGAAATACCTCACCTACCGGACCTGAATGGTGGTTGCGAATTTCCACAGCTGTAACAGTATATATATATATATATATATATATACATACATGCATACATATTTATAAATAGCTATATATATTTATTTATGCATATATATATATATATATATTTCGGTGCATACATACACGCACATATATATGTATATATATATATATTATTATATATATATATATATATATATATATATATATCGATACATACATACACACACACACATACACCATAATATATAATATAATATATATATATATATACATATATATATATATGTGTGTGTGTGTGTACACACACACATACAACCACAGGAAACAGATGAACATGGAACATCTAGGCTTAAGATCATGAGTGTACCCTCAACAGGTGTGCCATTTCTCATCCAGCGGATCTGTGAGGTGGGCCTGCCCCCCACACGGCACACAATCGACGTACTTTGGCCTGGTTCAACGAGTTGACTCTGTGGTGGATTTACTAACCAGTAAGGAGCAGCTGTGATGTGAAAAAACAAGAGAGAAAACAACATGGGTGGTGAGAAAGGAGCAAAGAAGGGGTTAAAGCAATTCAGGATGCAGATGCTGAGTGATACATATTAAAACAAAAACTATGAACACATCATTCTTTACAGAAACAATCCACCTTTAGAGGGTGACACAGTATTGCCTTTATGTTGGGAATAAGGTTTTGTTCTGGAAAAGTACAGTACCAACTGTATCGTGAAAGTGAAATATGAAACTTATATATTTAATATCTCATGAAGTTTGACGGTTGATGAAGACTTAGAATGTGAACACATATCACATTCAGGACAAATACATTGGTAGATATCAATCTGCATTTACATGAATTACATGGCAAGCATATAATTGTATATGGTAGTTGAACTTGGGTTCCCCACATTGAGCCAGAGGTTCAGACGAAGTAATAACAGGCCAAGCCACATTTTTGTTTTGTGACATACTGTATATTGTGATAAAGAAGCTAATAACATGACAAGTGTCATAACAAGTTGTGGGAAAGAAGCTTAGCAAATCTCACCCTTCTCTTTTGTTAGGCATTACATTCGTACGATGCAAAGGAGAGTTCAGTATGAAATTAATCAATTGCTTCACTCAGCTTTTCACTTCATGTGTGCGGGGTAATAAATGATGCACAGACTACACATCTGCTTTGTTGCTTTTGTTTAAACAGTAATGGGATTTCACAAAGGACTGTAGATTGTTGTTCCTCTTGCAATGACTTACAACACCAAACTGCAATATTTTCTTCAACCCTTAGGGACATGGGACTTTGTTGGAAAAAGTTTATTGGAAGAAGAATAAGAATCTCGAAGTTCCCCCACCTGATAGCACGAGTGGCAAGTTTGATTCGTTGATACGATGTAAAATTTTGTCCGACGACTGTGAAACTGAAGGTTTTTGGAAGTGCAAATAAGGCGATTTGTGTTCTACAGCACTATAATATATAACTTTATGAAGTAAAATAAAAGTTTTAAAGCCTGTCAAAAAAAAACATTTCTTTGGAAATTCACCGCCATTGATGCTCCATATTTTACACCATCTTATTGAACTCAAATTAGTTATTCGTTGGGTGATTCATCAATGTGTGAGCTGTCCCTCGGATGGATGTTAAATGGGAATCTCCTCTGCCGTCGTAAGTTGATTGACGTTAGACATCCAAAGGTGTCCTTCACAAAGAGTAGGCAAGCCTTCGCCGGCACCATAAACAAATTGCAAATTCCTGCCCGAACCAACAGGGGGCATTGCCTCAGTGGTACTGTTGCACCCACAGCCAGTGATGCAACCCAGCAGCCTTGTGCTGCTTACAAGAGAGAGAGGGAGAGGCAGAGGCAGAGGCAGAGGCAGAGGCAGAGGCAGAGGCAGAGGCAGAGAGAGAGAGAGAGAGACAGACAGACAGACAGAGAGAGAGACAGACAGAGACAGACAGAGAGAGAGAGACAGAGAGTTCTTTGTACCTCTTATTTGTGTCCTTTATGACATCCCGAAAACAGTAAGCTTCCTGTTTAGTATGATTTTAAATTTTGTTTGACTGCCAGACAGACAGAATGAAGCAATTGCTTTACCGCGCCGTGCGTATGCACGATCGGATAGGGCTCCGCACAATTTGCCAAATTCAGAGCCAAAGTACTGCTTCACTGCAGGTATTTTTTTCTCTGATTCATGTTCCAGTGTTATAAATATATAATCCAATCCGAATCAAGTAGTTGCTCGATAATAGATTGACAGACAGACAGACAAAGGGAACCAAATGCTTAACCCCCTGGCCATTTGCATGATTACAAATCCAAATTACATTTTATTAAATGAACTTAAATAAGCCGAACATTTTATAGTTTCCCTTTTTTCAACAGTGTCTAAGGCTCACACAAATCACTCACATGCAGACAGATAACAGGGCTTTACTTTTAACATGAGACAAACATAGCTGTTGATCTTGGACGAAGTAACTTCCCGGTGTGCACTCTGTGTAGCATTACTTTTCTTTCCAGAAAATGACAGTTTATGGAGAAATATCCCTCGTACCCCCAACATGATGCCAACCTATAGAGTTTAACTGTGTAGAATAACTACAGATTTATTGTAATACGACAAGATAAAAAAAAAAAATAGGACCACGCATCCTGAAGCTCACCTGGATCAGGAGCAACAATCACTGAAACTCCCGCAGACCCCCTTCGACTGATTTTTTAATGCCTTGAATAAACTTTGGTCCATCACGGGTGATGAAGGTTGTGGTTAAGTTGCAATGAAATTGTGTTGTGTCGTTTCAG
Organism: Eptatretus atami; assembly: GCA_035128595.1. Taxonomy (NCBI): domain Eukaryota; kingdom Metazoa; phylum Chordata; class Myxini; order Myxiniformes; family Myxinidae; genus Eptatretus; species Eptatretus atami. Next base: position 11,357,695 of record CM068961.1, on the reverse strand, counting down.
ATAAGAGAGAAAATACCTATTTTTTTGGGGGGGGGTGGTGTTTGACCCCCCCCCTCCCCCCTCCAGTAGGCCCCTTTAATGAGCGCAGATTTTGATGCGGTCGATACATTTTGGTACATTATGGGTGATGAAGGTTGCGGTCAAGTTTCATCAAAATTGCGCACGTAGTTTCGGAGAAGAGAGTAAATACCTATTGGTGGAGGGTCAAACCCCCCCGTAGACCCACTTAATGAGCACAGATTTTGATGCGGTCAATACATCTTCGTTAGGCATCATAAATTAAGTTAGTGGCTAAGTTTCATTAAAATCATGCGTTTGGTTCAAGCGATAATGACTGAAGTGTTTACGTACTGACTGACTGACTGATTCACTCACCTACGGACGCAGCTCGATCACATAAGCTCACCTGACTAAAGTCCAGGTGAGCTAAAAAAAAGAGACTTAAGATTTTTTGAGGGAACTTATCTTTACCTAGAATTATGAACCAATATCCTATAATTACGTGCTTTCTGCTTTAATGTGTGTGTTGAATATCAAGAATGCTGCAAATTGGATGAAAAGTGGGTCAAACCATAAATAATTACGAAATTTACGGTCAACAGAAATATCACGCCTGTTAAATGTATGAATATCATGGGAAGGATTGCCTTTCAAACCTTGGGATGAAGAGGTTTTTTAATGAACTGGATGAATAAGAATGACGTCCTGCAACACACACGCACGCACGCATACGCACACGCACACGCACACACACTACATTCTAAAATCGAAGCATCCAATGCTTCCATTCCAATTGGACACACTCCATATTTACCCCGAGTGCGTGAAGCGAAAAGTGGGGTTAGGGGATTGGTTCACTTTGTCTGTCTGTCTGCAAACATCAGTTTATGATCAAGGAACAACTTCATTTCAATTTCAATTTCAAAAGTTATATTTTGAACACGAATCGGAAACTGAACCTGTAGTTTAGCAATTCTTTGGCTCTGAATTCGTCCCAATCGGACAACTGTTTTTGTCTGTCTGTTGAGAGTGAGACAATAGTTTTACTCTGTCTACCTGTCTGACAGGCAAACAAAATCGAAAATCATTCCAAACAGGAAATTGACTGTTTATATCGATGTCATAAAGGACACAAATAACAGGCACAAATAACTACTGTTACATGTTAGATAAGGTGGGGTAAAAGACATTGCATCAACGGCAGTAAAATTCCAAAAACAGTTTTTTTTCTACAACCTATTTTAAAAAAAATCTTTATTTATTTTAAATTGAATTATATACTCGAACACTGAAAACACAAATCGCCTTTGTAGCACTTTCAAAACCCTTCCATTTAGCATTAATTGGACAAAATATTTCGCATGTTACATCATCTCGACCAAACAAATTTGCCGCTCGCCCATGTATTTTTTTTTTTTTTAAGACTACAAGGTTAGGGTGTTCCATGAACCGTCCAGTTATTTTTGGAACTGTTCATAAAATCTTGTTGAGTGTAAATCAAAGTGCAGGTCAAATCTGAAGCACCTTCACATGTACTTGTATTTTTCTTCTTTGGTCGTAATATTTTTTTTGGTTCTCCACAAACTTTGCAAGCCACATCTGACATTACATCACAGCAGCCGTGTGCAAAATGAGAAGAGAAGGTTGCGGAGTTGATGTGAGGAGGAGAGAGGTGGGATGAATGAAGAAAAGTAGACAGGGAAGAAGAGGAAAGGAATATATTGAACATAAATACTTCACTATCTTTGCATTTTTTTGGGGGGGGATAAAATATCAAGGCTTGAAGAAGAGCTAACACAGATAACATATACAAAGGGAACAGGAGACAAGGGGGCAGGAGAGGGAAGCACAAAACAATGGGGAACAGAGCACGAGGAGATCTGTGGAAGGAGAGGGGATGGGGCGGGTACACGGGTAAACAAGATGGACACCACAAGGACTTTCAGGAAGGAAAGCAGGGAATTTGAAGGAGGTGGGTTAGGGGTGATTAACGTGGGTAGTAAAGATCGAGGATTTTGGATGGGGGAAGATAAGAGATGGCGGTGAACAGCTGTTTGAAGACCTGGAGGGAAGAGTGGGATTGAAGAGTGTGATGGAGTTTGTTCCACAGGTGGGGGAAAAAAATAAGGAATGAAAGAGTGAAGGTGAGCAGTAATTCTTGATTTTGGTAGTTTCACCAGAAGTGGGTTGCTGGTGGACTTGAGTGCCCTGCGAAAATATGGGGGGGGGTAGATCACAGACAGAGCAGGAGTGGGGCGGGGGGGGGGGGTGAGGCCGGAAAGGAGATGGCAGAGCAGAAGACAGAAAGACCACGACCTGCCTCCGATGAGAGAGTGAGAGACCCAAAGACTCAGCTTCATCACGTAAGATACCAATGATCCTAAATGCCCTGGTTCCACAGCGTGAAGCCGAGAAAGATGAGAGGTGGGAGCACAAGCCCAGAGGGGAGAGCAGTACTCCATCCGGCTGTGGATGAAAGCTGTACATGTGATCAAGAGCTCAGCAAGGACGCCAAGTTGGCGACTGGCGTTTGGAGGCCAGCTTGGAGATGTATTTTCTCAGGAGAGATCATGGCAGATAGTGAGATGCAAAGCTTGAATAAAGGACTTCTTCCAGAGGATTGTTGAGAAAGTAGATTGGGGGGGGGGTTCCAGATGGTCCTTTCGGCGAGACATGGTGAGAGTGTGAGATTTGTCAGGATTGAAAGACATGGTCCATGTGTTGAACCAGTTTGTGATTTTATCCAGATCTGCAGAGAGCGAAGAAGCTGCTGCTTGACAATCTGAGGGATGACAGATGGTATGGCAGAGGGTGGAGTCATCAGCAAATATATAAAGAGTATTTTCCAGAGAGTCGGAGAGATCATTGATAAAAAATAGAAAAAGAACAGGGCCCAGAACGCTGCCTTGAGGAACTCCAGCCTGGACAGGAAGAAGGGATGAAAAACTCCATTTAGGGCCACACGTTGACTGCGACAGGAGAGGAAGTCTGCGAGCCATGGTGGAGATGGCCTTGGATACCATAGGAAGAGAGTTTGGTGTAGGCAGGGCAGGGGTGCCAGACCGTATCGAAAGCACGTGATATGTCCAGGGATATGGCTCTGATCTCATGTCTGGCATTGATATCTCCATCCATTGTTGGGAGAGCAGAAGCTGCAAGTCCAGGGTAGAGTGACCTGGACTGAATCCAATTGATGATCGGAAATAAAGCCAATGGAAAAGAGGAAGGATTTGATGTCGGAAGTGATGATGGATTCCATAACCTTGCTGATGTTTAGGAGAAGGCTGATTGGTCTGTAGTTGCAGGGATCTGTTTTTGCACCTTTTTTATGCAGGGCAGTAAGGTTTGCTGATTTCCAAGCAGATGGCAGATGATTGAGCAAATGAGAGGGTGAATAGAACAGAGGGTGGGTGAACAAGAGCAGTGGAGTAGTTTTTTTGAGGACACGTGGGCTGATGCCGTCTGGACCGGTTGCAGAATCTGAGTCGAGGTTTGACAGCAATCTCTCCACCTTGTCAGGAGAAAAGGACACAGAGTCCAGGGACAGCTAGGTGCGACTCGGTAAGGTGGGTACAGAAAACGATTGGTTTGGGACACAAGATGTAGAAGTAAGCATAGAGTTTTGGCATTCAGCCTTTTCCCGTGCAGTGTCAGCTGTGCGGCCATTTGAGGTAAGGGAAGGGATGGAGGGGTCCGTACACCAGAAACAGAATAAACGATATGCCACCAGGATTTGGAGGAGGGAGACAGATTTGAGAGTTCAGACTTGAGGTTGGAAAAATGTTGTTTCCTGGCTCTCCTGAGGGTGGACACACACTTGTTACGAGCTTTGTGGAAGGAACTGAGATTGCCTTCAGTAGAATTTGCCTTCCAGGAAGCGAAAGCAAGTTCTTTTCGGACAACAGCCTCACCACAAGCTTTGGTGTACCATTGGTGGGAGGAAGGGGAGGACAACTGAAGACGAGATGGGATAAATCTGTACATGAGAGCAAGTTTCTTTGAAAGAATTCCAAGGACGAGTTGTTGTCGGAGAAATTAGAAATGGGAGACCAGTCTGGAAGTTTGATGGCTGGTTGAAGTCCCTGCCAGTCGGCCTGAGTGAAATGCCAGACTCGTCGGTGCTGAGGTGGTTCTCCAATAACAGCCAGAGAGATGTCTACTTTAACAAGCATGTGATCAGATGAACCACTTGGAGCAGAAGAACAATAGCAGACATTTTCCAGGAAATTGGTCAAAATTTGAAGTTTGCATATGTAATATTTATAGGCTTTCTATGCTGAGGGTGTCATACAATTTGCCACTCAATGAAACAAATTAGAATGCACAGTAATGAGTTTTTCTTTATCTTCAGCAAAAATATATTCTTTGAACAAGAGATTGAAGTAACATTAAAATAACTGGAAGGGCACTCGGTAGAGCGCATACTTCCGCAACGCAATGCCTGATCCACGAGAACATATCGGGCCCAATACATGTTTGAAATATCATGTTATACAACACTATATCGTTTTTGGCCCTGTCTCTCAATGGTGAAGAATCACTTTAAAAATTAAACAATTCTCGTATCCAGATCCGGATTCGGATCTTCACCAAGATCGAATCAATTCTTCCTTGCCACACACCCAACTGGTCCACCAGGTTTCATCCGAATCCGTCCACAACTTTTTGAGATATCGTGCCATGTATCGTTTTTGGCCCGATCTCTCAAATGCAAAGAATCACTTTAAAAATTCTAGTCGTCGGATCCGGATCCGGATCTTCACCAATATATAATCAGTTCGTCCTTGTCACACACTGAACCTGTCCACAAAATTTCATCCAGATCCGTATACAACTTTTTTTAAGATATCCTGTACACAAACAGACAAATGAAATTGCTCGTTGAGCAAGGAATTGCCGGAATAACTTTGTCATATCTCCATGATCTCTGAAAAAACAAAAACCTGGAAATCAATTCGGTTCTTGTAAGTCGATAGTGCTATTGTTTAATGAGTTATAGCACTTAGTTTGGTCATGATCATAACTTGGAAGTCAATCGGACTTGAAATGGCGTTTTTATCGCAATTTGAAAGTTTTGACCCGACGCCCCTGACATTCGACCCCCGACCGCTAAGAAGGGTGTTGGTGTGACACCCCAATGAGACATATGGTTGGATGTAGTATTGGAAGATGCACATTTTGGATTTGGTTTGAAGTCGATACGACCATTTTAGCGGATGTTATTGCGAAAATAAGAATTTCGGCTTTTCGGTGACCTTGACCTTTGTGTGACCTAGATTCACCAAAAACGACAAGTGTCTAAGTTGGACCATGGCCGACGTCTGTACCCAGTTTGGTCATGATCGCTGAAATGGTGTGGCTGCTACAGGGTAAACAAACACACAAACAAACAGACAGACAGAATGACACACACAACCGACCAACATAATTGCCGAAATCTGAAGGATTCCGGCAATTAACAAACAAATGGACAGAGAAACAGAAAGAGATGAAAACGTAATGTCCTTCACCTTCGGTGGCAGAGGTAATTAACACAGGATTCGGTTTCTTATTTGTTTTTATTTTTTTTCATACAGAGGTTGACAGTGTACTGTCAGTACAAAAGCTGTTGGAGATAATAAGTGATGTAGAGCTGTTAGAGATTGGAATTTCTTTCATATTTTGGTGAAAACACCTCATGTTCGTGAAATTGACATGTTTGGATTGGCCTGTTCGTGGTGTTTGTGTCTGAACCGCAGACTCACGATGCAAAGAAATTCCACATTACCATACATGTTTGTCCGTCGTTGACTAATCTCCGTGTAATTCATGAAAAGTACACTTATCTCAACTAATGTACGTTCTGTATGTGATTTATGTTCAAGCTCCACCATGAGCCTTAGATCAACGGCCGTTGCAAATCGATAAATAATAACAATCCTTCCAGCAAGAAGAGTTATCCACAATAGGCAGCATCAAATAAGCCAGACAATGAAACATTTACAAATGAGGTTTAGATCAAGAGCGCACCTTCGACAGTGACAGTTGTGAAGTGTTGTGCCGTGCTCAGGAAGTTTGAAGCTTGGCACATAATGACGCCCTCGTCTGCCTCGGTCACATTTGCAATGCGAAGGGTCTTGTTGAAGTTGCGGATCTCTGCACGGCTCCAGGGAATCTCTCCACCCTCCTTGAACCACTGGATGTGAGGTGTCGGCCTGTCCAGTTACACCAGCACCGGATGTTATTATTGCTTGCACAATTTGGTTCTTAACAATGAGAGGGATTTGATAAACTCTGATAAAACTTTAACATTTTCATTAAGTACAAACTAACATCCAATTTACCATTAAAGCTTTGCATTTTAAGAACATATGTAACACACATCCTTTAAATATATATATATATATATATATATATATAATATATATATATATAAATTAAAAATATATATATATATATATATATATATATATATATATATATTGTTACGGATTTCAGAATCCGGTCTGATGAATGCATCCACACATCCAGGTCCTGAGACAGTTATTTCCTTGATGCATGTTCAGATTAGCCCCCATCCCCATGTCTAATGGGATTTTAAATGTGATGCGTTGAGAAGGGTAAAGAATAGATCCTCTCTCTCTTATGGGAAGCTTTTTCTTTACGCACGATACGTTCACACACTTTTTTCACGAGCTCTGAAGTCCCACCTTTTTTGCAGAGCGCACGGGTCGTCATGGTAACCGTGCCCCAGTGGGCGGCGGTGAGCTTGCGCGGCGCGACGGCACCCCGCGGAGACGGCCCGGGGATATAAAAACGAGCGAGAGAAAGCGTGAGGGACGTTCTGTGAGGAAAGACGTTCTGAGATATAAAAAAGTGAGGAAAAAGCAAAAGAGGGACGTTCTGAAGAGAAAGAGATACGGAAGAGAAAAAGTGAGGAGAGGAAAAGCGAAAGGAGAGAGGAAAATGGGCGAGAGAAGCGACCAAGAAGCGGGTGTCTGACCAGCTCCAACGAGACAATTCGCCCTTCCAGTGCTT
>CM068961.1:11333706-11349077 GCA_035128595.1 Eptatretus atami | reverse complement strand
GGGCGACCCCGCGAGTCCCGTCTCCACGACGCCACGGTAAGGCACGGCTCGGCAGCCACGCGCCTTGGCTCCGCTGCGCCTCTGCCTTTCACACGCCTCCGCAACCTCCGCAGCCGACGATCAGAGAGCGACCGTGAGTGAGAGAGAGACCAGGTAGAGAGCGACCGACTCAGAGAGCGAGCGACCACGACCTCCGACTTCGACCGCAGACAGAGAGACTCAGGAGACACAGAGCGCGACCCACTCCGAGAGCGACCTTTCGTTCTGCGTGCCCTTTTATCTCCACGGCACTTCGCCCTCCCTTCGCGGCGCGGGGGAAAATTCCAGGAGAGATCGGCTCGGCTCTTTTGTTTTATCACTGCTCCCCGCATCTCTTCCGCACGTGCTTCTCATTGGGGGGGGGGAGAGGTGAGGCCGTCGTCCGTTCTCTCCCGACGAATGTCAGGCTTCTCGCAATCCTGCTGAGGTGGCAACGTGGTGGTGGTTACGGTGGCTGTTGTAATGGTCGCGTGGCTGGCGTTTTGTGGTGGTCGTGAGGGTGGTGTGGTTGGGTGCTTGTGGTTAGGTGGTGTGTGAAGGCGGTGGTGGAGAAGGTGTTGGTGGTGGCGGTGGTTGTTGTGAAGGCAGTTGGTCCAAAATAACGATAGTAAAGAAAAACGGCTAATTAAGAGATCACAGCCCTGATCACACGAATAATTCCCATTAGACAACGGTGGGAAATCTATCTGAACACGACTTATCGGCATAATGATCTAAGGACCTATATGGTGCTCTGCGAATTTCCACAGCCGTAACAATATATATACATATATATATATATATATATATATATGTATATATATTGTTGTGGCCACGGATACCGAGACACCAGCTTGTCATCAGGGGGATTAATCCCCGGTTGTCCTCAGAAGAGCCAGACCCTGGGCCACCGCTCACAATTAACGTTGCGGTACGGTGGGTTGTTTTAAAACCACAAACGTCACCCAGTCAACCACAAGTTCCAGTATCCGCCGTCTAATTATTCCGTTTAATTAGAGGTCACGTGGTTACCTGAGCGGGGGAGCGTGCCCTCAGCAAAGCACAATGTTATCTGATTAGATTTTAATAAGGGCGGCCGAGCGTTTTAACCGCTGGTGCGTGCCGACGATTTTTTGGTCAAATCTGTGGTAATTACTCCCAGTCTATGTCGGTTCGGACAATGCTAGACCAATGGAAGGAAAGGACAAACACGGACAGGTTGGAAATCGACAAATAATTTATTAATAATAAATAAATAAATAAAAGAACCTTTTATTTTCTGACGTAAATAAAGAATGAATTTCAAAGCAAAATCAATCAAAATGCCACGAAAGAGACAAAGAGCAGATGCTTATCGGGGGTTGACTTACTTACAGCTAAACACAGACAAGGGAACCCAGCAGATCATTCAGGGGAGGAGAGGGGGAAGAATCGTCTCACTCACCAGAAAGTCATCCGTGAAGCGAAAACGTCCTGAAAATGCGTGTGTTCGTGTCACGTCCGTCGCCATCACCCAGCTTTGCCGTGCCTCTCGCAGGGCAGCCTTGAACCCTAGTCGAAGTCTGGAGGGCACCGAGATCGTCCGTCGCGGGTTTAGATCTGGTGTTGTTGTGATCGACCCGTGCCTCACTTGTTGCGGCGCTGTCTACACCCACACGCGCACCACACACTCACCAACACGCTCGCTTGCTGAAGCACTGGAAGGGCGAATTGTCTCGTTGGAGCTGGTCAGACACCCGCTTCTTGGTCGCTTCTCTCGCCCATTTTCCTCTCTCCTTTCGCTTTTCCTCTCCTCACTTTTTTCTTCCGTATCTCTTTCTCTTCAGAAGCGTCCCTCTTTTGCTTTTTCTCACTTTTTTTATATCTCAGAACGTCTTTCCTCACAGAACGTCCTCCAGCTTTCTCTCGCTCGTTTTTATATCCCCGGGCCGTCTCCGCGGGGTGCCGTCCGCCCCAAGCTCACCCGCCCACTGGGGCACGGTTACCATGAGACCCGTGCGCTCTCAAAAAATGCGGCGTCGGAGCTCGCGAAATGTTGCTGAGGAAAAATGGGACGGGTTCAGAGCTCGTGAAAGAAGCGTGTGTGAACGTATCTGTCGTAAAGAAAAAGCTTCCCATAAGAGAGAGAGGATCTATTCTTTACCCTTCTCAACGCATCACATTTAAAATCCATTAGACATGGGGATGGGGGCTAATCTGAACATGCATCAAGAAAATAACTGTCTCAGGACTGGATGTGTGGATGCATTCATCAGACCGGATTCTGAAATCCGTAACAATATATATATATATATATATTATTATATATATATATATATATATATATATATATATATATATATATATATTTAAAGGATGTGTGTTACATATGTTTTAAATGCAAAGCTTTAATGGTAAATGGATGTTAGTTTGTACTTAATGAAAATGTTAAAAGTTTTATCAGAGTTTATCAAATCCTCTCATTGTTAAGAACCAAATTGTGCAAGCAATAATAACATCCGGTGCTGGTGTAACTGGACAGGCGACACCTCACATCCAGTGGTTCAGGAGGGTGCAGAGATTCCTGGAGCCGTGCAGAGATCCGCAACTTCAACAGACCCTTCGCATTGCAAATGTGACGAGGCAGACGAGGGCGTATTATGTGCCAAGCTTCAAACTTCCTGAGCACGGCACAACATTCACAACTGTCACTGTCGAAGGTGCGCGCTTTGATCTAAACCTCATTTGTAAATGTTTCATTGTCTGGCTTATTTGATGCTGTCTATTGTGGATAACTCTTCTTGCTGGAAGGATTGTTATTATTTATCGATTTGCAACGGCCGTTGATCTAAGGCTCATGGTGGAGCTTGAACATAAATCACATACAGAACGTACATTAGTTGAGATAAGTGTACTTTTCATGATTACACGGAGATTAGTCAACGACGGACAAACATGTATGGTAATGTGGATTTCTTGCTCGTGAGTCTGCGTTCAGACACAAACCACCACGAACAGGCCATCCAAACATGTCCAATTTCACGAACATGAGATGTTTTCACCAAAATATGAAAGAAATTCCAATCTCTAACAGCTCTACATCACTTATTATCTCCAACAGCTTTGTACTGACAGTACACTGTCACCTCTGGATGAAAAAAAATAAAAACAAATAAGAAACCGAATCCTGTGTTAATTACCTCTGCCACCGAAGGTGAAGGACATTACGTTTTCATCTCTTTCTGTTTCTCTGTCCATTGTTTGTTATTGCCGGAATCCTTCAGATTTCGGCAATTATGTTGGTCGTTGTGTGTGTCATTCTGTCTGTGTCTGTCTGTCTGTCTGTTTGTTTGTGTGTTTGTTTACCCTGTAGCAGCCACACCATTTCAGCGATCATGACCAAAACTGGTACAGACGTCGGCCATGGTCAACTTAGACACTTGTCGTTTTTGGTGAATCTAGGTCACACAAAGGTCAAGGTCACCGAAAAGCCGAATTCTTATTTTCGCAATAACGTCGCATAAATGTCGTATCGACTTCAAACCAAATCCAAAATGTGCATCTTCAATCTACATCCAACCATATGTTCATTGGGGTGTCACACCAACACCTTTCTTAGCGGTCGGGGGTCGAATGTCAGGGGCGTCGGGTCAAAAATTTCAAATTGCGATCAAAACGCCATTTCAAGTCCGATTGATTCCAAGTTATGATCATGACCAAACTAAGTGCTATAACTCATTAAACAGTAGCACTATTCGACTTACAAGAACCGAATTGATTTCCAGGTTTTTGTTTTTTTCAGAGATCATGAAGATATGACAAAGTTATTCCGGCATTCCTTGCTCAACGAGCAATTTCATTTGTCTGTTTGTGTACAGGATATCTTAAAAAAGTTGTATACGGTCTGGATGAAATTTGTGGACAGGTTCAGTGTGTGACAAGGACGAACTGATTATATATTGGTGAAGATCCGGATCCGGTTCCGACGACTAGAATTTAAGTGATTCTTTGCATTTGAGAGATCGGGCCAAAAACGATACATAGCACGATATCTCAAAAGTTGTGGACGGATTCGGATGAAACTGGTGACCAGTTGGGTGTGTGGCAAGGAGAATTGATTCGATCTTGGTGAAGATCGAATCGGATCTGGATACGAGAATTGTTAATTTTAAGTGATTCTTCACCATTGAGAGACAGGCCAAAACGATATAGTGTTGTATAACATGATATTTCAAACATGTATTGGGCCGATATGTTCTCGTGGATCAGGCATTGCGTTGCGGAAGTATGCGCTCTACCGAGTGCCCTTCTAGTTATTTTAATGTTACTTCAATCTCTTGTTCAAAGAATATATTTTTGCTGAAGATAAAAGAAAAACTCATTACTGTGCATTCTAATTTGTTTCATTGAGTGGCAAATTTGTATGACACCTCAGCATAGAAGCCTATAAATATTACATATGCAAACTTCAAATTTGACCAATTTCCTGGAAAATGTCTGCTGTTGTTCTTCATGCTCCAAGTGGTTCATCTGATCACATGCTTGTTAAAGTAGACATCTCTCTGGCTGTTATTGGAGAACCCCTCAGCACCGACGAGTCTGCATTTTCATCAGGCCGACTGCAGGGACTTCAACCAGCATCAAAATTCCAGACTGGTCTCCATTCTAATTTCTCGCGACACAATCGTCCTTGGAATTCTTTCAAAGAAACTTGCTCTCATGTACAGATTTATCCATCTCGTCTTCAGTTGTCCTCCCTTCCTCCACCAATGGTACACAAGCTTGTGGTGAGGCTGTTGTCCGAAAAGAACTTGCTTTCGCTTCCTGGAGGCAAATTCTACTGAAAGGCATCTCAGTTCCTTCCACAAAGTCGTAACAAGTGTGTGTCCACCCTCAGGAGAGCCAGGAAACAAACATTTTCCAACTCAAGTCTGAACTCTCAAATCTGTCTCCCTCCTCCAAATCCTGTGGCATATCGTTTATATTCTGTTTCTGGTGTACGGACCCCTCCATCCCTTCCCTTACCTCAAATGGCCGCACAGCTGAACACTGCACGGGAAAAGGCTGAATGCCTAAACTCTATGCTTACTTCTACAATCTTGTGTCCCAAACCATCGTTTTCTGTACCCACCTTACCGAGTCGCACTAGCTGTCCCTGGATCTGTGTCCTTTTCTCCTGACAAGGTGGAGAGATTGCTGTCAAACCTTGACTCAGATTCTGCAACCGGTCCAGACGGCATCAGCCCACGTGTCCTCAAAAAAACTACTCACTGCTCTTGCTCACCCTCCCTCTGTTCTATTCACCCTCTCATTTGCTCATCATCTGCCATCTGCTTGGAATCAGCAAACATTACTGCCCTGCATAAAAAAGGTGCAAAAAACAGACTCCGCAACTACAGACCAATCAGCCTTTCTCCTACATCAGCAAGGTTATGGAATCCATCATCACTTCCGACATCAAATCCTTCCTCTTTTCCATTGGCTTTATTTCCGATCTCAATTGGATTTCAGTCCAGGTCACTCTAACCTGGACTTGCAGCTTCTGCTCTCCCAACAATGGATGGAGATTCATGCCAGACATGAGATCAGAGCCATATCCCTGGACCATATCACGTGCTTCGATACGGTCTGGCACCCTGCCCTGCTCAAACAACTCTCTTCTATGGTATCCAAGGCCATCTCCACCATGGCTCGCAGACTCCTCTCTGTCGCAGTCAACGTGTGGCCTAAATGGAGTTCTTTCATCCCTTCTTCCTGTCCAGGCTGGAGTTCCTCAAGCAGCGTTCTGGGCCCTGTTCTTTTTCTATTTTTTATCAATGATCTCTCCGACTCTCTGGAAAACTCTTTATATATTTGGCTGATGACTCCACCCTCTGCCATACCATCTGTCACCCTCAGATTGTCAAGCAGCAGCTTCTTCGCTCTCTGCAGATCTGGATAAAATCACAAACTGGTTCACACATGGACCATGTCTTTCAATCCTGACAAATCTCACACTCTCACCATGTCTCGCCGAAAGGACCATTGGAAACCCCCCGCCCCCCCAATCTACTTTCTCAACAATCCTCTGGAAGAAGTCCTTTTATTTCAAGCTTTTGGCATCTCACTATCTGCCATGATCTCTCCTGAGAAACTACATCTCCAAGCTGGCTCCAAAGCCAGTCCGCCAACTGGCGTCCTTGCTGAGCTCTTGATCACATGTACAGCTTTCATCCACAGCCGGATGGTACTGCTTCCCTCTGGGCTTGTGCCCAGCCTCGCATCTTTCTCGCTTCACGCTGTGGAAAACCAGGGCATTTAGGGATCATTTGGTATCTTACTGCATGAAGCTGAGTCTCTTGGGTCTCTCACTTCTCATCGGAGCAGGTCGGTGGTCTTTTCGTCTTCTGCTCTCTCTCTCCTTTCGCGGCCTCACTCCCCCCCCCGCCCCGCCCCACTCCTGCCTCTGTCTGTGATCTACCCCCCCCCCCATATTTTCGCAGGGCACTCAAGGTCCACCAGCACCCACTTCTGGTGAAACTACCAAAATCAAGAATTACTGCTCACCTTCACTCTTTCATTCCTATTTTTTCCCCACCTGTGGAACAAACTCCATCACACTCTTCAATCCCACTCTTCCCTCCAGTCTTCAAAAAGCTGTTCACCGCCATCTCTTATCTCCCCACTCCAAAATCCTCGATCTTTACTACCACCGTTAATCCACCCTAACCCATCTCCTTCAAATTCCCTGCTTTCCTTCCTGAAAGTCCTTGTGGTGTCCATCTTGTTTACCCCGTGTACCCGCCCCATCCCTCCTCCTTCCACAGATCTCCTCGTGTCTCTGTTCCCCATTGTTTTGTGCCTCCCTCTCCTGCCCCCCTTGTCTCCTGTTCCCTTTGTTATATGTTCTCTGTGTTAGCTCTTCTTCAAGCCTTGATATTTTATCCCCCCCCCAAAAAAATGCAAAGATAGGTGAAGTATTTATGTTCAATATATTCCTTTCCTCTTCTTTCCTGTCTACTTTTTCTTCATTCATTCCCACTCTTCTCTCTCCCTCATCAACTCCGCAACCTTCTCTCTCATTTTGCACACGGCTGCTGTGATGTATGTCAGATGTGCTTGCAAAGTTTGTGGAGACACAAAAAAAATTATTGACGACCAAAGAGAAAAAAATACAAGTACATGTGAAGGTGCTTCAGATTTGACCTGCACTTTGATTTACACTCTCAACTAAGATTTTATGAACAGTTCCAAAAATAACTGACGGTTCATGCAACACCCTAACCTTGTATGTTAAAAAAAAAAAAACGACATGGGCGAGCGGCAATTTGTTTGGTCGAGATGATGTAACATGCCGAAATATTTTGTCCAATTATGCTAAATGGAAGGGTTTTGAAAGTGCTACAAAGGCGATTTGTGTATCTACAGTGTTCGAGTATTAATAATTCAATTTAAATAAAATAAAGATTTTTTTTATAGGTTGTAGAAAAAAAACTGTTTTTGGAATTTTACTGCCGTTGATGCAATGTCTTTTACCCCACCTTATCTAACATGTAACAGTAGTTATTTGTGCTGTTATTTGTGTCCTTTATGACATCGATATAAACATCAATTTCCTGTTGGAATGATTTTCGATTTGTTTGCCTGTCAGACAGGCAGACAGAGTAAAACTATTGTCTCACTCTCAACAGACAGACAAAAACAGTTGTCCGATTGGGACGAATTCAGAGCAAAGAATTGCTAAACTACAGGTTCAGTTTCCGATTCGTGTTCAAATATAACTTTTGAAATTGAAATTGAAATGAAGTTGTTCCTTGATCATAAACTGATGTTTGCAGACAGACAGACAAAGTGAACCAATCCCCTAACCCCACTTTTCGCTTCACGCACTCGGGGTAAATATGGAGTGTGTCCAATTGGATGGAAGCATTGGATGCTTCGATTTTAGAATGTAGTGTGTGTGCGTGTGCGTGTGCGTATGCGTGCGTGACGTGTGTGTTGCAGGACGTCTTCTTATTCATCCAGTTCATTAAAAAACCTCTTTATCCCAAGGTTGAAAGGCAATCCTTCCCATGATATTCATACATTTAACAGGCCGTGAATTATTTCGTTGACCGTAAATTTCGTAATTATTTTGGTTTGACCCACTTTTCATCCAATTTGCAGCATTTCTTGATATTCAACACACACATTAAAGCAGAAAGCAGTAATTATAGGATATTGGTTCATAATTCTAGGTAAGATAAGTTCCCTCAAAAATCTTAAGTCTCTTTTTTTTAGCTCACCTGACTTTAGTTAGTCAGGTGAGCTTTAGTGATCGAGCTGCGTCCGTAGGTGAGTGAATCAGTCAGTCAGTACGTAAACACCCAGTCATTATCGCTTGAACCAACGCATGATTTTAATGAAACTTAGCCACTAACTAATTTATGATGCCTAACGAAGACGTATTGACCGCTCAAAATCTGTGCTCATTAAGTGGTCACGGGGGGGGGGGGTTTGACCCTCCACCATAAAAGAGGTATTTACTTCTTCTCCGAACTACGTGCGCAATTTTGATGAAACCTTGACGCGCAACCTTCATCACCGCATTAATGTACCAATGTATCGACCGCATCAAAAATCTCGCGCTCATTTAAAGGGGCCCTACTGAGGGAGGTCTGCGAAATTGAAAACTGCCTGGGTGTACACTATCTCTCAAAGACTGCCTATTTATGGCGGTCCAAAATAAACCCACCAAGAAAATATTAGCGTTATCTCTCTCTATGCATGAGAACGACAAACACATAATTTCTGCAATTCCTTATCACCACATACCTTCATCACCCACGTGATGACCATAAGTTTATTAAGGCTATTAAAAAATCGGTAAGCCATCGAATAGGGAGGGTCGTGCCGGGTAGTCTTCAGTGAATTGTTGCTCCTGATCCCAGGTGAGCTTCAGGATGCGTGTCCTATTTTTTTTTTTTACGTCATAATAAAATTATTCTACAACAGTTAACTCTAGTAGGTTGATCATGTTGGGGAGTACGAGGGATTTTCCTCCATAAAACTAGTCATTTTTCTTGGAAGAAAGTTAAATGCTCACAGATTGCCAACCGCGGGAAGTTACTTTCGTCAAGATTCAACAGCTTCATTGTTTGTCTCATGTAAACGTAAATCCTGTTATCTGGTTCTGCATGTGGTGATTGTGTGGACCTTAGACTACTGTTGGAAAAACGGGAAACTATGAAATGTCTCGGGCTTATATCTTAATCATTTAAATAAAAATGTGTGAATTTGGATTCTGTAATTAGTACATCCAATTATGGGCCAGGGCAGTTGTAGCATTTGGTTCACTTGTGTGTTCTGTCTGTCTGTCAATCTATTATCGACAACTACTTGATTTGGATTGGATTTATATATTTAATAATAAAACTGGAACATGAATCAGAGAAAAAAATACCTGCAGTGAAGCAGTACTTTGGCTCTGAATTTGGCAAATTGTGCGGAGCCCTATCCGATGCCGTGCAATACGCACGGCGCGGTAAAGCAATTGCTTCATTCTGTCTGTCTGGCAGTCAACAAAATTTAAAATCATACTAAACAGGAAGTCTTACTGTTTCGGGAATGTCATAAAGGACACAAATAAGAGGTTACAAAAGAACTCTGCTGTCTCTCTCTCTCTGTCTGTCTCTGTCTGTTCTCTCTTCTCTGTCTGTCTTCTGTCTCTCTCTCCTCTCTCTGCCTCGCCTCTGCTCTGCCTTCTGCTTGCCTCTGCCTCTGCCTCTCCCTCTCTCTCTTGTAAGCAGCACAAGGCTGCTGGTTGCATCACGGGTGTGGGTGCAACAGTACCACTGAGGCAAATGCCCCCTGTTGGTTCGGCAGGATTTTGCAATTTGTTCATGGTGCCGGCGAAGGCTTGCCCTACTCTTTGTGAAGGACACCTTTGGATTTCTAACGTCAATCAACTTACGACGGCAGAGGAGATTCCCATTTAACATCCATCCGAGGGACAGCTCAACATTGATGATCACCCAACGAATAACTAATTTGAGTTCAATAAGATGGTGTAAAATATGGAGGCATCAAATGGGGTGAATTTCCAAAGAAATGTTTTTTTTTTGAACAGCTTTAAAACTTTTATTTAACTTCATAAAGTTATATATTATAGTGCTGTAGAACCAGCAAATCGCCTTTTATTGCACTTAACCAAAAACCTTCAGTTTCACAGTCGTCGGACAAAATTTTACATCGTCTCAGCAACGAATCAAACTTGCACTCGTGTATCAAGGTGGGGGAACTTCGAGATTCTTATTCTTCTTCCAATAACTTTTTTCCAACAAAGTCCCATGTCCCTAAGGGTTGAAGAAAATATTGCAGTTTGGTGTTGTAAGTCATTGCAAGAGGAACAACATATCTACAGTCTATTTGTGAAATCCCATTACTGGTTTAAAACAAAAGCAACCCAAGGGCAGAATTGTGAGTAGTCTGTGCATCATTTTAATTACCCGCACACATGAAGTGAAAAGCTGAGTGAAGCAAATTGATTAATTTCCATACTGAACTCTCCTTTTGTGCATCGTACGAATCGTAATGCCTAACAAAAGAGAAGGGTGAGATTTTGCTAAGCTTCTTTCCCACAACTTGTTTATGAACTTGTCATGTATTAGCTTTCTTTATTCACAATATACAGTAAATGTCACAAACAAAAATGTGTTGGCCCTGTTATACTTCGTCTGAAACCTCTGGTTCAATGTGGGGAACGCAAGTTCAACTACCATATACAATTATATGCTTTGCCATGTAATTCATGTAAATGCAGATTGATAGTCTACAATCGTATTTGTTCCTGATAGTGATATGTGTTCACATTCTAAGTCTTCATCAACCGTCCAAACTTCATGAGATATTAAAATATATAAGTTTCAATATTTCACTTTCACAGATACAGTTGGTACTTAGCTTTTTTCCAGAACAAAAACTTATTCCACATAAAGGCTAATACTGTGTCACGCTCTAAAGGTGGAATTTGGGTTTCTGTAAAGAATGATGTGTTCAATAGTTTTTGTTTTAATAATGTATCACTCAGCATCTGCATCTGAAATTGCTTTAACGCCCTTATTTGCCTCCTTTCTCACCACCCCCATGTTGTTTTCTCTCTTGTTTTTTTTTCACATCACAGCTGCTCCTTACTAGTTAGTAAATCCACCACAGTGTGAGTCAACTCGTTGAACAAGGCCAAAGTACGTCGATGTGTGCCGTGTGGGGGGCAGGCCCCTCACAGATTCCGCGGATGAGAAAATGGCACACCTGTTGAGGGTACACTCATGATTCTTAAGCCTAGAGATGTTCCATGTTCATTCTGTTTCCTGTGGTTTTTGTATGTGTGTGTGTACACCCACACACACTTATATATATATGTATATATATAATATATATATATGTATATATATGTGGTATGTGTGTGTGTGTATGTATGTATCGGTTATATATATTTATAGTATAATATATATAATATATATATATATATATATATATATATTACATATAATATGTGCGTGTATTGTTATGAGCACCGAAATATATATAGTAATATATATGCATAAATAAATATATATAGCTATTTAATAAATATGTATGCATGTATGTATATATATATATATATATATATATACTGTTACAGCTGTGGAAATTCGCAAACCACGCAATTCAGGTCGCGGTAGGTGAGGTATTTCTGAAGTACGTGTATAGTTTAGCCCCAAACCCGTTTGTTTAGAGGGAATTAATGTGATTCATATCGGGCTGGGCACTTTGAGTCCAGTCGTTTTTTCTGTTCTTTCTTTATTTTTGAACCAACGTCAACGTCAACCCACAACTCACGCCATCCCCACCACAGCGCGACCGCGCTGGTCGGCCGCGCCGCCTCCGGCCATCTGCGCGACTGCATGCTTCGCCATCCAGCCATTTCTCCGCGCTCGGTGTGGGGGAGTGCGATCCGAGCCGGGGTCAAGGTGAGAAAGGTGGGGGCCACTTTTTTGGGGGAATATTCCCTGGCCCGAGCAAGATAAACTTTCCTCGCCCCCGCACGACTGCGCGGGGAAGGGGGGAACGAGAGGGCACGCCCACTTTTCGGGAAGCCCTCTCGAAGGAGGGTGGAGCGCGAAACGGGGGCGGAGTGGAAGGGCGGAGCCCGCACTATATAAGACGGCCACGGCCGGGTTGAAGAAGTCTCGGTCTTTTTACCCCTTCGTCGTGGAACTGGTTGGGTTTGGAGCTGTTGGAGGGAGTCCGCGGTTGGTCGGTTGCTCCCTCGTCTCGGGTTGAAGAGTCCATCACCTGGGTCGAGCCCCGCGGAGCTCGTTAAAGTCGAGGCTGTTTTTTTCCGTCGTCGAAGTCGGCAGTGGAGGACGGCGGACGGAGACGGAGCTCGGAGTTTTGAGGTCGTGGGAAGAAGTGACTCGTCGGCCGCACAAGGGAATCCTTTCTGTTCTTTTCGGGTTTTTTTGTGTGGAAGCTTGCTGTTGGCACGCGCGTCTGTTGAGTAGACCTGTTAAGTGTTGCCCATGTGTCGGTCTTAGTCCGGTGTTAACTCTGCGTCGTCGTTGCTTTGGTTTTATTTGGATTATATGTGCATTTCTGACTGTTTTGGCTGTAAATACATGCTGTATATGGTGTGCTATCCGTGTGTGTGGAATAATGTGCTGTGTGTGAATTGTTCCGCCGTTTCGCTGCGTCCCTTTCCTTTGTTTGGGTCTCCATCTTTGCTTCACGTAACCGGGTTCGTCGTGGCTCAATACGCCGATAATTTAATCTGAACCGTCAAGGTCGACGATAACTCCGCTCGGTTATCCCTGTAGCCCGGAACGAGCCGCTTAAGCGGTTCGTGTCCGGAGGTCGACCTGTGGCGTGGTTACAACCCTCGGTAGGTTACCGTGGAGTACTTAGGTTATCGAGCTTTCGGCGATTCACCCTATTTCGCGCGGGTAGAATGCGGACTGGGCTTTGTGGTGAGGTTAAACCGCCCACCCGTGACTAGCTCCTTGGGATAGTTCGCAGAGGGTCACGACTGAATTGTCGCGTCAGGTGGGCGAGAACGTGCCGCGATTCGAGTCACGTGGCCGTTCGCACGCTGGCGGCAGCGAATTCGCAACAATACATTATATATGTATATGTATAGCTATTTGTAAAATGTGTGTGTGTATATATATATATAGTATATATATCTCCTTCTTCTTTCCGGCTGCTCCCGTTGGGGGGGTGCCACAGCGGATCATCGTTATGATCCCGCATAATGCTTTGGCACAGTTTTACGCCGGATTGCCTTCCTGACGCAACCCTGGTCGCCTTCTTATGACACAGGGATATGGTAAACCTATTCTAACCGGGGCATACACTGGGCCCAGTACACTGGTAACTTCACTCGCGACCTCGGAAGGATGACAGGCTGAGTCAACCTTCCTGGTGTGTATAATTCAAGCGGCCAACGGGGCTTGAACTCACGGACCTTTTGGATCCCAAGCCGCTACCCCTAACCACTACGCCAACACGAGGCTATATATCATATATATATATATGATATTTATTTATACATGATATATTATATACATATTTAAATAAAATAGCTTATATATATATATAATGTTAATGCAACATATATCCATCATATAAATATATATATGCATATTTATACATATATACACAAACAGTATATATATTAATACGTTATTTAAAAATTTAATTTTTTTTGTTTTTTAAAAAAATTTATATTTTTTAAACAAAATGGGTTTTGAAAAAAATCACAACAAACGCACATTTCCAATAAACAAATTTTCAAACTTGAGGACATCACATTTGAGATTTTTTTTGTTTGTTTTTAAACCAATGACCAACTGTTGGTATACTTGGCCTATTCACATGTCATGCTTTGCTTTCAGGAATGCCGGAAAGTAATGTAAAGGTAGACTAGAGACACCATCGAGTTCCATGATCTAACCTGAAGGCTCCAACTGGTGTTTATCAGTGCGAGCCTCAAACAGGCACGGATCTTGTTGCCCAATGCTTTCATAAATGGTGCTGGGTTGAGTATTGTGCAAATGATGTCTGAACTGTCCTATATATATATAAATATATATATATATATATATATATATATATATATATATATATATATATATATATATAATTATATATATAATATATATATATATAATATATATGTCGGAGTGTCTGTGATTTGAATGTTGTTAATAACGCAGATAGATGACGAGGATGGTTTCAAATTGAAAAGGAAACGTCCACCGAATGAACATTGTCCAAAAATTGCAAGTGGGACCAAAATTGTCCCTATGTTACGGTGTAGTGAGTCAGACGGCACTTGGAAAGAACAAATTTGAAGGCCTTGTCAGAGTCACTTCATCTTTTGATGCCATTCAATTATTGTGTTGGTGGAATAAGCCTTTTGCCTATTTGTGTTTTCTCGCACTAACCAAACCTGTTTTATACCAAAACTAAGAACTTTACTTTTATACATATAGTCCTCGTTGAAAATCGCGGTCGGATGCATTGAAGCCTGTGATCTTCGAAGAATGCAAGATACTGTACTGATAAAGTAAGACATGCTTTCCTGCGATTTTTAAAGGAATTTTGTTTCAAGATTGCATTTGGCCAAGTTTAACTCTTCAAGACAACAAATAAAACCTGAGGTTAATATATTGAGGCTGAGACCGGTTTGTTTTCCATCATGAGAATAATCTTGGCAGGGAAGGGTCTAATATAAGTGTGTTAGAATGAAAGGACATTGACACTCCTCGCTCTCCCCTGTTTTCCCATGATATTTCCCCATCCCTCTCCTCCCCTTAATCATCTCTCTCTCAAACCTCCTACGTTTATATCTCTCCAATTCTTTCTCACTCCCCAACGCTTAGCAACTGCCCCACAACCTCCTTGACGCCATCATCATCTCCACCTATCTTCCTTTTCTCGTTTCGGTTTTCTCCACCGCCATTCTGTGAGTGTGAAATCGAATGTAAGATATTCCTATATTATGAAAAAGGGAATAGAGGGGCTTCGTCACAAACTTTGGCTATTTTTACTCTGCCACAAGGTGATGGAGGATATGATTTCACACCTGTTCTGTCTGTGCTGTTTGTCTGTCTGTGAGCAGCATATCTCAAAACATGGATAGATTCGGTCGGAGCGACACTTGGTGGTAATGTTGGTTTGTGACGAGCGCGAATTGATTCAATGTTGTTGAAGCATCCAGATCCGATATGTCTGAATTATTTTAATTTTAGCGAGGTGAAGGTAGCCAGCCCGGTCTCGCGGAGCCTCTGCGGTCTACACGGCTCCGTGTCAATAAAGGGGTCCAGGGGGTCCAGACCCCAAGGGGTCCAGTCTGCCCCTCGTCTGTCCTGGGG
>CM068961.1:11319424-11333696 GCA_035128595.1 Eptatretus atami | reverse complement strand
CTTTTGAATGAACGTTGTGGCGCCTTGTCTGCTAAGTAGAACTGTTAAGTGTGTACATAATAAATAGACTGTCGTAGCTCTTTGTCTTGCACGTGTCTTGTCCGTACCCCCATTCATTGCATGATTGTATACGTGCATGTTTGGTTGTGAAATAAATGTGCTTGTTTAAAGTCACCCGTTCGTTGCGTCCTTTCCCTAATCGAACTGCCATATTGCACTCGGAATTAGTTGGTTTTAAATAGCCGGTAAAGCATCGGGTCCAACGGGACTGCGCGATAACACCCTGCTCGGTTATCCCAAACGGAGCGAGCTGCATTAAGTGGCTCGTGTCCCAGCGGCCCCGTTGAGTACAGTCTCTCGGTAGTCTGCCCGCGCGAATAATTAGGTATATCGACAATTCGGCGATTGACCCTGTCGTGCGTGGCTGGAATATTCATTAGGCTGTGGTGTGCTTAAAAACACACCCGTGGCTGGTTTCCGGCGTTGATCCGGGAAAGCCCGACCTGGATGTCCGTTCGGTGGGCGAGACGGCCGCCATTGGCTAAACGCGGTCGCTCGAATGCCGGCGGCGGAAATCCTAACATTATATATATATATATATATATATATATATATATATATCCATCCATTGGGACCATAAGAAGGTGCTGCCTGAGCAGTCTCCTGGGCTATTGGGCAGAATCCTGGACATGTCGCCACTCCGACACAGGATAATCGCTGAGTGGGCAGGAATTTGGAATTTGGTGAGGGAGCCAGTGATACCTCACCTTCTGTTCACAACGAACACCGTGGAATCTTTAATGTCCACCAACTAATTCTGGCAGATGTGACGCCCGGTTTAATGTCCATCTGAGGGACGGCACATACATTGATTAACCACCCTGCCCGTGAAACACCAGGATGACAGTTTATAGCTGGGTTGAGATTCGAACCCAGGCTGGACAGCTGAAAGCGAGTGTGCGTTCCTCTCGGCCATCCTGCCGTGGAGTGGGGATGCATTGCGTTGTTGCCACTGAAAAGATTTTTAATTCTCTCTTGAACCCGTAGAACTCTTGGCTCATTCTAATCCTCTCATTTATTTTTGCCTTCCAAACTCTGTGGATTTCCCAACGAAGAACTTTGAGGTGCTGTTGTCACGCCTGCCGCTCACACCGCGGGAGCTTTCACCTGCTTTAAAATTATTTTTCTTGCACTCATTGAAGTTACACTTCAGGCATATTCATTAATCTTTTCTTCCCTCAATATAATTGTCAGAAGAGGTATCAATAAATAAGAAGAGGTATCAATAAATCTGTCTGTGAGGTGGTCCGTAGCCATCCTAAAACGTCAGTACGTCTGCGTTACCAAATCAACCGATGATTCATGGGAGTAGTTAACTATCTTGAACGTTTCGTGAGGTACAATCTCAGTAGGGCTTATTGTCCCAGGCTCAATTGCAAGACTCATGCAAGTACAATAAGGTCACTGTTGGAGTACCTGGTGATTCATCTAATCTGCTTTCTGGGAAATTACATTGGTGACGATATTTCTGAAGACAATTCAGACTTATCAGGCAGTACGGTAAGTCTGGAAGGATGGCTGTAGGGGAATGTGCACTTGCTTCTGAGCTGTCCAGCCTTGGAATTAGGATCGCGACCCAGCTATAAACTGTCACCCTTGTCTTTTAAAGGCAGGTTGAGGTATCAACGTGTGTGTCCATCCATCGGATGGACGTTTAACTGGGTGTCCAATCTGCTAGCATTACGTGGTGGAAGTTATAGATCTTAAGTTGTCTTTTGCAAAGAGTAGGTGAGTTGTCACCAGTCTCAGTGACGTAATGGATAGAGCGTCCACTCTGAGTCTGTGAGGTCTGTGGTTCCAGCCATGGCTAAGTCACACCAAAGACTTAAAAAAGATTATGTGCTGATTCATTGCTTGACACCCAGCATTTAAAAAGAATATAGCACAGAGAAATAACCACAAGTTAGTAAAAACAGCACAGGCTTTGATGGTAATAATGGCCTCCAACCTGCGTCAAAGTTCCTTGTAAGGGAACTCATGTTCTTACCTCCACTAACGAAGGTGGACGGAGGTTATGTTTTTGCACCCCTGTCTGTTTGACTGTCTGTTTGTTACTGTTGGGTGTGACAAAGACAAACTGATTCGATTTAGGTTCAGGTCCGAATCCAGATCCAGTCTGTCGGTGGGATACAAAATGTAAACTGTTCAACTTGGCGTAGGTATGCGCTCTACCGAGTGCCATACTAGTTGATATTATTATCACCGGCACCCTGAACAAATTACAAATTCAGACCACCTTCATTCGACCATTCAAGCTTGGAAAGCCCATTTGTGAAATACCTGGGGCCAAAAACGTTCTCTGGCAGACCCCATAAAAAAGTGCGAATAATTGTGGCCATTGTGGTAGTCGTAGTAGTAGTTAATATGGCAGAACAAGTTGGAAGTAATAAAGGGGAAAATGAAGGTAAAGGAGAGGGGAAGATTCAATCCTCAGCGCACAATAAATTCCATGTCAATTTAAACTCAACGTACAGTCCTTCTGCAATGCATTCAAGCTCGAGAACTGATCCACGAAGTGCCATCACGTTGCTGCGAGTTCCACGAGGTGATAGAAAGGTTGGTGCTCGGTTACCCAAAGGAGAATCTGAAGACAGCAAAAGAAAAAGGATTGGAGAGCTGGACCAATATGTTCGTGTCAATACACCCGCTGCATCGACTCCATACTTGGAAATGAATGTCAAACACCATCAATGCAAAAACTACCACAACTATTGACTCGCCCCTTTGTCCTCATTCGCAGTTCTAATAAATTGTTCCGCCACAGCAGTGGTAAACCTTTGGAAAAAGAATAATCTCAAATACTTATGTAACAAGGAAATTAACTCGACTAGAAAAAGTTGAGAAATATAAAGTAAACGTGTTTTATTATAATATTGAGAAAAAGAAAACAAAAATTTCATTTCACATCGGCCAACATTTATTTTCTGAGAAATCAAACTTTGTTCCTTCCGCAAAACTTTGCAGAAAACAATGATTCATATTAACTGGTGTAAGGGATCAATTGTATTACGATTGATGAATTCGACAGAATTTTTGAATTACCTCCACCAATTACCAAGGTGGACGGAGCTTATGTTTTCACCACTGTTTGTCTGTCTGTTTGTCTGTGAGCACAATATATCAAAAGGTTGTTGACGGGTTCGGTGTATAATCAGGACGAATTGATTAGATTTTGGTTCAGGTCCGGATTCAAATCCGGTCTATCAGTGGGATACAACATACGGCATAAACTGTTCAACCTGGCGGAGGTATGTGCTCTAAGAGTGCCCTTCTAGTTTATTAAAGAGACAACAGGCTATCTATAGTGCATAGTATTATACACTCATGTAAGGGAGATTAATAGGGAGATGAAGTTAGAAGGAGAGCCAAAGAAGGAAATTGGTGGTGCCGGGAGGAGGGGGGGAGCGTGGGCAGAGGAGTGGAGTGTGTGTAGAAAGAGGGAAAGGATGTGGAGTGGAAGGAGAGACAAATCCTCATACTTTTGCATTTTCAATATGTCGATTTAACACACATTAATTATTATTTTGTTCCACCTTTCATATCCTCTTGCATCCTCTTTTGTCCCTTAACAAACCTGCACCACAAAAGATTATCATCTGAGCGACGTTCGCATTCCCGCAATGTCCGTCATGTGATGAGAAGCTGCTCTTCACACCATGACAACTATCTGAACAAACCTCCTTCGTAAACCCATTTTGTCTGCCCCGTTGCGCCAAATTACTTCAACAATATTTCTGGAATTTTATTTGAGCACATAGGGGTCACCAAACTAGAGAAAAGCAACGAACAACACGAACTCCCAAGTACAGTCAAATGAACATGGTCTTTGAAAAAAAAAATAAAAAAAAAAACGATTCCTCGAGAGTATCCACATTTCATCAAAACTCGATAAAGTGCTTGGCTGAGCAGAACATCAGACAAATTAAATATTACGTTCCTTTGGGGTTTCATGGAAAGAACGAGAAAGAAACGGAAATTGGCAAATTGGCGAATTGGCAACGTTCCTCCCCTATACAAGTGAAATGGCCTCGACGACTGGGTAAGACCGGGCGTGCATCCTGTGGGAGATAAGAACACTTTTGGGGAAACTCACCACGCTCTAGACCGGAGACATTGGATGGATCTGTATCATTGACGCTTTCAACTGAAAAGTAAATGAAAAAAAACAACATGCAATGAAAATGTACAAAGCAACTAAAAGATAAATGAAGCACGTGACATATAAGCTGAAACAACAACAAATGGAACAAATGGAACAAATGGAACAAATGGAACAAATGGAACAAATGGAACAAATGGAACAAATGGAACGATGGAAAAATCTTTTTTTTTTTTAAACTGAATACGAGTGAAGCATCAATTTAGAACCAATTTAAAGGCAATGCCTTTAAACTTACAGCGGCAGTAACTGAATTGACACAACTAGCATCCGAGCCAAGTGGATTTAAAATGAATCAGGCGTGCACTAACCATGTTAAGAGTATCAAATATTGACTTCATCCAGTATATCTTATTACAGTGGCGTATACACTATAAACAAATTGACGAGGTGCTTCTCATGTCACATGTGAATGGCCTTCTTCGGATACGAATGGGCAAGTGACATATTTTGTGACATTCCGTGTGACGATGCAAAAGTGCATGCACCGCGTGTACATGTCACCTATCAATGCACGGATTCTCTTTCAAACCTAGCGGAGCCCGAGAGGTTTAAATAAGCCATACAGTTAAATTAAATTAATTACACACACACACACACACACACACACACACACACACACACACACACACACACACACACACACTTTAGCACTTCTCAAATCTTTCTTGTTTTTATCATTTCATGGATAAATGATGACATGATCACCACTTACAACCCAAATCAGCGTTTTAAATTACAGCGTGGTTTGCAGGGACCCACCCAGCAATGGTTGTTCGTTGTTGTTTCAGGTAAGAATGCGGCTGAACTTGGTCAGCACCAACAACAAACACGATTTCACAAAATCTATCGTGATGCCATGGAACATGCGCGGCTATGATCTCCAGCACGTAAGCCTCAGGTGAAAACGCTTCAAGCCAAGGAGACGGGTGCAGAAGTCATTGGAGCTTTGCAACATCTCCCCCCCACAACAAAAACAACAACAAAATCAGTGCGGTGGGGCATCATTAAAGTTGAACATGTCAAAGACAGTTCAGAGGAATTTGAAAGAAGTGAAGCTGCATTTATAAGCGAGTGCGACAAAAAGCACTTTCCGGGGTTCCCATGATGCACGAGAATAGTCATCCAAGACAAAGGCAGACGCATTGAACAAAACATACAAACTTTAAAATCACTTAATAGCTTAAAAATAAATGCAAAACCCTGTTCTCAGTTTAGCGTATTTTTCACTGAAATCCATGACCTCGTCGTCATCATACTAAAATACACAATTTGCTGTCTGTCTGTCTGTCTGTCTGTCTGTCTGTCTGTCTGTCTGTCCCGAAGGACGAGTTGTTGTCGCGAAAAGAATTAGAAATGGGAGACCAGTCTGGAAGTTTGATGCTGGTTGAAGTCCCTGCAGTCGGCCTGAGTGAAATGCCAGACTCGTCGGTGCTGAGGTGGTTTCCAATTAACAGCCAGAGAGATGTCTACTTTACAAGCATGGATCAGATGAACCACTTGGAGCAGAAGAACAACAGCAGACATTTTCAGAAATTGGTCAAATTTGAAGTTTGCATATGTAATATTTATAGGCTTTCTATGCTGAGGTGTCATACAATTGCCACTCAATGAAACAAATTAGAATGCACAGTAATGAGTTTTTCTTTTATCTTCAGCAAAAAATATTCTTTGAACAAGAGATTGAAGTAACATTAAATAACTAGAAGGGCACTCGTAGAGCGCATATTCCGCAACGCAATGCCTGATCCACGAGAACATATCGGCCCAATTACATGTTGAAATATCATGTTATACAACACTATATCGTTTTGGCCTGCTCTCAATGGTGAAGAATCACTTTAAAAATTAACAATTCTCGTATCCAGATCGGATTCGATCTTCACCAGATCGAATCAATTCTCCTTGCCACACACCCAACTGGTCCACCAGTTTCATCCGAATCCGTCCACAACTTTTGAGATATCGTGCTATGTATCGTTTTTGGCCCGATCTCTCAAATGCAAAGAATCACTTGAAAATTCTAGTCGTCGGAACCGGATCCGGATCTTCACCAATATATAATCAGTTCGTCCTTGTCACACACTGAACCTGTCCACAAATTTCATCCAGACCGTATACAACTTTTTTAAGATATCCTGTACACAAACAGACAAATGAAATTGCTCGTTGAGCAAGAATCCGGAATAACTTTGTCATATCTTCATGATCTCTGAAAAAAACAAAAACCTGGAAATCAATTCGGTTCTTGTAAGTCGAAGTGCTACTGTTTAATGAGTTATAGCACTTAGTTTGGTCATGATTCAAACTTGAATCAATCGGACTTGAAATGGCGGTTTGATCGCAATTTGAAATTTTTGACCCGACGCCCCTGACATTCGACCCGACCGCTAAGAAGGTGTTGGTGTACACCCCAATGAACATATGGTTGGATGTAGATTGGAAGATGCACATTTGGATTGGTTGAAGTCGATACGACCATTTAGCGACGTTATTGCGAAAATAAGAATTTCGGCTTTTCGGTGACCTTGACCTTTGTGTGACCTAGTTCACCAAAAACGACAAGTGTCTAAGTTGACCATGGCCGACGTCTGTACCCAGTTTTGGTCATGATCGCTGAAAATGTGTGGCTGCTTACAGGGTAAACAAAACAACAAACAAACAGACAGACAGACAGACACAGACAGAATGACACACACAACCGACCAACATAATTGCCGAAATCTGAAGGATTCCGGCAAGTAACAAACAAATGGACAGAGAAACAGAAAGAGATGAAAACGTAATGTCCTTCACCTTCGGTGGCAGAGGTAATTAACACAGGATTCGGTTTCTTATTTGTTTTTATTTTTTTTCATCCAGAGGTTGACAGTGTACTGTCAGTACAAAAAGCTGTTGGAGATAATAAGTGATGTAGAGCTGTTAGAGATTGGAATTTCTTTCATATTTTGTGAAAACATCTCATGTTCGTGAAATTGACATGTTTGGATTGGCTGTTGTGGTGTTTGTGTCTGAACCGCAGACTCACGATGCAAGAAATTCTCACATTACCATACATGTTTGTCCGTCGTTGACTAATCTCCGTGTAATCATGAAAAGTACACTTATCTCAACTAATGTACGTTCTGTATGTGATTTATGTTCAAGCTCCACCATGAGCCTTAGATCAACGGCCGTTGCAAATCGATAAATAATAACAATCCTTCCAGCAAGAAGAGTTATCCACAATAGACAGCATCAAATAAGCCAGACAATGAAACATTTACAAATGAGGTTTAGATCAAAGCGCGCACTTCGACAGTGACAGTTGTGAATGTTGTGCGTGCTCAGGAAGTTTGAAGCTTGGCACATAATGACGCCCTCGTCTGCCTCCGTCACATTTGCAATGCGAAGGTCTGTTGAAGTTGCGGAATCTCTGCACGGCTCCAGGAATCTCTGCACCCTCCTTGAACCACTGGATGTGAGGTGTCGGCCTGTCCAGTTACACCAGCACCGGATGTTATTATTGCTGCACAATTTGGTTCTTAACAATGAGAGGATTGATAAACTCTGATAAAACTTTAACATTTTCATTAAGTACAAACTAACATCCATTTACCATTAAAGCTTTGCATTTAAAACATATGTAACACACATCCTTTAATATATATATATATATATATATATATATATATATATATATATATATATATATATATATATATATATATTGTTACGGATTTCAGAATCCGGTCTGATGAATGCATCCACAACATCCAGGTCCTGAGACAGTTATTTTCCTTGATGCATGTTCAGATTAGCCCCCATCCCCATGTCTAATGGGATTTTAAATGTGATGCGTTGAGAAGGGTAAAGAATAGATCCTCTCTCTCTTATGGGAAGCTTTTTTCTTTACGACAGATACGTTCACACACGTTCTTTCACGAGCTCTGAAGCCCGTCCTCATTTTTCCTCAGCAACATTCTTTCGCGAGCTCCGACGCCCGCCATTTTTTGAGAGCGCACGGGTCGTCATGGTAACCGTGCCCCAGTGGGCGGGTGAGCTTGGGCGGACGGCACCCGCGGAGACGGCCCGGGGATATAAAAACGAGCGAGAGAAAGCGGAGGACGTTCTGTGAGGAAAGACGTTCTGAGATATAAAAAAGTGAGAAAAAGCAAAAGAGGGAGTTCTGAAGAGAAAGAGATACGGAAGAGAAAAAGTGAGGAGAGGAAAAGCGAAAGGAGAGAGGAAAATGGGCGAGAGAAGCGACCAAGAAGCGGGTGTCTGACCAGCTCCAACGAGACAATTCGCCCTTCCAGTGCTTCAGCAAGCGAGCGTGTTGGTGAGTGTGTGGTGCGCGTGTGGGTGTGAGCAGCGCCGCAACAAGTGAGGCACGGGTCGATCACAACAACACCAGATCTAACCCGCGACGGACGATCTCGGTGCCTCAGACTTCGACTAGGGTTCAAGGCTGCCCTGCGAGAGGAGCACGGCAAAGCTGGGTGATGGCGACGGACGTGACACGAACACACGCATTTTCAGGACGTTTTCGCTTCACGGATGACTTTCTGGTGAGTGAGACGATTCTTCCCTCTCCTCCCCTGAATGATCTGCTGGGTTCCCTTGTCTGTGTTTAGCTGTAAGTAAGTCAACCCCCGATAAGCATCTGCTCTTTGTCTCTTTCGTGGCATTTTGATTGATTTTGCTTTGAAATTCATTCTTATTTACGTCAGAAAATAAAAGGTTCTTTTTATTTATTTATTTTATTATTAATAAATTATTTGTCGATTTCCAACCTGTCCGTGTTTGTCCTTTCCTTCCATTGGTCTAGCATTGTCCGAACCGACATAGACTGGGAGTAATTACCACAGATTTGACCAAAAAATCGTCGGCACGCACCAGCGGTTAAAACGCTCGGCGCCCTTATTAAAATCTAATCAGATAACATTGGTGCTTTGCTGAGGGCACGCTCCCCGCTCAGGTAACCACGTGACCTCTAATTAAACGGAATAATTAGACGGCGGATACTGGAACTTGTGGTTGACTGGGTGACGTTTGTGGTTTTAAAAACAACCCACCGTACCGCAACGTTAATTGTGAGCGGTGGCCCAGGTCTGGCTCTTCTGAGGACAACCGGGGATTAATCCCCTGAGTGACAAGCTGGTGTCTCGGTATCCGTGGCCACAACAATATATATACATATATATATATATATATATATATATGTATATATATTGTTACGGCTGTGGAAATTCGCAGAGCACCATATAGGTCCTTAGATCATTATGCCGATAAGTCTGTTCAGATAGATTTCCCCACCTGTTGTCTAATGGGAATTATTCGTGTGATCAGGGCTGTGATCTCTTAATTAGCCGTTTTTCTTACTATCGTTATTTTGGACCAACTGCTTCACAACAACCACCGCCACCACCAACACCTTCTCCACCACGCCTTCACACACACCTTAACCACAAGCACCCACCACACCACCCTCACGACCACCACAAAACGCCAGCCACGCGACCATTACAACAGCCACCGTAACCACCACCACGTTGCCACCTCAGCAGGATTGCGAGAAGCCTGACATTCGTCGGGAGAGAACGGACGACGGCCTCACCTCTCCCCCCCCAATGAGAAGCACGTGCGGAAGAGATGCGGGGAGCAGTGATAAACCAAAAGAGCCGAGCCGATCTCTCCTGGAATTTTCCCCGCGCGCCGCGAAGGGAGGGCGAAGTGCCGTGGAGATAAAAGGGCACGCAGAACGAAAGGTCGCTCTCGGAGTGGGTCGCGCTCTGTGTCTCCTGAGTCTCTCTGTCTGCGGTCGAAGTCTGGAGGTCGTGGTCGCTCGCTCTCTGAGTCGGTCGCCTCTACCTGGGTCTCTCTCTCACTCACGGTCGCTCTCTGAGTCGTCGGCTGCGGAGGTTGCGGAGGCGTGTGAAAGGAGGAGAGCGCAGCGGAGCCAAGGCGCGTGGCCTGCCGAGCCGTGCCTTACCGTGGGTCGTGGAGACGGGACGTCGCGGGTCGCCCAGCGAGGTGAAGGTAGCCAGCCGCGTCTCGCGGAGCCTCTGCGGTCTACACGGCTCCGTGTCAATAAGGTCCAGGGGTCCAGACCCAAGGGGTCCAGTCTGCCCTCGTCTGTCCTGGGGTTTTCTTTGCTTTTGAATGAACGTTGTGGCCTTGTCTGCTAAGTAGAACTGTTAAGGTACATAATAAATAGACTGTCGTAGCTCTTTGTCTTGCACGTGTCTTGTCCGTACCCCCATTCATTGCATGATTGTATACGTGCATGTTTGGTTGTGAAATAAATGTGCTTGTTTAAATGTCACCCGTTCGTTGCGTCCTTTCCCTAATCGAACTGCCATATTGCACTCGGAATATAGTTGTTTTTAAATAGCCGGTAAAGCGATCGGGTCCAACGGGACTGCGCGATAACACCCTGCTCGGTTATCCCAAAACGGAGCGAGCTGCATTAAGTGGCTCGTGTCCCAGCGGCCCCGTTGAGGTACAGTCTCTCGGTAGTCTGCCCCGCGAATAATTAGGTATATCGACAATTCGGCGATTGACCCTGTCGTGCGTGGCTGGAATATTCATTAGGCTGTGGTGTGCTTAAAAACACACCCGTGGCTGGTTTCCGGCGTTGATCCGGAAAGCCGCGACTGGATTGTCCGTTCGGTGGGCGAGACGGCCGCCATTGCTAAACGCGGTCGCTCGAATGCCGGCGGGCGGAAATCCGTAACAATATATATATATATATATATATATAATTATATATATATATATATATCCATCCATTGGGACCATAAGAAGGTGCTGCCTGAGCAGTCTCCTGGGCTATTGGGCAGAATCCTGGACATGTCGCCACTCCGACACAGGATAATCGCTGAGTGGCAGGAATTTGGAATTTGGTGAGGGAGCCAGTGATACCTCACCTTCTGTTCACAACGAACACCGTGGAATCTTTAAGTCCACCAACTAATTCTGGCAGTATGGACGCCCGGTTTAATGTCCATCTGAGGGACGGCACATACATTGATTAACCACCCTGCCGTGAAACACCAGGATGACAGTTTATAGCTGGGTTGAGATTCGAACCCAGGCTGGACAGCTGAAAGCGAGTGTGCGTTCCTCTCGGCCATCCTGCCGTGGAGTGGGGATGCATTGCGTTGTTGCCACTGAAAAGATTTTTAATTATCTCTTGAACCGTAGAACTCTGGCTCATTCTAATCCTCTCATTTATTTTTGCCTTCCAAACTCTGTGGATTTCCCAACGAAGAACTTTGAGGTGCTGTTGTCACGCCTGCCGCTCACACCGCGGGAGCTTTCACCTGCTTTAAAATTATTTTTCTTGCACTCATTGAAGTTACACTTCAGGCATATTCATTAATCTTTTCTTCCCTCAATATAATTGTCAGAAGAGGTATCAATAAATAAGAAGAAGTATCAATAAATCTGTCTGTGAGGTGGTCCGTAGCCATCCTAAAACGTCAGTACGTCTGCGTTACCAAATCAACCGATGATTCATGGGAGTAGTTAACTATCTTGAACGTTTCGTGAGGTACAATCTCAGTAGGGCTTATTGTCCCAGGCTCAATTGCAAGACTCATGCAAGTACAATAAGGTCACTGTTGGAGTACCTGGTGATTCATCTAATCTGCTTTCTGGGAAATTACATTGGTGACGATATTTCTGAAGACAATTCAGACTTATCGGCAGTACGGTAGGTCTGGAAGATGGCTGTAGGGGAATGTGCACTTGCTTCTGAGCTGTCCAGCCTTGGAATTAGGATCGCGACCCAGCTATAAACTGTCACCCTTGTCTTTTAAAGGCAGGTTGAGGTATCAACGTGTGTGTCCATCCATCGGATGGACGTTTAACTGGGTGTCCAATCTGCTAGCATTACATGGTGGAAGTTATAGATCTTAAGTTGTCTTTTGCAAAGAGTAGGTGAGTTGTCACCAGTCTCAGTGACGTAATGGATAGAGCGTCCACTCTGAGTCTGTGAGGTAGGGTTCCAGCCATGGCTAAGTCACACTAAAGACTTAAAAAAAGATTATGTGCTGATTCATTGCTTGACACCAGCATTAAAAAGAATATAGCACAGAGAAATAACCACAAGTTAGTAAAAACAGCACAGGCTTTGATGGTAATAATGGCCTCCAACCTGCGTCAAAGTTCCTTGTAAGGGAACTCATGTTCTTACCTCCACTAACGAAGGTGGACGGAGGTTATGTTTTTGCACCCCTGTCTGTTTGACTGTCTGTTTGTTACTGTTGGGTGTGACAAAGACAAACTGATTCGATTTTGGTTCAGGTCCGAATCCAGATCCAGTCTGTCGGTGGGATACAAAATGTAAACTGTTCAACTTGCGTAGGTATGCGCTCTACCGAGTGCCATACTAGTTGATATTATTATCACCGGCACCCTGAACAAATTACAAATTCCGACCACCTTCATTCGACCATTCAAGCTTGGAAAGCCCATTTGTGAAATACCTGGGGCCAAAAACGTTCTCTGGCAGACCCCATAAAAAAGTGCGAATAATTGTGGCCATTGTGGTAGTCGTAGTCGTAGTTAATATGGCAGAACAAGTTGGAAGTAATAAAGGGGAAAATGAAGGTAAAGGAGAGGGGAAGATTCAATCCTCAGCGCACAATAAATTCCATGTCAATTTAAACTCAACGTACAGTCCTCTGCAATGCATTCAAGCTCGAGACTGATCACGAAGTGCCATCACGTTGCTGCGAGTTCCACGAGGTGATAGAAAGGTTGGTGCTCGGTTACCCAAAGGAGAATCTGAAGACAGCAAAAGAAAAAGGATTGGAGAGCTGGACCAATATGTTCGTGTCAATACACCCGCTGCATCGACTCCATACTTGGAAATGAATGTCAAACACCATCAATGCAAAAACTACCACAACTATTGACTCGCCCTTTGTCCTCATTCGCAGTTCTAATAAATTGTTCCGCCACAGCAGTGGTAAACCTTGGAAAAGAATAATCTCAAATACTTATGTAACAAGGAAATTAACTCGACGAGAAAAAGTTGAGAAATATAAAGTAAACGTATTTTATTATATTATATGAGAAAAAGAAAAAAAATTTCATTTCACATCGGCCAACATTTATTTTCTGAGAAATCAAACTTTGTTCCTTCCGCAAAACTTTGCAGAAAACAATGATTCATAGCAAGTTGTTTCAGGACAACTGCCTCACCACAAGCTTTAGTAAACCAAGGGCGGGAGGAAGGGTAGGACAACTGAAGACGAAAAGGGATAAATCTGTGCATGAGGGAGAGCAAGTTTCTTTGAAAGAATTCCCAGGAAGTTATGTTGAGAGAAATAGCGATAGAACCAGTCTATAATTTGAGGCTGTTGGAGACCCTGCCAGTCGGCTTGAGTGAAAACGCCAGACTCGTACGGCAGTGAGGTGGTTCTCTGATGACAGCCAGAGAGATGTCACTTTGACAAGACGTGTGTCAGAAAAACCGATGGACGAGGCAAGGAGCGCAATATTGTCAGGAAATTTGTCAAAATCAGACCAAAGAGATGAGTTACCATTGTTGAGATCCGCGGTCGAAGTTGACCGATTTGAGTCAGTCCCAAGAGTTGCAGAAAGCTTTTGCTGAGGGTACCATGACAGTGAGAGAGGTAACCACACCTCGCCAACTGCATGATGACAATTGAAGTCGCCACATAATGAGGAAGAGAGGAGTTTGAATGAGAAGATAGAAGTTGGTTCCATTGTTTTCGGATAGTGAGTTGTTAGATGGAGTCATCACTGTTAGTGGACGGTCGTCACATCTTTAACATGAGGTGGATGGAGGGAGCCGTAGCAGGGTATTCTGGGGGGTGGGGAGTGAGAGCGAGTGCATGGAGATGAGAATAGCGTCTTTGATGAAGAGAGCAGAAACTCCTCCACCAGGACGAGGCTCAGGTCTGTCATACCGGAGGAGGGAGTAACCGGGGAGAGATACATGGGAGTCCATGAAGATGGACTTACATCAGAAGATCCATGAAGATTACATCAGAAGATCCATGTTATCATTGGGAAGCTCAGAACTTGTATCATATT
>CM068961.1:11292474-11319414 GCA_035128595.1 Eptatretus atami | reverse complement strand
AGTGACATTTGAGCATATTGTTGATGACGCTCACAGTGTTCAGGTGTATATCCGTGTTACGATAGCTAATCGTGACACGTTTTTCCAAGGCCGCTTCTCATAACAACCTTCATGATAATAGCATAATATTAATGCTACGACAAAACAATATTAATACTTAGAATATGCTCCCTCTCCAAAGGGGTGTCAGTGGCAAATCCAGGGAGGTTTCCTGGTTGCCCAGAAATCCCCCTCTCCCAACAAAAAAATATTTACCATTACAGTGGCAACCCAGGGGTTCCTGGTCCACCCAGAACTCCTTCTAGTATGTCATATAGTTGCTAGTATGTATATAGGCACTACCATCACTCAGGTAGGTCTCACTAGTCATGATATTTAAGATTGAAACTTGAAGTTTATTGATTCAAGCTATTTTTTTTTAGTTATGCATTTAAATATTAAATTAATTAACTTTTATATCTTTTGCACAATACATGCATATCAAAGAATATGTGAATGTGCATTTATTTGAAACTGCAATAAAGTTTTCATAACGTTCATACGACTTAGATTTCTGTATTTGGAAACCCCCCCCTACCCAATTCCTGGATTTGCCCTGGGTGTTTCCTCCTTGAACAAATCGTGTATCATGTATAAATAGCTTATCGTGCCGTTTTGTGGTCTTGAAAGGAGAAGAAGAGGCCTTCGAAGTTAATTTTTTTTACAAACCACAAACAGGTATGATTACCTGTTAAAACAGTCGCATATACTGCTGTTTAACACTAAACTGAAAGAAATCTTGAGGAATCTCAACATCCTTCAGGCATTCTCTGCTTATCGCGTCCCCCATAGAAGAACGGATCCAAGTTTAGGTCTACTCTAATCTCTATATACCCCAGAGAGGATAATAACACGACGCTTCCTGTCGCTCCCGTAGGCAGTTGGTGTACTGTGTACTCGCTTAATAAATTAATGGTATGGTCTTATGTGGGACACCATGTGTACTGTGGATGGCAAACTCACGAGGCTTCACAATTAGCTGAATCGGCTGTTTCTGCTGGATCGTCTGTGTGTAGACAAAGCGCGCATAACAGATGTAGTCATTGCGTGCGTCGGAGGCCAACACGTTGGAGAAGTAGAGATCACCATTGAGACCCTGGGATACGCGTTCATTTTGAGGAAGTTTCTGCAAGTCTGGGGCATTACATCAGAAGATCTATGTTATCATTGGGAAGCTCAGAACTTGTATCATATTTTAACTTGGAAGTGACATTTGAGCATATTGTTGATGACGCTCACAGTGGCCCATCCAGAAGATGAGAGGTGGAGGAATCCCAGCTGGTGGGTTGCAAGGAAGGATCGCTGGAGCTCCGACCCTCACTACGACTGGTCTCACGAACACCTTGGGCCAGAGGGGTGATTCTAGAAAAACAATGTGCAAATCAGTCTGCAATTAAAACTGTATGAACATTCAATTACAGGCAAACATTCCTGATATCGAGCGCACGAAACATGGCTTTAAAAAGGAGATTTCCTGGGGAGAAAAAATGAAGAAAATAACTATATCGACTTGTATTCTACCAGTGTATTTATAGAGCAGTCTTAGTTAGGATGTAGTACAAGGATGTGGGGTAGTATCATCGGCTGAGGGTGCAGCTATGCCGCTAATCCAACGCCCTCTGTTGGTGAGGGCAGGAATTTGGAATTTGTTCTTGGTGCCGGAGATAGCTCATCAACTCTTCATGAAGGACACCACTGTGGGATCTTTAACGTCCACCAACGAATGCTGTCAGACAGGACACCCAGTTTAACGTCCATCTGAGGGACGGCACTGTCTGCAATGCATCTACCTGCCTTTAAAGCACCAATCGGACAGTTTACAGTCGGGTCGAGAATCAAACCCACACGAGACAGCTCAAAAGTATTTGCGATACCTCTCCACCACCCCGTCAGACACTCTTGGATTGTTCACCCGTACTCTGGAGCAGGCAGAGTAACTGAATTTACAAAGGTGTATGCAATGTTTTGACTGCTATTGAATAGCTTAAGGGAGAGGGATTATAGAACACGATACCCCACGCAGTGTCACTTAAATTTAAATAAAATAATGATTTTAATTATCGATAACACAATCCGAAAGTTTAGTGCAAATGAAGCAGTCCCAAGCACCACCCTTTTACACCACCCCCATTAAACCTTTATTTAAACTGAAGAACTGCAAAACTGGAGCTTCTTTGAAGTATTATGACAGACGATTTGTGTTCCACAGTCTTCAGGTAAATTAAATAAAGATTGTAAGTCATATTAATCAATTAATTCTAAGTTTTACCTCCATTTTACCCAGTTTCTAATGCATCACCGCATCTAACACTTTACATTAGTTATTTGTGCCTGTTGTTTGTGTCCTTTATAACATCCTTCAAAACAGTCAGTTTACTGTTTGGAATGATTTTTAGCTCGCCTGTTCGAAGAACAGAGAGCTATAGCGATACCCCCGGCGTGAGCGTGAGCGTCAGCGTCAGCATCAGCGTGAGCGTCAGCATCAGCGTGAGCGTGAGCGTCAGCATCAGCGTGAGCGTGAGCGTCGGCGTGAGCGTCAGCATGAGCGTGAAAATGTTAAAGTTTTTGGTGCAAGTTATTTCCTTTCTAATGTTTATTAAGGAAATTCAAACGAAGGGCCTCCACCTATTTTTTACTGATTACAATATACAAATACATATATTGCTTTAAAATTATTTGGATCAGACTTCACTGCAATGCTTTATAAAAAATATTATTAGACTAAATAGGCGAGCATTGGGTGGCTTTGACACCAACTCTCTGGTTAATTTTGTTTTGACTACCAGACAGGCAGACAGAGTAAAACCATTATCTATCCCCTCTCTGCACATGTGCATGTCAGAACGAATTCTGAACCAAGGTACTGACTGCACTGCAAAAACAGCACACTTGTCTTCCCATTCGTGTTTGGCTTGTGATAAAAATATAACATTCAATTTAAATAAGTTGTTCCACCATCATAAACTGATCAGATGAACATGAACCAATTACTCAACCCCACTTTTGTGTGCATTGTGTGCATGGGGTAAATATTAAGGAAGGTTCAGGGAAATTTAGAGAAACAAAAATGAGGAAATCGATTGCTCAGCAAACCTCCTTCATATCTCTTTGCTTCCTACTTTCCATTTTCTCACCACTCATCCCACATTTCCCTCTTTTACCTCTCTTTCCCTCTTCTACATCTCTCTCTCTCTCTCTCTCTCTCTCTCTCTCTCTCTCTCTCTCTCTCTCTCTCTCATACTCCCTCTTCTCCTCTCTTGGCCACTATCAGCCATTGGTTCAGTCGAAGGTTGGTGGAAAAAGGCTGAAATAGCTTGAAAAGAATAATTACATCGTACAGTGACATAAAAAAAATATCATAAGAGAAAAATATATTTTTGAGGTGGAGATATTACACAGTATCATTGTGATCTTGCCAATGTACTGGAATTTTCGATCAGAGTTTATCAAAACAACTCATGGAGTCCCAGCATGGTTTCACTAATTAACCTACCTGGGTGTGGTTGGTGTCACCCTGAGCACAAAACTAAATGACAATTAAAGCACTGCTTTAAATCTCACGTCATATGTTAATTATTCTAAAGTTTCCTCACGCCAGACTTCTCTCCCAAGTGGTATAATTTTTTTATTTTTTAAAAAAAGCATCTTTTATGAGCCTCACACACTGTCAAAGTCATCATGACTCACATGCTGAAAAGCAGGTTCAGAAACAGTGCTGCCAAGAAGGTTTAATCGACAAGAAACACACCATGTGTTTTGCCATTGCCCTCTCAACAGTAGCTTAGACATTAGTATAAAGTTGGTTTCTTTCGTTCATGGTTGCTTTGTGTAGCTTCTTGGGCTAGAAGAGCGTGGGAGGAGTCGATTTATTTATATAATCCTAGACACCTGGGTTTACTTGATTAGGTGATAGCTAATTGGTTATTGCCTCCATTCACAAGTGAGAGATGTGAGTGGGTCTTTTCTTTCATTTATGTGTTGACTGCTTTTAACATTTACATGTGGTGCATGCTTGGGAGCCTCAGAGGTGCATGTTTCTGTCTGCATTGTCGATGATGATTCACCAACAGGCAATGAAACCGGTCCGGCAGCTAAGGGGATGTGCAGCATTTGGATTCTGATGTGTGTACTATTTGTGAACGTCTTTACAGCTGTGGAGGAACACTGGGAAGGCTTTGAAACAGCAAAGGGCTTACCTTGTGTCGTCTTTCATGGTTGCTTTCTGCAGCTTCTTCAGCTTCAAGAGCATGAGAGGAGTGGATTTATTTATAAAATCCCAGCTAACTGGGATTAATTGATTAGTTATGGTTAGAATCCGTCCATAATTTTTTGAAATACAGCATTGTGCTATGTATCATTTTTGGTCCTATCTCTCAATGGTGAAAAATCACTGAACAAATTCTTGATCTGAATCCGGTCTTCACCGAAATCAAATAAATTTGTCCTGATCACACATCCAATCTGTCCACAAAGTTTTGTCTGAATTGCTCTAAAACTTTTTGAAATATCGTGCTATATAGTACGGTATCGGTATATCGTTTTTGGCCCCATCTCTCAATGGGGAAGAATCACATTTAAAAAAATTATAGTATAAGGATCTGGATGCAGATCTTCACCAAAAATCGAATCATTTCGGCCTTTTCACACACCCAATCTGTGCACCAAATTTCGTCCGATCTTTTACGATAATCTTTGGAGATATCCTGCTCACAGACAGACAGACAGACAGACAGACGGGGTGAAAACTTAACTTTCGTCCACCTTCGGTGGCAGAGGTAACAAATAATTGAGGTGAGTAGTGACTGGATTTTGGAAGTTTCACCAGAAAGGGGTTGCTGGTGGACCGCATGTGCCCTGCATAAATCTGGGGTTGACAAAGCATGGAGAAGGCAGAGGGTGCAAGATTATAAAGGAGGCAGAAGAAGAGAGAGAGAGAGAGAGAGAGAGAGGAGAGAGAGAGAGAGAGAGAGAGAGAGAGAAGAGAGAGAGGGGGGGAGAGAGAGGAGAGGGGGGGGGGAGAGAGGGGGGGGGGAGAGAGAGAGAGAGAGAGAGGAGAGAGAGAGAGAGGAGAGAGAGAGAGAGAGAGAGAGAGAGAGAGAGAGAGATTGAGAGGGGAGAGAGAGAGAGAGGGGAGGGGAGAGAGAGAGAGAGGGGGGGGAGAAGAGAAGAGAGAGAGGAGAGAGGGGGAGAGAGAGAGAGGGGAGGGGGGGAGAGAGAGAGAGGGGGGGGGAGAGAGAGAGAAGAGAGAGAGAGAGAAGAGAGAGAGAGAGAGAGAGGAGAGAGGAGAAGAGAGAGGAGAGAGAGGAGGAGAGAAGAGGGGGGGGAGAGAGAGAGAGAGAGAGGGAGGAGGAAGGGGGGGGAAGAGAGAGAGAGAGAGGGGGGAGAGAGAAGAGAGAGGGGGAGAGAGAGAGAGAGGAGAGAGAGGGGGAGGAGAGAGGAGAGGAGAGAGAGAGAGGGGGAGAGAGAGAGAGAGAGAGAGAGAGAGAGAGAGTGGAGGGGGAGAGAGAGAGAGAGAGGAGGAGGGGGAGAGAGAGAGAGAGGGGGAAGGAAGAGGAGAGGGGAGAGAGAGAGAGAGAGGGGAGAGAGAGAGAGAGAGAGAGGGGGGAGAGAGAGAGAGGGGAGAAGAGAGAGAGAGGGGGAGAGAGAGAGGGGAGAGAGAGAGAGAGGGGGAGGGGAGAGAGAGAAGAAGAGGGGAGAGAGAGAGAGGGGAGAGGAGAGAGAGGAGAGAGAGAGAGAGAGAGAGAGAGAGAGAGAGGGGAGAGAGAGAGAGAGAGGGGAGAGAGAGAGGAGAGAGGGGAGAGAGAGAGAGAGGAGAGGGAGAGAGAGAGAGAGAGAGAGAGAGAGAGAGAGAAGAGAGAGAGAGAGAGAGAGAGAGAGAGATGTTAGAATTGAAAGACATATTCCAAGTGTTTGACGAGCTTGTGATTTTGTTAAGGTCTGAAGAGGGAAAGCCTGCCTGTCTAAAGGATGAGGGATGTCATGGCAGAGGGTGGAGTCATCACCAAGTCGATAAAGGGGATTTTCCAGAGAGTCAGAGAGATTATTTATGAAGATCAAGAATAGGACTGGGCCCAGAACACTGCCTTGGGGCACTCCAGCCTTGGCAGGGAGAGGAGAAAAAAGCATTCCGTTGAGAGGCATACATTGACTTATGAGAGTAGAGGAAGTCAACAAGCCTTGTGTGGAGTTGGCCTTGGATGCCATCGGCAGAGAGTTTGGAGAGTAAGGCAGGATGCCAAACTGTATCAAAAGCTTGAGATATGTCAAGAGAGACGGTCTGACATTGCGAGCCTTCATCCATTGTTGGATGACTCTAAACAACATATCCAAAGTGGAGTGACCTGGTCTGAAACCAAATTGGTGATCTAAGATCATATCAACTGCATTGTTCCATGACCTTGCTGATGATTGGAAGTAAGCTGATAGATCTGTAGTTAACAGGATCCATTTTGGCACCTTTTTATTTCATGCGGTGATGTTGACTGATTTACAAGCAGAGGCAAGAAGACCAAGGGCAAATGACAGGATAAAAAGGGGAGACAGAGAAGATGTGCAAGAGCAGCAGAGCAGGTTTTTTTTAGGACACGTGAGCTGATGCCATCCGGTGTAGTTGGGGTTGAAATAATCTTCTCCACCTTCTCAGGATTAAAAGACACAGAGTCCAGGAGCAGTTAGGAATGACATGGTTGGGTGGATACCAAGAGTGAGGGGTTATTGGGACACAATATTTTGAAGCAAACATATAATTGAGGCTTTCAGCCTTCTCACGAGCTGTGATTAATGGAGCTTAAGCTTAAGCTTGGTGTTAACAAAGTATATGTGTTGAAGTCAGCCCTGTGACTTAGTGATGGAGTTAAATTTTATCCTGAATACTGGCTTGGAGAGTAACCTTCACCCGAATTCCATCATGCTACAGTGTACAACAGTAGGATGGTGCTGAAATGGACAGCAGTATTACCTAACCCTAGCAGAAATAATCCCATATTACCTAACCCGAACAGCAATAAGCTGAACTTCTGCCCAAATGTTACAATTCATTCACAATCAAGAGACAGCAATGTCTGAACAGTTCCCATATGAAAGCATCAGTTTATATTGGACGGACATTCACATTCAGTGTTGTTGGATGAACTAAGATAGATCAGTCCAGATTCACCTCTACCTTCGAGCAATTTCATACGTCTGTACGTAGTTTGCAACAATGGGCTGTTCTGAAAATGCAGATAAAGCTATTCCATGAATCTGTGTCTCTGGATGGGAAGATTCGGTGGTTTAGGGCTCCATCTTGGCTGTGTTCCAAAATGTCTATCCATTTGCTAACTGCCACAATCCTCTGCAGAGTCCATCAGCATCATTTTGTTGAAAGTAAACAAATCGTTTCTCATTCGACTTCCATTCCTTAATCCCACTATGAATTTGCAATTGGTCACACTGGCTTTGCCACCGAGGCATCAAAAAGCTACGTATATCGAACAAGCAGTTTCAAATGGAGCACCTCGCCGCAGCTATTAGAGCATTTAAATTGCATCAGATGTGGCAATAAATGTGAATTGTTGCTGCCAGCTTGCCGGCTCGATGACAGAAGGACGCTCCATCCCTATCCGGGCATCTTGCTAGTTGCATTCAATTTTGAGTTGGAATGTTAATAGTCACCGTGATCGTTCCTGGAAGCTCTAAGTAGAGTCCCGATGCACCGTTTAACTAAATGGAAGTGAGTATTAATCATCATGTGCTGTATTTGATTGTTGTTGGTAAGAGTTGGTTTTGAGTGGCAAGTGCACACTATTCAAATTAACGAGTTCCAATTGGAGGGTCCTCAAATGATCAAGAGTCCACTGAACCAATTTACAATTTTTGTCAGATTAAGGCAATTGTTAAAGCCAGAAGGGGCCTTTCAGAAAAAAAACAAAAAACATAGAC
This sequence comes from Eptatretus atami, assembly GCA_035128595.1. Lineage (NCBI taxonomy): Eukaryota > Metazoa > Chordata > Myxini > Myxiniformes > Myxinidae > Eptatretus > Eptatretus atami. The sequence continues at coordinate 11,311,455 of CM068961.1, read as the reverse complement.
TGTTAAATGGATAAGCAAAATGATGACTTCAAGCAATTACGACGGAGTCCCAATTTCAAGAGCACTTGCAAAAGCATTTTTCATTTTAAAGGATTCGGCCCTTTGGTTGGGTAATCCAATTTTAGCGAGCAAATTTCAACTACTCTCGTAGTTCGAACAGCAAGATGTCAAAAAAAAAATATTCTATTTCTCACAAAGCTTTTCAGTCCGTTGAGCCATTGTGGATGGCGTCCCATCTGGATGGCGTTAAGGTGGGAGTCCCATCTGCCAGCAATAGTTGGTGGACGATAAAGATCATACGGTGTCCTTCGTAAAGACATAGTGATCGCTGGCACCTGGCTGAATTACAAATGCCTGCAATGACTACTACTGGTAATGCAAAGGCAAACCACCCAGTGTTTCCCTTGCCGTGAGGCCCCTTTGGCAACATTGAATCTGCCTCCAGGCAGAACACCACAAATAAATGACAAACAATTGAACATACAATGTTTAAAAAAAAACGATCCATCAAAAATGAAATAACAAAGGAAATGGAGATATGTGCTTGTTGTACGTAATTCACTGAAATCCATCATATTAATGAAGATTATGACAAGGGAGAGGGATGTAGAGAAACGTACTTGATAAGCGAAGGGTAATTCTCTGAGAAAGAGCTGTGCCAACCACATTGGAAGCAAAACACTGGTAAACCCCCTCGTAGACTTGGGCACGCTTCCCGCTCGGTGTTCGGATACGTAACGTGCCAGAATTGTCCCTTATCATTATGCGGGGATCCGACTCAGTCCTGAAATCTTTCCCATCCTTAGTCCAGTAGAATCTGCAGCAAGGAAGGCGAAGAAATATAACAATGTAGTAACAGCATTCAAAAGAGCAGACATTGCTGAGAGCCTTTGGAATTGTCTCCAAAAATCACCATTCTTTAAATAAATAAATAAATAAATATCCCCTGACAATGAACCTCAATTCTGGAGGAGGCCATTAGGCCCATAAAAGCCTTATGGTTGTCATGCACCATGGTTGTCACACATGGTTGTTTGTCCCTGCTCTATGATTTTTTTCAATGCTGAAGATCAAGCGAGGAAGCAGCACATGAGTATGTCTATGAATTACGTACTATTGGAACGTGAGTACATCTACTAATTACGTGCTATTGAAATGTGAGTACATCTATTAATTACTGTATATACCATTGCAATGTGTGAATGTTTATTAATTACATACTTTTGCAAAGTCACTACATCCATGAATTACGTACTATTGGAACATGACCAGGTTCATTCATTCTGTATCTATACGAATAAATGTCAGTGTGTGTCAGTCAGTCAGTTTGTCTCCTCCATAACTCCAAAACTATGAAACCTAGTGGCCCCAAACATTGCATGCATATTGGGTGTTTGGATTAATTACAACACCCCTTTTGAAAATAAGTAACAGGCTTATTTAATTATTATCCTTTATCAAGGCATCATCCTTTGTCACTTTGCTCTCCCTCACAGGGATCTAAATCAGCCATTTTGTGTTGGCCTGTTCCACAATGCCTTGACTTGGAACAGGCCACAATGGTTTCTTAACGATTAAGCGCTCAAAATAATTTTTCTTCACTTTCCTCATTCATATCATCGAATGCCTGATCTACATACCTACGAATCTCTGTATATATCGCTATGCTTATAAATGCTCGGAGACGCCAACGTTCGTGGCTTTACTTCATTTCCACATGTGCAATAAGCTCGAGAATCTCTTAACCTGAGCCGAATTTCAAAATTTTAAATGCGGCATTGACCTCGGCAGCAGTTCCGACTGCTAAAAAAAAAAGTTTTCATTTATCAAATTCGGACATTGTTTGACACTCCAAACATCACCGGTTGTGTCCGGACATCTTCAGACAGTGTTTAGTATGACCCAGCCAGCCGTTCCTTATCAACCGTTTTGTTGGAATGCTTGCTTGAGTGCTTAATAGTGGTGGGCGGAATCACTTACAAAGTACTCGATTCCAGCCATTGAATCGAAAAGAATCGACGTCGATTCCGAGTAATTCCTACTTCTGAGAAATACCGTATTTTCCAGTGTATAAACTGCAGCCGTGTATCAACTGCACCCATTTTTCACCCTAAAAAAATAAAATAAAATATAACTTTTCTGGTGTATTAACCGCACGCATGTTTTTCACCCTCAAAAGAAATCAATATATTGATCATTTTAAGTTATGATCTCGATCTAAATATGTTTGTACATTAACTTTGGAAAGGAACAAAGTGACGGAGGTATCAACATGCTTACTCCCGTGTCCGTTTCATTTCGTCTTACAGTCTTATTATCATTTTCAGGAAGTTGAAGAGAAAGGAGAGGACACCAAGAAGTTTATATTTTTCTTTCTTATTTTTTAATATTATAAAGAGGATTTTTTTTTTGTTCCTAGAAAAAGGAAGAAAAGGGATTCATACCGGTGTCATACATATTTATTGTGGATTTGCGGCCCTGAAAAGGGCCGTTTGGGTTTGATGAGGCTTTTCAGCTAAACCCGAGGAAATCCTCGTTAATGCTTTCCTCGTCGAAGATGACACACAACTCCTTGTCCGAATGAGGGTACAGCAAGTCCCCATCGCTGTCACCATCATTTGCAGCCTCCTCCTCCCAAATGATGTTGTCCTCTGTGCCATCCATGTTATTGGAGATGCAGCATTTCAGAAATGCTCGCTTGAAGATGTCCGACGGTATCTCCTCCCACACCTTGATGATCCATCCGCAGATCATCGGAAAGTCGACCTTTCTCATCCTCCTACTCTTGGTGTTGGTGTTCTCCCCACTCATTATCCAGTCGGACCAGAAGCCATCCTTGAATGGCTTGTTGATAGACAGATCAAGGGCTGCAGGAGTGATGTCATCCCGCCTGGGGTGATGACGAGATCGGTGTTGGTCCCACGGAGCAGCACTTTGGTGTCATCAGTCTTGTGAGAACAGAACGCATTCAGGACTAGCATACTCTGTCATCGGGAGAGACTGCCATCTGGGCTACTACTCCAGACTGTGCGCACCCAGTCCTGGGCCAGTCCCTCATTTGTCCACCCATTCTGCTGCGCACAAACAATGACGCCAGCTGGAAACTCGTCTTTGGGCAGTGTCTTCCTCTTGAACATGACATACGGGGAAAGCTTGCCACCATCAGTGGTGCAGGCGAGCATGACGATGAATCGGACCTTCTCATGACCAGTAGTGTTGAGCAGCCGATCTTGAGGGTCACATGACTGTCCTCAGCCTGTTGTCGGATGCACGTAAGTTTGCGCGCAAGCTTATTTCAGGTGGGTGTTCTGTTATTGGACTCTAGGTTTGTGAGTAATTCTTCTTTTGATGTGAGATCAGGTGTTCTTCTCCTTCTTCTTTTGTGTTTAATGGCGTTTTCAGAGCTGTTAGGCTCTATATACGTCAAGGCCAAGCAACTGAACTCCGGGTGTCTCCGTTTTTTAAAAAATTATTTAATTTCCGTACACGGTTAATAAAACGCTGTACAAACTCTTAACCTGAATCGATTTTCAAAATTTAAATGGTGGAATTGAGCTCAACAGCAGTTCCGACTGCTAACAAAAAAGTGTTCATTTGGAATAAAATTGAAATTCAACATTGATCGTATTTTTAAGACTGATTTTTTTTCTATACCTGTGTATTATTAACTGCACCCCAACTCTTATCTTTTTTGCTGATGAAAAATTAATTGAAAAGGAACATGCCCTGGAGCGTGCCATTTACAATATAGCAGCAAAAGCAAGTCACTTGCAAACTAAACACGCCCCAAGGGTGTGTTTCTTTTAAATGAATAGCAAGGCATTTAGAGTTGGCCAGTAAAGCGTCCTGATTGCTTTCCTAACGGACAGGTAGGCAACACATTGACTGATTAAGTCAATGACTGATAACTGTTTACTGATGCTTACGGATGGAGAAATTACTGATGATTATGGTTTATGTATTTTATTCAGCAAATAATGAATCGACAAATAAAATCCACCTGAATGGTGGGTGAACAACTTGTATATATTCACCAGTGGGGCACCTGCGAGGAACCCACAGGCTTAAACATGTCTGACATTTCGACATCTTGAGTTAGATGCTGCATATAGATTTTCACAAAATTGGTACTGGCAATTTGTCAGATCTAGAAATTTTCTTATCTACACAAATAATCTCTCCCTTCACTCATCCCCCCCCCTCCCTCCCCACTTTCTCCCCCTCCCCGCATCGTGTTCGACCAGATACATTCAAAATGGCTATTATAAATAATTCCTGAGCAGGAAACCCTACCCTCCCTCCTCTCCTCCCCCTCTCTCCTCTCCTACCTCTCCTTCCCCACATCGTGTCTGACCAGATACATTCAAAACGGATAATAGAATGCATTTTTGTCTAAAAACACTTATATTTGTCCAATTGTCTCACCTTTTGCTGAAACAAACTTGAACCATCTTAATGACTACAAAAAATGAAATCAGATAGTGAATCAGAGTTAAGATATAGCCATGAGGGAGTCTGAATGGACTTTATGTTGCAGGCCTTAATTTCACTGAAAACACATTATTGTCTAAAAACGCGAATTTTCGTCCAATTATCTCGAGGTTTTTTTGCAAACCGAGTCTTAAACCATCTTAGCGACGATGCAAAGTGAAATCGGATAACGAATTCGAGTTAACATAAAGCCGTGAGAGTCTAAGAAAGTGCGAGCCTTCCAAAAAAGATAAATGGAACAAACAAAATGGTGGCAATTTGATTTTGAAGCCCCTCCCTGAATGGACAGACCAGCTGGTGGAGAATATATACATATATGTCACACATACACACACACACACACACAATGGACAAGCAAAATGGAAACACCAATGGAACGTCATTTAGGTGTTGGGCCACCACGTGCGGCCAGTGCGGCCTGTATGCACCGTGACAGAGTCCACCAGTGTCTGGAATTCTGCAGGAGGTATGCGCTACTATTCTTCCAAGAGAAGCTCAATCAACTCACACCTGTTTGATGGAGGTTGAAAACACTGTCTCAGGTGTCATTCCAGAATATCCCATAAATGCTCGATTGGGCTGAGATCTGGTCACCGAGAAAGCCATGACAAATAACATCAGACAAAATGCTCGATAACATCAGTGTCGTGCTCACCAAATCATTAGGTGACCACACGTGCTCTGTGGATGGGGTCATTTTATTTTTTTTGGATGCAATGTTGAAGCTTGTATAAGAGCTAACACAGAAAATATAACAAGGGGAGCAGGAGACGAGGGGTGGGAGAGGGAAGCTCAAAACAGGGGGGAACAGAGACATTAGAAGATTTGTGGAAGGGAGAGGGATTGGGCGGGGGGCACGGGGTATACAAGATGGACACTACAGGGACTTTGAGGAAGGAAAGTAAGGAATTTGAAGGAGGTAGATTTTGGGTGGATTAACGGGGGTAGAAAAGATCGAGGTTTTGGATGGGGGAAGATAAGAGATGGTGGTGAACAACTGTTTTGAAGACCTGGAAGGAAGAGTGGGATTGAAGAGAGTGTGGGAGTTTATTTCAGAGGCAAGAAAAAGAGGAATGAAAGAGTGAAGGTGAGCAGCGATTCTTGATTTTGACAGTTTCACCAGAAGGAGTCTTTTGGCGGATCTTGAGCACCCTGGGGGGACAGAGCACACAGAGCGGGGAGGGGGAGGGAGGTGCATGGCTGGAGAGGAGATAGGAGATGGTAGAAGACAAAAGACCACTGACCAGTAAGAGACCCAAAGACTCATCTTCATCACAGGAGATATCAATGATCCTAAAAGCCTTGGTTTCCACAGCGTGAAGCCAAGAGCGGTGTGAGGCAGGAGCACCAGCCCAGAGGGGAGAGCAGTACTCCAGCAGGCTGCGGATGAAAGCTTTGTATGTGATCAGGAGCTCAGGTGTGCCAAGGAAGGACTTTGCACGATGGAGGATACCCAGTCGGCTCATGGCTTTGTAGACCAGCTTGGAAATGTGGCTTTCCCAGGAAAGATCATGGCAGATAGCGAGGCCCAAAAGCTTGAATGAAAGGTCTTCACGAGGATTGTTAAGAAAGTATATGGGGGGCTTTTGCAGACGGTCCTTTCGGAGAGACAAAGTAGTGAGAGTGTAAGATTTGTCAGGATTGAAATTGGGGCATTGGGGAAACCTAGTCATAATTTCAGACAACCAGGCCTGTGCAGCCATGCAAAGCATAATTTTGGGCAAACAGGCCTGTGTATCATTATTATACATGACCCTAAGCATGCTGGGATGTTATTGCTTCATTAACACATGGGCCATACCTGTGTGGAAGCCGTTGCTTGGTGTCCCTCAGTTACTCAGGTGTTTCCGTTTTTTTGGTCCACTACCTGTGTGTATATATATATATATATATGTATATATTGGAGGGCTGAAACAAATTGTTTGTCGTTTTTACTGGATAGCCTGTCCATTAGTTTGGTGAAGAGATGGATGAAATGGGCAGAGCATCTGGTGTGGATGGAGGAAGACACTTCCAAAGAGAGCAGATGTGTTGAAAGAGTGAGGAAATGACAAAAAGGAAGAGACCGCAGTTGAGATGGAAGGATTGTGCGAAGAGGAATGTCAGAAAGGTGGATGTGGATGTAGAGTAGTAGTCCAGCAGCGTAGTCTGATATTTCAGATCAATTGTTCAAATTTGCATAAAAGCACCAAAATTGGTGCTTTTATGCAAATTTGAACAATTGGTTTGCTATGCTGCAGTACTATAGAGAGTGATGACTGTTTATAGAGGGCAGTGGAAGAGAGTTGTGGGCAGAGCAGAGCAGCAGCTCAGTACCAGTTGGCCTCACCCTCGGCCATATATAAAGTGATTTTGAGGAAGAACATATTTTGGAAAGAGGTATGTTGATGTTTTGTATGCTGTTTAATGCTGGCATACCAACAAATCTTCACGGAATTAATGTCTATTATTTATGATTTTATAATGTTTGAGGCTAGAAACTAGTTGTAAATTATAGAGTCATATCGAATGCGACAAAGGCGAACAGAAAGAATGTGTGAGTAATGTCATGAGTTGGGCTGACACAAACGTGATGATGTACGGTCCTGCAGACCAAAGGTGATCATTATGTGTAGCTAACCATCCAGATTTATAATCGTCTCTCCGTCCGCATTCAAGGCTTTGGTTTAGGGAACGAGGTCGGATTTAGGTGCAAAGACGGTCAGGGAGAATGGTTCCGAATTCGGTGCAAAGGAGGTATAAGAGGCCACAGCCAGTAATTTGTTAGTCGCAAAGTAAGAGCAATTCTGTGTCCTGACAAACATCAACAAAAACTTCACCGCATCAAGAAATGCAAATACCAGTGGAATGGCATTACAAGGATAAAAAAGTCCCCACCACCTGGTGCATGAACCCTGGGGTCAAATCAACGAAGTTGTTACATATTTCATGCGTCCCCCAATGTTGATTGCAGAAAAAAAAGTTTCATTTAAAAAAAATGTTTTTAACTACCAAGTTTGGTGAATTTCTGCCCAACCGTTTAGGAGAGAGTGTGACGGTCAGACAGAGCCGAATACAATATCACCCTGTTTTTTGTTTTTGTTTTTGTTTTATTTACAAAAGGTGCGGAGATAACTACATGTTCTCAGCTAGAGGTTTTTAAAATCAGTGTCTAAAAGGAACCCCCAATTGCAATGAAACTGGATGACGTTCAGACACATATTCTTGAAATTAACAACACACTTGATCGAATCCAAAAATGTTGTAGTTAAAATATAGAAGCTATAATTAATGCTCAATTCATTTTTCACACATCGAAATGAAATGAAATCTTAAGTGAGAGAAGGAACTCAGCTGCTTGCACAGCAGGGCACTATAAATTGGATTCTGTGGGCACAATCTGAATCACAAGTTGCAAATCAACAAACACCTTCCCTGAAAAGTAACCTTGCCCGTAGAATGTGAAACTCACAAACAGTGGCTTTCATGAAATGGGCCAGGCTGCACCGTGTTTCCACTTTTCATTTCTCATTCATTTGCTTCACTGCCGCCCAAGGCCTTTTTGCCTTTGCTCATTCAATCTATCACACATCTCTCACAAAAAAAATAAAAAATCTTCCAAAGCAATGGATAGATATCATCTGCAGCCAAAAATAGTGTTTAATCCACAGGGAACTGTCAATTGGAGGCGGAAGAATGATTTGAAAGATAATAAAAAGTTTAATTTCGATACAGAGCTGTAAAAAAAGAAATATAGAACAATAAGCTAGCTTGAATGTTTTACAGTTCCACTTGTAGGCTTCTGCCATGTCCTCGGGCCGAACGAGTTTGTCCTAGTAATGCCAGGGTTGGTTTTGCCAGAAGATAAATTGACATCTCTGCTGAGCCGAATTAACAACAGCAACAACAAAGATTAATTCTGAAAATGCCTATTTGTTAATGCCCCACCTTAATATAATTATACAATTTACTGTTTGTCACTTAACATCCTTTCCGGAAGTATTTGGGTGTATAAAGACCCAGGCCTTCATGTCTATTAGGCCTGATGTTCATTATCCTTTGCCTCGTTTACACTGCTACAATTCACAAGCAAATGGTCTTGCCAAATGTGTTGCCAGCCTTAGAAAGAGAGTTCCAAACATATTGCAGCTACACACGATGTCAGAGTAATAAATCACAAAAGCCTAAATGAGATGTGTTCTGACCTTCCAGGCCACTGCATTTCAGTGAACCATGCAATGTGCACAAGCCGTTTTGTAAACCCGTCTGTAAATGCTTGTAAATGTAATGTCAAGCCGTTTTGGTTTCAATAAACCAGGTTAGAGAGTTACAAGGTCATAATTGAAGCTCCCATACGAGTCAGGCTTTGATTTGAGAAAAACCTTTCATGGCCAAACACAAAACAAGTCACTGAAGGATTGAACATTATTGAGGTCATATTGAAAGAAAAGCATGCAAAAGGGATGCAATCGCAAGAAGATAGAGAAGGTGTAACAACCAAGGACAGAAAATAAAATTATTAAAACAAAACTCAAGGTTTTCGCACTATTTCATGGCATCATGTGATGCACGCACGCACACTAGGGATACAACTTTTTTGCAACTCCATAGTCCTGTATCATATTCTGCATGAGCTTTTGCTAGAAAACAATGAAAATCAATGTTTTTTTTGTATTTGTTCAAAAAAGTTCACCCATGACTAACTTTGAAATTTGCATGACTTGCATGACCTTAATTGCTCGCTCACAGCATTGATTGCTCTTGCTGATGTTTAGTTTTGTGGCTCTTGTTTTCCAGTGATTTGTCAAGGATTTCAAAGCAGTCTTGCAGGGTAGTAAGGCTTTTTAAAGTTAAATAAATAATTAAACAGGGTTCTAGTTTTTGGAAATCCACCCAAATGCAACCGAGTATAAAAATTTCAAAGTTAGTCATGGGTGAACTTTTTTTGAACAAATACAAAAAAAACATTGATTTTCATTGTTTTCTAGCAAAAGCTCATCAGAATATGATACAGGACTATGGAGTTGCAAAAAAGTTGTTTATCACCAACGCACACACACACACACACACACACACACACACACACACACACACACACACACACACACACACACACACACGTTATGGAGAAGATTGGGGCGGTTGGATACACATTTTTAAAGAAGAAGATGGCGCTTCCAAAAAAAGTAAAAAACGACATCGACTCTGCTAATATGAGCAAAAAAGGGAGAGCAGACCCAGTCTCAGGCAATGTTTCACCGGCTTCGCAGCCGGCTTCATCAGGCACAATAGAGCTTACCTTGTGTAGCATTTTTGTAGGTCTATTGTACCTGATGAAGTTGGTTGCGAAGCCGGTGAAACATTGGCTGAGACCGGGTCTGCTCTCCCTTTTTTGCTCATATTAGCGGAGTCGATCTCGTTTTTACCCCTCAGCCCGAATTGGCGAAGGGGTATTGTCGTCATAGGCGTTGTCCGGGCGTCCGTCCGTCCGGGCGTCCGTCTCTCAACTTTTGGTTTCCATCAATTTCGAGGAGAACGCCTTATCCGATTAAATCCATTTTTGCAGGGTGTGTTGGGGTTGAGTAGAGGAAGAGAGAGAATTTACTTCATTTCCACATGTGCAATAAGCCCGAGAATCTCTTAACCTGAGCCGAATTTCAAAATTTTAAATGCGGCATTGCCTCGGCAGCAGTTCCGACTGCTAAAAAAAAAAGTTTTCATTTATCAAATTCGGACATTGTTTGACACTCCAAACATCACCGGTTGTGTCCGGACATCTTCAGACAGTGTTTAGTATGACCCAGCCAGCCGTTCTTATCAAACCGTTTTTGTTGGAATGCTTGCTTGAGTGCTTAATAGTGGTGGGCGGAATCACTTACAAAGTACTCGATTCCAGCCATTGAATCGAAAGAATCGACGTCGATTCCGAGTAATTCCTACTTCTGAGAAATACCGTATTTCCAGTGTATAAACTGCAGCCTGTATCAACTGCACCCATTTTTCACCCTAAAAAAATAAAATAAAATATAACTTTTCTGGTGTATTAACCGCACGCATGTTTTTCACCCTCAAAAGAAATCAATATGATTGATCATTTTAAGTTATGATCTCGATCTAAATATGTTTGTACATTAACTTTGGAAAGGAACAAAGTGACGGAGGTATCAACATGCTTACTCCCGTGTCGTTTCATTTCGTCTTACAGTCTTATTATCATTTTCAGGAAGTTGAAGAGAAAGGAGAGGACACCAAGAAGTTTATATTTTTCTTTCTTATTTTTTAATATTATAAAGAGGATTTTTTTTTTGTTCCTAGAAAAAGGAAGAAAAGGGATTCATACCGGTGTCATACATATTTATTGTGGATTTGTGGCCCTGAAAAGGGCCGTTTGAGTTTTGATGAAGCTTTTCAGCTAAACCCGAGGAAATCCTCGTAATGCTTTCCTCGTCGAAGATGACACCAAACTCCTTGTCCGAATGAGGGTACAGCAAGTCCCCATCGCTGTCACCATCATTTGCAGCCTCCTCCTCCAAATGATGTTGTCCTCTGTCCATCCATGTTATTGGAGATGCAGCATTTCAGAAATGCTCGCTTGAAGATGTCCGACGGTATCTCCTCACACCTTGATGATCCATCGCAGATCATCGGAAAGTCGACCTTTCTCATCCTCCTACTCTTGGTGTTGGTGTTCTCCCCACTCATTATCCAGTCGGACAGAAGCCATCCTTGAATGGCTTGTTGATAGACAGATCAAGGGCTGCAGGAGTGATGTCATCCGCCTGGGGTGATGACGAGATCGGTGTTGGTCCCACGGAGCAGCACTTTGGTGTCATCAGTCTTGTGAGAACAAAGCGCATTCAGGACTAGCATACTCTGTCATCGGGAGAGACTGCCATCTGGGCTACTACTCCAGACTGTGGCACGCCAGTCCTGGGCCAGTTCTCATTTGTCCACCCATTCTGCTGCGCACAAAACAATGACGCCAGCTGGAAACTCGTCTTTGGGCAGTGTCTTCCTCTTGAACATGACATACGGGGAAGCTTGCCACCATCAGTGGTGCAGGCGAGGCATGACGATGAATCGGACCTTCTCATGACCAGTAGTGTTGAGGCAGCCGATCTTGAGGGTCACATGACTGTCCCCAGCCTGTTTGTCGGATGCACGTAAGTTTGCGCGCAAGCTTTATTTCAGGTGGGTGTTCTGTTATTGGACTCTAGGTTTGTGAGTAATTCTTCTTTTGATGTGAGATCAGGTGTTCTTCTCCTTCTTCTTTTGTGTTTAATGGCGTTTTCAGAGCTGTTAGGCTCTATATACGTCAAGGCCAAGCAACTGAACTCCGGGTGTCTCCGTTTTTTAAAAAATTATTTAATTTCCGTACACGGTTAATAAAACGCTGTACAAACTCTTAACCTGAATCGATTTTCAAAATTTAAATGGTGGAATTGAGCTCAACAGCAGTTCCGACTGCTAACAAAAAAGTGTTCATTTGGAATAAAATTGAAATTCAACATTGATCGTATTTTTAAGACTGATTTTTTTTTCTATACCTGTGTATTATTAACTGCACCCCAACTCTTATCTTTTTTGCTGATGAAAAATTAATTGAAAAGGAACATGCCCTGGAGCGTGCCATTTACAATATAGCAGCAAAAGCAAGTCACTTGCAACTAAACACGCCCCAAGGGTGTGTTTCTTTTAAATGAATAGCAAGGCATTTAGAGTTGGCCAGTAAAGCGTCCTGATTGCTTTCCTAACGGACAGGTAGGCAACACATTGACTGATTAAGTCAATGACTGATAACTGTTTACTGATGCTTACGGATGGAGAAATTACTGATGATTATGGTTTATGTATTTTATTCAGCAAATAATGAATCGACAAATAAAATCCACCTGAATGGTGGGTGAACAACTTGTATATATTCACCAGTGGGGCACCTGCGAGGAACCCACAGGCTTAAACATGTCTGACATTTCGACATCTTGAGTTAGATGCTGCATATAGATTTTCACAAAATTGGTACTGGCAATTTGTCAGATCTAGAATTTTTTATCTACCAAATAATCTCTCCCTTCACTCATCCCCCCCCTCCTCCCCACTTTCTCCCCTCCCCGCATCGTGTTCGACCAGATACATTCAAAATGGCTATTATAAATAATTCCTGAGCAGGAAACCCTACCCTCCTCCTCTCCTCCCCCTCTCTCCTCTCCTACCTCTCCTTCCCCACATCGTGTCTGACCAGATACATTCAAAACGGATAATAGAATGCATTTTTGTCTAAAAACACTTATATTTGTCCATTTGTCTCACCTTTTGCTGAAACAAACTTGAACCATCTTACGACTACAAAAAATGAAATCAGATAGTGAATCAGAGTTAAGATATAGCCATGAGGGAGTCTGAATGGACTTTATGTTGCAGGCCTTAATTTCACTGAAAACACATTATTGTCTAAAAACGCGAATTTTCGTCCATTATTTCGAGGTTTTTTTGCAAACCGAGTCTTAAACCATCTTAGCGACGATGCAAAGTGAAATCGGATAAGAATTCGAGTTAACATAAAGCCGTGAGAGTCTAGAAAGTGGCGAGCCTTCCAACAAAGATAAATGGAACAAAGAAAATGGTGGCAATTTGATTTTGAAGCCCCTCCCTGAATGGACAGACCAGCTGGTGGAGAATATATACATATATGTCACACATACACACACACACACACAATGGACAAGCAAAATGGAAACACCAATGGAACGTCATTTAGGTGTTGGGCACCACGTGCGGCCAGTGCGCCTGTATGCACCGTGACAGAGTCCACCAGTGTCTGGAATTCTGCAGGAGGTATGCGCTACTATTCTTCCAAGAGAAGCTCAATCACTCACACCTGTTTGATGGAGGTTTAAAACACTGTCTCAGGTGTCATTCCAGAATATCCCATAAATGCTCGATTGGGCTGAGATCTGGTCACCGAGAAAGCCATGACAAATAACATCAGACAAATGCTCGATAACATCAGTGTCGTGCTCACCAAATCATTAGGTGACCACACGTGCTCTGTGGATGGGGTCATTTTATTTTTTTTGGATGCAATGTTGAAGCTTGTATAAGAGCTAACACAGAAAATATAACAAGGGGAGCAGGAGACGAGGGGTGGGAGAGGGAAGCTCGAAACAGGGGGAACAGAGACATTAGAAGATTTGTGGAAGGGAGAGGGATTGGCGGGGGGCACGGGGTATACAAGATGGACACTACAGGGACTTTGAGGAAGGAAAGTAAGGAATTTGAAGGAGGTAGATTTTGGGTGGATTAACGGGGGTAGAAAAGATCGAGGTTTTGGATGGGGGAAGATAAGAGATGGTGGTGAACAACTGTTTTGAAGACCTGGAAGGAAGAGTGGGATTGAAGAGAGTGTGGGAGTTTATTTCAGAGGCAAAAAAAAAGAGGAATGAAAGAGTGAAGGTGAGCAGGATTCTTGATTTTGACAGTTTCACCAGAAGGAGTCTTTTGGCGGATCTTGAGCACCCTGGGGGACAGAGCACACAGAGCGGGGAGGGGGAGGGGGTGCATGGCTGGAGAGGAGATAGGAGATGGTAGAAGACAAAAGACCACTGACCAGTAAGAGACCCAAAGACTCATCTTCATCACAGGAGATATCAATGATCCTAAAAGCTTGGTTTCCACAGCGTGAAGCCAAGAGCGGTGTGAGGCAGGAGCACCAGCCCAGAGGGGAGAAGCAGTACTCCAGCAGGCTGCGGATGAAAGCTTTGTATGTGATCAGGAGCTCAGGTGTGCCAAGGAAGGACTTTGCACGATGGAGGATACCCATCGGCTCATGGCTTTGTAGACCAGCTTGGAAATGTGGCTTTCCCAGGAAAGATCATGGCAGATAGCGAGGCCCAAAAGCTTGAATGAAAGGTCTTCACGAGGATTGTTAAGAAAGATATATGGGGGCTTTTGCAGACGGTCCTTTCGAAGAGACAAAGTAGTGAGAGTGTAAGATTTGTCAGGATTGAAATTGGGGCATTGGGGAAACCTAGTCATAATTTCAGACAACCAGGCCTGTGCAGCCATGCAAAGCATAATTTTGGGCAAACAGGCCTGTGTATCATTATTATACATGACCCTAAGCATGCTGGGATGTTATTGCTTCATTAACACATGGGCATACCTGTGTGGAAGCCGTTGCTTGGTGTCCCTCAGTTACTCAGGTGTTTCCGTTTTTTTTGGTCCACTACCTGTGTGTATATATATATATATATATGTATATATGGAGGGCTGAAACAAATTGTTTGTCGTTTTTACTGGATAGCCTGTCCATTAGTTTGGTGAAGAGATGGATGAAATGGGAGAGCATCTGGTGTGGATGGAGGAAGACATTCCAAAGAGAGCAGATGTGTTGAAAGAGTGAGGAAATGACAAAAAGGAAGAGACCGCAGTTGAGATGGAAGGATTGTGCGAAGAGGAATGTCAGAAAGGTGGATGTGGATGTAGAGTAGTAGTCCAGCAGCGTAGTCTGATATTTCAGATCAATTGTTCAAATTTGCATAAAAGCACCAAAATTGTGCTTTTATGCAAATTTGAAACAATTGGTTTTGCTATGCTGCAGTACTATAGAGAGTGATGACTGTTTATAGAGGGCAGTGGAAGAGAGTTGTGGGCAGAGCAGAGCAGCAGCTCAGTACCAGTTGGCCTCACCCTCGGCCATATATAAAGTGATTTGAGGAAGAACATATTTTGGAAAGAGGTATGTTGATGTTTTGTATGCTGTTTAATGCTGGCATACCAACAAATCTTCACGGAATTAATGTCTATTATTTTATGTTTTATAATGTTTGAGGCTAGAAACTAGTTGTAAATTATAGAGTCATATCGAATGCGACAAAGGCGAACAGAAAGAATGTGTGAGTAATGTCATGAGTTGGGCTGACACAAACGTGATGATGTACGGTCCTGCAGACCAAAGGTGATCATTATGTGTAGCTAACCATCCAGATTTTATAATCGTCTCTCCGTCCGCATTCAAGGCTTTGGTTTAGGGAACGAGGTCGGATTTAGGTGCAAAGACGGTCAGGGAGAATGGTTCCGAATTCGGTGCAAAGAGGTATAAGAGGCCACAGCCAGTAATTTGTTAGTCGCAAAGTAAGAGCAATTCTGTGTCCTGACAACATCAACAAAAACTTCACCGCATCAAGAAATGCAAATACCAGTGGAATGGCATTAACAAGGATAAAAAAGTCCCCACCACCTGGTGCATGAACCTGGGGTCAAATCAACGAAGTTGTTACATATTTCATGCGTCCCCCAAGTTGATTGCAGAAAAAAAAGTTTCATTTAAAAAAATGTTTTAACTACAAGTTTGGTGAATTTCTGCCCAACCGTTTAGGAGAGAGTGTGACGGTCAGACAGAGCCGAATACAATATCACCCTGTTTTTTGTTTTTGTTTTTGTTTATTTACAAAGGTGCGGAGATAACTACATGTTCTCAGCTAGAGGTTTTTAAAATCAGTGTCTAAAAGGAACCCCCAATTGCAATGAAACTGGATGACGTTCAGACACATATTCTTGAAATTAACACACACTTGATCGAATCCAAAAATGTTGTAGTTAAAATATAGAAGCTATAATTAATGCTCAATTCATTTTTCACACATCGAAATGAAATGAAATCTTAAGTGAGAGAAGGACTCAGCTGCTTGCACAGCAGGGCACTATAAATTGATTCTGTGGGCACAATCTGAATCACAAGTTGCAAATCAACAAACACCTTCCCTGAAAGTAACTTGCCCGTAGAATGTGAAACTCACAAACAGTGGCTTTCATGAAATGGGCAGGCTGCACCGTGTTTCCACTTTTCATTCTCATTCATTTGCTTCACTGCCGCCCAAGGCCTTTTGCCTTTGCTCATTCAATCTATCACACATCTCTCACAAAAAAAATAAAAAAATCTTCCAAAGCAATGGATAGATATCATCTGCAGCCAAAAATAGTGTTTAATCCACAGGGAACTGTCAATTGGAGGCGGAAGAATGATTTGAAAGATAATAAAAAGTTTAATTTCGATACAGAGCTGTAAAAAAAGAAATATAGAACAATAAGCTAGCTTGAATGTTTTACAGTTCCACTTGTAGGCTTCTGTCATGTCCTCGGGCCGAACGAGTTTGTCCTAGTAATGCCAGGGTTGGTTTTGCCAGAAGATAAATTGACATCTCTGCTGAGCCGAATTAACAACAGCAACAACAAAAGTTAATTCTGAAAATGCCTATTTGTTAATGCCCCACCTTAATATAATTATACAATTTACTGTTTTGTCACTTAACATCCTTTCCGGAAATATTTGGTGTATAAAGACCAGGCTTCATGTCTATTAGGCCTGATGTTCATTATCCTTTGCCTCGTTTACACTGCTACAATTCACAAGCAAATGGTCTTGCCAAATGTGTTGCCAGCCTTAGAAAGAGAGTTCCAAACATATTGCAGCTACACACGATGTCAGAGTAATAAATCACAAAAGCCTAAATGAGATGTGTTCTGACCTTCCAGGCCACTGCATTTCAGTGAACCATGCAATGTGCACAAGCCGTTTTGTAAACCCGTCTGTAAATGCTTGTAAATGTAATGTCAAGCCGTTTTGGTTTCAATAAACCAGGTTAGAGAGTTACAAGGTCATATTGAAGCTCCCATACGAGTCAGGCTTTGATTTGAGAAAAACCTTTCATGGCCAAACACAAAACAAGTCACTGAAGGATTGAACATTATTGAGGTCATATGAAAGAAAAGCATGCAAAAGGGATGCAATCGCAAGAAGATAGAGAAGGTGTAACAACCAAGGACAGAAAATAAAATTATTAAAACAAAACTCAAGGTTTCGCACTATTTCATGGCATCATGTGATGCACGCACGCACACTAGGGATACAACTTTTTGCAACTCCATAGTCCTGTATCATATTCTGATGAGCTTTTGCTAGAAAACAATGAAAATCAATGTTTTTTTTTGTATTTGTTCAAAAAAGTTCACCCATGACTAACTTTGAAATTTGCATGACTTGGCATGACCTTAATTGCTCGCTCACAGCATTGATTGCTTCTGCTGATGTTTAGTTTTGATGGCTCTTGTTTCCAGTGATTTGTCAAGGATTTCAAAGCAGTCTTGCAGGGTAGTAAGGCTTTTTTAAAGTTAAATAAATAATTAAACAGGGTTCTAGTTTTTGGAAATCCACCCAAATGCAACCGAGTATAAAAATTTCAAAGTTAGTCATGGGTGAACTTTTTTTGAACAAATACAAAAAAAACATTGATTTTCATTGTTTTCTAGCAAAAGCTCATCAGAATATGATACAGGACTATGGAGTTGCAAAAAAGTTGTATCCCTAACGACCACACACACACACCACACACACACACACACACACACACACACACACACACACACACACACACACACACACACCAACACACACACACACACGTATTGGAGAAGATTGGGGCGGTTGGATAACACATTTTTAAAAGAGAAGATGGCGCTTCCAAACAAAAGTAAAAAAACGAGATCGACTCCGCTAATATGAGCAAAAAAGGGAGAGCAGACCCAGTCTCAGGCAATGTTTACCCGGCTTCGCAGCCGGCTTCATCAGGCACAATAGAGCTTACCTTGTGTAGCATTTTTGTAGGTCTATTGTACCTGATGAAGTTGGTTGCGAAGCCGGTGAAACATTGGCTGAGACGGGTCTGCTCTCCTTTTTTGCTCATATTAGCGGAGTCGATCTCGTTTTTACCCCTCAGCCGCGAATTGGCGAAGGGGTATTGTCGTCATAGGCGTTGTCCGGGCGTCCGTCCGTCCGGGCGTCCGTCTCTCAACTTTTGGTTTCCATAATTTCGAGGAGAACGCCTTATCCGATTAAATCCATTTTTGCAGGGTGTGTTGGGGTTGAGTAGAGAAGGTTTCTTCGAAAATGGGCGCGCTGCGATTTTCAATGTGGCCTTCATGGCGGCCATCTTGAAATTGGTTTCCGTCGATTTCGAGAGAACGCCTTGTCCGATTAAATCCATTTTTGCAGGGTGTGTTGGGGTTGAGTTGAGGAAGGTTCCTTCCAAAATGGGCGCGCTGCGATTTTCAATGTGGCCTTCATGGTGGCCATCTTGAAATTGTTCGTCGATTTCGAGGAGAACGCCTTGTCCGATTAAATCCATTTTTGCAGGGTGTGTTGGGGTTGAGTTGAGGAAGGTTCCTTTCCAAAATGGGCGTGCTGCGATTTTCAATATGGCCACCATCTTGAAATTGGTTGCGGCAAGGGGCTGCCCCGCTTTGTGTGCTATTTGTTTACTTTTGTTTGGAAGCGCCTTCTTCTTTAAAAACAAAAAAAAAAAAAAACATTCTATATATATATATATATAAATATATATATATATATATATATATATATATTATATATATAACATATACATGTAGCTGAGTTTGTGTCTCTGGTCTGTTTGTCTGTGGGTGAGTCATAAGTATCGCCCATTTACACGGCCACCC
>CM068961.1:11282433-11292449 GCA_035128595.1 Eptatretus atami | reverse complement strand
CCTCCAGCCGTCCAGAAATCGCCATCTTTTTCTCTCCACTTCGCTCAGATTGTTTAAAGGCCTCATGTACATTTTAAGACTGAACAACACATCTTCCATCATTAAATGAAGATACCGTTTTGAGGAAACAACTGTACATTTTGATTACAGCTCAAACGAGGCAATGCATGTTTTGTCTGCAGCAATCGCAGCAGCTGTCTGATTATACACCGCCCGATGAAGGTAGGTTAATTCTCACATTATGCTGAGGAAAGAAAATAGTGATACAGTATTTCTTTCAAAAAATAAAAAATAAACTTTGCGGGAGTCAAAGGCAGTTACTTTCTGTCTGCGAGACAGTGACGTGTCTCTTATAACTCAATGTTTGCTTACCAGAATCTGCAATGACTGTGACAAGCAAAAATATCCCGTGTTTGCTTCCGTGTGAAGTATGAAAAAAGACGTCCCTACGCTTTACGTCATGACGTCATGACGCAGAGACGTCTGCAACAGCAGGAATGCACGAATAATTTGAGCCTTTTTTTTTTTATAACATTATAAAACTCATGGAAAAATGATATGAGGTATTTATTTTCCTGAGGGGTATTTCTTTTGAAATAAAAAAAATAAAAAAATTCAAACAAATCTTCAACTTCAATTGCTTATAAAAATGTAATTAATCACGAATATTACAATTAAGTTTGCAAAATGTTTGAATTCTGCCTGTGGTGTAAATCATGACAACAAGGAAACTCACGTACTTATCCTTGGTTAAAACAAGCCTTTTCTCTCGAGCGACGTGTGAGGGGTTTGGGAATTTGCACAGTGGCAGTTGTTTGAATAGTCTGGTGTTGGCTTAGTGGTTAGGGTGGTGACTTGGGATCCCAGATAGCCTGGTGTTGGCTTAGTGGATCGGGTGGTGGCTTGGGATCCAAGATAGCCTGGTGTTGGCTTAGTGGTTAGGGTGGTGACTTGGATCCTAGATAGCCTGGTGTTGGCTTAGTGGTTAGGGTGGCGGCTTGGATCCTAGATAGCCTGGTGTTGGCTTAGTGGTTAGGGTGGCGGCTTGGGATCCTCGATAGCCTGGTGTTGGCTTAGTGGTTAGGGTGGTGGCTTGGGATCCTAGATAGCCTGGTGTTGGCTTAGTGGTTAGGGTGGCGGCTTGGGATCCTAGATAGCCTGGTGTTGGCTTAGTGGTTAGGTGGCGGCTTGGGATCCAAGATAGCCTGGTGTTGGCTTAGTGGTTCGGGTGGTGGCTTGGGATCCTAGATAGTCTGGTGTTGGCTTAGTGGTTAGGGTGGCGGCTTGGGATCTACATAGCCTGGTGTTGGCTTAGTGGTTCGGGTGGTGGCTTGGGATCCTAGATAGTTCGGTGATAGTCTCTGTCAGGTCAGGTTCGATCTTGACCTGCTACAGGTACCATGTTAACCTGTACTAACCTGTTCCATGGTCGGGTTGTCGGCGACTAAACCGTCTCCCCACCAGGTTTTCTGGTGAGGAGGGTGTTTGGATATGGACACCCAGCAGGATTAAAAACAAACCTGTCAAAGGGCGGAGGAGCTCCTTGTGAGCCAACGGCCATCCATATCTAGTGCCCAACTGTGTCTGCGGACGTCCTCCTGCAGTTGGGTTACTTTTTTTATTAGGAGGTTGGTGGTAGGATTTGCACTCCGGCCACCGTAAAACCCTTCATTCCGCAAAACACAAAAACGCAAAAAAATCTGAAAACCCACTCCGTGGAGTACCTCCTGTGCAGCTTCCCTTCGCAGGGCAGCTCACCGGATGACGGGATTGGGGCAAGCCTTCGGGACCCCCAATCTTTGATGTAGGAGGGAAACCCACGGGGTAACATCCCTGGGTCAGATTGCGGGAGAGTGTGTCGGAGTGGTGCTGAGGTGTCGTCCACCAGACGGCGTCTCCTTGGGTTAACCTGAGGCGGTCCCTTCGGGGGGGTGCCTGGAATGTCCTATCCCTAAGAGAGGATGATCACCTGTCTCTGTTATCATCTGAGCTCAAGCGTTTGGACATCGGGATTGCAGCTCTCTCTGAGGTTCGGGACCGGATTGCGGCGAGATAATGGTGGGTGGTTACACCTAATTGGTCTGGTCGCTCTGATGGTTACCATACCACAGGAGTTGCTGTAGCTGTGTCCAATAAGCTGACCCCATGATAATTGAGGTAACACCGGTCAACGAGCGTATTATGAGATTAAGGATTTCGTCACTCCTTAGGTGTCATTTCCCTGGTCTCTGTTTATGCTCCGACTGAGGCGAGTGATCTCACCGTGAAGGATGCATTCTACGCCACGCTCGAGTCTGTGGTTGATCAGTGCCCCAGACGAGATACACTTCTAGTCTTGGGGGATTTCAATGCATCGACTGGAACTGATAGGGATGGTTATGAGGTGTGTGTCGGTCCCCATGGGTCAGGAACAATGAACCAGAATAGCACTAAGTTCCTTGACTTTGCAAGAAGTCATGGACTTAGGGTGGCTGGTTCATGTTTCAGCGCCCACAAGCTCATCGCTGGACTTGGTATTCCAACGCTGGCGGTGTGGCAAAGGAGATTGACATGTCCTCATTGACGGTCGTTGGAGGATGATCCAGAACTGCAGGGTCTACCGGAGTGCTCAGTTCCTCAATACTGACCACAGGCTTGTTGTAGCAACTCTAAAGCTGCACCTTAAATCCTGGAGAATGGTACCATCCCAGCCTAGGCTGGATGTTGGCAAGCTCAGGGATGAGAGAGTAGCTGAGGAGTTTGCGAACAGGCTGAGTGGACACTTGGGGGGTCTTGGGTGCTTTGGGGGTCCTGAAGAGTTGTGGAGTGCCTTCAAGACCACCATTCTTGATGTTGCCGGTGGATGTCTTGGAACTACCGCAGGGCAAAGAAGAATTTGTCTCTCAAGGGACACTGGATACCATTGACCAGAGTCGCAGGGCCAGGCTGAATGGCAGAGCTGAGCTGTTCAGGGAGCTGAGGCGTAAAACTGTACGTGCACTGAGGGTGGACAAGGAGGCTATGTGCGAGGAATCTGTGAGGGGGTAGAGCATCACCTGTGGACAGGTGATTCTCGTCCCGCTTACAGGGGAATTCGTGCATTGCGTTCATCCAAGCCCATCCCTCGGAGCACTGCAGTTAGAGCAGAGAGTGGTAGGCTCTTGACAGAGGAGTCTGAAGTGAAGGCCCGCTGGGCCGGTTACTTGAGCGGTTGTGTACCAGGCTGATCCCCAGCTGTCGAGTTGGACGTCAAGGGTGTTACAGTCCCTGTTGCTGACCTCGAATCAAGTGGGTCCACCTTCGTGTAACACGGGCTGCGGTGAACCAGTTGAAGGAGGCAAAGCTCCAGGATCTGTGGCATCCATGCTGAACTTCTCAAGGCTGGTGGAAATGCTGCACTCGTGTCGTTGCATGCATTTTTGTGCTCTGCCTGGAACACAGGCATCATCCCAACCGATTGGAAGAGGGGCCTTGTTGTTCCTCTCTGGAAAGGAAGGGTGATCGCCAAGACTGCAACAACTACCGAGGGTGACGCTGCTCTCAGTGCCGGGCAAGGTCTTTGCTCGATAATTCTGTATAGGGTTCGCCATCTGCTTGAGCACCACGTCCAGAGCAGTCAGGCTTTACACCAAAGAGGTCAACGATTGACCGTATCCTTGCTCTTCGTGTCCTCACCGAACGCAGACGAGAGTTTCGGCAGGGGCTGCTTGCAGCCTATGTTGATCTCTGTAAAGCGTTCGATTCAGTGAATCGGGATGTCCTCTGGAGGATTCTTGGTCTTCGTGGGTGCACCAAAACATGATCGATCTGATGTCTGAACTCTACTCTGGTACTGAGAGTGCTGTGAAGTGTGGTGGTACCATTCTGACTTATTTCCAGTTGTTACTGGAGTTCGTCAGGGGTGTGTACTGGCCCCCACACTTTCAGCACTTGTATGGACTGGATTTTAGGGAGGATGTCGGAGAGATCAAGCTGCGGTGCATCGTTTGGGAATGTCAAGATCTCGGACCTTGATTTTGCAGATGATGCAGTCATCTTTGCGGAGACTTTAATATCCTTTTGGGGGCCCTCGAGGTGCTGAATGAGGAGTCGGAGTCGCTGGGATTACGGGTTTCTTGGGTCAAAACTAAGATCCAGGCTTTCGGTGACATCTTGGATGCTGCTGTCCTGTCTGTGTCTGTTTGTGGTGAGGATGTTGAGGTCGTGGAGAGATTCACTTACCTTGGCAGTGATATTCATGTCTCTGCTGGCTGTGAGTCAGAGGTCAATAGACGTCTGGGTCGGGCCTGGGGAGTCATGGATTCACTGTATCATGGGGTGTGCGCTGCCGGTACCTGTGCGGGAGGACGAAAGTCCGAGTCTTCAGGTCCTTGGTACTTCCAGTCTTGCTCTATGGATGCGAGACTTGGACTCTGACCAAGGATCTGAGACGGAGACTTAATTCCTTTGGTACCAGGTCTCTTCGGAGACTCCTTGGCTATCGCTGGTCGGATTTTGTGTCCAACGAGCGGTTGCTGAGAGAGACTCGGATGAGATTTGTTACCTGCATAGTCCGTGAGCGTCAGTTGCGGCTGTATGGACATGTGGCTCGTTTTCCTGATGCTGATCCTGCTCACCAGATTCTCTCAGCGAGGGAGTCTCATGAGTGGAGGAGGCCAGTGGGCCGACCACGTGCCTCGTGGTTGCAGCAGGTTGACCATCATCTCAAGGAGATGGGGATGGGCCTGGCATCTGCCTGGGGGATGGCCAGACGGAGGCCCCTGGAGTACCGGCGGAAAGTGGACGCAGCGACGTGCTGTTCTGGACATGCTCCCATACCTGACCTGACCTGGTGTTGGCTTACTGGTTAGGGTGGCGCTTGGGATCCAAGATAGCCTGTGTGTTGGCTTAGTGGATCGGGTGGTGGCTTGGGATCCTAGATAGCTGGTGTTGGCTTATGGTTAGGGTGGCGGCTTGGGATCCTAGATAGCCTGGTGTTGGCTTAGTGGTTAGGGTGGCGGCTTGGGATCCTAGATAGCCTGGTGTTGGCTTAGTGGTTAGGGTGGCGGCTTGGGATCCTAGATAGCCTGGTGTTGGCTTAGTGGTTAGGGTGGCGGCTTGGGATCCTAGATAGCCTGGTGTTGGCTTAGTGGTTAGGGTGGCGGCTTGGGATCCTCGATAGCCTGGTGTTGGCTTAGTGGTTAGGGTGGTGGCTTGGATCCTAGATAGCCTGGTGTTGGCTTAGTGGTTAGGGTGGCGGCTTGGGATCCTAGATAGCCTGGTGTTGGCTAGTGGTTAGGGTGGCGGCTTGGGATCCTAGATAGTCTGGTGTTGGCTTACTGGTTAGGGTGGCGGCTTGGGATCCAAGATAGCCTGGTGTTGGCTTAGTGGTTCGGGTGTGGCTTGGGATCCTAGATAGTCTGGTGTTGGCTTAGTGGTTAGGGTGGCGCTTGGATCCTAGATAGCCTGGGTTGGCTTAGTGGTTGGGTGGCTTGGGATCCTAGATAGTCGGTGTTGGCTTACTGGTTAGGGTGGCGGCTTGGGATCCAGATAGCCTGGTGTTGGCTTAGTGGTTCGGGTGTGGCTTGGGATCCTAGATAGTCTGGTGTTGGCTTACTGGTTAGGGTGGCGGCTTGGGATCCAGATAGCCTGGTGTTGGCTTAGTGGATCGGGTGGTGGCTTGGGATCCTAGATAGTCTGGTGTTGGCTTAGTGGTTAGGGTGGCGGCTTGGGATCCAGATAGCCTGGTGTTGGCTTAGTGGTTAGGGTGGTGGCTTGGGATCCTAGATAGCCTGGTGTTGGCTTAGTGGTTAGGGTGGCGGCTTGGGATCCTAGATAGCCTGGTGTGGCTTAGTGGTTAGGGTGGCATCTTGGATCCTAGATAGCCTGGTGTTGTTAGTGGTTAGGGTGGCGGCTTGGGAACTAGTCCTGAGTCTATAGCCTGGTGTTGTTAGTGGTTAGGGGCGGCTTGGGATCCTAAGTCCTGAGTTCAAGCCCCGTTGGCGTTGAATTAATTACACCAGGAGGTTGACTCAGCCTGTCATCCTTCCGAGGTTGGCAAAATGAGTACCAGTGTATGGTAAGGGGGACACTGCATCAGCGGCACAGCCGTGTCCCAACCAATATGACAGACCAGGCTGCACTCGATAGAGAGAGAGTTTTTTTGAATTATGTGGAGGTGGGCATTTTTAATAACATGGTGGGTTACGGGGTGGTGTGATATATATATATATACAGTGGGGAGAACAAGTATTTGATACACTGCCGATTTTGCAGGTTTTCCCACTTACAAAGCACGTAGAGTCTGTATTTTTATCATAGGTACACTTCAACTGTGAAAGACGGAATCTAAAACAAATCCTGAAAATACATTGTATGATTTTTAAATAATTAATTTGCATTTTATTGCATGAAATAAGTATTTGATACATCAGAAAAACAGAACTTAATATTTGGTACAGAAACCTTTGGTTGCAATTACAGAGATCAGACATTTCCTGTAGTTCTTAACCAGGTTTGCACAGATGCAGCAGGGATTTTGGCCCACTCCTCCATACAGATCTTCTCCAGATCCTTCAGGTTTGGGGCTGTCGCTGGGCAACACAGACTTTCAGCTCCCTCCAAAGTTTTCTATTGGGTTCAGGTCTGGAGAGGCTAGGCCACTCCAGGACCTTGAGATGCTTCTTACGGAGCCACTCCTTAGTTGCCATGGCTGTGTGTTTCGGGTCGTTGTCATGCTGGAAGACCCAGCCACGCCCCATCTTCAATGCTCTTGTTGAGCGAAGGAGGTTGTTGGCCAAGATCTCGCGATACATGGCCCCATCCATCCTCCCCTCAATACGGTGCAGTCGTCCTGTCCCCTTTGCAGAAAAGCATCCCCAAAAATGATATTTCCACCTCCATGCTTCACGGTTGGGATGGTGTTCTTGGGGTTGTACTCATCCTTCTCTTCCTCCAAACAGGCGAGTGGAGTTTAAACCAAAAAGCTCTATTTTGGTCTCATCAGACCACATGACCTTCTCCCATTCCCCTCTGGATCATCCAGATGGTCATTGGCAAACTTCAGACGGGCCTGGACATGCGCTGGCTTGAGCAGAGGGACCTTGCGTGCTGCAGGATTTTAATCCATGACGGCGTAGTGTGTTACTTATGTTTTCTTTGATACTGTGGTCCCAGCTCTCTTCAGGTCATTGACCAGGTCCTGCCGTGTAGTTCGGGCTGATCCCTCACCTTTCTCATGATCATTGAGGCTCCACGAGGTGAGATCTTGCATGGAGCCCCAGACCGAGGGAGATTGACTGTTATCTTGAACTTCTTCCATTTTCTAATAATTGCACCAACAGTTGTTGCTTCTCACCAAGCTGCTTGCCTATTGTCCTTAGCCCATCCCAGCCTTGTGCAAGTCTACAATTTTGTCCCTGATGTCCTTAGACAGCTCTCTGGTCTTGCCCATTGGGAAGGTTGGAGTCTGATTGATTGAGTGTGGACAGCTGTCTTTTATGCAGATACGAGTTCAAACAGGTGCAGTTAATACAGGTAATGAGTGGAGAATGGGAGGGTTCTTAAAGACAAAACTAACAGGTCTGTGAGAGCCGGAATTCTTACTGGTTGGTGGTGATCAAATACTTATTTCATCAATAAAATGAAATTAATTATTTAAAAATCATACAATGTGATTTTCAGGATTTTTGTTTTAGATTCGTCTTTCACAGTTGAAGTGTACCTATGATAAAAATTACAGACCTCTACGTGCTTTGTAAGTGGGAAAACCTGCAAAATCGGCAGTGTATCAAATACTTGTTCTCCCCAATATATATATATATATATATATATATATATATATATATATATATATATATATATATATATATATATACAGTATCTCACAAAAGTGAGTACCCTTTACAAAAATGTACATATTTTGTTGTAACTTTTTACACTGATGTATTATAAACACAAGACTCAAAGAAATGATAGAGTAGACATTCTGTCATCCATGTACAGGCCCAAAACATTTATTCTGTGGAACAAAGTGGCATACTGGGCATATCTGTGAAAAGGGGGGGAGGGGGCAACAAAAGTGAGTACACCCGATGTACTTTCTCACATTGAAGCGTCATTGTTTTCAGTATTTTGTATGTCCACCATTGTTTTTGAGCACAGCAGCTATTCTACTCGGTATGGAGTTGGCCAGTGTTCCACATGTCTTTGCTGGGATCCTGTTCTACTCCTCTGCAATGACTTCTCGAAGTTGCGTATGTTGGACACCTTTCGTCCCTCAACCTTACATTTCAGGATGCCCCACAGGTGTTCTATTGGGTTTAGATCAGGTGACATGCTTGGCCACTCCGACACATTGACCTTGACTTCTTCAGAAAGG
Organism: Eptatretus atami; assembly: GCA_035128595.1. NCBI lineage: Eukaryota > Metazoa > Chordata > Myxini > Myxiniformes > Myxinidae > Eptatretus > Eptatretus atami. Next base: position 11,284,111 of record CM068961.1, on the reverse strand, counting down.
CAGTTGTCTGCTTGGAACGATGCTTCGGATCGTTTTTGTGCTGAAATACAGCTCCTCTACCAAGTTTTCGCAGGGAGGGTAACATCTTCTCCTTCAGGATGTCACAGTACATCGTAGAATCCATGTTTCCCTCGATGAACTTCAGCTCTCCAGTACCGGCAGCACTCATGCACCCCAAACCATGACACTCACCACCATGCTTGACAGTAGGGATAACGCACTTGTCTTGGTACTGTTCCCAGGTCGCCGCCAGACATGCTGCACTCCATCAGATCCAAACAAATTGATCTTCGTTCATCAGACCAGAGGACATGTTGCCAGTAGTCCAGGGGCTTGGTATGTGTGCTTCGCAAACTGTTTGCGAGCTTTCTTGTGGCTCTGCTTCAGGAGAGGCTTACGCCTTGGATGACACCATGCAACCCGATACGATGGAGTGTGCGACGTATGGTTTGCACACTCACAGACTGGCCAGAAACTGGAGAAATCTCTTCAGAATCTTGGCGGCACTTTGTCGTCTGTCTTGGAGACTAGATCTGACTTGGCGAACAGTACATGCAGTCATCTTTGCTGGTCTGCCCTGGCGAGCGCAACTCATTGTTGTACGCTTCTTGGAGAACCTCTGGATGACCCTGGCCAGGTGTTGGGGCTTACTTTCAAAGAAGCACTGATCTTCTTGTATCCTTGGCCATCTTTATGCAGGGCAACGATTCGATCTTGACATTTTTCTTTACCATGAGGAGCCATGCTGCTGTCTCAATGGTGATTGCTACAGTATTTCCTATGCAATTATTTATTCAGCAAGAGATAGACAATTACTGCATTGAGTACACGTCTTCACTTTTACATACCAGGGAGGTTGCGCTCTATGGACATTGTGTGTATTGTTTGGTGCATATTTGTACATTTAACACTCTTTGACTTAAATTGCAGAAAATGATAAAATGGAAGCTGTTTTACCATGCTTGACTTACTCTTTTGTGCAGACAATATCAGGGGTGTACTCACTTTTGTTGCCTCCTCTTTCAGAAATATTCGTAATATGCCGCATTGTTTTTTTGGAATGGCAGTTTTGTGCCTGATACATATTGCAGAATGTCTACTCTGTCATCAACTCTAGGTTTTGCTTCAGCACAGCTGCTTAAAAAGTTACACTGAATTATTTACATATTTGTGAGTACTTTTTTATGTGAGCATACTGTTGTGTGTATATATACACACACCTGTGTAGTGTCTGTGTTGTCCTGTGTTGCCATGGAACTGCTCCCTCAAACTTTTGTGAAATCGTACCAAGCTTCCGGGCCACACCTACCTCTCCCATGTGTACATCGACATGACAGGAGTAAATAGACACCTTCAATTTAGTCATTTCATCTGTAGAACACAGTTTTACTCAATGATTTGTACTAATATTTAACTATTTCTTTGCAGAAACGAGTTCCTGGGTCTTGTACGACAATTAACTATGCCTCGAACCCAGTGAGCGCACAAACTTTCCGATTTTCAGAGAGGACGAATTGTTGGCCAATCGGAAGATGGAGTCAGCCAGCGTCAGATAGCTCAGAACCGTGACATTCCGTTTTCTACGGTCAATCGGGTGATTGTGCAATTCACAAGCGAAGGCAAGGAATCCACAGCTTCCCTTTCTGGTCGATCTGGGCCCTCAGAAAGGTGTCTTCGA
>CM068961.1:11280599-11282311 GCA_035128595.1 Eptatretus atami | reverse complement strand
AGCTTGGAGAAAACCTCTTCTTAGACCAGCCAACATTCAAAGAAGAAAGAAGTGGGCCGACGAGATCACCACCAGACCCTTGGAGTTTTGGCAAATTGTCATTTTTTTTTCAGCTGTGTCCCAATTTACTCAATTTTCTGACAGTGGACGCGTTTGGGTCTGGAGATTTCCCAATCAAGAGTTCTCTTTGAACCGATTGCGGCCAACTGTCAAACACGGTGGTTTTTCAGTTGATGGTGTGGGGAGCAATGTGGAGCGCTGGTCGGTCAGAGCTTGTGGAGTGTGTTGGCAACATCAACTCTACGATATACAATTCAATCCTTGAGGATGGACATCTCCCCGTCTTCTCCACTGGTCAGATGGTCAAAAACAACCATCTGTTCATGGAAGATGGAGCTCCATGCCGCACTGAAAAAAAGACCAAAGAATAGCAGCACAGAAATGGGATCAAGCGAGTTCCATGGCCGAGTCAGTCTCCTGACATGAATCCCATAGAACACCTCTGGGCCATATTGGATCGAGCTGAGCGGAAAAATTCCAGGTAACCACCATTATGGGCAGAATTGAAAAACCTTTTGTGTGAAGCCTGGGCAGAAATCCCACAAGAGAAAATTTCGGAACTCGTTAGTTCTATGCCTGAAAGAGTAAAAGCATTGAAATCTGCAAATGGCAAATCTACCAAATACTAGTGTATGTATTAAAATGGATCAACTATACTTCAAATGTTCAATCAATAAATTATTTTAAAATCATGGTGTCTATTTACTTCTGTCATGTCTCGACATGTCCTCAGGGTATTTTTTTTATTTTATGAAAAGAAGAAAAAAATATTTGAAAACTTAAACCTTCAACTTCAGTTGCTTATGAAAATGTATTATCAAGAATATTACAAATAAATTTGCAAAATAAATGTTTGAATTTTGCTTGGTGTAAATCATCACAACATGGAAACTCACGTACTTCCCAGTTAATACAAGCCTGTCTCTCGAGCGACGTGCGAGGTGTTTTGAATTACACGGTGGCAGTTGTATTAAATTACGTGGAGGTGAGGTGCTTTAAATAACATGGCGGGTGATGTGGTAGTGAGGTTTTAAAAAAAATAATGTGGTGGTTACATGATGGTGAGGTGTTTTGAATTACGAGGGGGTGAGGGTTTTTAATAATGCGGCGGCGTTTATCCCAATGTAGCGACGTGTGGTGAGGCGATCATAGCGAGCCGATTCACGCTAAGAGAGAGAATATATATAATATATATATATATAATTATATATATATACATATATACATACATACATACATACATACATACACACACACACACACGCTTTTATAGCAGCCACAATTATTATCAGGTACTTGTGGGGTTGGTCAAGCTTTGGGCCAAAGTCTTTCATTAACCAGCTGGCCAGGCCTGATGCTCGACTAAGTAGTGAGGGCAGGAATTTAAAATTTGGCCAGGGTGCTGGCGAGAGTTCACCTCCTCTTAAAGGAGGACACCTTCGGACCTTTAGCGTCCAACAACTAATGTCGGCAGACGGGACGCCCGTTTGACGTCCATCCGAGGGACGGCACCCATATTAATGAATCTTCCCGCATGTAAAACACTGGGATGGCAGTTTATATCTGGGCTGAGGTTCAAACTCAGGCTCGATAGCTTCGAGGCGACTGGGCGTACGTCACACACACACACACGAATTATTATTAACCTCACC
>CM068961.1:11240599-11275599 GCA_035128595.1 Eptatretus atami | reverse complement strand
ACGTATGCCAGCGTGCTTCGGCGTGCTTCAGCGTGCTCTTAACGTATACAAAACTTAACCATAACGTATTCGACCGTGTGCAGCATATTCGGCAAATTTTTCATATGTCGGCATACGCTGGCTAAAACGTCAAGGTGTGACAGGCCTTGACATCTCGATGTCTAGTGCGGTATGATTTGAATCGTCGAGCGGCAGCCTTTTAATTAGGCTACACCACGTGATCGTCGGCGATACGTTGCGCCGCGCTATGCATATGTTAGACTATCGTTGGGCATAGGTTGTGAACGCCAACAACACGCTAAGCATTCGTTGGTATAAGTTATCTATATGTTATCGAAACGTTCTGTGTACGTTACTAATACGTTATGCATACGTCCAACTCGTTATGAATACGCCGAAAACTTTAAAAAACATCAATAGTTCAGCGTACGCCAGCGTTTTACATACATTTTGATACGTTGCCATACGCTGGCTAAAAACGTCAAGGTGTGACAGCGGCTTTACATCAGTGCTTCTCAAACTACTGATGTAGCGGACCGGCAGGTATTTTCCAATGTGCCAGGGACCGGTACCATATTTGTGCCATATTATTATTTGTTTATGATCAGAGAAAATATTGTTTGAACATCCGTCGTAATATTAATTTATACCGGAAAAAATAAAAAATATAATGAATATAATAAAAATTGACACATTTTTTAATATATATTTTGTAAACGAGTAATACAGTATTACAATATTTAAAAAAAATATCAAAAATCAAAACTAGCAAAGCCTTCAAACATAGTTATTATAAACATATGTATACCGGTATATAAGTAATAAAATGAAAAATTATAATGAATAAGGAAGGTTGAAAAAATTATATATTTTAGTTATGTTAAACTCCAGTGAATAAAGACATTAAAAGAAAGATTGAAAGGAAATAGGTAACATTACATTGAAGACAACTTTGAAAATGTCGTAATGTTAAAATATGAAATTGATGATATAGGCATGTTAAATCCTTAACTTTTACTAATGTGAAAGGTGAGCCTGCTTCTTCTTTGTCAGCTTATCCAATCGTGGTTCAATTGGGACAGTGCCACGTGCAATGGAGAATGAATATCCACACTATTCCTGTACTTTGTTTTAATGATGTTCATGGTTGAGAAGCCAGTCTCGCAGAGGTAGGTTGAAGGAAATGGGAGAAGAGTTTTCAGAGCAATTTCAGTAAGCTCAGGATATTCTGCTTCCACTTTTATTGAAAAAGAAGCAAGTGCTGTTGTAGTTTCGAAACTCCTCTTCAATCCTTCGCCAGCAGACAGCTCCAACAATTTATCCTCCATAGTGACACCGAAGTCATTTTCAATGGCGTAAACGGATTTCGGATCCATTCATTCCCTTTCCGTGGATCTTCTTCTTCTGGAAAGTAATGCTGAAAACGTTCTGCCAAATTCGTCAAGTGTTCTCTGATGACATTTCGTAGAGATGTAACATTAAGGTCTTCTCCTGCATCAGCGATGACTGCCGCTAATTGGTGAAACATGTCATAACAATCTCTTGACACCCGACTCTTCCATGCTTCTAGTTTCGTTTTTGTCCATCGATCTTGGAAACTCACCGCGGACCGGCAGTCGATGACTCGCGTACCGGCACCAGTTCGCGTACCACCCATTTGAGTAGCACTGCCTTAAATCACTCCTCCTCGCGGCGCCTCATATGTGTGTGTAATATATATATATATATTAATATATATATATATATATATATATATACAAATTATACATACACACAAACATACTTAAGTAAATATATACATATATGTACTGTATATATTAGTGTGCTTGGCCAATATTCGCAACTTTTCGGGACTCAGCAGATTGAAGTTGGTGTGATTACCTACTACAGTACTACTGTACACAACCCAAAAACCTTGAGTAGCTTTCACAGTTGTTTATGAGGGAATTTCAAAAAACAAATTATAATAACAACATTGCATTATATACATTTCAAAGATGTGCATAAACATTAACATTTATAAACAACGGGTAGAAAAAAAAATTTGGCTCGGTAATTCAGAAAATACGTTAATTCGGCAAACGGCTCGGAAATCGTGTATTATGAAATATATTTTGCTTTGAAACTTACAAAGAGAAACCATATAACTTTTCGAAAGCTATCATCATAAGATAATGGATGAAACTTTGCCACCACCAAGCATGCAGGCATGCACACACACCCGCGGAGAGTCCCTTTAAACCCCAAATGTACCCAAACGTACCACGTACCTTGTAGAAAATGCCGACTATACATCCTGATCGGGACACGAACTATACCGCTATAGACTGTAGGGCACTCGGTAAGCGGCTTAAGCATTCAAGCAAGCACTCCAATGAAATGGTTGATGAGGAATGGCTCGCTTGGCATGCCATATTAAATACAATTAAAAGCAATCACCGAACCATCATATTAAAAACACACATCGCTGAGTTGCCCGAAATGTCAAATATGTCTGAAATGGACAAATGAACACTTTTTTTTCGAAGTCAGAGCTGCTGCCAAGTTCAATTCTGGAGCTTAAATTTTGTAATTCGACTTAGTTTAAGAGATTATCGAGGTTATGGCACGTGCAGAAATACAAGAGAGCCACGAACGCTGGTGTCTCTGGGCGTTTATAAGCATTGCAATGTATCCAGCAATTCGTAGATATCGATAATATGAGCGAAGAGAGTGATATAAAAAACTTTATCGTAAAGAAATCATTGCGGCCTGTTCCAAGTCAAGGCGAAGCTGAGCAGGCAAAAACACATGGCGGCTTCAGACCTCAGCAAGGTAACCCAGGATACTCCTTGATGCCACATGGAGCGAAGTGGCCGAGGATGCGCCTAATAAAGGATATAATTAAATAAGGCCATGAATTGTCTTCAAAAGGGGTGTTTTAATCAACCCAAACACCCAATTTTCACTCTTGCACTTCTTTGGAGTTCCCTTAGTATGCATGCACAGTTTCAGGCTGATAGGTTTCATAGTTTTGGAGTTATGGAGGAGACACACACACACACACTGACACACACGCACTGACAAGCGCACACGCACTGGCATGCATGCACACGCATGGCCACACACAGACATACAGGTCCGTTACAAGGATTTTCAAAGGAGTGGTGGGAGTGTGAATCTAAACACGTAAACTGTCGACTATCATTGCCCCACACACTAAAACGTGCCACACTGAGGGGGTCCAGAGCCACACCCACCCCTCCAATGGGAAAATATTTAATTCTTCACTTCATTTCCTGCACTTTGGAGTATTTTTATTTATCCATAACAACCTCATGATGTCTGTGCCTGCCCCACTGTTATCATGCCCTCTCTTCCTGTTCCACTCACACCCCCATCCCACCTCCCATTAATTTAAGATGATAAATTGTTAAATTTCATTAATGTGGTGTTGAAGTCGTGCAGACTTGACGGGCCAAATAGCCTCCGGCATCAAATTCCCTGTGTATCCATGAGTAAATAAGTTATAGAGATGGTTGAAGTTGTGAGGGGACAGCGGATGGTTTGTGAGGAAGGTGATCCAAGCACAATGATCTACAATTCTCTGTACAGACCTAAAAGTGGTCGTACTGCAAAGAACATGCAACTGAACTCAAAACAGGAACCACCCAAGAAAAAATGTCAACCTTAAAATTTAGTAGATACACTGAACCACCACTGAGTAATATTCATTCAGCTACTGACTGTAATTCAAACTACTTGCAACAACTACTGCCACGGTTACTTTTAACAGCTCCAATTTTTCCCACCATCTTGTGGGGTCGGCTGGAGGAAATGTTTTGGACCAAGTTTTTTTTTGTTGTTTCTTTTTACAAACGAGCTGGTCAAGCTGAGTATTTGACTGAAGATTAACTTAGGAAATTGAAATTTGGCCAAGATGGTGGTGATAACTTGCCTACTAATCACAAAAGATACCGTGAGATATTTGTGATCCATCAGCTAATGCTAGCAGATGAGACGATCAACTTACTATTCATCCAAGAGACGGTGCATTTTTGTGATGCAATGCCCCAACTGTGAAGCATCAAACCGGCATCTTGCAGCTGGCCAGAGATTCAAACCCAGGCTATACAGCTCAGAGGCGAGTGCACATAATCCTGAACTATCCGACCAGCCTTTGAGTATACGAGATGTGCATATTCAGACCATAAAAATACTCCGATGCATTACAAATCACAACTGGAGAGTTCATAGAACACCTTACCCCGACGCAGTCTTGAGAAACAACGATATAGGCAGGGTCTACAAGCAACTAATTTGATTGGTCTTGAGGATGAAAAATGCCGTAATATTTTGTCCAAGTACTGCTAAACGTAAGTGTTTTGAAAGTACCAAAAAGGTGATTTGTGTTGCACAGTGTTCAAGCAGATAAGAATTCAATATAAATAAAATAGAGATTTTAAAGGTCGAAGAGAAACAAAATTCGGAAGTTTGCCGCCGTTGACGCAGTGTCTATTACACCACCCTATCTGACACGTTACATTAGTTATTTGTGCCTGGCGTTTGTGTCCTTTATGACAACCAGAAAAACAGTAAGTTTCCTGTTTGGAATAATTTTCAATTTTGTTTCACTGCCAGACAGGCAGACAAGACTAAGAAAAATTTATCTCACTCCTCTCTGCGCATGTGCGATCGGGACGAATTCAGAGCCAAAGTACTGCTTATCTGCAGGTTCATTTGACGATTCATGTTCTGATTCGTGTTCAAAACATAACATTCAATTGAACTTGAGTTGTTGCTCGATCATAAACTGACATCTGTGGACAGACAGACAGACAGACAGACAGACAGAAGTGAACCAAATGCTTAACCCCACTTTTCGCTTTGCGTGTGCGGGGTAATAATATGCGTACCTGGGGGGAGGGCTCCCTTTTCCTTCACAACGGATAACAATGTCATCACGAGGATCCAGGATGTAATCTTTTGGAGACTGCTCGGTGATGGTCGGTGGCTGTTGAACTGCGAACGGTGGATAAGAAGGGGATTTAAAGTAAAAAGATCAAAGACAATTTGCAATGTACAATGAAACTGCTCATCATTGTGAGGAATTGCAAACCAAGAATGGAATTGCAAAGGCACCAACAAACACCACAGATGTAAAGTGGATTTATTCATATTTTATGAATACTTCCAAGCAATAGCATGAATAATAAAGCTACGATTGAAATAATTCTATTTCGATACTGCATCGACTTTTCCTTCGTTGAATGAGTTACCGGATCTAATACCCGAACACTTTCAAAGCTTTCTCTTTCAATATATCTTTTAGAGGAGCCGCTTTTGGGCCAATAACTTATGACAACGAAAGGCCGTTGCTTGAGGGAGAAATAGTCCACCCCATCCGAGGTCGATCTTCTTAACATCTTCTCGGAAGCAATTGCATCAATGGCTCAAAATGGCTTTGTAATAAATTGAATCCTCCTGCCATTGGCAGGAGAGGTCCATTATTGTGGTGGGAGGATGTGGTGTGAAGGCACTTCAAAAGATTACCGCATCATTAAATATAAAACATCAATACGGCATCATTTACTTCTCTGCAAGCATCTCCAGATTGTATTAGCAAAGCACTAAATGTGTTTTTAATATCAAATGCATCATCTAGAAAGCAGTCATTCAGTCGGTGTATTTTTGGTATGCGGCTCCAGTTCCGCAGGCAGCGCACTTTTTGTGTCGCAAGACTCGTACACAAGTAAACATACAATGTGAGGCGAAACCAAACTTACACTTCTCTAAGAGTTTTGCTGTGGTCCCGGAGGCATGAGTGCAAAGATAGAGAAAGCAGGAAGTTTTGGTGAGAGCAATAACAAAACAGATTGTTAGTAATGGAAGTCGGCATGGCTACTTCATCTCATAATTCATAACAGATGATCGTGGGAGATATCATCAAAAAGACAACATGTAAAGAAGATTAAAGTCACTGCAAAGAGAAGGTGACTATTCGAGGAGTTTACAGATATTGTATCAAGTAACATGCTCGTAATATGTTCATTGCGGCTCATGGAGGAACTTTTATGAATATCATACACATGACAGAGGTATTATTAGACATCAATGTTCTTTTTCATGAATCACCAGCACAATGGAGACAATGAACACGTCCTTAAAACATGGGTTCACCTGCATCACGAGCAACAGGTTCGGAGGAGATCATCAACCGGAGGTCAAACCGTTTCGTTACAAATCAGGATTTTTAAAGCTCTTAATTACGCCGTCTTTTCACATGACCCACTAAGAAAATGCTGCGTTGAAAACCGTTTCACCCAAAGAGGTAAAATTTGTTCCCGGCTTGGTAAATTTTTTCTCATGCTTCGGAGGTCACGCAAGTCCATCCATCCATCCATCGGGACCATACTCTGTGCAGTGGTGGTGTTGCCGAAGCAGTCTCTTTGGCTATCAGGCACAATCCTGGATGGGTCGCCACTCCGACGCAGGACACCAAGCTGGTACTCATTTTTGCCAACCTCGGAAGGATGACAGGCAGTCAAGCCCACCTGGTATTAATTCAACAGCCAAAAGGGATCCCGAGCCCACCACCCTAACCATTAAGCCAACACCAGACATACAATTAAACCAATTGCTCAATATACAACAAACATGAACCAATCTATTGATAACATTGAATGCAATACATGTCATCACATGGAATAAGCCTTCCTTCCTGAGAATTGTAATTCAATATATATATATATATCCACAGTTTTTTGAAAAATCTGATGTGATGCTTTAACAGTATTGACGGAGGCTTGCACACCATTTACAGATATTTTGCAAGTTTTTCCAACATTACGTAAAACGAAAACTCGGAGCTCTTGAAAAAATTTGGAGCAATCAGTCAAATAGGCAATGAATTAGGCCACAATCAGGGCAGACCGTGCACTTCAAAATGTGAACCGTTTAATGAACACGTAAAACGGCTATACTCACAATTCAGCGGAATATCCAAGGCACACGTTGGCTTCCCAGCCAAGAGGTTTAGAGCCACGCAAAAACAGAGCAGAAACCTTCTCTGGGAAGACATTTTCACTGCGACGCCAGAGGCCCGGGGTTTATGGATCTGCCGGCGCTGGAGAACGTCCTTTCAATTCCGCGTGCCTTCCAGCGTTTCGGGTGAGCACACAACTGCCAAGCTGTGGAATCAGAGCAGAAGGCCATGGTTAGAGGCGGCAGATGCTTTGCACATGAGTGTGTAAGTTCCTTGTACGTGCTCTGCTGACTACCGCCTAGCGAGTGGTTTTAACCCTGGGGCTAATAGGCAGCACGCGAGACACAACTTCAAGGAAAGATTCCATTTTAAGGGCGCTTCTTCTGCATTGGCAATCTGGACATTGTATAATTTTGGGGCTTTTTATTCCCTTCCAGATGAAAACAGCAACTTTTATTATCATTCTTTCATTTTATATATTTTTTTACTAATGGATTCTGGACAACAGAGAGTCCCTAGAACATTGCCGTTCTGTTATTTGTTTCCAACCGGTTCCTAAGCCTGTTAATATACTCTGCCTGGTGGGAAAGATATAATCAATCTCGTTAATAATTTATCATTAAGAACATTGAGGCAAGATTTTATTTGCTTCTAAAACCAAAAACAACCTTATCCTCTTGGGTCAGCCCCCTGCCATCTGATTAGAGTCCCAAGCCCGACTGAAGGACACCAAATTCCTTGCCTCTCACATGTTAGGTTTGTGTGAGATCCAAGTCGCGAGTATGCTCTCCTACCCACAACCCCCAATCCCTCCTTCAGGTAATACAATTAAAACCATCAATCATAAAATATAGTTACACTTCTACATTTAAAAATCCACTTAATACTTAATTTTTCTCATATTTTATTCAATAACGGTGTAGTGGCTGGTAGGATAGCCTCGAGGTATTGATGTTTGCCTTTGAGATGTCTGTTGTTTAAATCCCGGCTGGGGTATAAACTGTCATCCTCGTGTTCCGTCGGCAATACGAGGCATCAATGCGTGTGCCGTCCCACTAATGGACGTTAAGCTGGAGGACCCATCTGCAAGCGCTCGTTGTCGGTGGACGTCAAAGATCCCATGGTGTCCTTTGCAAGGAGTCACCGAGTTGTCGCCGGCGTCCTGAACAAACTACAAATTCCTGCACTTTCAATCGAATGTCAGGTTAAGTCAGCCGGTTGGTAATAGACTTGGGCTACCAACGTTCGCAACCAAAATCGCACAATAAGGTGGGAATGATTTGGTCCATTATAGTAGTAATTAAATATGAATCTGGGTTACGTAGGTGTCGCGCTTCCATATGAGGCTGTTGTGATGCCAAACAGGCTGACGGCTCTCAACCTGAGGTGTACAAGACCATTAACCTGGCCAATTTATGGAGAATGTGACGACACAGTACAACATGGAAAGAGTGGCTTTCAGAGGGGTTGGTTTTTTTTTTTCCTGCATTTGTATTTAGCATTCGCGGCATCTTATAGATACAGTGGTGAAAGCCCATAAACAACTATGGTGAGGAAGGCATGATAGATACAAGAGATGATGTTGATGGAGAGGAATATAAAAGGTGCAATAAAATGCCCAACTGGGAGTAGTAATAGTGGTCGTAGTAGTAGTAGTTGTAGAACAGATTATAGGGTAATGCCAGCTTATCATGTGCAAAAAGCCATCACTGTTGAATCATGTAAGAGTCGACACTTTTTTGATACATCTCACATTTTCCACTGAGTTACGGCAACCAAATTTCATGGCTATGTATTGTAGATAAAAGAGCACTCAAACAAGCTGCTGAGGGGGCATTTGATTTCAGAAGGGTCGTTGTTGCTCTCGAATACGATCTGTGAGTCATCAACCAAGGCGGGCAAAGCCTTCCCCGAGGCAGCTGTAATGGGAGGGTGCTTCACACGATTGCTCCTTGCAAGGCCGTCGCTGAGAATCGGTCAAGTGACAGTGTGTATCGTAAGACGACTGGTGAAGTGTACAAGGGTCTTGTGGTTTTGTGGATTTAGTTTTAGACAAAGACATGAAGAGGCAGCACAAAGCTCACGAAAACCTTATTAAACAGCAAACCCTTTCATTTTTAGATGAGATTGGAAAGGCCTCTTTTAAAAAAAAAAATGCCACCTTTACGGCATGAGTCACTTACGCAGATAAAATAATCCAAACACACCTACTTGCATCGAGAGACAAGACGCAAATACAGGAGATAATAGGCAGATAGGGAAGCAACCCACTGGCCACCCAACATGAGGTCACCCGACCACGCACCACCAGCCAGCTGCATAATGAATAACCTATTAATATTCATCATCAAAGGCTAACACAGACATTTGTAGGTGCAATAGCAGACAAGGGCATTAAACCTCATAAAAAAATAATATAATAAATAGGATGTAAACCCATATGTGCTCCACTGATAACAAGGCAGGCAATTAATCTTCACGGGGTCTAAAAAAAAAACAACAGGGTTTTTTTGATCCAAATTAATTTGTCTTTGCTTAATACATGTCGTTTAACCTTTAACAAACATCTTTCGGTAAATGCTGCTGTAATAGATTGCCAGCCCTTCTATATGAATTGTATATGCCATTTGGTTGTCTGTGCGGACGTTGTGGCACACTTTTACGGTTGGGAGTAAAGTTATGGAGTTTGGTCAATAAACAATAAAGTTTGGTCACGCTCACAAATCGTGTAGCAATGGCTGTCATTTTGTCTTTTCATCACTATACACAGTTAGGGGTCTTACCGTACATATATACGTCTATATATAATGGCGGGACATGTATGTATGTATGTATGTATGTATGTATGTATATATGTATTATCTACTCCTCCGAGAGGATTTCACCAAGGAAGCCAAAACTTTCATGGATTAATGAGGGCACCCTGAAGTTGTGCAAGTGAAACTTTCATTTGATTCCATCACGTTCTGAAAAAAAAAAGTTATTTTTTCTGCCCATCTTGGCATTTTCTTCCTTTGGGGGCAAAGGTGGAGGGGTCGTGAATTTTCAAAAAAAATCTGATAAGGAGGCCCTAGTTTGAGAAAATGTCATAAAATAGAAGTTGTGGGTAACGGGTTATTTAAAATTTATTTTTGGGAGTGAGCGAAGCAGCCGTTTGTTGCACATGCACCGCCCGAATAAAGGGATGTGTCAAAAACATGTTGCACACTTGGAACAAGATCACCCATGGGGCGGGTACTCTGCTGTTACACACAAGGACACGGGCGCATGCATCGATACATCCTTACAGTTAGTCACTTCAAGACATTTCAAAAACCAGATTTGGTGCCATAATAAACTAGAGAGAGTGCCCACTGATTCTGAGAGGTCATTGGTTCAAACCCTGGCTGAGTCGTACCAAAGACTTTTTAAAATGGTACGTGCTGCTTCCTTGCTCGACGCATCAACATTGAAAAGGATAGAACTACAAAAGTGGTTGGTGTAGGAACTACAAAAATGAGAGAACTAAGAAGAGGGATAAGGAAGTGTGGGATGAGGTGGGGGGGGGGGGTTAAAAGATATAGGAGTCTCCTGAATGGGCTGAAAACAGCAGAATTGGAAGATAATAGTGTATTGACAAAGAAGAGAGAAAAGGATGTCTCGGGCAGAATGAAAGACCATATATAGAAGCACAAGAATCCTCTGGCAGGTTAAACAAATTGCATAAGGACCCGACAAAGGGGTTCTTTATTTTTTTTTATTAGAGGTCCACAAAGCAATTTCAGTGGAACTCAGGGTGTGTCTCTAGGAAGATGATTATGATCAACTGACAAACTCCATCAAGCCCTCGGTACCCATGTGCAGCTGTACTCTCCCACGACTACCACATAATTCCTCCAATCATACATCCATTTGTCACACTAACATGTAATCAACGTCCTCGTCCCTCAAATGGCCTGGATTTGCATCATCACACCAAACTGATAATTGCACTTCTGAAACACGTCACCAAATCACTGTGACTCACAATTTATGCATTTATATATTAAACACACAATCGCAGCTTCCGTGTAGTGGTGTTGTGTTTAGCTCTGCTGTTAACGGGTTACATCATAAGTGACACAAGGCAGAACAGCCACAAATTATTGACAAACAACTTGCTGCTTAAATATTTCACTGCGTAAGCAAATATTATTTCTAAATATATTATCCTAAATATAATGTGAAGGTAGGCAAAAGTGTGCGGTGGAATGCTTATTACAAGGTGAGAGTTTGTCAATTGGTGGTTTTCGTCTCTGAAATATACAAGCTCATTAAGGGCTTAACAAATTCACAAGTGAGCGTGGGATGCGGTAATGATGTGAGAAACTTTCCTCGTTGTATGTATGGATATGTATATATATATATATATATATATGTATATGTATATATAGGTATATAAATAACTTTTTTTAATGCATATGTATATATGTATATGTATATAGATAAAAAAAATGTATATATATATATGATATACATATATATGTATATATGTTATATGATGTGACTTCAAACAATGCAACAGCCTGATAAATATCAAGGATATAAATCCACCTCCATGAAAACACATCTTCATTTGAACAAACACCTCAATGAGCACCATTTCACTTCCCTCCACAACTCACAATCACAAACGTGAGATAATAAAAAATATTGAAAATAAATATTTATTAATAACATTCCTTGCAAAGCACTCGGCATTATGATGCTTGTTCTGCTCCAATTACCCCATGTGAAGTTGGGTTTGAAAGTGTGAAAAGTGCATTTTGAGATGAGCATCCTAATTCAAATAAACAGCTTTACCTGGTTGAAGGACTCGCCCCCACCAGGCATTGCTCTCGCATCCTCCTTTCATCAAATGACTTTCAACAAGTTGACAACGCAAAGCAATTTCCATTGTAAACCAGCATTTTGGAGCTGAGCAATCACACCATCCAGTTTTAAAACTGGGACAATAACTCGAATGTGTTGTCACACTTTAAAAGGGTAATAAAAATTATGGGATAGGACAAGGAATTATGGCCTCTTGGGGGGAAATAGCAACTTGCTGCCATATGACTGTACTACTGGAGTCTGGTAAGTACACATTTTAACAATGCCTTTATTTATTTATTTACTTTTATACATGGTCGAGGCTCATGGAAGAGCTACGTCACAGAACAGATCAGGACACAACATAACACAGTAAACAGGAGAAAAAGGGGAAAACGCCGATAGCAAGGCGGAGGGATAAGGTCGACGGAGACTCGTCAAACAAGGGATGCAGGTAACGATGAGGGGGGAAGGGAGAACGCAAAGCGTGGACAAGGATGGATAGGTAAGCATAATTTTGGGAGGGTGGGGGTGGTTTAATGGGTGGAGAAAAGATCATGGCTTCGGATGGGGGATGACCTGAGATGGTGGTGAACAGCCGCCTTGAAGACCAGGAGGGAACAATGAGAATGAAGAGAGTGTGGAAGTTGGTTCCACAGGCAGGAGAATAACTGAGTGGAGGTGAGCAGTGGTTCTGGATTTAGGCAATTTCACGAAGAGGGGGTTGCTACTGGACCACGTGTGTCTTGCAGATACCTGGGGGGTGGGGGACAGAGCACAAAGAGGGCAGAGGGTGCAAGATCAGAAATGAGGCGGAAGAAGACAGAGAGACCACCGACCTGTTAGCGATAGCAAATTGATAGTTCCATAGATTCAGCTTCATCGTCAGAGATTCCAATGATCTTGAAAGCTTTGGTTTCCACGGTCTCAAGCTGAGCAAGGTGTGAGGCAGGGGAGCCAGCCCAGAGGGGAGAGTAGTACTCCATCAAGCTGCGGATGAAAGCCTTGTAGGTGGATCGGAGCTCAGGTGTGTCAAGGAAGGACATTGCACGACATAGGATGGCCAGTCGGCGTCTGCCTTCGGAGGCCAATTTTGAAATGTGGCTTGCCCAATAAATATCATGGTTGCGAGTGAGACACAAGAGTTTGAGTGACTGAACCTCTTCATGATGGTTGTTGAGAAAGTAGATGGGAGGATTTGCAGTGCAGTCCTTTCGGAAAGAGAGAGTGTGAGTGTGAGGGATTTCTCAGAGTTGAAAGCCATGTTCCAAGTTTTTGACCAGTTTGGGATTTTTATCAACATTTGAGGAGAGGGAACAGGCTGCTGCCTGCCTGTCAGAAGGATGAGAGATGTCACGGCAAAGTGTGGAATCATCAGCAAAGAGATAAAGAGGATTTTCCAGAGAGTCAGTGGGATCATTGATGAACATTAGGAATAATATGGGGCCTAGAACACTACCTTGGGGGACTCAAGCCTTGACAGGGAGAGGAGATGAAAGGGTTCCATTGAGAGACACAGGTTAGCTATGAGAGTGGAGGAAGTCAGAATTCCAAGAGTGGAGTTGGCCTTGGATTCCATAGGCAGACAGTTTGGAGAGCAAGGCAGGATGACAGACTGTATCGAAAGCTTGAGATATGTCCCGAGAGACGGCCCTGATCTCATGTCTAACATAGAGGGCCTCCATCCATTGTTTGGAGAGTAGAAGCAACATGTCCAAGGTAGAGTGACCGGGTCTGAATCCGAATTGATGATCCCAGATGAGATTGTTGGTGAAAAGGAAGGATTTCATATCAACTGCGATGATGGATTCCATGACCTTGCAGATGATTGGAAGTACAGCAAGCTAATTGGGCTGTAGTTAAGAGGATCGGTTTTTGCACCTTTTTATGTAACGCTGTGAACGTTGGCTGATTTCCAAGCAGATGGAAGATGACCGATGGTAAATGACAGAGTGAAAGGAGCAGAAAGAGGAAGTACAAGAGCAGAAAAGCATGTTTTTAAGGACGCATGAGCTGATGCCGTCCGGTCCAGTTGCAGAGGGTAGAGGTACTTTTATCAGCATTGTTGTGGTTGCAAAAAACTTCTCGCTCTTTGGGAAGACTCAGTCAAATGATATAAAGGTGTGGTTTACCCACAAAGACGAATGTACCTTTATATATTCATATTTTGGAGGGCTGACAGGGTGACCTGGAGGTATGCACACTTCCCTTTAAGCTGTCTGGCCTGGGTTTGAATCCTGACCTCAGCCAATAATGCTACCCCACTGCCTTGTACTGCATAGGAATGACAAACAACATGTCTTGGAACATAATATTACTGTGTTGGTTGTTTCAAAAATTTTAAATGCTGTTGTTTATGGATGTTGCAAACCATGGTGCTGTCATGTGAAGTTGATGCTTGATTTGTACCAATGTCAGTAAACTGCTCGTCCAAGAGGCCAAGGAAATTTTGGGTTGGCTTGTTTCGTGTTCCCTTAACAGATGTTTCATGATGTTCAAATTACATATACTATACGTGTATTTGTCCATCGTCTTCAAATGTCCTTCTAATTCACATTTAAATACAATGTTGTCTACCAATGCCTCTATACAGGCTCCACTTGAAGGGACACAGGCTGCACTTATTTTTCTTTTGTGTGCAAGAATCATTTGCTGGGGGGGGGGGGCATGGCTGTGCCACTGATGCAGTGCTCCCTGTAGGTTAGAGCAGCGATTTATTTGTTCAGCGTGCCATGATAAAATGATGCCTACCCCTACCTGCGAAACACCATGGTGAAAATTGATAGCTGTGTCAAGATTAGAAGCCAGGTGAGATAGCTCAGAGGCAAGTGTGCACACCTCCAGGCGATCATGACAATAAAGGCTCTAAGGTGAGCAAGATATCAATGAAAAATAGATTTCTTCCCTCCTTGATGAAAGACAGAACAGCCTTACTTTTCCAAGTCTATCCTTGGACTTGTGCATCGAGTCTCCTACGTGAGGCTTCTGAGAATCCGTGAACACCAAACAATCTGGTTTTTGAGGGTCCTCCCTCTGGAGATTGCTCACTCTCACAACACAGACCTCATGACACATTTCTTTTACGAACCTGGAAGGAAAATATTGATCTACATGCCAGTTTCAAGTCTGAAGATGAAAACTATCCAGTTCACAGTGATGTTCACCATGCAGCATTAACTATCAGAGGTACCTCTCTGACGTCATCAGATCATTTAACTCCCATGGCTCTCTGTGCAACGTATGTTTAACTTGGAGTATTTCAATATGGGGTGTTAACAAAAATGGTTACATGCAGACATGGACACATTAACAACTGAAGTCCAGATGAGAGAGAGGAAAATGTTACCTCCACCTCCCCCTTATACCCCCAAATTTGAAATAAAAACAAACTTTATTCCGATGGTATCAGGAAGCTCATCCACCACTGGGAAGAATGCTCGACACTAGCCGGAAACGATAGGAGAAGAACTAAGATCTGTGCTGTGTTGCTGGTGCAGGGTCTTTCATTCATGGTTCGGGGAAAAACCTTTTTGACTTTTAACAATGACGTCATCAGTGGAATGTGCACCCTCTACCCTCCCACCCCATGAGGTGGGATGTTCAAACATCGATACATGTTGTCGATATTTGGAGTACTATTCAATTCTGTGAATGTGTTTTTGGAATTAGGCCAAACAATGATAACCACACATGAACTTGCTTTCTCACATATAAGTAAGAAGTGGATATTTATGTTTGACAGTTAATGAGGTTTTTACTCTCCATGCCTGTTTGTCGTCGTACATATTATTCCCTTGATGGTTTAAATCGAACCGTTTTTTCCACCATTTGTACTGATAACAGGAGCATGTTGTGGTGTTTAATGAAGAGCAAGACTGCAACAAAGGTGGGGAACTGAGAATATTTTATCAATGATCTCTCACACATTGACAGTTAAAGGTTGGAGAGAGGACCTCAGGATCCCACAACACCACGATGAACCGAAGGCCGGTAAGAATGAATGACGACAGGGCTGTCCCCGTGCCTACGCAGCTGCTTGTTGGACTGAATCTGGTTTTAGAGCCATCATTACCTCCACCACCGAAGATGGAGGGAGATTCTGTTTTTACCACTGTTTGTCTGTCTGCCTGTGAGCATATCTCAAAAGGTTATGAATGGATTTGGACAAAACTTGGTGGACGGGTTGGGTATATGGCAAGGAGGAATTGATTAAATTTTGGTGAACATCCGGATCCAGATGCAGGAATTTTTGAATATTTAAGGTGATTCGTCATAATATTGAGAAATGGCGCCAAACACGACATGTAGCATGATATTTCAAATAGTTGTGGACACGTTTTGACAAAACTTGGTGGATGTGTTGGGTCGGTGACAAGAACAAGCTGATTAGATTTCAGTTAATGTCTGGATGTAGATACGGTCCGGATGAACATAAACTGTCCAGCCTGGCGGAGATATGCGCTCTGCCAAGTGTCGTTGTAGTTACCTATGAGAAATGCAAACGGAATCCACCCTGGATAATACAAAATATTCCATCGAACCAATCGAAACAGATTAAAATTATGGGTAACCACCATCTCAAACACAGCTGTAATGCTTCCTCCTCTCGGAGCCACCGACGTGCGAAGGGATGGCCCCCAAAATCACACACACACAAACCTGACTAACGTTGGAGGAAGAATCATGAAGGACGTGGAAAGGAGATTAAATAATTTTTCACACTCAGTCGATCTAAAGACCTAACAGCATACTATAATCAGATTATGCTGCCAAACCCTGAAATCCCCATTCTTATGATCCCTATTCAAATGATTTTTCTTCTTATCCTTCTCTCATGTGTGAAGCCAACATACAATCAGACCATCAAAAAGAAAGACAAGTGAAAAAAAATCTGGATCATGTGTTGAAGCAAAATCAAAAAGGCCATGGGATATTGTGGATCGAATGGCACGGTATGAAGGCAGAATGACGCTGGAGCACAAAAGAATGAAGGGAATTTCAGGTGCTGGTATCGGACCAGGAAGAGCATATAAAATTCCATGTGCAGGTGAGTGTTGCACAGGGAACAGCCGATGGTAATTGCATGAAAATTAATCATTAATGTTTCTGTCCTTTTCATTCATTTCAATCAAAGTTACTGACATTTTGTGTTATTTTTTTTTTTCTTCAAAATGCAAAACAAAATAAATATACTGTGTATAAACCTTGTTAAGATGTTGAGAAATTGTGAAGCGGTCATCATGGAGCACAACGATCGTTCAAACGTACTATCCGAACAAGAATTGGTCAAAAGTACCGATTCATAGGCTAACCGTTGTAACAAGTAGTGAAAGATCTTTTAATGTCCATTAGGTGTTAAACAGGGAGGAAGCAGCCTCACAGAGAGAGAGAGAGAGAGACAGAGACAGAGACAGAGACAGAAAGATATGGGAGAGGAGAGAGAGAGAGAGAGAGAGAGAGAGAGAGAGAGAGAAAGATATGGGAGAGGAGAGAGAGAGAGAGACAGAGAGAGAGATATGGGAGAGGGGAAAGAGAGAGAGAGAGGGGAGAGGGGAGAGAGAGAAAGAGAGAGAGATATGGGAGAAGGGAGAGGGGAGAGAGAGAAAGAGAGAGAGAGAGAGACAGAAAGAGAGAGAGAGAGACTCACTAGTTTGAAGGAGCCATGTCCAGCGGGTGTGAGTCGCACCGCTTGTAAAATGCTTCTGTAACGTAGCGTGCTGTTCTCAGGATTGTTGAGCCAGGATAAAGCCAATTTGACATGCATGCTGTTGTTCGGCTCAGTTTTTCTACAAATCGCTCTCTGGCCACACCCAGTCTTCTTACAATGTGGGCCTTACGGACCCACAGGCAGTTCTTTGGAAAATTTCATTCCAATTTCTATTTTGTTCCATGTTATCTCACAAACAATTCCTCACTGATCTCCTTCAGATCTCACTCCTCTCCGAAATGCATTGATCATGGTGCTGGACTCCATCTGCTCCAGCACCACAGCGTTACGCTGCGGTGTTTTCAACACAATGCACAATGAGCCATAAGTATGTTCCTTCACATGGTGTGGACAATTTTATTGGGATTAAAATTGAGGGCAAACTTATCAGCGATGATTAAAATGATCCACTAGATAATAACTGTGCTCATTATCCCACCATAATGCTAATGACCGTTTGCAAACAAAGTATTAGCTGGCAGAACAGCCGAGAGCTGTCTGGCGTAGGTTTGAATGTAGAACCCAGCTATAAGCTGTCATCCTGGTGTTTCACATACATGGTGATTCATCAATGTCCCTCAGATGGACGTTGAACTGGGCGTCCCATCTACTCGCAAAGGATGGTGGATTTTAAAGATGCCACGGTGTCCTTCGTAAAGAGTAAGTGAGCTATCGCCGGCACCCTGGTATGGTTAAATTCCAAATCCCTACTGCATCCTTCATCTCGATCCCCGCATCAGTGGCTTCGGCAGAACTGACGCTCTGTATGGACAACGACACATGAATGAATGAAACATACAGTAGTACACTGTATCTCTGAAAGTATTGGGAGAGCATATCAAAATCCCTCCCAACCTGAATATCGACATTTCCTCCACAATGTGAAGCAGCATGTGCTTCACAAAGGTGTCACTGCCAAAATGTTAATGATACACTACGGGTGTTGAGGCAATACTACAGAGAAGAACTTTACATCTACCAGCATGACAATGCACATTGCCATGCTTTGGAGTCTGTTCGGAACAGGTTTGAAGACGACGTTAAAAATCCGCAACTCCTCCCATAAAGCACCAACTAAAACCCAATCAAACGATACTGAAGGAGGCCTTGGAATGATGCCTGAAGTTCCAGTCAACAGACAGCATTCCACCATTGAACTTGTATTTGTTCCGAGAAGGAATGGCACAATGTGACATCTGATACATACCAACATTTTATATACCTTGTGTTTGTGACAGCAACACCATTAGACGTCAAAGTTGTCAATTGATCATCATGATCAACCTCCCATGAAGAGTGTCCATGATGCCGTTCAAACATTTTCTCTGCCAGAGTTATGCCTGGTGTTTGCTGTTGTCTTCCCAGCAATCAGTCAGGACTTTTCATTTGTTGAGTGCCGGTAATAACTCACATACTCTCTGGGGAAGACACCGAGGGATCGTTAACATCTACCAACTAGTGCTGGCCGGGTCCTGTGTCTTAACGTCCTTCCAATAGTGCCTCGACCTTGCCTGAAAAAACACCAGGGCGAGAGTTTATAAGCTGGGCTGTGATTCAAACCCAGACGGGACAGCTCAAAGCGATGCGACCAGCATCCACAGCTGCCAATAAATAAATCTGTATATTTTTTCTTACTGTACCAATACTTTTGGTGATATATTGTAACAAGTGTGTGGCGCACTTACAGAGTAGTAGCTAACACAACCGAGGCAATTACACTCAGGAAATAGCTAGCACAACCAAGGCACAGGGCCGGTGATGCACTGAGAGCTGTTCACTATTACTGGAGAGTTTTTAACTCGTGCACATGAAGCGAAATGCGGGATTATAAGCAATTGGTTCACTTCTGTGTGTCAGTTCATGATCGATGAACAACTTGATTTCAATTGAATGTTGGATTTTGAACACGAATCGGAATATGAATCTGAATTCGTCCTGACCGCACATGCGCAGAGAGGAGTGCGATAATATTTTTTTTTTACTCCGTCTGCCTGTCTGTCAAACAAAATTGAAAACTATTCCAAACAGAAACTTACTGTGTTTAAGGATGTCATAAAGGACACAAACAACAGGCACGAAGAACTAATGCAATGTGTTAAATAAGGTGGCATATAAAAAGCTGCGTCAACAGTGGTAAAGTTTCGAAAATAATTTTCTACGACCTTCCGAAAATCTTCGTTATATTTCAATTGAATCACATACTTAAAAATTGGAAAACACAAATTCCCTTTTTAGCACTCTCAAAACCCCTTCTGTCTCGCAGTACTTGGACAAAACATTGCGGCATTTTACGTCATCACGACCAACCAAATTTGCCGCTTGTTTTTTTCTTTTCTTCTCAAGACAGCGTGGGGTATAAAGGTATTCTATGACCTATATGTAGTGTTTTCTGCAGACTTTTTACTGTTTGAGATAATCATGGTAAATGTATTTACAAAGTCCTCCTATTCATAATCAGATGACATCACAATGATAAGCCAGTTTGTTTTGTGAAACTATAAATAAATAGATAAACTCCGAGTCTGGGCCGTCCGTGGTTTGAAGCCCAGCCGAGTCATACCAAAGCCTATAAAAATGGTACGTGCTGCTTCCTTGCTTGATACTTAGCATTAAAAAAAAAATGATAGAGCATGGACAAACAACCATAGGTTGGGAACCATTGCGCAGGAATGAAGGGCCTAATGGCCTCTTCCTGTGTTGAAACTTCCTCGTAAGGGAGCTCTTTTTTTTAACACTTTAAAATATCAGGCAACTAATCATGGGGATTCATGCTTCCATTGACTACAGAATCAAACCAAGAACTATGAGGTCTGACAATAAAGTTCCAGGATTAAAGCATTCAAAAATTTTATTGTTAACGTACCAATTATGTTTAGTGGTCACCTTCAAAATAATCTCCCTGGGAGTCGAACCATGCTTGCCAACGTCGCTGCCATGCCTCAAAGCACCCTTGTGGAAGTCGTTGGCTGAAAGGCCATTCAGCTCATTGGTCACAGTTCTCTGGATCTCTTCTATTGATGCAAAATTTGTTCCTTTCGTTGAAGTTTTGGACGTCAGTGAGATCGGACCAACATTCTCACCCTTTCGACGTTTTCGTCTGTTTTGGCAATGGATGGGTGTCCTGACCACACGTCATCATTCTCTTTTCCGCAAACCTCTTGGCCCACTCAAACACACGTGATCTTGACATCGCGTCTTCCCCATAAACCAGCGTCAACTTATTGAAAACGTTCATGCCACTTTCGTTTAGTTTTTCCAAAAACCTGATGATGATTCTCTGTTCAATAAATTTGGCATTCATCTTCTGAACACAATTGCGACACATGATTTTAACAAAAATCTAGTTTGGCTAGAAAACACAATCAATCGATACAACAGATAACACAGTACTGACAGGAAGATTACAATGCACGTCCAATGACGAAATCCAAGCCAGTGAGAAATCCAATCCACCCTGTCGAGAAAAAAAACATCAGTCCTGGAACTTTATTGTCAGACCTCGTATATTCTCTTTACAGATGATCAACAAATATCAAAAGAGGGAAAGAGCAGTCCCTCAATTGCAACTTGGCAGCATTTTATCATTGTGAGTTCAATCCCCCGGAATACAACACATCGTAATTAGACGCACAAAAGAATGACTTATTCTATCTGGTTTTGTTTGTGTGTGTGTGTGTGTGTGTGTGTGTGTGGTGTGTGTGTGTGTGTGTGTATGAGATCAGCCTTCAAGATGGGAAGCATCCTCGCTTGAAATTTGTCGTTGGGATTGTTGCTTCACATACTGGTCTGGCTGAATCCGACCATTTCTAATCCCATTTCCTTGCCATTCCTAATCCTAAGGGATAAGATAGAGAAAAGTCAAGAAATGAAACTTGAATACATTTAACTGTGGTTGCTATCAAGAGGCTTATTCCAGTTTCAAGGATACAATATGACTATTGCTTTTACTTTAATGGCCCAAATTAATGCTGCCTTCTTGCGGAGTGGCCCACGTGACAAAATTTGGCCGATGCCTTTCATGAAGAGGCTGGCTCGCTTGACGTTCGACTCGAGCCTATTTGTTCAGCGTGCCGCCGATAACTCAGCTACTCCTTGCAAAACAGACAATTGGATCTTTAAAGCCCACCAGCTAACACTAGCAAACAGGACAGCCAGCTTTAGGTCAATCTTAAGAATGGCACATTTTGTGTTGCAACGCTCTGCCTGCTAAAAACAAAAAAAACACAAATCTGACAGTTTATAGCCAGGCCTGAAATCACACCCAAGACAGTTCACCATACAATGAGATATTTTACATCCACATTACTGAAAATTAAGCATACAGCTCCAAAACACCTCCAAAATAGTAAAAGCCTTGATGATTTGAAGTACCCAAGAGATGGAGAGTGACATGTAATCAGTGCGAATCCAAAATCCATGAACCAGATATGCCGTACAACCGGCAGGTAACGAATCAATTTGTAGGGGGGTTGCGTGGTGATGGTCGATGATAAAGACCATGATCCCAAAAAGGGTGGCATGCACCAATGCTAATCAGATCAGCGCATGGTGTGCCTGGCATTAGATCTCTGTAGTAATACACAGAGCTCACAATGTTTCGTTTTCGAGCCTCTTCAATACAAGCAGATATCCGCATGAAACGTGTTCGGCATGATCAGAACCCCGGATAATATTGGGCATCGGCAAATGTGAGCTCCAAATGATGCTCTCATTATTAACTAGTGTACAATTCTTCGATATCGTGATGACTCCCGAAATGTAACGCATAAACAAGCCGCCGGCAAACTTTTTGCTAATCCCGATTGAAGTAAGGTTGGGACACCGTCTCGTTAGTTCAGCATCCTTTCTGCGAGCCGTAACTAGACATATCGATTGATCGGAGAGCTGCCAAAGCGACTGCAATTGGGGTCACGGAAAGGTCACAAATCAAATTTAGAGCAGAGCATTTTAAATTTGATGTTTAACAAGCACAACATGCACGTGACGAGGTGTTTATGCAGGATAAGGAAGCATAACCTCCCTCTGTGGCATTCTCTGCTTGTTCATTACTTTTCCAAGCAACTATTTTGCAGTCGGTTTGGGCAACCGCACACTCCAACTAACAGTGAGTGGCGATGTTAAACACCACAAGTCACTCATTGTACTCTTTCATCACATAGCTTTAATGGCTGTAGAGTCCTCCATGAGTCGATGTTCTCTTTTTTTTTTACTGTCTGACAAAATTACCTGTCATTCTGCTGTTCGATTTCATCCAAAAGGTTCCTCTCTTGCTATAAGGGGCAATCAAAATGTTCCCAGGCAGACAGGATAGCTCAGGGGTCATGTACTCGTGCTTTGAGCTGTCTCGTTTGGGTTGCGATCACATGCCGACTATAAACTGTCATGCCAGTTACTTTGCAGGCAGGTCCTGCATCAATGAGAACGCTGCCCCTTGGAAGACATACGAAGATGGTTGCTCCATCTGCTGGCATTCATTTACGGATGTGAAAAATTCCATGGTACCTTTTCCTTGTAGTACATTGGGTTGCTACCCTTAGCAAATTCTACATTTCTTCCCTGGCCTATAGGGAAAGTAGGGGAGGGGTTGGATGGGGGGGGGGGGGTGTGTGGTGGTGTGGGGTGAGCACCATAACAGAGGCATTGCCGTACACCACGGTATGATTAAGATCCACAGCCAGCTGCTCTCGAAACATCAACGGATGAAAAGCATGACATTGAACACAAAGGCGAAGCAAGGTGTGCAGAGTAATCCAACGGAATGATCTGCAAAGAAAGAAACTTACATTTTTCAATCCCTGAGAGGTCAAATAAATAAATCCTAAAAATAAAAAGGAATGTGACTGCTAAAGGTGTGAGTATGAGGACTATGAGCAAATGTAAACCGACCAGATATAGTGGTGAGAACTCCACCGACAACTCCTCTCCACCACCACCCCCCCCCAACTTCCCAACCACCCCCCTCTACAATGATTGAAGCATCAATGCCAAATGAATTGGGTTGAAACTAAGCAGAAAAAACCAAAACAACGATGTAACAGGATATCGCCTCGGAGCAGAGCTTGAACTTGAACTGCCATTCTAACACAATGCCAAAATGGGAGCTCACCCGGGCTTTCTGATGAAGACTTCAAGCTGGCTGTCCCACCTGTATTCAGTCTGTAGACGTTAAGTATCCCAGTGTATTATGAAAGGAGTGGGCTTTTGCGCCCCTGCACCTCGGTCGCTATCGTGTGCAGCCTGCGGCTGCTGCTTTGTATCATTTTTCTGGGGGCGCAGCTGTGCCGCTGATGCAGTGCCCTCTATTATACCAGCACACTGGTACTCATTTCGCTAACATCGGAAGGATGACTGGCTGAGTCAACCCCACCCGGTGTTAATTCAACGAATGACCGTTAAGCCAATAAGCCAACACCAGGCTTATGAAGTTGGGTGTAATAAAGGAAATGTTAAGCATGACGAGGGTAAGAGTAAAAGTGAGATGTAAATGTATAAAGGTTAAGCAAATTAGTAGGTTCCGTTATTGTGGACTGGTGCGGAGAGGGCACAAAAATCACGAGCAAAATCCTTCCACCCTCCCCCACCCCCACCCCCACTACACTCCCCAGATCCCCCCTCACCCCATGTCTGTTTTCCTCATATCAAATCAAGCTTAATCAGCTTGGTAGTCCACAAAGCTGGACGCCGCACATTCTGTCATTTGCATCTCTGCTTCGAAGATGGTTCCGAGGGATCGAGGCTTATTGCCTGTTATCACCGAGTGCCA
The DNA here is from genome assembly GCA_035128595.1 of Eptatretus atami. Classification (NCBI taxonomy): domain Eukaryota; kingdom Metazoa; phylum Chordata; class Myxini; order Myxiniformes; family Myxinidae; genus Eptatretus; species Eptatretus atami. The sequence continues at coordinate 11,251,335 of CM068961.1, read as the reverse complement.
CACCACCTTCATAATTGCGATAAAAAGGGATTCCCCAAGTCAGTAAATGATGACCACAGTGACAGCAGGGGTTTCACAAATCCCCTGGAAATGTTTAAAGCATGTTCAGCCTTGGAGCACCTGGAATGAACAGCTGAGAAGCCGCATTGCCTTGGAAACCGAGTCATGCCTGTCTCGAGATTTGGCTGCTGAGACGCGCCTTTTAACAAATATGAAAGCAAAGTCTGGAATTGTGCTATTCTCCTGGGGGTGAGAAGGGGGGGGGGGGGGCATTCCCACACATATCTGCAAGGTAGATCAAATGACCGACTGCTGTTATAAGCAAATCCAGCCACAAGTTGAACCATTTTAACTCGAGCCTACTTTTTTGCACCCTCGATGTGATAATGGCACACCATTTCCATGAGCTCCGTAACTGCAAATGTATTTCTTCCACCTGGAGATGCCACTCAAAACCACAAAAAAACAACCTCAGCATGACAATGGTAGTCACCACATTTCATTTATAACCACAGACAATGATGCCTTTGTATATGTTGTGACCCTCCTGTTACCCAAGGGAACTTGCTGCAGGACCACAAGGATGTGAAAGGGTAAAGACGATACAAGATGGCATTGCTTGTGACAGTGTTCTAGATTGGCAACGACTTTGCTGTCTTCGTGATCAGCCACGTGACATGTCAGGTTATTTTTTTTTTTTTTTAGAAAAACAGAAAAGCAAACGTCACATGAACAATCAGTCAACTTTGGGGCCTTTTTATACTGGCTCTAAACGTGGCAGAATACATGCTCGAACATGACTGCAGGTCAAAAGTGAATGTTTCGACGTCACTCGGAAAAGCAGACAAACAGGCTGGTTAGTGTCACCAAAAGGGTGGCTCATATGCCTTCACTCCAGTCCACATGCTACCTGAAATTACCTGCTATGGGAGTACAGCGTGCCGACCTCCAAAATTCTCAGGCTCGTGTTGGTGAAAATGAAAAAAGGTGTTACTGTTGTCCTTCGTGGTAATAAAAATAATAACAACGATAACTGGAGAGTTCGTAGAACACCTTATCCCACAGTCTTAAGATAAATAAAATAATGATATAAATAGAGGAAAAAGATAATACAACTAGAAGGGCACTCGGGAGAGCACATACTTCTGCCACGTAATGCTTGATCCAGTGGAACATATCGGGCCCAATACATTTTTGAGATGTCGTGCTATATGTCGTTTTAGCCCTATCTCTCAACGGTGAAGAATCACTTTAAAAATTAAATAATTCTCATATCCGGATCTGGATTTGGATCTTCACAAAAAGTTGAATCCGTTCTTCCATGTCACAAACCCAACATGTCCACCAATATTCGTCCGAATCCGTCCACAACTTTTTGAGATATCCAGCACACAAATAGACAGAATGGGGTGGAAACAACCGCCTTCCACCTTCGGTGGCGGAGGAAACAAGGACATGGGAGGGGCTTACGAGCTGCAAATTTGATTGGTCGTGATGACGTAAAATGCAGTAATATTATGTCAAAGTACTGCCAAACGGAAGGGTTTTGAAAGTGTCAACAAGGTGATTTGTGTTTTACAGCGTCGAAGTATATAATTAAATGTAAATAAAATAAATATTTTAAAGGTTGTCGAAAAAACATTTTTGGAAAGGTTACCGCCGTTGACGCAGCGTCTTTTACACCACCGTATTTAACACGTTACATTAGTTGTTCGTTCCTGTTGTTTGTGTCCTTTATGACGTGCTTAAAAACAGCAAGTTTCCCGTTCGGAATAATTTTCAATCTTGTATGACTGCCAGCCAGAGCAAACCAATGATCTCACTCTCTGTGCACGTGCGTGATCGGGACGAGATTCGGAGCCAAAGTGCTGCTCATCGACAGGTTCGTTTTCGTGTTCAAAATATAACATTCAATTGAAATCGAGTGGTTCCTCGATCATAAACTGACGTTTTTGTAGATGGACGGACAGACGGACAGAAGTGAACCAATTGCTTAACCCTGCTTTTCGCTTCGCGTGCACGGGGTAATAATAACAGTAACTAGATGACCCGTGAATAACAGTTGGGTTCCCGTTGTGACGGCGGTTGATAAAAAAAAAAATTCATTTCAAAAAAGAAAAGAAAAAGATAGCTCAGCGAACTATACCGCTGAGGTTGTTTGCATTGATCAAATACTCACGAAGAGTACTTCACTGAATCGGGAATTGATTTTTTTCATAATTTTTTTCGTTGCCCGATTTGAACGAAACTTGATATTGCGCGTCAATGTGAAGAAAAAAAAAACAGAGTATAGAAAGTCGAAGAAATATTATGCGTAATCTTCTAAACACAATTTTATTTACTAGTGCGTGCCCGTACGTGCGTGCCTGTACGTGCGTGGCCGTACGTGTGTGGCCGTACGTGCAAAAAAACAAAAACAAAAAAAAACAACTTTTTTGTGACGTCATATTGTGACGTCATAGCACCATGTCCTGTCATAGGTTTGGTAAATAAATGGCCATAACTTGGGAAACACTTGGGAAACAGCTGAAACGGATGAAGAAGAACGATATCAAACCTTGAAAAGGCACATACTCAGGTCCCCAGCGTCGATTGTGACGTCATACCAAATGACAAAGAAGAAGAATTGTGACGTCAACCGTCATAGCACCGTGTCCTGTCATTGGTTGGTAAATAAATGGCCATAACTTTGGAACCACTTGTCCGATTAATATCAAACTGAAAAGGCACATCCACAGGGCCCAGCAATATACCTGGCAAGTTTCAATGAGATCGGACGGTGGTTGTCGAGAAACAGCGGTCGAGACAGACAGACAGACAGACAGACAGACAGACACACAGACACAGAGATTGCTGGAATTATTTTATTTATTAATGAACACGGAAGTATTAGATCAAAATAGCGATGTTTATTTTATGCTTAAAAATAAATCGTTGTCTATACTAAATGTTTGAGATTTTTTAATAAATCATTTCAAGAAAAAAATAAGATAGTTCCAGCGAACTATCCCGCTGAGGTTGCTTACATTGATCAAATTCTCCCGAAGAGTACTTCACTGAATCGGGAATTGACTTTTTAATATTTTTGAACCCGATTTGAACGAAACTTGATACTGCACACCGCAGGAGAATGGTGAGTTTGGTGGCCCTAAAAAAATTTGTGCTATCGTGTACCGTTTTGGCTGTATTTCGGGAACATACATACATACATACATACAAGATGAAGGTTTTAGTAATATATGGATAGATAATAATGATAATGCAAATAATAAGTAAATAAGAATATCTGAATTCTGAAGGGTGATCAGAAGTACAAGTGCTCCATTTGAAACGGTGGCTACGTTCTCAGAAAACGCAGCGCGGACCAAATCCGCGCAGAGTGAATATTGATTCAATGGGGGAAAACGGGGTTACGTTCCAGACCCCTCGTGAAACCAATATGAACAACCATCAGGTCCCCTATTTCACCAAAAAAAGAAAGGAAATCTCTATAAATGAGTTTCATTGAATGAATAAAGCCACCAGTTGGTGCACAGGCCGTGCAGACCCTCCAGCGCAACCCATGAAATATCGAAAAAAAAAACCCCCATGTAAAGCAAAATTTGAGGATTAAAAAAAAACAACTTAACCGTGCAGTTGCAAAACCATCCAGATAGAACATACGCAGACTTAGGTGAAGGTGTATGTCCTTGTAATAATAAAAATAGGACTGCAGGTCCTGAAGCTCACCTGGATCAGGAGCAACAGTAACTCAAATTCCCCACTGACCCACTTCGACCCTGATTATTATTTTTTTAATGCCGCGAGAAAACTTTGGTACATCATGGGATGATCAAGGTTGTGGTCAGTTTTCATTGAAATTGTGTGTGTAGTTTTGGAGAAGAGAGCAAATACCTATTTTGGGATGTCAACCCTAGTGCCCCCCCCCCCCCGGTAAATCCCCTTAATGAGTGCAGATTTTGATGTGGTCAATACACCTTTGTTAGGCATCAGATATGAAGCTTGTGGCCAAGTTTTATCAAAATCGTGTGTTTGGTTCAAGCGATAACGACTTAAGTGTTTGCGGACTGACTCACTGACCTGCGGACACTACTCGAGCGCGTAAGCTCACCGGAATAAAGTCCAGGTGAGCTAATATAATCGTAATGATGTACACCTTCCTTCTTCTTGCTAAAGTAACACTTCCTTCTTTCTTTCAGTCACAATTATCCCAACGTTCTCGTGGGATTAGCCAGGGGAATTATTTGCCAAGTCTTTCACGAATCGGCTGGCAAGGCCTGGAGTTCGACTAAGTTATGGCAGGAATTTAGAATCTGTTCATTTTGCAGGCGATATCTCTCCTACTGTTCACAAAAGACACCGTAGGATCTTTGACGTCCGCAAACTGCCGGTAGACGGGACGCCCAGTTTCACGTCCATCCGAAGGACGGCACACGCATTGATGAATCACCCTGCCTGTAAAACAGCTGGACGACAGTTTTTATCTGCGTCGAGATTCAAACCCATGCTGGACAGTGTTGAGGTGAGTGTGCACACCTGTAGGCCATCATGCCAGCCCCCATGTTAAAGTACACCGATGACTACTAATGTACATGTCGTGAAAGTGGGATATGTACAAGGTTTTGTACGAGTCTTAGATCAATGTTTTAAAAAGACTTTTCATAAAAAAGATCACAAATCAAGCTAGAATGTCTACAAACATGATATCGTCTTCATCTCCTGTAGACAAAGGGACATGAGTAGAGTACAAGAACAGTGCAGAGCGCAACTAAACTCAACTTGCTTTCTTCATCAAATCTAATGCCTAGTGCTGGAAGTCTTTTTGAATCTCTTATTGTTTATTCATTTAAGGGAAGCGAAGCAACGACGCTTATTAGCAGCATTTGCCGTGTGCAGCAAGTTTCTCTGAGTAGATGATTGTGGGACTTCTTATTGAAACACCGCGGCCCCTGTGTAAATGGTTACCCTGTGACAGTTTTGGTGGGCAGTCCAAGATTTTCATCCAGCTATGATGAAGGAGCAGTGATACCTGTATATCCAACAAGTTTGTCGTTGTTTGACTTGAAGTGGAACCTTGTCTAAGCATGATGCCGCTCTCGTGATCCTTGCTGGTATGTCACTGAGCTGCGAGGAATTGTAAAAGAAGATTAGTCAGTTGGCACAATTATTTATGTACAATGTACACTGTGCAGACATGGATCGCCGGACAGGAAAGTTTGGGTGGGAGAGCGGTGGATTGATCTAAGATAGTGCCGAGCTGAACACTAAGCAAGCAGATTTGTCCTGGGTGGAGGCAAACATCCTAAGCCTAGAACAATTGTGTGTCCACTTTCAGAAAAGCCAGAAAACAACACCTGGCCAACCTCAAGGCTGAGTTATCCAACTTGTCTCCTTCTTCAAAGACCTGTTGGCGCCTTGTAAAGTCTATCTCTGGCGTACATGCTTCTCCTCCATCCCTTCACTCACTTAAAATGGCACCGCAGACGACTCCGCTCGTGAGAAGGCCGAATGTCCCGATCCTATGTTAGTTTCCAAATATTATGTACCAACCTCTCACTCCTGAAACGTACACTACACTCTCATACTCAACTGCTCCTGAATGCTGTGTCTTTCCCACTTGAAAAGGTGGAGAAGTTTCTGGCAAACATCGACTCCAATTCTGAGATAGGCCCAGATGGCATCAGTGTATGTATCCTAAAAACCTGCTCTGCTGCTCTTGCTCATCCTCTCTCTCTGCTCTTTTCACTCGATCATTCTCTCTGGGTCAGTTTTGATCTGCCTGGAAGTTAGCCAACATCACTATCATTGCAGATGGCATCAAGTCCTTCCATTTCTCCAACAGCCTGATCTCTGATCATCAGTTTGGTTTCAGACCCGGTCATTCTACCCTGGACATGCTGTTACTACTCTGCCAACAATGGATGTATGCCCTCAATCACAGATGTGAAATCAGGGCTGTCTCTCTGGACATATCTAAAGAATTTCAAAAAGCCTGACAGCCCACCTTGATCTCTAAACTATCTACTTATGGCAGCAAAGGCCACCTTCTCTAATGGATCAATGACTTCCTACACTCTTGTAGTCAGCACGTAGCTCTAAACAGGATCCTCTCATCTCCTCTCTCTGTCAAGGTTGGAGTGCCCCAAGGCAGTGGCTTTGGCCCAGTCATGTTCCTCATCCACATCAATGATCTTTCTGATTCCATGGAAAATCCTGCCGATCACTTTGCTGATGACTCGACCCTCTGCTGTATCATTTCTCATCCTTCAGACAGGCAGGCAGCAGCCTCTTCCCTCTCTGCAGACCTTGATAGAATCTGGAGCCAGTACAACACTTGGAATATGTCTTTCAACCCCGCCAAATCCCAGGCACTCACTCTATCTCTCGAAAAGGACCGTCTGGCAAACCCTCCATCTGGGAAAAAGACCGTCTGGCAAACCCTCCAATCTTCTAATTAAAGAAACCACTTGAAGAGGTCGAGTCACTCAAACATTTGGGCTTCACCATCAACCATGGTCTTTCTTTGGCAGACTATATTTCCAAGATGGCCTCCAAAGCCAGCTGCCGACTGTGCATCCTTAATCGTGCAAGGTCTTTCCATGGCAAATCTGAACTTTTGACAACCAACAATGTCTTCATTCACAGCTTGATGATGAATGCCACTTGATGATGAATATATGCTCCCCCCCCCCCCTTTTGGGCTGGTGCCCATGCCTCACACAGTGATGATTGACGTCATACTTTTCGACACGTTGAGTATCGAGAACCGTATCGTGCCATTCTTCTCCGATCAGTGCTGAAGGAGTTGAGAAGTTGATAGAGCTAGTTATGCTTCAGTCACATTTGGCTCGGCGGCCGTAGGGTCTAAAAAATCTATGGCACTAGCAATAATTATAGGGCGGCCACAGTATTTCCATGGTCACACAATGTAGCAGTCACATATGTTTTTATTTTTTGGGTAGCCGCACGGGGTATTTAGAAATTGTGGAGACCGAAAACTTGGGGTGCCGTACGGTCTCTGATTTGATGTCGCACGGTGACCTTAGGGCATCCCTGCGGCGGCCATAGAATTTCAAGGCAGACGCAAGGTAGCCTCAAGGTGCCTGCAAGGCGACCGCAGGGGGCCCTAAGGCGAACGTGGAAATAGTGCGGCCGCCGTAATTTTTGGGGTTGGCAAAATTCATTTTTCATTGATAAGAGCTTACGGAAAACGCACGAATAACGCAAGCCCACCGTACGCCCTACGTACGGTCGACGTGGAACACATCTACGTCATGGCTACGGCTTGTCGAATTGCTACGGCCAACCTAGAAATGAAAAAAGTTATAACTCCGCGCTTTAATTCCACGGAGACCCCTACGCCTGTAAAAGATAGCCATACGGCGTAGGGCCACCCTGAGGCCACCTCAGAAACTCTGCGGCCGCCGCACGTTTCTGTCTATTCAGGGGGGTACGGTCGCCGTATCTAAGCCGTAGAGCAAATGTGACTCATGCTTTACAGGCAATCCTTGGCTCTACGACCCAAGACTCCCTGAGCACAAATATGCTTAAAAAATACACAATGTCTGAATCTGCATGTTTCTTATTTGCATACACTCAATATCATAATCAGAAACTCATCATCCAGCAGAGAACGTTGCATCCTTGATATAGCCGGTGCCATCTTACTCGTTTGTGCAAGAAAACAAAAAACGATTTCCACAATTGTGACGCACTTTATATTCACATCCGTATATCCAGTACTGTGTGTGAATGGAGTCACGATTTCCCGCATGCCTTTGCCGTATCCGCATGCAATGTCCGTATTCATATCCGTGAACATAGCCTTATGGCACGAAGGAAAATTGTCAGCATGTTCACCCAAAATCTACATGCTATCAAGGTCTTGTTGCAGGCTGGAAGGTATAGATTAATAATTATTGGAGGAGTTGTATGGTGTGACAAACCAAAATCATCAGCAAATGGCTCTGCACATGATCCGAAGATGGAGAAAAGGCCTTTGATGATCAAAGCAACTCATGCAGAGGTATAAGCCAAGGTCATTACCTGAAGGAACCCCTGCAACTACAGATTCGGATTGTGATGATTGTCCCCAAAAACCAAAAATCTTCCTTTGCATCAGGTATGATTTCAGCTATTTGAGCATTCTCCCTTTCATTTACTGCAAAATGCAAAACAGGCCTTGATTTCGCAGGCAGCCAGTCATACCTTCCCTGCGGCATGTAGCGCTTGTGTCCATCTTTCGCTTAAACTTTTGACTCTATCCAAAGTAGTTATTGCGGAGTGATTCTGATGAAACTTGAACATGTGAGCAATACAACTGGCATTACCTTGTGGCTGCTTTTAAATCCACTTTATTAATAATATGAATTCCCTTCCAAGAAGCTTCAATGCAGGAGGTGGCTATTCGGCCCATCAAGCCTGCGCTATGATTGCTAACAAATGGTTGTTTGTCCATGATCTATCCTTTATAAATGATGAGAGTCAAGCAAGGAAGCAGCATGTACCATTTTTAAAGTCTTTGGTGTGACTTTGTATGAGTTGGGTTCAAACTGCTGATTTCCTAGACTCAGAGCGGATGTACCAACCATTATGTCACCAATTCTGACTTACTATGCTGATTATCCTTGATTGACTTTCCATGACTTTGCTCATGATGGAGAGGAGGCTGATCGGGCAACAGGTAACCAATGCCAACCAGTTATGATTTGTCCTGGTCTGTGTGCCCTGAATATATCTGAATAGTTTCACTCAATATTGGTAACTAATTATTTATTGTTTTTTTAATATGTGAAAAAAAAAAAATATATATATATATATGGACACATATATACAGGGTGTTTCATAAAGATTGATACAACTTTGACTTCCTGCCATTTCTTTGTTTTTTGACCTATTCCGTTTTCCTTTTCAGGGTTTGGTGGTGTTATCGTGGTATTTGTTTCTTAGGATTTCTAGCTCCGTTGCTCAACTACGCCATTGACAGCGAAGCAGAAGACAAAAAGTGGTGGCTCTGTGGTATGAGACTAAATCATATGTAGACACCCGCCGTTCTGTCGGGAATACGACCTCAGAACACGTGATGGACCCACAAATTGTGCCATTCAACGTATTGTGAAACATTTTGAGCACAAGGGTACAGTGCACAACCAGAGCAAGGGCAACATTGCCAGGCAGGCATCAATAACCAAGAGCCAAGACAACATCGACGCCGTGCAGGATTCTGCAGTGGAATAGTCCCAAGAAGTCCCACCGCCAGCGTTCCCGGGAGCTAGCCATCAAAGCAACATCAGTTTGGCTTATCCTCATGAAGGAACTGAATCTTTTCCCATACATCATCTCCATTGGGCATAAACTGAGTCAAGACGACATGAGAAGGAGAATTGATATATGCAATTGGCTCAATGACAGGATGGAGCAGTAAGCAAACTGGATGAACCTGATCTGGTTCAGTGGTGAAGCCCATTTCCACTTGAACGGTGCCATCAACAACCACAACAACATTTTCTGGGGGGCAGAACCACCTAAGATCACTGAGAGGTACCTGAAAGGGCCTTAGGTCATATGCTTCTGCACCTTCAATGCCAGATGGGGAAGGTTAGAGCCTTACTGGTTTGAGAATGACAACAAGCAGGATGGTGACAATCAATGGTGAGCGCGACCGGGCTGTGCTCCAGAAGTTCCATCATGATCTAGCCCAAAAGGTCACCCCAAACGAGCTCAGCATGACCTGGTTTATGCAGGATGGTGCACCCCTGCATACAGCTGATGGATGACACCATCACTTTCCTGGGGCAGCTCTTCAGAAACCGTCTCATTGCCCTGGGTACCGCTCATGACTGGACTACTGGTAGTCCAGAGTAGTCCAGAGCCAGTAGTCCAGAGGGTTCAAGCCCAGACTTGAAACCTAGTGCTGGGGAGCTGCCAAGGGCTCTGTCTATGCCAACCGCCCTGCCACACTGGATGATCTGAAGCAGGAGGTGTCACAGAGTACCTCCAGGCAGTGCCACATGAGACCTAAGGGAAAATTGGACAGAACTTTGGAGTCAGGATCAATGCTCATATGAACCATGGAGGGACACACATCGAGAAGGCCGATTACAAGGATTTTGCGTAAATGCCAATTTCAGACCTTGGGCTCTCACTAACTCCAGCAGTGACTTCCTGCAATAGCAATCAGTGACAGACAATAACATGTCAGAAGCTTTCAAGAAATGTTTGGTTCACGTTCCTGAGGTTTCTGTTTCTTTGTGAAAAAACATTTAAATTTGCATCACTCTTTTTGAAACATCCTGTATTTACACACACACACACACACACACACACACACAACACCCACCCCACACACACACACACACACACACACACACATAGAAAACCACAAAGCTTTTTGTTGTGCTCTAATCAGGTGAAATTCGCACTAAGTGAATGAGTAATGAAGAACAACAGTCCAACAGACACCTATCAACAAAGTCAATTCTGATTGGACGTTCTCCACTGACACATCATCTCCCAAAGGTCTAGGTGGGAGGAGCCTGTTCAGTGTTCAGCTCTCCAATTGGAGGCTGCAGAGTCTGAGGCGGAGTTGCTAAGGCTGTTGTAGAATCCTCTTCATCACCATCTGTGATCGTGAGACGAGGTGGTGTTCCTCTTTGTCTTTGCACAAATAAGCAAAGCGAGTGGACAAACTCTTTTTGCCGACATCTCAAACACGTATCTGGCTGTTCGTCCAAGAG
>CM068961.1:11218996-11240589 GCA_035128595.1 Eptatretus atami | reverse complement strand
CTCTCGACGTCTGATTCCTGCAGTTAAGAAGGATGTCCTGCCTGCCTCAAAGCTTAGCAATACTATTTGTGAGTTCAAGTGCCGATGTGATGCTCGGTATTTAGGCAGAACTACCCAGACTCTGACTGATAGAATCAAACAGCATGTCCATTTGTCCATCAGGAAAAAACACTATTGGTACACGAATACAGCCGGTACGTGCTTGTAGGAAGGTCCCAGCATCAATCCCAACATTCCGTGTGCTTCTGCTATTGGACAACATTTGATTGAGAATGCAAACTGTGCTGAACATTATAATGTAGTGTGGATGCATTCAAGATATTGAGTAGAGGACGAAGTATAACGCAGCTCCGAATACGAGAAGCGACATTTATCTATTCCATGGACCCGGTTTATGTCGGCAAAAAGAGTTTGTCCACTCGCTTTGCTTATTTGTGCAAAGAAGAAGAAGAAGAAGAAGTAGAAGAGGAACACCACCTCGTCCCCTTTTTTTTTTCACGATCACGGATGGTGATGAAGAGGATTCTGCAACGGCCTCAGCGGCTCCGCCTCAGACTCTGCAGCCTCCAATTGGAGAGCTGAACACTGAACAGGTTCCTCCCACCTAGACCGTTGGGAGATGACGATGACGTATCAGTAGTGAACGTCCAATCAGAATTGACTTTGTTGATAGGTGTCTATATTAGACTGTTCCTCATCATTACTCACTCACTTTGTGCGAATTTCACCTGAAGAGAGCACACCGAAAAGCTTTGTGGTTTTCTTTTTATGATAATGTCCTTCAAAATGTCTCTGTTTATGTATATATATATAGGCCTATATTGTTTTACACAAGAGGGGCAACCAGCTATGAAGAGTAGGTCTTCAGTACAAAAGCAGAACAGAACAACAAAAACAACAACAAACTGTCTCACTGATTACAGAGACTAAAGGAGAAGCCACAGCCCATCAGAAGTGATTCAATAGTAGATCAGTACAAAATCATGTGAGGTATCCTGAGATGCGGTACCTACAGTATGAGTGAAATATAGGACTAAGTACGATTTGACTCGAATTAGAGATGCGTCTTGCTTTCTGACAATGACCCAAGGATTTAGTTTGCTCTTTCTCAAGTTATGCTTCAGGACAAGCTTTTTCATCCTTACTGTATAACACATGGACCCATGTTTGTGTGCTTGTGACGCCACTCCTCCTACAGTTATGGGCTCATTACATCCAGACTTGCTGCAGAGGATCAGCATGACCCCAATTAATGTCCAGGGGGTGTTTTCATCTTTGCTCGTGGTTTTGGAGGGAATGCAAAATCTCTATGTAAATGTGTATCGTGTAGCGCCGCCTCCAGGTGGGGGAGGGTATTACAAGTCTCCATCATTTACAGGACAGTATTCCCGTCCCCACATTTCCCAGTGTCTTTCGGTGGGAAGTGTCCCAGTGTCTTTCAGTGTCTTTCATTTTCCCATCCTGCTTTCGGTGCCAACCGGCAGAAGCAAAAGACCGGGCAGAGTGGACATTTTTCAGCGGAGTGGACAGTGTTTGGACCAGGATTCCATGGCTTGAAGGTAAAGAAGATGAGAGTTCACAAAGTTTTAAGGCAGGGGTCTTTCAGTTGGCGAGTGCTTAATACGTGGAACGGTCTCCCAGGAAAGGTGGTGACCACAAAAGGGGTGGATAGGTTTAAATGGGATTTGGATAGGTACCTAGAGGCATTGGAGACAGAGGGGTGTGGGGATATTGGCTTGTGTGGATGGGAGGTAGCTTGTATGTGGATGGGTAACGGTGCTGGTGTTGGTGCGGCACAGGCATGATGGGCTGTACGACCTCCTCTTGCGCCAAAATTCCTTGTGTGTCTACCCTGGCATATCTTTTCTGAAACCGCTGCCTAAGCCAAGTCAATAATACCCATCAATAAAGTAAATGGGATAAGCCGATGTGCACAGGTGTGAGAAGAAGAAAGACCACATATTAGATGTCATTCTCCTCTGATTTTGCAATCTTATCATTTGGTGAAATAAAGTTGCTCATTTTCTCAATTACGGCTGGATGCTGTCTTCCCTGTGCTCGTCTTTCCTTAACTTACCCGATAACTATAAGCCACATGCAATGATCTGCAAGTGAAGTACACACAGGACCGACATTTCAATTTCAACGGACGTTCCGCAAAACGATATCTCTACAATGATGTCGAAGCCGCGTGCGCGCAATTCAATGCATTGCACAAATATGTTCTTTCTTTTTAAAGCACACAATCTTAGAAATTAATTGAAAACAGACTTAGAGAGACAAAGAGAGGAAAACATTTTGATTGAGGGTTAGGAAGCTTGGATTTTCTTTCGAGTCACTCTTATTTATGGGCAAACAAAGCCACACGTGGCTCAGAGGACTGAATGCAAACCAAGATGGAGTAAATCCCAGAGCAGAGAAGTTCTTCCCACTCTGTAGTTCATGCCGTTACACACAAGGAGCATTCAGAATGTTCTCCAAACGAGACACCGAGCACGATAATCCAAAAACACACACTCTATAGACGTGTCCGTTATAATTGGTAATCATTTAAATGCACACCTCGTCTTGGAATATTCAGAGTAACCCATTCTTGGAAGTTTTATTTTTTTTTTTTGAATGGCACAAGGTCTTATGTTGTAACCCGCGGGTCTGGCTGCAATTTCCAGCTTTGGCAAGTTTAGGTTCCCGACAGGAGACTGCCTCGTTAGACGGAGTTAATGATGAGAAAGAAAGTCAAGAGAAAGATACCAGGTGTGAAAATGCTTGTTATTTTTTGTACTCATCTTGCGAATGCTATGGTCACACACCGAGGGGCTACCCTCCTCACACCATCAATATTCCATGCTTGAAAATTGCTTTCGTAATTTGCATCGATTGGTAACATGGACAAGGTCTGATATGGAACGTACCAAATGCTCCAAACCGTCAGCATGTTCGATTTGCGTTACCAAAGTGAATTTGCACTACTGTATTTCAGAGTGATTTACATATCACTTTTGTGTTACAAAGAAACGAGTTGGTAAATTGAGAACGAGAAGCATAGGCCGACTAAAATACGTAATTTGGTGTCTGTCTGTCTGTCTGTCTGACAGATTTTTTAACCGCAATACAGTCGGTCGTTAATGATCCAATCTCAACCAAACTTGACAGAGGGACTAAGGGTCACATGACGGAGGTTGTGGAAACTTTGTTCCCCCCCACCTCCCCAAAGGGGTATTCCACCTTCGGTGAAGTCTATGTTGAGGTGTATATCCGTGTTAGGATAGCTAATCGGTGGCATTTTTCCAAAGCCGCTTCTAATAACCTTAATAATAATGCCATAATATTAGTCATTACAAAACAATATTAATACTAATAATATCACCTCTCCAAATGGGGGTTTTCTTCCTTGAACAAATGCCGTGTTAACATGTATAAATAGCTTATTGTGGCGTTTTGTGGGGCTTGAAAACGAGGAAGAAGAGGCCTACTAGAAGTAAAACAAATATTATAAACCACAAACCCGTATGATTACCTTTTAAACAGTCGCATATATTGCTGTTCAACACGAAACTGAAAGAAATGTGGAAGAATCCCGACATCCTTGATGCATTCTCTGCTTATCGCGTACACCACAGAACAACAGATTTGAGACTAGATGTACTCTAATCTATATATACCCCAGAGAGGTTAACAATACGACCCTTCCTGTTGCACTTGTAGGAAGTGGGTGTCCTCGTAATTAAAAAGGGAGTCATTGATGGAGGGGGGGGGGTGGATAGGGTAGAAGAGAGAAAAATAATTATGTGAGTTTGGGAAGGAGAGTCGAAAAAGAGGAAGGTGGGTCAAGGGGAAAGGGGCTGGAATGGGAAGAGAGGGAAAGGGATTGTATTGTTGCGAATCTGGAAACCATTATCGCACTCATCATTCAGGTCCTTTCAGCTCAGTTATCTCGATAAGTATGTGTTCCATACATAGCTCGCCTTCCATTGTTTAATGGGTGAATCTGTGTAAATGCGCTGTGATTTATTTTAATAGTTAGGTCAGAACAACAAAGAAGAACCCTCCCGTCCCGTGATTCAACATTCAACAGCGTCCCGTGATTCAACAGCTGACTCAGCAGTGTAAACGGGAATGACGGTTGGGACAGGGGTTGGGACGGGTCGTCACGAGATTCAGCAAGGTAAACAGCCCCCCCCCCCCCACCCGTGTTGCGCGGGGCGGCGCACAAGGGCGCATGACTCACGCCGAAGAGGAATAAGAAAGGGACCCTCTGCTTTGCTCGAGTTGGTTCTGTCGGGGGGTTGTTCTTCGGGTGGCTGTTGCTCTGCTTCGTGGTCTGGTTCGGCTGGCTCTTTTGGTTCGTGGAGCTCTTCGTGGTCTCTGCTTGGTTCCGGCTTGGTGCGAATCCTTGACCTCATCTTGGTCGGTGGTTCTTCGGGGGAAGCGACGCATTTCCGGGAAGGATCGGCGCCTCGTCTCACCAGCACGTGATCCGGAGCGGAGGGATCGCCGGAGCTCGGAAAGGATCGCGGCCGCCTTATTGGATCCAGCTCGCCCACGCTGGTGCCCGGTCCGAACAGCTTGAAGACCACACGAGTGGAAAGGTCCGAGGCAGACCCTGGGCTTCAGCTCATCTGTCCCTCCGAGCTGAAGTCTGCATTAAAGGCATCAGCCACCATTTCTTGGGTGTGTGTGCTCCGTGTGTCCGTGGGCCCGACTAACAAGTAGAGAACTGTTACGTGCTTTGTGTTCTGTAAATGATTGCATTGCATTTCGTATAGTCGGTTTAAATCTGCTCTTACGTGTTCCCTAGTTCCCCATTATTATTAATAAATACCCCATTGTTGAATGTAACAGCTCGTTCTGTGTTTCTTTCATTGGCTCGACATGACGTGTTTGAGGATTAGTGTTCGTAACTTGTTCATTTGGTCCGGCCCGACTTTGGAATTCCGCTCGGTTACGCCGGATCCGAGTCGGCGATAGCGACTCGATTCGGACAAAGTCGGCCGAGGTGAACTTCCCGGTAGTCGGACCACGTGGGTACTTAGGTAAATTGAAGTTGGCAATCGACCCTACCCCACGTGGCCTATCCATTGGCGGAAGATCGGTCCGATAGGGGACCCGTCAGTTCCGGAGTTATCCGGGGCGATGACCTTTACATTCAGGGCGATCGGTCGAGCCGGCTCACGGCTCCATCTAGCGGTCGTGCTCACGGTCGACCCCCCGGCACCGTAACAGTATGTAATGGAACTGAATACTGTGTCTGTGGTAAGATTCCATGCTGCGGCCTGAAGTGTGTGCAAGGCAGTTACGACAGTCAATAGCATGGTGCCATATCCTGCGGCCCTATAGTATAGCCCAGTTATTACACAGCCTGTGGAATGGCACCATTCTGCATCCCAAAGCATACAGTTTATTGTGTCACATGGTGTAGCACTATATACTACTCTCCATTCTTCATTAAAACTGGTTCCTTCTCACATTATTATTACTAGCAGAGTACCCGCCCGATGGGTGATCTTGTTCCAAGCATAGAACACGTTCTTCTGACGCATACCTTTATTGGGGTGGTTTATAGGCAACTGACAGCTGCCTCAATCGCTGCTCCCGAATATATAAAAAAATAACCTGGTTTAACGTGCATGAAGCAAAAACATGCCGACTGATTATATAATTCAAAACACCTCACTGTACTGGAAAATGAGGGGACAGGAATACTGTACTGTAAATGATGGAGACTTGTAATACCCTCCCCCACCCAGAGGTGGTGCTAAATGATACACATTTACATAGAGAATTTGCATTCCCCTCTCCTCCTCCCCCCTCCTAAGACCACCGGAAAGATAAAAACACCCCTATACATTAATTGGGTCATGCTGATTCTATGTATCAAGTCTGGATGTAATCAGGCCAGAACTGCAGGAGGAGTAGCATGCCGAACAAACACACGACCAAACACACAAACACCAGTCCATGAATTATAGTAAGGATAAGGATGATTAATATTTTTTATTATTCTTCAGAAATCTAATATATAAAACAGAATGGTGTATGTATGTATGTATGTATGTATGTATGTATGTATGTATGTATGTATGTCCGGAACTACTCCGAGACCCTCAGGCCGATCGACACAAAAACTTCAGGGTAAACTCAGGGGTCCCTACTTAGGTTTTCCACTAAATATTTTTTAAAGAAAAAATTCCCACAAAATATATATATATTTTTTAATTCAATTAAAAACAAATTATTTTGGGGGGATTTCTCCTCGGTGTTATTATTTAGGTTATTTCTCCATTGTGGCGGACCAGTGGGATGAGAAGGACACTCCCGACCAGAGGGTGGGTGTACCCGCTAGTACAGAATATAACGTGAAATACTTCAAACACTTTTAAAATCAACAGTGTGCAAGGTAGGTAGAGCATGGTTGAGATTGTACGAGGAGCGATATCAATAAAGTTGGGGTGGTCGAAGAGTGGAGAGATTTTGCTGAGGACAGAGGGAAGTGGAAGAGTGTCATGGTCAAGGCAGGGCAGAAGCTTGGTGCCATTAGACATCACCCCTTATCAAGGGAACAGGAAGAGAAGAAGAAGTGTATATCAAAATAAAAATGTATATATTAAAAAAAGACAAAACTAGTCATGGCTGTCCTCCGTAACTGAAAACAGCCATTCACATTGAACACGTGAACAGCCTGCGCATGTGAATTTGGTTGTAGCACAGAAGCTGCGACCCAGACAGCAATGAGACGATGAGATGGCAAGCAGCATAACCTGACGTTAAGGGATATCCAAGAAACACAGATCACTTGCTACCCACAGTTTAAGCAGCAATTTGCAAATTGTTCAGCGTGCCGGCGACAACTCGCTTCCTCTTTGGTAAAGAGACCGTGGGATCTTTAATTTCCACCAACGGATGGGTGCTGGCAGATGGGTCCTTCAGCTTAACGCCCCTCCGATGGATGACAAACACACAATTGATGCCTCGCTCTGCCTGTGAAACACCAGGATGACAGTTTACACCTGGACTGAGATTCAAACCCAGGCTAAACGCCTTAAGTATGAGTGTACATACCGCAAAGCTATCTTACCCACCCTCAAGGCTAGTAGAGAAATACTGGCTACATTCAACTTTATTCTAAAATATATAACTCATCAAAACTGCAAAGCAAACCCGTGCAAGTGAAATGTAATTTTTAAAAAACAAAACGATATTTCATGTGGAAATGGATCCAATCAATTCTTCTCTCCTACATTACAAGCCATGAAATTACTCTCACAATAGGATGCTCACCCTCTTCCGCTACGGTTCAGAATCTTGATACAACTCCTTCACTGAGATCAAGGCCTATCGCTCAGAACAGTCTTCATTCCATGATACTCTCACCCAGATGTATTTCCTGCTTGGAATACGAACTCATCGCAGTATGCACGAATGCTTATGCACAGCAGTTGGTTGCAAGCTTGGATACTATTTGGTGGGTACCTCGATAACCGTTGATGCAGTGCCCCCCTTGCAGAGGAAAGCATGAATTTGAAACTTGTACTGAGTACCAAAAAAACAATAATGGATGAAATCAACAGAACGTTGATGAATGTGTGCCAACTGCCATGGTAAGCAAGAAGCTAATGTTTCAGGCGTTACCCCTTCATCAGAAGATAAGAGCTACCTGCAGTTGAGGCAGGAATATGTCATTGCTCTGTAACAAAGTTATTTTGATCTGAAGTAGGGTTAATGCCTGAAACTTTAGCTTCTTCCTCCTTCCCATGGCAGTCAGCATACCGTAATCAACGTTCTATTGATTACATCCATTGTCCTACGTGGACGCCGATGCAGATCCACACTAGTCTTTACGAGCAAGACCAATTATTCGTTCTACTACTAAACAAGAGCCGACTTGTTTCAAAAAGGTAATTCCACCAATCGATGCTACCCCAGGCCTGGTGTTGATGTTAAAGATTCCACAGCGTCCTTTCGCCGAAGAGTAGGCGAACTATCACTGGCACCCTGATAAAAATTCCAAATCCTGCATCATCAGTCGATTATCCTCCTTCAGAGTGACGACCTCTCCGGGATTTAACCCTACCCCCCAAAAAACGACTTCAGTAGAACCGACGCTCTGTATCGAGCATGGTACATGATGGGACGAAGAAGGAAAGGTAATGCTAGTAAACAAGGCAACCTGCTTTAACATCCACCCCCCTCCAGAAGGCAGTGTATTCAGTGGTATAATTCCGTGCCAGTTTTTATTTCGGCTGGGAATCACACTCATGTTAAACGGATGAAAGGTGAGTAAACTACCTTTGAGTTACATTGACATCGAGTTCCCACCATTGAAAGAAAAGACAAGCTGGAGCATGCACAATTTGCAATGTCTTTTGATCGCAAATTAAACCATTTTAGACTCGTCAACAACAACTCCGAGACCAGAATCCGGGAGATGTTTTTCCTTTCCTGTTGTCCCGAAATTGTTAAACATGTTAAACCTCTAAATTACGAGCTCATTTCCCATCATTTGTGCTGATAGAACAAACTTGGAGATGCTAATCCTCCAGCACAAATTACATTTTTCAAATCAACCTTTGCAAATGTGAAAATGATGCTAATGTTCGCTTTTTGATACAACTGTCAAATCTCATGAGAGATGGATATCAAAAGGGGGAAAAAAAAATAGTGTCACAAACCAACAAAGGAGCATTGATGGAACGAATCAATGAAGGAATATATACTTGCCCTTTGTTACTGCAAACAATATCATAATCATCAATGAAAAGAATCTAATGCGAGTGAAAAAGATCAAAGGCAGGTGTCGTGTTGGTGGAGTCCCCTTTAAAGCCTTTAGGGAAGAGCGAAACCGAATTGAAACCACATTGTGGTTTCATCGTTTGGGGGGGATGGGGGGAGGGAAGGTGAACAAACGAGTTGAGATGATTAAACAGCTTAGAGTTTTGGAGTCAGACAAGGACGAGGTAATTTGACGACGAATGGATGTCGAGGAAAGTGAATGAATAAGGGAGACAAGACAATGAAGCTTTGGCTGAAGTTTTGCATGGATGTAAAAAAACAAGGGAAGAACAAGAGATCTCAATGTTTGCATTGTAAAAATGCTGTCACGTAATCCGAGTTGGTGTATTCATCTTATCGGAACAATTGCGCAGGAATTAGACAAAAAATTAAGTTCACCGCCCATAATACGGACTTTCATTGACATAAATTATCTCTTTACAAGCCTCATGTTGGCTTAATGATAAGGTAGCTGGTTAAGATCATAAGCCTTGAGTTCAAGCCCCCTGTTGTTCTGTTCAATTAACACCAGGTTGGTTTGACTCGCCTGTATCCTTCTGAGGTTGGCAAAATGAGGACCAGCTAGTTGGTAATGTGGCATTGCATCAGTGGCACAGGTGTGCCCCCAGAAAATGATGCAGCCAAGCAGCTATAGGATGCATATGAATAAATAAATAAATAATCTCTTCACAAAATTAGAATCAATCGTAAGTTGTAATATTTTGTTCAAGTACGGCTAAAAGAAAGGGTTTTGAAAGCGTCAAAAAGGCGATGTGTTCTGCAGCGTTCAAGTACTGTCAGACCTCGCTATTTGCGGGGGGATACGTTCCTGTAAAAAGTGGAAAATAGCGAATCTGTGAATAGCGGGGCATTGTTTCAATGGAAAAAGGGGGGATAGGCTCCCCACGGTTCATGATTCATGAGGGAAAATCAAAAATCAAATGAAAAACTATCATATACACCAGCAGAAAACCGTGAAAGACAAAACGCGAAAATATAAACCCGGAAAAACACAAATACGCCCGTGAAAACCGCGAAACACAAATACGCCCTGTGAAAAACCGCGAAACACAAATACGCCCGTGAAAAACCGCGAAAACACAAACGCCCGTGAAAAAACCGCAAAACACAAATACGCCCGTGAAAAAACCGCGAAAACACACTACGCCCGTGAAAAAACCGCCGAAAACACAAAATACGCCGTGAAAAACGCGAAACACAAATACCCCTGAAAAACCGCGAAACACAAAATACGCCCGTGAAAAACCGCGAAAACACAAATACGCCCGTGAAAAACGCGGAAAACACAAATACGCCCCGTGAAAAACCCGGAAAAACACAAATACGCCCGTGAAAAATCCGCGAAAACACAAATATACGCCCGTAAAAAACCGCGAAAACACAAATACGCCCGTGTGAAAAACCGCGAAAACACAAATACGCCTGTGAAAAACCGCGAAAACACAAACTACGCCCGTGAAAAAACCGCGAAAACACAAATACACCCGTGAAAAACCGCGGAAAACACAACTACGCCCGTGAAAACCGCGAAAACACAAATACGCCCGTGAAAAACCGGCGAAACACAAAATATACGCCGTGAAAAACGCGAAAACACAAATACGCCGTGAAAAAACCGCGGAAAACACAAATACGCCCTGTGAAAAACCGCGAAAACACAAATATACGCCCGTGAAAAACCGGAAAACACAAATACGCCCGTGAAAAACCGCGAAAACACAAATACGCCCGTGAAAAACCGGGAAACACAAAATACGGCCCGTGAAAAACGCGAAAACACAAATACGCCCGTGAAAAACCGCGGAACACAAATATACGCCCGTGAAAACCGCGAAAACACAAATATACGCCCGTTGAAAAACCGCGAAAACACAAATACGCCCTGTGAAAAACCGGAAAACACAAAATACGCCCGTGAAAAACCGCGAAAACACAAATATACGCCCGTGAAAAAACCGCGGAAAACACAAATATACGCCCGTAAAAACCGCGAAACACAAATACGCCCGGTGAAAAACCGCGAAAACACAAATGCGCCCAAGTGAAAAAAACCACAAATATGTGAAGCACAAAGCCGCTAAAGTCGAAGCAGATCGCATTTTATAAACCGTGAATGTGCAGGTTCTGCGGATAGCGAATCCGTGAATCGCGAGGTCCGATAGTATATAATTAAATTGAAATAAAATAAAGATTTTACAGTTTGTAGAAAAAAAATTCCGGAAGTTTACTGCCGTTGCTGCAGCATTTTTCACACCACCTAAACATGCTACATTAGTTCTTCATGCCCGTTGTTTGTGTCCTTTATGTCGTCCTTAAAAACAGTAAGTTTCGTGTTTGGAATGATTTTCAATTTTGTTTGACTGTCAGACAAAAAAACAGACAGACAGAGTAAAAAAAAAAACTATCTCACTCCTCTCTGCGTATGTGCGATCGGGACAAATTCAGAGCCCAAGTCCTGCGAAACTGTTCAAGTCCTGTTCATGAGAAAACATTCAATTTAAATCAAGCTGTTCCTCGATCATCAACTGACGTTTGTAGACAGAAACAGACAGACAGACAGAAGTTAACCGATTGCTCGACCCTGCTTTTTGCTTCGTGCACATGGGGCAACTACATTCTGGATCTGCAACATTGATTGTAAAACAGCATTTTACACGCACAATAATACAACCTGCGTCGATTCTTCTCTCAAGCACTTTGTTGCATCAGTAAGAAATGCAACAAGTATGGAGAATGTGAAGACAAGTTCAAAAACGATGTGTCTTTCATTTTGTTATTACAAAACCTAACGAGTTAACCTGCACAATGTGAAGAGCAATAAAGGTAAAAGTATCTCCAAAAATAAAGACAATTAAGCAATGCCACAGTGCATTGCCATCTAATTAATGGTTTCCCTCTTGGCCTCCATGGACCTTTGTTGCAAAGCATTATCTCGGAGAGCTTGCGATATGAAGCACTCGAGCTGTTATAACCAATTGCATCATTCCAAATCATCCATGCACCACTCCCAACGCTACATCATTCCGTACCATCACCCCCGATGTTACATCCGAGTCATTCTATACCATTACATCAACGGTCTTCAAACCCATGTACGTTTAAAATGTCTCCTCAAATCATTAAAACACTTGAAAACAACTGATTGATGGGTTTGGAATTTATGATATAATCAATGAATGGATTAATTGATGAATTTATTTATCGATGAGTGAAACGCTTGATTGAGGAAAACCTTAGGTCACTCCGTAAGGCTCGCAACAAGGGTGGTCCACCCTTCGGCAAGCCAAGAAACATCCATCTGGCAATTTTCAAGGGTATGCTCCCCCTCCATCTCCTCAGCTCAAATGGCCTCACCGCAGGCTGAAAAATCTCACTCGCACCTGTCACTCCGAGAAAGATGTGATAAGGCCAAAGCACAAAGCTTGCAACTCTCATGTCACAGAAAAGTTGGTGGCCTCTGGTTTTTTATTTTTTATTGTTTACTGGTTACAGCCTCTCCTCTGATCTTGCATCATCTGCTCTCTCAGTCCTCAACCATCCAACCCCTCCTGGTTAAACTTACAAAATCAAGACTTACTGCACATGTCAACTCATTTGTTTCTCTGTACTCCTATTAGTATAACTGCTTTTTGTTCCTCTTTTCAGGAATTTAAACAAGTGCCTTCCTGAGGTGATCCCAATCCCACTCTTCGGGACCCTCCGAGTGCACCAACATCTCACGTAACCCCACCATCCCCCTACCCATGCTCCTTTCATCACTCATTAACACTACTTAACCCGACCTTTTTACTTGCATGTCACTGCGTTTCATCCATTCCCTCTCCCTCTTTCACCTCTTCTCATGCAAGTTCATCCACTTCTTGTGCTCAACTCAACTGTGGCCCCAATGGTCCAAAACTCAGTAGGTTGCCTTTTTGCCCTCTGTTGCCTCGCTTACCCATGAGCATAAGTAGTCGGAATCCGCTATTCGCTGACCCCATGTATTCGCGGGTCATGAAGTGTGACCTGCTTCGACATTCACGCTTCGCATATTCGCAATTTTTTTTAATGATTATTAATATCATTATTTATTTATTTTAACACTTCAGGATTTGGGAAATTGGAAATCAGTCAACATCACAGCATTACGTAAAAAGGTGCAAAAACAGATCCCCTTAACTACAGCCCAATTAGGTTACTGTACTTCCAAATCATCAGAAAGGTCATGGAATCCATCATCGCAGTTGACATACAATCCTTCCTTTTCTCCAACAACATCATCATCTCGGATCATCAATTCAGATTCAGACCCGGTCACTCCACCTTGGACATGCTGCTTCCACTCTCTCAACAATAGGTGAAGGCCCTCAATATCAGACGTGAGATCAGGGCCGTCTCTCTGGACATATCTCGAGTGTTTGATACAGTCTGCCATCCTGCGCTGCTCCCCAAACTTTCTACCCATGGAATCCAAGGCCAACTCCACTCTTGGAATGCTGACTTCCTCCACTCTTGTAGCCAACCTGTGGCTCTCAACAGAACCCTTTCATCTCCTCTCCCTGTCAAGACTGGAGTACCCCCAAGGCAGTGCTCTTTGCCCCATATTATTCATAATCTTCATCAATGATCTCACTAACTCTCTGGAAAATCCTCTTTATCTCTTTGCTGATAGCTCCACTCTTTACCATGACATCTCTCATCCTTCTGACAGACAGGCAGCAGCCTCTTCCCTCTCCTCAGATCTTGACAAAATCACAAACTGGTCAAACACAACTTTGCTTATGTATCCATATTGTCCGTCCTTTGCGTTTTCCCTTACCCCTCATTGTTACCTCCATCCCTTGTTTGTCCGTCTCCGACTACTTTCTCCCTTTTGCCTTACTGGTGTTGTTTCCCCTTTCTCCTGCTATTCCTTGTTTATGCTGTGTCCCGATTTGTTCTGTATAATCGCTCTTCCACGAGCCAAGACCATGTAAAGAAAAAAAAAAAAAATTTTCCCCCCACCTAATAATCTTCCGTCTCCTGCTCTTAACCTCCATCCTTTTCTCCATCCATACCACAAACACCACAGGCTTGTGCTGAGTGATAACATGCTCTCCCATCACTACCTCACAATCCTCAACCCTCCACAAATGTCGCTTCCTTATCACAACCCAATCCAGTTCTTGTGGCTTTCCTGCTTTTGAAAGAATGAACCAGCTATGGCAAGCCCATTCCTCGCCGCCAGGTCCACCAGCTCTTGGCCATCTATTCCTCGTTACCCAACCAAATTTACCAACACATTCCTCTTCCCCTGGCTCCACTACTTCCACATGCACGTTCAAGTCCCCCACAATGCACAGCAAAACCTCCAGCTCAACCATTCCCAACATCCTCTCCAGTGTGTCCCTGAATTCCTGCTTCTCTGCCCCAGTCCTTCCCGTTTGTGGCTCATATACCGACATAACACACACCATTTGCCTCTGTATCACCACCCATGCCATAACTATCCATCCCTCCCATCTTTCCACTCTGACCACCTGCTTGCTGATCTCTTCTGATACTATTATTCCGATGCCATTACTCCTCCCATCCCCACCCACATGCAACAGCTTGTATCCTACCACCACTCTCCTCACCATTTCTCCTTTCCATTTGGTCTCCTGCACACACACACACACACCACTTCCAACAACCTCCTCTGCATCATCTCCACCACCTCGACTCCTCTCCCCCCCAATTGATCCCACATTCACACTAACTAGCGAACCTCGCGTTCTGAACTGCTGCCCACCTGCAGACTGCTGAACCATCTTGATCGGTTTGGGATGCTCTGGTCATTAATCAGCAGTGCTGCCCGGACTGACCTGCTAGACCCACTACCCGAGCCTATTAACATAATATTGTGTGTGCGTATGATTATTTATATTATATATATATATATATATATATATATATCTGTCTCTGTCTCTCTCACGTCCCCTCCCCCCCCTCGCCCACCCTTTGTCTCTCCCTCCACACTTGACTCCTCACCCTCACTCTCAAGGCACACATCCCTACCCCCACCCACTCACTCTCCTCTTGGCTTTAACCCCACCCCACTCACTCACCCCCTCTTCCCTTCCTTATGTCCCGTTCTCCCCGCTCTAATACACTAAATTTGTGCTTATAAAAACACCAAGTAAATAGCTTTTCACAAAAGTCAATCAATTCTCTCACGAAACTCACAAAAACACTGTTTCACAAAAATCACAGTCATTCAGTTGGACCCTCATCATGCTCACTGAGTCCAACCGCACAAAGAGCACTCACAGCACCAAACGTCGATTCACTCCACCGCACCGCGGGCCAAATCAAGTCCACAAGCACAAAGAGCCTCAGCAGCATGAACCGTCGATTCACTCCACTGCACCATGGGATGAATCAAGCCGATGAGCACAAAGAGCCTCAACATTGCCTCAATAAATTAATTGTGATACAGCAAATCCATGAAGGGGGACCCCACGAATGGCAAGGCCCTCCTGTACTTCAATTGTCATGAAATAATGATTTTAAAGGTCGTTAAAAACAAATCCGGAAGTTTCGCACTGCTGAAGCAGTCTTATACACCGACCTTATACACTGCGATAAGATGACATTGAGTCACAATTTAGGAGATGGAGGCTTTATTGATTGGTACATTGTCATTATCCATCCATCCATCATCCATCGGGCCCAAACTCTGTTCAGAGCATTAATGCTACTGAAGCAGTATCCTGGCCTATTGGGCACAATCCTTGACAGGTCACCATTCCGACACAGGATACTTGAATGGCTCATCCATCCCAGCAAGCTGGTATTCATTTTGCCGACCTCGAAAGGATGACAGGTAGAGTCAACCCCACCTGGTATTAATCCAACAGCCAAGCAGGATTTGAACTCAGGACCTTAGGATCCCAAGCCAAGCACCCGAGCCATTAAGCCAACACCAGGCAAAGCCATCATGGCAGCCTCTTTTTCACTTCGATATACATGCCACGCCCTCCAACGCTATAATATATCGATATTGCATGGTTCTTGGAAGTAAGATGAAGGCAATGTGTATTCTCCAGTCTTCAAGTATATAATTTAATTAAAGTAAAGATTTAAAAGTGGAAAAATAAATTAATTCCGGGTTTTACCGCCATTTTCCCCAGTGTTGATTTTATCACCCTATCTAACACATTACATTCGGTATCCGTGCCTGTTGTTTGTGTCATTTATAACGTCCTTCCAAACAGTAGGTTTTCCCTCTTCGGAATGATTTTCAGTTCTGTTTGACTGCCAGGCAGGCAGCCACAGAGTAAAATATTTATCTCACTCGATCCCCTCTGCGCATGTGCAGTCGAGACAAGTTCAGAGGCAAGGTACGGTAAAACGACAGCCTTGACTTCCTATGGACGTTGCGCTTCATATTCAAAATATAACATTCAATTTAAATAAGTTGTTCCTCAATCATAAACTGATAAGACCAGACAGATGGACGGACACGAGCCAATTGCGTAAGCCCGCTTTTCGCTTTGCATGTGTATGGTAATTAATAAATTCTCGTATCTGGATCCGGATCTTCACCAGAATCGAATCAATTTGTTCTTGTTGCACACCCAACCTGTCCTCCAGGTTTCGTCCGAATACATCAACAAGGTTTTGAGATATCCTGCTCACAGACAAACAGACAAACACACAGGGGTGAAAACATAACCTCCATCCACCTTCGGTCGTGGAGGTAATAATATATAATCTGTGCATTCGTATGAATACGTCTGAGCCAAACACGCGTCTGACCGACAAGTGAGCCAAGAAAAGAAGCATTTTATAATTTCGTATCTTTGTTTGATAAATATGTCTGTAAATTTGGCTCTTACATTTGGTAGCTCTTTCACAACGTTGCCAATTTTAATGAGGACGAGAAAAAAACCATAAATCTACACACAATCACTGCAGCGTTCCTCTTGAATTTTAGAGAAGGTTGTCATCCCAACAACAAGCATCATTTAAGACTAATTCTGTTTGAGTGTATAGATAAAGTTCAGAGAATTTCAAAGCCAGGTTCTCAAATGGTGTTTCATTTAAAAACGAGACAAAGCAAGCGACAAGGTTGAGGAAGCCAATCCGAAAGTGCAATTATTCAACTCCACATTGTAAATGTAGATCTGAAATCATTTCGAGCAATGGATAAAACAACGCGATGATTGTTCGGGCGAAGGAGAAGCGAAAGCTTACGTTCAAAAAGTTTATTTTCGCATTTTATCTATTTTGTCAGGAAATAGCAAAAAAAATTAAAAAAATAAAATGTTATTCCAAGTGAAATATAAGGCCCGATGGGAGAATAATTATGATGGTGTCACAGGCAGCAGGGCCGGGCAGTTTTGTTACAGCGGAAGGAATTAGTATGTCTCAGCGCATCGATCGTTGGGCTTTCAGGGTCATTGAGAACCCAGTCAATCAAACTCTGTGCTCTTGGGCTGAACTCTGTTCAAATTTATCATGCTGGCTGACGGTTAGCAGGTTTTGTCCACCTGTGATCTTACGTACACCTGCATGCAGCAAAGTACTTTCCAGAAAGCAACAATTTTGTTCCGTTTCATCTTAATGTGTGCTTCATGAGGACAAAAATAAATTTGGTACTGCAATTTAAACATACAAATATGTGTGTACAGTGCTGTGTGTGTCTTATGGACGACTTGTGAAAGTGTTCCAAAATGAAAATGATCACAAATAAAACACTGTAGGGTCTGAAAAATGGAACATGGTCCTGCAGTTCTTGAAAAATCGTACATTCTCACCCAATTGCTCGGTCCGGAGTGATTGTCGAATGAACCCACATACCTCTTTCCTTAGTCATACAGTGGAAGAAGTTCAATCTTCTGAACTTATTGGCCTCACCATCAGCCATAATCTTTCTTGGTCGACCACATCGCAAAGCTGGCCTCCAAAGTCAGCCACAGACTGGGAACCCTTTTGGTGATCCAATACTTTCCTTGAAAAACCAGAGCTACTCCCAACCTCCAAGGCCTTTTTTCTGTAGCTTAATGGAGTACCGGTCTCTGTGAGGCTGGCAATCTTTGCATCACAACTGTCTCTCCTGGGTGTTGTGGAATCTAAAATCCTGAAAATTATTGGAATGTCCTGCAATGAGAGTGAAGCTCAGGGTCTGCTGCTCGCACGTCATCAGCGGGTTCATGGTCTCTGTTTTCTACGGTCTATTTTTCAATATTTCGAGTCATCCGACCCTCCCAAGCAACTCCAGGATGCAAGCATTCTTCCAGTAACCCCATCCCGGTTAAACGTACAAAATCCAGGCTGACTGCACACCTCAACTCTTTTACTCTTCACTTCTCCCAACAATGGAACCACCTTCCAGAAGCTGTTCTGTCTCAGTCTTCCCTCAGTGCTTCAAGCAAGCCATGTACCATCATGTCTGGTCTTCCCCAAATCTTTCAATTCATTACACTCATTAACCTTTCCTAACCAAACCATCTTACTGGCTAGTTTCAGTGTTTCCTCCATCCCCCCCCCATCCTCCCTCATCTCTTTTCCTGTTGGTTCATTCTCTTGATGGTTGTTCCACTGTTCTACCTTGCTCTTCCATGAACCACCCTCCTGTCAATAAAATAAATAAACAAACAACAATTTTGACCATTTCTTTTGACAAAATCCTTTGGACATCCGTATGGCAAACGTGAATCACAGAGCGCATTATTCCGCACGTCATCACCAACGTGATCAGAATAAGGACGCTTATGTGGAAGAGGAATGATTCATCACTGGTTTCGTTGATATCTTTCACCCATTCATTCTTGTTTTCCAAACCATTACGATGCCCCCTCCTTATGCTGATAGTTATATATTCAAGTTTCTCAACTGGGCTTGGTTTGAATCATTCATGGACTGGTGTTTGTGTGTTTGTGTGTTCGTCACTTGCGAAAAGGAAACATTTTTCAAGTATATTTTGTTGGTCTTGTGCGTTATCCTGTCTGTCTGTCTGTCTATGTACGTCAATCGCCTAGAGGTCACAATTTTAAACCGATCTTCACGAAACTTCACCACATGTTAGAGTTCGCCGTAAGCAAGAAGACTATTGTTTTTGAGGTCAAAAGGTCAACATAGGCCAAAGGTCAACAACTTTGTGTAATTTCTAAAATCCTCAATTTTCATCTGATTGACTTGAAATTCGAAGAGGATTTGCATATCTGGTCATTGAATTCAACGACCAATTATTTTTTAAGGTCAAATTGGTTTTTATGGATTTTGCAAGTATCGTGCTTCGTATAACATTTTTGTTGTTTGTTTGTTTGTCGTGCTACTCCTCATGTGAGCTGCTTCCATCCAAACTTGCTACATAGGATCACCATGATGACAATTAATGTATCGGAGTGTTTTTATCTTTGCCGGTGGTCTTGGGGGGGGGGAGGGGTGAGGGGGAGATGCAAATTCTCTATGTAAATGTGTATCATGTAGCGCCGCCTCCAGGTGGGAGAGGGTATTACAAGTTCCCACCATTTACAGTACAGTATTCCTGTCCCCACGTTTTCCTGTGCAGTGAGGTTTTTTGAATTATAAGCAGTTTGTATGTTTTTGCTTCATGCATGTAACCCGGGTGTTTTTGCCTACGCAGAGCTGTCAGTTGCCTATACACCACCCAAATAAAAGCATGCGTCAGAAGAATGTGTTGCATGCTGAGTTGAGGTTTTTACTTTATGTAAGGGAACTATGTTTTGAGGTTTGTTAGTTGTTTCTTTTTAAGAGACAAAATGTCAGGTGAAATGTTGCCAGCTGAGACTGGGTTGCTCTTACTTATCTATCTATAATTCCAGCAATCTGTGTGTGTGTTTGGTGTGTGTGTGTGTGTGTGTGTGTGTGTGTGTGTGTGTGTGTGTGTGTGTGTGTGTGTGTGTGTGTGTGTCTGTGACCGCTGTTTCTCGACAACCTCTGGTCCGATCTAATTGAAACTTGCCAGGAATATTGCTGCGGACCTGAGTATGTGCCTTTTCAAGGTTTGATATTAATCGGACAAGTGGTTCCCAAGTTATGGCCATTTATTTACCAAACCAATGACAGGACACGTTGCTGCGTAGGCGTGGCCGCGCGTTCCCCATTACGGGTTACAACGTTCGGACTTCTGGATAGTGATGACTTACTGTATTCTAATAATTTCTCGATTTTCTATGCGCATTTATAGATAAACACGATGCCCCAATCCAGTCGTCGTTTACCAGAGCGAAGGAACGGCCTGTGTGGTTGTTGTTTCTGGTACGCGGTTTGAAAGTTATTTTATTTTATTTTTGCACGTACGGGCACGCGAGAGCAAGGAACGGCCTGTGTGGTTGTTGTTTCTGGCAGCGGTTTGAAATTTTTTTTTTTTTTTGCACGTACAGGCACGCGAGAGGAAGGAACGGCCTGTGTGTTGTTGTTTCTGGACGCGGTTTGAAAGTTTTTTTTTTTTTTTTGCACTACATGTTAGAGTTCGGCCACGCACGTACGAGCACACACTAGTTGCTCAAATTAGCAGAGTAGAACAAGTTTACTTTGGTTGGAAGTGTCTTTCTACTTCCTTTAAAATGTACAATCCCAACCGCCCCAACCTTACATCCGTGTGTGTGTGTTGTGTGTGTGGTGTGTGTGTGTGGTGTTGTGGTGTGTGTGTTGTGTGTGTGTGTGTGCATATATATATATTTTTTTTTCATCATCTGGTGGTACAGTGGATTTGTGAGCAAAATATGTTGATGAGAAGATATTGATAAGGATCTTTGCTGCTCAGGTCTCAATCTTCATTGGTGAGAATAGTTTAGTTGATGGTTCTGTTCACAAGGTCAGAGTACCGGATTCACCATTTTGTTCAGCACTCCGCAATTGTGTGGCGAACATTGCAGGAGGTGAAGAAGCAAAAGAAGTATGACTGGATTTGGAAACAAGAAATTCAGTGATTGTTGTTTCTTTTTTTCCCCATATATTCCTCAAATGTTAATGAGTGATTATGATTTTAAAAATACAAAAACAAAAAAAAAATGGAAAGCATCTGAAAAATTCAAAGCCTGTCGCTTTGTATTCGGACTTCTTCTTCCGTACGCTAAACGGCACCTATGACCTTCTGACCAAATTATTAATTTGTCTTCTCCATAAGTCATAATAAAGCTTTGATGAAATTTGATGACAAAAAATCAAATGGTTAAAAAAGTTATGGCATGGACGCACACACACACACCACACACACACACACAACACACACCACACACAGTAATTGCAAACCCCTTCTCCCGGTGCATCTCCCGCTACACTGGGACTGGCTCGTTATAATCATGTATTTGTCAGCTCAGTGAATCGAACATCCTGAATGTGCTGCAGTCACTTTCAAACGCACTTGTCAACCTTCATAATAATTTCAAACACTGTACGAGGTACGTACATATAACTTTTCTCCTTTCTAGAATACAGTTTCGAGAAGAAAAAAAAAAATATATATATATATATAATATAAAATAAATAATAAATAAATGAATGAATGAATGAACAAACAAAGAAGATTTCATTGAATCCCCCAAAGAAAAGACCCGCCAAAACGACAATAACGTAGAGAGAATGTAATATAACGGGGACGAAGGAACTTTGCCATGGATTTGACAGCAGTTACAGAGACAAATGTGAGTGTACAAAACACAGGCCTTACAGTGCATTAGGATGAGGTTATAAAACAGAGGAAACTTCCCATTGATCGAGAAATGTCAGCAGCAGGATGGAAGCATAATAGCTCAGCTCATATGCCGAAGGGGCGGGTGGGAGGTGCGAGGAAATTTTGGAACATTTCAGATCCACCAAAAAAAAATGGG
>CM068961.1:11208781-11218981 GCA_035128595.1 Eptatretus atami | reverse complement strand
GGGGGGGATGAGTTCATTTTGAAATAAAATTCAACAATCAACAATGCAGCATTGTGGGAGGGTTGGAATTCTTCACTGTTATTCTGTCTTTATTACCTTTCCTTGGAGCCGTTGGAGGTAGCTCCAGTGAAAGTTTAAGTTTGATACACACAGGTGTTTACAACAATTCGTTTCCTAACTCAGCGCAGCTGATCAAGCCGCTCGCCCAACGCATGACGGCCACACGTTTAAACGCTTCGAGTCACGTCGGGGTGTATGAGAACCATCATCTTGGCCAATTATGGAATGGCAATGCAGGGACACAAGAAACGACTGCTCGATTGCGACTCGGCATTAAACAATCCCTGGAAAGTCTTTGCAGATCCGCAGCTCAGTTCACCGTCGATGATGCATCACCGGAAAACCGTGCAAACCCTGTGTGAATATCAATGAACACCGCGGTACCAGGTTGTAAGAGAACTATCACAGACGAGCAAAAGACATTGGCTGAGAAGACCTTCCGTTCACGAGAGCTTGCAACCTGCAACGTCCATGGGTTTCTGTCGCAGGGCATAAAGTCGGGCATAAAGGTCAGACACAATTGTAAAATAAGATACAATTCCATCTCCTTTGATTTACCTTGTAAAAAAAAAATAAAAAAATCATCAAAACTCATCGTATCACTTTTACGACTCCTCTAGGCGTAAATAATAGATGTAAAATTCATATGAGGTTTTCATAAAGGTGAAATTGAGGTCTGCTGAGGGTGGATTGCTCGGACAACCAATGCCGGCCAAGGCATCAAACCTTGTCAACATCCTGCTTGCTCTGGCTTTGAGAAACAAATGGTTCTGTCATTCATAGTGTAACTGTAATGGCACACAGAAGGAAGAATGCAACTGTAGTGTTGCAGCTGTCGTGAACAGAATCAGCCGATTGTTGAACCCAGGCGCAAAGACAGTGCACATCCAGAGAAGTTTCCCTGGGTGGTAAGATGATAGGACGAACAACATACGACCGATCTCATGGGTCTACTCTCGTTCAGCCTGCGTCCTCAACCTTTAAAGCACGTATCCAATGGAGCCGTTGCTTCCCCGTGCCCAAATAAAAAAGACTACCTCGAACAGCAAATCAATCTGTGCAATTGTCGCAAAATCGGGACAAATGCAAATATTGTTAAAGCCATTGATAATGTCCCCAAGCATTGCAATTCGAGCACGTATTAGAAAATAATATTACATGAACAGGAGAATCAAACAATGCGGACGAGCGAGATGTGTGTTTGTATTACACCTTACAAGGAATACAATCTCACATGATTGTTCGATTCCCATCAAAGAGGAGATGGTAATACACAAACGTGCCAAACATTCTGGAAGATAAAATATGATTGATCATTTTCAATGTTCTGGAAATGCAAAAAATAATCGTCGTAATTAGAGGTTCCGAACTGTGCCACTGTTGTGAAAGGAGGACGTGCTACTGAACGACCGAAAGGGTAAGCATCACGAACAAGGAAAATAATTAAATAAATAAAAGGCACCACTTGTAAAGGAATAATTCAATGGCTTGCATCATCAGAACCACTGTAGCTCTGACGTTGTAAGGAATTTGAAAGGATTGCAGCGAGGGAAGAACAAGCTACAGACGACATATAAACAACGCGGCACTCAAAACATGCCAGAAGAAGTATAATGAGGCATATACATTAATAAAAAAATATACATTTATATATTTTCTAACTCATTAATATGTCGTCTTATTTATATATTGAAAGGTTATTACCTCCACCACCCCTGTCTGTATGTTGCGTCGCCGAAATAGGTGACCCTTATTGTCAGTAATTCTGTCTGTTTGTTTGGATATTTGTTTGGATGTTTGTTCGTTTGTCATCAGCATAATTGGTAGTAAACGTGGGCCGATTTTGACCAAACTCGGGTGGTAGGTACATCTTATGACCTCGTGCTTTGGAAATTGTGATGGTTGCTAGGGACGCTTTGGTTCCCTAGCAACAACCGACAAACCTTCAAAATCGGTACCGTTCACGCAAAATCAATTCCGAAAGCCATTATCCCAAGTAGGGTTATGAAATTTGGCACGAATGATCCACAGGTGATGCTCTATCAAATATATTCCGGTTTTTGTGATATATGGAATACTTTACCCACAGCGCCCCCTACAATTAGGGTATGCGCGAAAATTGGCGAAAATTGAAGGCCCCCTAGCGACCAGGTGAGTGCATCGATACGAATGAAACTTTGCAGGTTCATGGTACTCAATGAGTACTACAACTTTGCCTCAGGACATATTGACCGATTTCGCTTAGGTCAGGGGTCAAAGGTCAATTAGTGCAAAAATCGATAATATGCGAGAGCTGGAGGTGCCTTCGCGCCAAATGCTACTCCTCCTAGGGTTATGGTCGGATGGTCATGAAAATTCACACTAATCGTCTGGAATACATTGTGCACAAACGATCGAGCCGGATTTTCGATTTACATCTTTGTTCACCCACAGCACCCCCTCGAACTTTGGGGATTTCCGATTTCAAACTGCATTTTTGGTACTTTTCATTCAAATGGATACCGAGTAGTTATCAGTAGATGAAACTGGATGAGATTTGATATGCATAATCTTAAGGTGATTCCCTATCTGCTCTATGACCTTCATTTTGCTCTATATTTTATAGTTTCCATGCTCGGCGACCCATCGCCGCCTTCCAGCTTGTATGCTTGTTTGTTTGTCTGTGAGCAGGATATCTCAAAATGCTGGGGACGGATACGGACGAAACTTGGCGGGCATGTTGGGTGTGTGACACGGACAAATTGATTCGATTTTGGTGAAGATCGGACACTAGAAATTTTAAAGTGACTCCACCATTGAGAGATAGTGCCAAAAACGATATATAGCATGATGTCTCAAAAAGTTGTGGACGGATTCAGATGAAACTTGGTGGATGAGTTGTGTCTGTGACGAGAACAAGCCGATTAGATTTTGCTTCAAGTCTGGAACCTTGTCAACCTTCAAGCTTGGCTGATGTGTGAAGTTTCGTGGCCGTGGCCAAAAATATTGGCACCCTTGCG
The DNA here is from genome assembly GCA_035128595.1 of Eptatretus atami. Taxonomy (NCBI): domain Eukaryota; kingdom Metazoa; phylum Chordata; class Myxini; order Myxiniformes; family Myxinidae; genus Eptatretus; species Eptatretus atami. The sequence goes on along the minus strand of CM068961.1, from coordinate 11,215,922 downwards.
CATTTTTCAAATAATGCACAATTTCTTCCAGAAAAATTGTTGAAATTATAAAATATTTTGGTCCCCACACGTGTATTTCTTTGGTGTGCAGTGGCACAAAACAAAAAAAGCTGAAAAATTACTAAATCTTACCTTAATCCACACAGAAGTCATAAAATGCCCCGGACAATGTTATTGGCACCTTTTATAAATTGTTAGAAATAATTACATTTCAAGCAGATGATGTTCCTCTACTTTTGAATTGAACTCACCTGTGGTGATTGCAGGTGCCTGCAATATAAAAACCACTCATTCAACCAGTTTGAATGGAGATAAGGAGTCATTCTGCTGTTTTGTGTCACTGTGTGTACCACAATGAGCTTGGAGAAAAGAAAGAAAACCAAAGAATTGTCTGAGGTCAGACACAAGATTGTAGCCAAGCATGGACAATCTCAAGGCTACATGTCCATCTCCAGAGACCTTGATGTTCCTGTGTCCACCGTACGCAATGTTATCAGGAAGTTTAAGGCCCATGGCACTGTAGCCAACCTCTCTGGACGTGGCTGCAAGAGAAAACTTGATCGAAGATTGCAGTGAAGGATTGTTTGAATGGTGGAGAAAGCACCTCGATCAACTGCCAAACAAATTCAAGCTGACCTTCAGATACAAGGTACGACAGTTTCAACTCGCACTATCTGTCGCCAACTCAATGAAAGGGGGTTCTATGGTAGGAGACCCAGGAGGACCCCACTGCTGAGAGAGAGAGAAAGCGAGAGAGCGAGAGAGACAGAGAGACAGACAGACAGAGACAGACAAAAGAAGACCCAACTGGAATTTGCCAAAACACACCTGAACAAGCCAAAATCCTTCTGGCAGAATGTCCTGCGGACATATGAGACCAAATTAGAGTTTTTTAGTAAAGCATAACGTCTCTATATTTACAATAAACAAAATGAAGCCTTCAAAGAAAAGACTACCTTCCCTACAGTCAAACATGGAGGAGGTTCAGTGACGTTTTGGGGTTGCTGTGCTGCCTCTGGCATTGGGTGCCTTGAATGTGTGCATGGCATCATGAAATCAGGAGATTATCAAGGAGGAATTTTGGAGCGCAATGTTCAACAGAGTGTCAGAAAGCTGGGTCTCTATTGAAGGTCATGGGTCTTGCAGCAGGACAATGACCACAAACACTTCAAAACCACCCAGGAATGGTTGAAGCCAAAACGCTGGACTGCTCTGAAGTAGCCAGTATTGAGTCGAGATCAAAATCCCACTGAACACCTTTGGGGAGATCTGAAAACAGCAGTTGGGGAGAAGACACCCTTCAAATCTTGGAGAACTGGAGCAGTTTGCAAAATAAGAGTGGAACAAACTGCCAGTAGAGAGGAGTAGGAAACTCATTCATGGCCATAGGAAGCGCTTGACTGCAGTTATTTTGCCCAACGGCTGTGCCATCAAATATTAAGTAGAGCGTGTCCATAATTTTGTCAAGCCATTTCATTTAAATTTCCGATTTAAAAGGACTAGTACGTGCCCGTACGTGCGTGGCCGTACGTGCAAAAAAAATTAAAATAAAAACTTTCAAACAACCACACAGGCCGTTCCTTCGCTCTTATAAACGACGACTGGATTGGGGCATTGTGTTTATCTATAAATGCGCATAAGAAATCGAGAAATTGATTAGAAATACAGTAAGTCATCACTATCCAGAAGTAGTGCGGCCGGTACGGAATGTTCACATCATTCCACGAATTATCGCTTGCATTGAAGTAACAACTGTTGTGTACTACACACACACAGAGTTAATTAAAATCCAAATTAAAATCAAGTTTACCTCCCTGTCTTTGCTAGCCATGACTTCGCTGCCATTGACCATTGCCACTCCTACGCCACGGTAACTAAGGCGCCTTTCCCCATCGGCCACGCCTACGCAGCAATGTGTCCTGTCATTGGTTTGGTAAATAAATGGCCGCAGCAACGTGTCCTGTCATTGTAACTAAATGGCGCCCTTTCCCATCGACCACGCCTACGCAGCAACGTGTCCTGTCATTGGTTTGGTAATAAATGGCCATAACTTGGGAAGCACTTTGTCAATTAATATCAAACCTTGAAAAGGCACATCCACAGGGCCCCAGCAATATACCTGGCCAGTTTCAATTTGACCGGACCAGTGGTTGTCGAGAAACAGTGGTCACAGACACACAGACACACACATACACACACACACACACACATTGCTGGAATTATAGATAGATATATTTAGTTCTGAATCAAAAACAAAGGTTCTGTAATATTAAGCGAAATAAAGAATTGTGGAGACAAAATACTTTTGTCAATTTCAACTGATTTTTCGAAAAAAAATTGTGAGATATTTGAAAAAAGTGCAAGGATGCCAATATTTTTGGCCACGACAGTATGTGCTCTACTGAGTGCCATTCTAGATACCTCCACCACCAAAGGTGGAAGGAGGTTTTGTTTTCACCCTTGTCTGTTTGTGTGCAGAATATCTCAAAAAAGTTGCGGACGGATTTGGATGAAGTTTGGTGGGCAAGTTGTCTGTGTGACAAGGACAAACTGATTAGATTTTGGTGAAGATCTGGATCTGATAATTTTTTAAGGGATTCTTCACCATTTAGAAATAGGGCCAAAAACGATCGAATAGTACTGTATAGCATGATATTTCAAAAACGTAATTGGCCCGATATGTTCTCGTGGATCAGGCAATGTGTTGCGGAGGTTTGCGCTCTACCGAGTGCCTTTCTAATTTTGGAATATTATTGTCTTGGATTACACCTCATTTGTCGAGCAATTTGGATGCCCATCGTGTATGGAAACAGGAGAGTAACGAAGGATAAACGGGACAGAAAATAAAGGGATGACAGAAATTGCAAGGACTACGGAATACATCTGCAGGACAAAACTTCACAAGCCTTGGAATGTTGATCTGGTTCTGTGTCCAGTGTCCACCAGGCCAGTGATGGAGATGCGTGGAAGAACATTATTTAAACCCAGAATTATTGGGTGAAGAACAATGTGGATTATGAAACAGTCTCTCAGAGGTTGACCACTCCATAGAGCTGACAAGGCAAGACTTCAATGAAAACATCAGTTAAAGACTTAAGTGTAGAATGGAAAAAAGCCCTGCTGATGCATGTAGTCACTCTGAAATACATCAAAAAGAGGAAATCCCTCCTCAGTCCTTGATGGATGGGGACCTCTATCACTTCCATAAGCAGTGATAATTATTGGTAAATAAGTGTTGAAACCCTCACACCGCCAGAGTTACTAATTTCCAGTCCATTCACCAAAACGTAAACACTCAGTGTTTAGCATTTGAGGCAGGCCACTGATGGAGAGTGATTGATTGTCAATATAGATCTAAAATAATGGCATCACTGGAATACACGTCAATAAAAAGTCTGATATTTGCAGAAGGAACCACATGGAATGCAGCAATCACTGCTGCAAGAAGACACACAGCACGTGACGTTCTCATCAAAATGAATCAAACCAAATGGACAACAGATGGATTGGGAATACTCATACTAATAGTTTTCATGTACCACGCTTTCTCTATACAGAGAGTAGGTTCTGCCAAAGCAGTTTCCTGGCTGGGATCACAATCCCGGATGGGTCACCACTCCGAAATATGGAGTCAGTGCAGGAATTTGGAATTTGGGTGCTGTTGATAGTTCACCTACTCTTTGTGAATGGCACAATTGGATCTTTAACATCCACCAACTAATGCCGGTAGATGGGAAGCCGAGTTTAACATCAATCCGAGAGACGGTACACACATTAATGATTCGCCCTGCTTGTAAAACAACAGGATGACAGTTTATAGCTGGGTCTGGATTCAAACCCAGGCTGGACAGCTCAGAGGTAAGTGTGCGTACCTCAAGGGCATCCAACCTACTTGCAGGGATGATGATGATGATGATGATGATGATGATGATGATGTAAACAACTGTGTAGAGAAAAAAAAACGAAAAAGAAATTACATGAACAGTTGGAAATGGGAACCAGAAGTGAAAAGTCAAAAAAAATAGTTCCAGCATCAGTAATTACAAAGACAAACACCAACAACAATAATCTGAGACTCCTTTGCCCCACTGAGGAATCTCTTTGAAAGAAGTATAAATAATAACAGGAGCGAGAATGGCTTTGCAATGCATGTTCCCGACCGATCCTAATGAATGTTTGGGAGATAAGAATGAGTTTGCTTTAACGCACGCTCGAGCCGATACCGGAACAAAAATGAAGAAGAAGAAACTCTCAAACCCACCATGTTTCAGTCGTTTCTAGGCCTCACCTATTTCATTTTAAAAATAACCCAATGTACATGTATACATGAAGCAAAAACATGCGTACGGCTTATGAGCACATATAATACATCGTGGTGATATACATTTTGCACTGTTTTTATCATTCCAATTGCACTACTGTGCCGTGGACTAACACCCAGGCCTGAGGCCTGTGGAACTGTGCTGCCTCCTGCAATGGTGGTGCATGATTTTATTGGGAGTGGAGTCAGGCCGGCTGTTCAGCCAATGGGTGTAAAGCAGTGGGTTGGTGTCAGGGCAGCTGAACACTGACCCATGTGTAATATGTGATATTTTCTAAGTTTAAAAAGGGAAAAATAACTCTGCAAAAACTTAACAAAATGCCCTGAAACTCGAACTTGTTCTGTAACTTATCATAATAAAGCAATGTACTAAGTTTAAGTTGAATATGTTAAAGGTCAGGTCAGGTCAGGTATGGGAGCATGCGCCACAGCAGCGTGTCGCTGCGTCCACTTTCCGCCGGTACTCCAGGGGCCTCCGTCTGGCCATCGCCCAGGCAGATACCTGGCCCATCCCCATCTCCTTGAGATGCCGATCAACCCGCTGCCAAACACGAGGAACGTGGTCGGCCCATTGGCCTCTCCACACGAGACTCCCTCACTGAGAGAATCTGGTGAGCAGGATCAGCGTCAGGGAAAACGAGCCACATGTCCATACAGCTGCAGCTGGCGCTCACGGACCATGCAGGTAACAAATCTCATTTGAGTCTCTCTCAGCAACCGCTCGTTGGACACCAAGTCTGCCCAGCGATAGCCAAGGATTCTCCGAAGAGAGCTGGCACCAAAGGAATTAAGTCTCCGTCTCAGATCCTTGGTCAGAGTCCAAGTCTCACATCCATAGAGCAAGCCTGGAAGCACCAAGGACCTGAAGATCAGACTTTCGTCCTCCTGCACAGGTACCCGCAGCGCCACACCTCCATTATCCAGTGAATCCATGACTCCCCAGGCCCGACCCAGATGTCTATTGACCTCTGGCTCACAGCCAGCAGAGACATGAATATCACTGCCAAGGTAAGTGGCGCTCACGGACCATGCAGGTAACAAATCTCATTTGAGTCTCTCTCAGAAACCGCTCGTTGGACACAAAGTCTGACAGCGATAGCCAAGGATTCTCCGAAGAGACCTGGCACCAAAGGAATTAGTCTCCGTCTCAGATCCTTGGTCAGAGTCAAGTCTCACTCCATAGAGCAAGCCTGGAAGCACCAAGGACCTGAAAGACTCAGACTTTCGTCCTCCTGCAAGGTACCGGCAGCGCCACACCTCCATTATCCAGTGAATCCATGACTCCCCAGGCCCGGACCCAGATGTCTATTGACCTCTGGCTCACAGCCAGCAGAGACATGAATATCACTGCCAAGGTAAATGGCGCTCACGGACCATGCAGGTAACAAATCTCATTTGAGTCTCTCTCAGCAACGCTCGTTGGACACAAAGTCTGACCAGCGATAGCCAAGGATTCTCCGAAGAGACCTGGCACCAAAGGAATTAAGTCTCCGTCTCAGATCCTTGGTCAGAGTCCAAGTCTCACATCCATAGAGCAAGCCTGGAAGCACCAAGGACCTGAAGACTCAGACTTTCGTCCTCCTGCACAGGTACCGGCAGCGCCACACCTCCATTATCCAGTGAATCCATGACTCCCAGGCCCGACCCAGATGTCTATTGACCTCTGGCTCACAGCCAGCAGAGACATGAATATCACTGCCAAGGTAAGTGAATCTCTCCATGACCTCAACATCCTCACCACACACAGGCACAGACAGGACAGCAGCATCCAAGATGTCATTGAAAGCCTGGATCTTAGTTTTGACCCAGGAAACCCATAATCCCAGTGGCTCCGACTCCTCATCAGCACCTCTAGGGCCCCCAAAAGGATATCCAAAGTCTCCGCAAAGATGACTGCATCATCTGCGAAATCAAGGTCAGAGATCTTGACATTTCCAAACGATGCACCGCAGCTTGATCTCTCCGACATCCTCCCTAGAATCCAGTCCATACAAGTGCTGAAAAGTGTGGGGGCCAGTACACACCCCCGACAAACTCCAGTAACAACTGGAAATAAGTCAGAGATGGAACCACCACTCTCACAGCACTCTCAGTACCAGAGTAGAGTTCAACATCAGATCGATCAGTTTTGTGGCACCCCACGAAGACCAAATCCTCCAGAGGGCATCCCGATTCACTGAATCAAACGCTTTACAGAGATCAACATAAGCTGCAAGTAGCCCCTGCTGAAACTCTCGTCTGCGTTCAGTGAGGACCCGAAGAGCAGGTATACGGTCAATCGTTGACCTCTTTGGTGTAAAGCCTGACTGCTCTGGACGCTGGTGCTCAAGCAATGTTAAAGGGTATGGGGAAAAAGTCGGAAAAACCACAGATGGGACGGACAGATGGAGAACAAACCAATAGTCCCCTCCGCTGCAACCGGTAGGAGACTAAAAAGATGCCACAAGTCAAGACCTAAAGCACTCTATATCATTTTGAGCAAAAACACACACTTTAAACATAAATTGGGCCAAATTGAAGGCGTTTAAGAGTTAGACGTGTGTAAAATCACTAATCGTTTTATGATCACCCATTCAAAGTTAATTGGCAATTGCCAAAAGCCTGGTGTTGGCTTTGCAGTTAGGATAGCTGGCTTGGGATCCTAGGGTCCTGAGTTTGAGCCCCATCGGCCGCTGAATTAACACAAGGTGGGGTTGACTCAGCCTGTCATCCCTATGAGGTCAGCGAAATGAGCACCAGTGTACTGGTAATAGGGGCACTGCATCAGCAGCATAACCGCATCCCTAACCAATGATGAAACCAGTGTGTGTGTGTGTGTGT
>CM068961.1:11196083-11208757 GCA_035128595.1 Eptatretus atami | reverse complement strand
TGTGTGTGTGTGTGCGTGTGTGTGTCAATTGCCAAAGAGTGTTTATCTAATTCGTGATCAAAACCTAATCACAAGGGTTTAAAAAAAACAAATACATTTCTCCACATCGGCGAGGGCATGTTTAACAATGCGTTTAAGGTCTTGAAACAAACATTGCTTGGCTGACAACAGGTAGTTTACATGGAACGTGAATACGGATGTGTTAGGAGTTCTCGAATTAGCTCAAGAGGAGGCAGAAGAGGATATGAATAGGGCAGTTCACCGACGTGCATTGAGAATCTTTGAGAATAGATGCAATCCTCTGGACAAGTATGACAATATCAAATTTGTCCGCAGTTAGACTCTCGATGGAATTGTTTCATTGGCTGCTGAATCAAGTGTGTGATGACCTGGATCAACCTACAATGAGGAGCAATACGCTGAATTCCCTCCAACAATTGTCTATGGTGCTGAGATTCTATACAAGTGCATCATTTCAATTGGATGTTGCAGATACGTGCGGTGTTTCACAGGCTAATCGGCTGTTTATCTCCCTTCGTAAATTGTGATCTAGACGAGTAATTTGCTGTGTGCATGCAACCAACGATGTTTTTGTCACTGTTTAAGGGTTTGGCGTGTGTTAGCAAGATGCCTGCTAAGCGCATTTCGTAAATTTGGCTCTCTATGCTTCAGTCTCGTTTTGTCTTTCACAGCCACAATGGAATTACTCAATGTGACGTCGTTAATACAAACAGCATTCATGGAAGCAAGAAGTTGAGTTGTAAAGGAATTTAAAAGCAGTGTCTGTAAAACATAGTCATATAACAAAAAAGGAAAAAAATAATAGGAAAACATTTGCACTGCAAAGGCCACTCCAACAAAGGACTCTCTAGACATACAGTGTGTCGTGCTTTTGATACAGTCTGGCATCCTGCCGTACTCTCCAAACTGTCTGCCTATGTCATCCAAGGCAAACTCCACAGATGGCTTACTGACTTCCTCTACCCTGCTAACTAATGTGTGGCACTCAACAGAATCCTTTCATCTCCTCTCCCTGTCAATGCTGCAGTGCCCCCAAGGCAGTGTTCTGTGACCACTCCTATTCCTGATCTTCATCAATTATATCTGTCTGCTCTCTGGAAAATCCTCTTTATCTATTTGCTGATGACTCCATCCTCTGCATGACATCCTTCATCCTTCAGACAGGCAGGCTGTAGGCTCTTCCATCTTTTCAGACCTTGAAAATAAAAATCACAAGTTGGTCAAACACTTGGAAAATGTCAATCCTGACAAATCTCACACTCTCACTATCTCTCTCTGAAACGTCCATCCGGCAAACCCTCCTATATATTTTCTGAACAATCTTCTGGAGGAGGTTCAGTCATTCAAACTCCTTGGTCTCACTATCAGTCATGACCTTTCTTTGGCAATCTACATTTCAAAGTTGGACTCCAAAGCCAGCCGATGACCGGGCATCCTCCATCATTCAAAGTCCTTCCTTGGCGCACCTGAACTCCTATCCACCTGCAAGGCCTTCATGTGCAGCATGATGGAGTTACTGCTCTCCCATCTGAGCTGGCTCCCCTGCCTCACATCTTGCTCAACATGACGTCGTGGAAAACAAGGCCATCAAGATCATTGGAATCTCCCACGATGAAGCTGAGTCGATGGACCTTTCGCTTTACCATCGCAGACAGGTCAGTGGTGTCTGTCTTTAACCACCTGCTTTCTGGTCTTGCACCCTCATTTTTTTTTCTGTGCTTTGTCCCACTCCCAACACCACAGGTTTCTGCAGGGCTAAGTTGTTCCACCATCAACCCCCTTCTGGTGAAACTACCTAAATGCAAGATCACTGCTCACCTCCACTCATTTGTTCCTATTTTTTTTTCCCCACCCGTTAATCAACTTCCACATTCTCTTCAATCTCATTCTTCCATCCAGGTCTTCAAGACAGCTGTTCACCACCATCTCACATCGTCCCCAATCCAAGACCATGATCTCTTTTTCCCCTCGTTAACCACACCAAAATCCCTCCTAATTTTCCAGTTTTTCCTTCTTGGAGTTTCCTTCTCCATGCATGCCTGTTTTGCGTCCTGTTTTTGTCTGTTACGTCCTCATTCGTTCTGTGTGCCAGCTCTTCCACGAGCCTCGACTACGTATATAAAGAAAACAAAAAACCAAAATGCTGGTCGAACAACATGAGTCTTTCACACCATTCATGAACATTTGCAAGCCCTGGATGAATCTCTTTTCATGCTTGGCAGAACACAAAAAGTTAAACATCTGTAGATCTGAACTAATGAGTTTTTCAACATAATTGCTTGACATTTGTTATCAGCCCCCTGCTGCATCAGCTTTATGATCCTTCTTGGTGAGGTAGCTCTGATCACATTTCAAACATCTGTTTGCAAATCCATCTGTTTTATCAGAATTGCACAGAAAACAACTTTCCAAACTCAAGTTGATATAAATGCTACACTTACATAAATATAGAAACGGTTTTGATTAAAAACACCGACCTTCCAGTAACCTCATCATTCAACTTCCAAAATCCATACTGGCTGCACACCTCAACTCTTTTGTTCCTCACTATCGATCTGTGGAACCGCTTTATTGAGTCTGATCCATCCCACTCTTCCGTCCAGGGAATCAAGCGGGCAATGCATCACCATCTCATGCCATTCCCTATCCCTACCCAACAATTTTTTATTACCCCTTGTACCACAACTTAACCAAAACCCTCTTACTAATAGCAGGTTACTGAGTTTCCTTCAATCCTCATCTTCTATTTGTTCAATCACTTGCTCATGTCCAACTGTGGGACCACACTGTTAGTTCAAGTTGTTGTTTTATAAGGTCACCGTGCTCTCTCTCTCTCTCTCTCTCCTCTCTCTCTCTCTCTCTCTCTCTCTCTCTCTCTCTCTCTCTCTCTCTCTCTCTCTCTCTCTCTCTCTCTCTCTGTCCTAAGAGTCACATTTTTATACAGGTACAAATCTTTTTTCTGAAAGTGGGGCATTTGGGGTGGTTAGGGGGGGGGGGGGCAAACGATGGATGCACAAATTTCTTTTGTTTTTCCATAATATTTTTTAAAAAACTAATGTTAAAGAAAAACAACAACAATTATCTCTATAACAATACGCTTGTTTGTCCGTCTGTTCATCCATGTGTAACGTTCCTTTCCACCCATTGGTTGGAGAGCTGACCTGACTCCCCCAACAATTGTAAATTGAAAAAAAAATTTCACAGAGCCTCTGTTGTTGAGCTATGTAAAGTCAAAGATGTCCTCAGAGCTGTCAACTTCACAATCGCCATGCCCTCCCCACAAGTTTTCCCTTCGGTGTAAAACAACCAAAGCGACTGCTAAATGGATCATAAAATATCGAAAGGTTGGAGCCCATAGGCATCACGGGCCTTGTGAAGGAACAGTAAATATAGTCCTCAGGCTTCAGTCCTCGAGTGTCAGCCTATGAGTCAGTGCAATTGGATTCTATCCGAGCGATATAAACCACGATCTATGATATATGCACAAAGGCAGCGAGCATGCTTTCACTTCAAAAACGAGTTATTTTTTATTTTATTCTCAGGAGCGATCAAGGTAGTGGTCTGTTGTTTAACAAGCTCAAATGAGCTAACATCCCGTCCTCTTAATGATGACGTCATAAAAACGAATATGATGTCATTGTGATGTATCAGTTTGCGATAAATTATCTGTGCTAATGCCTGTTCGATTCCCGCAAACAGAATTCAAAAAGCTTGCCTAGTTTCGGAGATAATTTTTTAGGATTTCCATTGCGGAGATATTTTGACGTCATAACTTTTTTTTCTAGGAGGAATTCAAATCGGAGATGGTTACTGTCTGCGCAGGGTATTTTTACATATATATGCAAGTTTCAGAAGTTTCGATGAAAACTGTAGGCTGTGAAACAAAAAGTCCACAAGAAGAAGATGAAGAACAACAACGTGAGTAAGACTTATGCTTCAGTCACATTTGGCTCGGCGGCCGGAGGGTCTAAAAAATCTATGGCCACTAGAAATTATAGGCGGCCGCAGTATTTCCACGGTCACACAATGTAGCAGTCACATATGTTTTTATTTTTCGGGGAGCCGCACGGGGATTTAGAAATTGTGGAGACCGAAAACTTGGGGTGCCGTACGGTCTTTGATTTGATGTCGCACGGTGACCTTAGGGCGTCCCTGCGGCGGCCATAGAATTTCAAGGCAGACGCAAGGTAGCCTCAAGGTGCCCGCAAGGCGACGCAGGGGGCCCTAAGGCGAACGTGGAAATAGTGCGGCCGCCGTAATTTTTGTGGGGTTGGCAAAATTCATTTTTCATTGATAAGAGCCTACGGAAAACGCACGAATAATGCAAGCCCACGTACGCCATACGTACGGTCGACGTGGAACACATCTACGTCATGGCTACGGCTTGTCGAATGCTACGGCCAAACTAGAAATGAAAAAGTTATAACTCCGCGCTTTAATTCCACGGGAACCCTACGGCCTGTAAAAGATAGCCATACGGCGTAGGGCCACCCTGAGGCCACCTCAGAAATCTGCGGCCGCTGCACGTTTCTGTCAATTCAGGGGGGGTACGGCACCGTATCCAGCCGTAGAGCAAATGTGACTCATGCTTTAGAAGTCCTCACCGAGGATCTGAAAACTCTCCAAATAATATGTGACATTCTCTCAAGTAAGGGCTTTTAACGCGAAGGTTCCGCGGGTCCTTGTTATAATTTCCCACTCTTTTCTCTTAAACGACTTGACCAGGGACCATAAAACCCACATCATTAATAAAGGTCTTTGTCTGAGGAGGTCTGGAAATCTTGCGAGATTGTGAAAGAAAATATCGGTCATTATTTTGCTTCCAAGGATGTGTATAATATATGCATCGGGAAGAAGATCGTTGGTTTGTGATCGTTTATTGCCAGAATTCGGCTGCTCGTGGTCACTCGAGAGTTGCAATTCCGCAAGGTTTCCGTACATCTCGTGGGATTGCGAGTTGGACAGGTGACCGTGATGGGCCGTGACATATAGGAACCATAAACTGTTACTGTTTCGATCACAGTTTCTGTGAAGTGATAGCACCTGGACATTTTAAAGTCGCATTTTACAGTGCATGGATTTTCCGTGGGTCCCTCATAGCTTTTTTACAATAAAATATACTGGGCTGAATTTACGAAAGTCGTTTTGCGAGTATCTTGCTAACACTGCCTAACCCTTAAATGGTGACAAAAACACTGTTGTACGCGCACAGCTAAACAACAATTTATGAAGGGAGATAAACAGCCGTTTAGTTGAGCGCATCTAAACAGATGATCAGCCTCTGAAACACCGCACGTATCTCCAGCATCCAAAATGAAATGATGCACTTGTATAGAATTACTGAGCCGAGGGCGATTGTTGGAGGGGATTCAGCACATTGCTCCTCATCGTAGGTTGATCCAGGTCATGTTGCACTAGATTCAGCAGCCAACGAAACGATTCCTTCGAGAGTCTGTAACTCCAGACAAATTATATATTGTCACACTGCTCCGGAGGGTTGCATCTATCATCGAAGATTCTCAAACAGTCCAAATCCTATCCTCTTCTGCCGCGTCTTGAGCTAATTCAAGTAAACTTCCATGTGAGCTACCAATTATAAGCCTTGCAATGCATGCTTCAGCTTCAAGACCTAAATGCACTCTTAAACATGCTTTCACCGACATGTATAAGTTTCTTTGTTATTTAAACGCTTGTGATTAGCTTTTGATCTGCATTCGATAATTATCATTCTTCAGGGATTGGCGACTAACTTTGAACGGTATCACAATCAGCGATTCTATACATGTCTAACTCTTGAATGCTTTTCGTAAAATTGGCCATATTGTTACTGATATGGTTTACGGAATAGTTATTTCATCATACATATTACCGTAAATGTGGTGTAATGCCTGTAAATGATAAAGCGTGTCGAGCACCTATTTAGAAGGACCTCGTCTGCCCCTGCCCAGTGTCCGTATCTACATCCTGCCTTTCCCACTCCCTTGTTTCTTGAACCTTCCCTGTTGTCATCTGTCCTTGTATGGAATTTCTTCTCTGGTTAACAGTCGATCAGTGCAGCCCATTAAAGCGATTGTGAAATCATCGCAAGAACATAAGATTTGCTGGGATCCTGTCCATAAATGGACATCTGTCAGGCTTAAGGCAATCGGACAGGCTGGTAAGCAAGCCTGTAAATCACCATCTGTCCATAGTGCGCCATCCTCCTGGCTTGCCAGCCGATTGGCATGCACCACGAATCATTATCCGTCGGGCTGCGTCGGCCAAAAGGTACGTGACACAGACGGTTGGATCAGCACCGAGGGACGTTACAAAGGCAAGCACACCATGTGCGCAGTGTTGTCGTGGTTGGTGGTTGTTACTGTTGGTGGTCCTTTTGTGGTTCATCGGTGTAGTTTGTGGTTCATAGTGTGGCGCAAGGTGGAGAACATGGCACGGGTTGCTGGAGGGGAAGACTACGAGGACAAGCCCCACACCAGACCGCAGCACGCTGAACAGGACCCAACGGCTGACCTAACGGCCGGTCGAAGAGCGTGCCCACCTGAACATGAACCCACACTGCAGGCGTGACCATTGCGTATGAAAAGGTTTCTCTTTGTCTCGTCATCTCCTTTCTCCGTCCTGTGTCCCCTGAATGAAAGAGATAAGGCATACGTGTTAAGGCCGTGCGATACTGAGGATGCTGTTTCAGTTATCTATTATTAATTGTGATCGCTGCTGTGGGGCCACGTTCTTCTTTCTCCACTTTTCCACCACTACAATAAATTCCTGTTTTGATGAAAGCGTGCGTCGTTGTCAGGAGCCGGTACCATAAAGTTTAGCAAAATTGGCTTATTAACCCATTAGACGGGCATATTGGGTTAGTGCTAAAGTGCAACAAATATGGATCACTGACAAAGCTTCGTTCTGCTCTTCCTTTCAGCAGATTCACCGTGCTCGTTTGTTCTGAGACACCGATTCGTACCAAATTTTCCCGACAGATATGGAGATGCTTCTGTACCATACCCGCCGGGCAGCGTGATGGTCATTGAAGACTGCACGACTCGAACGATATATACACATGGATCAGTATCCGATCCAATGTACCATATTCTGTGTCACAGAGCATTGGTTCTGCCAAAGCAGCTTCTAGGCCAGGGGGTATGCTGAGTGGTTTGCCATCCCCATCCCTGCATTAGTTAGGGAATGAATGTGGAATTTGACCATGGTGCTGCTGATAGCTCGCCTACTCTTCACGAAGGACACCATGGGATCTTTAACGTCCACCAACTAATGCCAGCAGTCAAGGAGCACCGAGTTTAATGTGTATCCGAGGGATGGCACACACATTGATGAAACAACGGATTAAGAGTTTATAGCTGGGCTAAGATTCAAACCCAGGCTAAACAGCTGAGAGGCGAATGTGCATACCTCAATGCCATCCTGCCAGCCCGATATATTAGTATATATACACTATATACAGTATTTACACAAACACACACACACACACACATACTAATTTTACTATTATGTGCCACACTATATGTAGCCAAATTCCAAATTCATATATACTGGAGGAACTTCTCAGGCTCTCGGAAAGAAAGAATAAAACAGAGAAGGAATTGAAAGTTCTAAGTGAAATGTCACACATTGAGACATGGAGAACAGTCCCAAAAAATACCACGGATCATTTGAGTGTGAAAGACCTCATGAAAAAGGGAAATGGTGAAAAAGCCTTTGTGACATGTAAACATCTATCAAAAAAAAAAAACAGTTGCAGCACCGTGCCGTTTGTGGCAACGTATGTTCAACTTTGAGCTGCAGAGGAGAATGTAAACCAACACTGTTGCCAAGAAATCGTCTGGTGTGGAACATGTGAAATGCGGCAAAACATGTATAAAGGGCAGAGAGAGGAGAGCGCTGAAGCATCCAAAGACAGTGATAAGATGACTAGCTACAGCATCATCGGCCAGCGATACCTTGAGGAGTCCTTTCTTTGCTTGGAGAGGCATCCTCACTGCCATTCTCGAAAAGTCACTTCAATTTACAAAATGTAATATACAAGGCAACGAGAGAAGCCAATACTGTAGTGTAAATAAAATGTTGATAAAATGAATGACTTTTTCACGAAACAATGGATGTAATGGACTGGACTCTCCATAACCTAAATGTGCCATGGTTTATCATTTTGGCTCCTGTTAACAGCATTATCATGAACCCACACTTTGTTATACATGTGCACATCATACATACACAAGCATACATACATATACAGACGACATATACTGTATAAACAAACATGTAAGTACACATAGACATAATATGTATAACCGAATCAATTACCCCCCAGGTGGCTAGGAATATCAAATCGATTAACTCCCACCCTCCTTTCGCCGAAAAAAGCTGCATAAAGCAACCAAGAAAAGCTACACAATGGGTTCTCATGCCTGTACTACTTGTGAATGTTTTGCAACTGTAGAAGACCTTGGGTAGAGTTCAAAACAGCAAAGGGCTTACCTCGTGTAGATTTTCTTAGTTGCTTTATGCAGCTTTCTTTGGCTAGAAGAGCATGGAGGCATGTGTGTGTGTGTGTGTATATATATATGTATAGACAGCCAGGGTGGGAGGAGGGAGGGGAAGGGATGAGAAGAGGGACCTGGTGTTGCCCGGCAACGCTGGGTGCCTTTGCTAATACATAAATACATATCCACAGTGGTACCTTTTTCATCCCATTTTCCTTCCCGTTCAAATGATTTCCATTTAAGATTTTCAAAACCAGAAGGTACATTTTGGAAAACATAAAAATGCCACAAGAGTGAGACCCAGCTAAAGTCTTTCAGTTGAAATGATGGGGAATGTCAAAATGAATTGTTGTACATTGTCGGTAGCAATCTCCCATCCCGTGGCTAATGCACTTCCCTCTCACAAGGGCTTGTTGCCGAGAAACACACAACTATCAATGGGTTGATTAATTATCTGTGACAGCTTCATATATTGTTATGTTTCTGTCCATTCCTGTTGGCCCAGATCCCAGTTTCATTGAAGTGGAAAGTATGTATATATATATATATAGTAGAAAGTCTACACCACCCTTGAAAATTTTAACCTTTTGCTGCCTTATAACCTGGAATTAATTTTCATTAAATCAGACTTTTCCCACCTTTATTTACACATCGTAACCCACAACTTCCAAGTGAAAAACAAACTCTACAAATTTCAGAAAATTAATTTAAAATTCAAAACTGGTATATCTTGGTTGGAATAAGTGTCCAACCCCCTGAGTTAATACTTGGTAGAAGCACCTTTGACAGCAGTTACAGCTATGAGTCTGTTGGGATAGGTCTCCACCAATGTTGCACACCTTGATTTGACAATATTTACCCATTCTTCTGTACAAAACTGTTCA
Source organism: Eptatretus atami (assembly GCA_035128595.1). Classification (NCBI taxonomy): domain Eukaryota; kingdom Metazoa; phylum Chordata; class Myxini; order Myxiniformes; family Myxinidae; genus Eptatretus; species Eptatretus atami. The sequence continues at coordinate 11,199,354 of CM068961.1, read as the reverse complement.
AGCTCAGTCAAGTTGCGTGGGGAGCGTTGATGGACAGCAATCTTCAAGTCATGCCACAGATTTGCGATTGGATGTAGGTCGGGGCTCTGACTGGGCCGCTCAAGGACATTTATCTTTTTGTTTCTTAGCCACTCCAGTGTAGCTTTGGCTTTGTGATTCGGGTCGTTGTCATGCTGAAAAGTGAACTTCTGTCCCAATTTCAGCTCTCTTGCAGAAGGGCAGCAGGTTTTCCACTTGGATTATTCTGTATTTTGCTCCATCCATTTTCCTTTCTATCCTGACAAGTACCCCAGTCCCTGCTGATGAGAAACGTTCCCATGACATGACGCTGCCACCACCATGCTTCACAATACGGATGGTGTTCTTTGGGTGATGTGCTGTGTTGGGTTTGTGCCAAATGTAACGTTTTGCATTTAGGCCAAAAAGTTACATCTTGGTTTCGTCAGACCACAAAACTTTTTGCCACACGGCTTCAGAATCTTCGGAGTGTTTTTTTGCCTACCTCAAACGGGACTCACAGTGGGCTTTTTTGAGTAATGGATTCCTTCTTGCCACCCTACCATACAGGCCAGACACGTATAGTGCTTGGGATATTGTTGTCACGTGCACATAGTGACCAGTCTTTGCCATAAAGGCATGTAACTCATTAAAAGTTACCATTGGCCTCTTGGTGGCCTCTTTGATCAATCCCCTCCTTGCTTGGTCATCCAATTTGGAGGGATGGCCTGATCTCGGCAAGGTCTTGGTGGTACCATACGCCTTCCACTTCTTAATGATTGTCTTGACTGTGCTCCAAGGGATATTCAAGGCCTTTGAAATATTTTCAGACCCATCCCCTGATCTGTGCCTTTCCACAACTTTATCCTGGAGGTCTTTTGAAAGCTCCTTGGGGTTCATGGTTGAGTCTTTGCTGTAAAATGCACTACCCAGCAAAGGAAACCTACAGGAACAGCTGATTTTATTCTGAAATAATCAGAATCACCACAATTTAACACAGTTCGAGGCCAATTAACTTGGTGTGTGGTTTTGAAAGTGATTGGGTACACCTGAGATAATTTACAATTGCTATTTTCAGGGGGATAGACACTTATCTAACCAAGATATACCAGTTTTGAATTTTTTCATGAATTTTCTGAAATTTGTAGAATTTGTTTTTCACTTGGAAGTTGTGGTATGGGTTACGATGTGTAAATAAAGGTGGAAAAAGTCTGATTTAATGCAATTTAATTCCAGGCTATAAAGGCAACAAAAGGTGAACATTTTGAAAGGGGTTGTAGACTTTCTATAGGCACTGTATATATCATGTACCAGTTTTGATTATTCTGCTAGTCATAGGATCTATCTGTAACGAGGAGTATAATGGAAAGAGAAATAACCACCATGCAGAAACATCCTGATTAAAACACCCAAATTCCTTCCTCATTACCTCTGGTGAAGTTGGACAGGATATGTTCTACCCATATGTCTGTTGGGTCGCCGAATAGGTGACCCTTATTGTCAGTAATTTGTCTGTTTGTTTGGATGTTTGTTCGTTTGTCATCAGCATAATTGGTAGTAAACGTGGGCGGATTTTGACCAAACTCGGGTGGTAGATACATCTTAGACCTCGTGCTTTGGAAATTGTGATGGTTGCTAGGGACGCTTTGGTTCCCTAGCACGACCGAAAAACCTTCAAAATCGGTACCGTTCACGCGAAATAAATTCCGAAAGCCATTATCCCACGTAGGGTTATGAAATTTCACGAATGATCCACAGGTGATTCTCTATCAATATATTCCGTTTTTTGTGATATATGGAATACTTTACCCGCAGCGCCCCCTACAATTAGGGTAAGCGCGAAAATTGGCGAAAATTGAAGGCCCCTAGCAACCGGTGAGTCCATCGATACGAATGAAACTTTGCAGGTTCATGGTACTCAATGAGTACTACAACTTTGCCTCAGGACATATTAACGATTTCGCTTAGGTCAGGGGTCAAAGGTCAATTAGTGCAAAAATCGATAATATGCGAGAGCTAGAGGTGCCTTCGCGCCAAATGCTATCCTCATGGGTTATGGCTGATGGTCATGAAAATTCACACTAATCGTCTGAATACATTGTGCACACAAAGATCGAGCCGGTTTTCGATTTAGATCTTTGTTTCACACACCACCCTCGAACTTTGGGGATTTCCGATTTCAAACCGCATTTTCGGTACTTTTCATTCAAATGGATACCGAGTAGTTATCAGTAGATGGAACTGGATGAGATTTGATATGCATAATCTTAAGGTGATTCCCTATCCGCTCAATGCATCACTTGCTCTATATCTTATAGTTTCCATGCTCGGCGACCCATCGCCGCCTACCGGCTTGTTTGTTTGTTTGTCTGTGAGAAACTTGGTTAACAGACTGGGTGTGTGACGTGGATGAAGCAATTCAATTTTGGTGAAGATTCTGATTTAGATCCAATAATTGTTAAAGTGATTCTTCACCATTAAGAAATAGAACTAAAAACAATATATACAAACGTGACATCTCAAAAGGTTATGGACCGATTCAGAGGAAACTTGGTGGACAGGCTAGGTGTGTAGCAAGGACGAATTGATTCGATTTTGGTGAAGATACGAATCCGGATCCGGATACGATAATTACCTCCGCCACCGAAGATGGAGGTGGTTATGTTTTCACCCCTTTCTGTCTGTTTGTCTTTGTTTGTTTGTTTCTGTGCAGGATATCTCAAGTTGTGGACGGATCTGGATGAAATTTTCTGGACGTGTTCGGTGTGTAACAAGGACGAACTGATTAGATTTTGGTGTAGATCCGAATCCAGATCCAGCTACTATAATTTTTTAAGTGATTCTTCACCATTGAGAGGTCGGGACAAAAAAAATGTATAGCATGATATCTCAAAAAGTTGTGGACGGATTTAGACGAAACTTGACGGAGAGGTTGGGTAGGAGACAAGAACAAGCTGATTACATTTTGGAGGTCCGCATCCAAATCTGGCCCATCAGTGTGATACGAAACGTAAACTGTTCAGCCTGATGGTGGTATGTGCTCTTCCGAGTGTCGTTTTAATTCTAGTTCCAAACATCTCTTGGAAGTGTTTATATTATACACATCACGTAATTAAAAAAAATAATGTTCTTCAGTATTTTCACCAATGGCAAAAAAGACTCTACATGTCTACAAATAACAACAGATGGAAAGGGCAAAGAACACAACAGCAGGGTTGAGGAGCAAAGCAGAGGGAGACTTTGAAGATAAGGGATGTAAGAAAGAATCCAGGAT
>CM068961.1:11170787-11196058 GCA_035128595.1 Eptatretus atami | reverse complement strand
AAGAGAGAGATAGAGATGATCAGCCTCTGAAACACCGCACGTATCTCCAGCATCCAAAATGAAATGATGACTTTGTATAGAATTACTGAGCCGAGGCGATTGGTTGGAGGGGATTCAGCACATTGCTCCTATCTGAGGTTGACCAGTCATGTTGCACTAGAATGTCAGCAGCCAACGAAACGTATTCCTTCGAGAGTCTGTAACTCCAAGAGCAAATTATATATTTCACATCTGCTCCGGAGGTTGCATCTATCATCGAAGATTCTCAACAGATCAAATCCTATTCCTACTGTCTGCGCGTCTTGAGCTGCATTCAAGTAAACTTCCATGTTGAGCTACCAATTATAAGCCTTGCAATGCATGCTTCAGCTTCAAGACCTAAAGCACTCTTAAACATGCTTTCACCGGACATGTATAAGTTTCTTGTTATTTAAACGCTTGTGATTAGCTTTTATCTGCATTCGATAATTATCATTCTTCAGGGATTGGCGACTAACTTGAACGGTTCAAACAATCAGCGATTCTATACATGTCTAACTCTTGAATGCTTTTCGTAAATTGGCCATATGTGTTTACTGATATGTTTTACGGAATAGTTATTTCATCATACATATTACCGTAAATGTGGTGTATGCCTAATTGATAAAGCGTGTCGAGCACCTATTTAGAAGGACTCGTCTGCCCCTGCCCAGTGTCCGTACTACATCCTGCCTTTCCACTCCCTTGTTTCTGAACCTTCCCTTGTTGTCACTTGTCCTTGTATGGAATTTCTTCTCTGGTTAACAGTCGATCAGTGCAGCCCATAAAGCGATTGGAATCATCGCAAGAACATAAGATTTGCTGGATCCTGTCCATAAATGGACATCTGTCAGCTTAAGGCAATCGGAACGGCTGTAAGCAAGCCTGTAAATCACCATCTGTCCATAGTGCGCCCATCCTCCTGGCTTGCCAGCCGATTGGCATGCACACGAATCATTATCCGTCGGGCTGCGTCGGCCAAAAGAGTACGTGACACAGACGGTTGGATCAGCACCGAGGGACGTTACAAAGGCAAGCACACCTGTGCGCAGTGTTGTCGTGGTTGGTGGTTGTTACTGTTGGTGGTCCTTTTGTGGTTCATCGTGCAGTTTGTGGTTCATAGTGTGGCCAAGGTGAGAACATGGCACGGGTTGCTGGAGGGGAAGACTACGAGGACAAGCCCACAACCCAACCGCAGCACGCGAACAGGACCCAACGGCTGACCTAACGGCCGTCGAAGAGGTGCCCACCTGAACATAACCCACACTGCAGGCGCTGACCATTGCGTATGAAAGGTTTCTCTTTGTCTCGTCATCTCCTTTCTCCGTCCTGTGTCCCTGAATGAAAGAGATAAGGCATACGTGTTAAGGCCGTGCGATACTGAGGATGCTGTTTCAAGTTTCTATTATTAATGTGATCGCTGCTGTGGGGCCACGTTCTTCTTTTCTCCACTTTTCCACCACTACAATAAATTCCTGTTTTGATGAAAGCGTGCGTCGTTGTCAGGAAGCCCGGTACCATAAAGTTAGCAAAATTGGGCTTATTACCCATTAGACGGGCATATTGGGTTAGTGCTAAAGTGCAACAAATATGGATCACTGACAAAGCTTCGTTCTGCTTCTTCCTTTCAGCAGATTCACCGTGCTCGTTTGTCTGAGACACGATTCGTACCAAATTTTCCGACAGATATGGAGAGCTTCTTTACCATACCCGCCGGGCAGCGTGATGGTCATTGAAGACTGCACGACTCGAACGATATATACACATGGATCAGTATCCGATCCAATTACCATATTCTGTGTCACAGAGCATTGGTTCTGCCAAAGCAGCTTCTAGCCAGGGGGTATGCTGAGTGTTTGCCATCCCCATCCCTGCATTAGTTAGGGAATGAATGTGGAATTTGACCATGGTGCTGCTGATAGCTCGCCTACTCTTCACGAAGGACACCATGGGATCTTTAACGTCCACCAACTAATGCAGCAGTCAAGGAGCACCGAGTTTAATGTGTATCGAGGGATGGCACCACATCTGATGAAACAACGGATTAAGAGTTTATAGCTGGGCTAAGATTCAAACCAGGCTAAAACAGCTGAGAGGCGAATGTGCATACCTCAATGCATCCTGCCAGCCGATATATTAGTATATATACACTATATACAGTATTTACACAAACACACACACACACACACATACTAATTTTACTATTATGTGCCACACTATATGTAGCCAAATTCCAAATTCATATATACTGGAGGAACTTTCAGGCTCTCGGAAAGAAAGATAAAACAGAGAAGGATTGAAAGTTCTAAGTGAAATGTCACACATTGAGACATGGAGAACAGTCCAAAAAATACCACGATCATTTGAGTGTGAAAGACCTCATGAAAAAGGGAAATGTGAAAAAGCCTTTGGTGACATGTAAACATCTACAAAAAAAAAAAACAGTTGCAGCACGTGCGTTTGTGGCAACGTATGTTCACTTTGAGCTGCAGAAGGAGAATGTAAACCAACACTGTTGCCAAGAAATCGTTGGTGTGGAACATGTGAAATGCGGCAAACATGTATAAAGGCAGAGAGAGGAGAGCGCTGAAGCATCCAAAGACAGTGATAAGACTGACTAGCTACAGCATCATCGGCCAGCGATACCTTGAGGAGTCCCTTTGCTTGGAGAGGCATCCTCACTGCCATCTCGAAAAGTCACTTCATTTACAAAATGTAATATACAAGGCAACGAGAGGAAGCCAATACTGTAGTGTAATAAATGTTGATAAAATGAATGACTTTTTCACGAAACAATGGAGTGTAATGGACTGGACTCTCCATAACCTAAATGTGCCATGGTTTATCATTTTGGCTCCTGTTAACAGCATTATCATGAACCACACTTTGTTATACATGTGCACATCATACATACACAAGCATACATACTATATAGGACGACATATACTGTAATAAACAAACATGTAAGTACACATAGACATAATATGTATAACCGAATCAATTACCCCCCAGGTGCTAGGAATATCAAATCGATAACTCCCACCCTCCTTTCGCCGAAAAAAGCTGCATAAGCAACCAAGAAAAGCTACACAATGGGTTCTCATGCTGTACTACTTGTGAATGTTTTGCAACTGTAAAGACTTGGGTGAGTTCAAACAGCAAAGGGCTTACCTGTGTAGATTTTCTTAGTTGCTTGATGCAGCTTTCTTTGGCTAGAAGAGCATGGAGGCATGTGTGTGTGTGTGGTGTATAATATATATTGTATAGACAGCCAGGTGGGGGGGAGGGAGGGAAGGGATGAGAAGAGGGACCTGGTGTTGCCCGGCAACGCTGGGTGCCTTTGCTAATACATAAATACATATCCACAGTGGTACCTTTTTCATCCCATTTTCCTTCCCGTCCAAGAATTTCCATTTAAGATTTTCAAACCAGAAGGTACATTTTGGAAAACATAAAAATGCCACAAGAGTGAGACCCAGCTAAAGTCTTTCAGTTGAAATGATGGGGAATGTCAAATGAATTGTTGTACATTGCGGTTAGCAATCTCCCATTCCCGTGCTAATGCACTTCCCCTCTGCACAAGGGCTTGTGTCTCGAGAACACACAACTATCATGGTTGATTATTATCTGTGACAGCTTCATATATTGTTATGTTTCTGTCCATTCCTGTTGGCCCAGATCCCATTTCATTTGAAGTGGAAAGTATGTATATATATATATATAGTAGAAAGTCTACACCACCCTTGAAAATTTTAAACCTTTTGCTGCCTTATAACCTGAATTAATTTTCATTAAATCAGACGCTTTTCGCCACCTTAATTTACACATCGTAACCCACAACTTCCAAGTGAAAAACAACTGCTACAAATTTCAGAAAATTAATTTAAAATTCAAAACTGGTATATCTTGAAAAGTGTCCATCCCCACTGGGTTAATACTGGTAGAAGCACCTTTGACAGCGTTACAGCTATTGAGTCTGTTGGATAGGTCTCCACCAATGTTGCACTACCTTGATATTGACATATTTTACCCATTCTTCTGTACAAAACTGGTCAAGCTCAGTCCAGTTGCGTGGGGAGCGTTGATGGACATGCAATCTTCAAGTCATGCCACAGATTTTTGCGATTGGATGTAGGTCGGGGCTCTGATGGGCCGCTCAAGGACATTTATCTTTTTGTTTCTTAGCCACTCCAGTGTAGCTTTGGCTTTGTGATTCGGGTCGTTGTCATGCTGAAAAGTGAACTTCTGTCGCCAATTTCAGCTCTCTTGCAGAAGGGCAGCAGGTTTTCCACTTGGATTATCTGTATTTTGCTCACATCCATTTTCCTTTCTATCCTGACAAGTCCCCCAGTCCCTGCTGATGAGAAACGTTCCATGACATGACGCTGCCACCGACCACTGCTCGCACAATACGGATGGTGTCTTTGGGGTGATGTGCTGTGTTTGGGTTTGTGCCAAATGTAACGTTTTGCATTTAGGCCAAAAGTTACATCTTGGTTTCGTCAGAACACAAATCTTTATGTACAACGGCTTCAGAATCTTCGAGTGTTTTTTTTGCCTACCTCAAACGGGAACTCACACGTGGGCTTTTTTGAGTAATGGATTTTCTTCGCACCCTACCATAACAGGCCAGACACCGTATAGTGCTTGGGATATTGTTGTCACGTGCACATAGTGACCAGTCTTTGGCCATAAAGGCATGTAACTCATTAAAAGTTACCATGGCCTCTGGTTGGGCCTCTTTGATCAATCCCTCTTGCTTGGTCATCCATGTTTGGAGGGATGGCCTGATTCGGCAAGGTCTTGGTGGTACCAAGATCGCCTTGCACTTCTAATGATTGTCTTGACTGTGCTCCAAGGGATATTCAAGGCCTTTGAAATATTTTCAATACCATCCCCTGATCTGTGCCTTCACAAATTATATCCTGGAGGTCTTTTTGAAAGCTCCTTGGGGCTTCATGTTGAGTCCTTTGCTGTGAAATGCACTACCCAGCAAAGAACCTACAGGAACAGCTGATTTTATTCTGAAATAATCAATCAACCAAATTTAACACAGTTCGAGGCCATTTAACTTGGTGTGGTTTTGAACGTGATGGGGTACACCTGAGATGAATTTACAATTGCTATTTTCAGGGGGATAGACACTTATCTAACCAAGATGATACCAGTTTAATTTTTCATGAATTTTCTGAATTTTTGTAGAATTTGTTTTCACTTGGAAGTTGTGGTATGGGTTACGATGTGTAAATAAAGGTGGAAAAAGTCTGATTTAATGCAATTTAATTCCAGGCTATAAAGGCAACAAAAGGTGAACATTTTGAAGGGGTTGTAGACTTTCGTATGGCACTGTAATATATGTACCAGTTTTTGATTATCTGCTTAGTCATAGGATCTATCTGTAACGAGGAGTATAATGGAAGAGAAATAATCCACCATGCGAAACATCCTGATAAAACAACACCAAATTCCTTCCTCCTTACCTCTGGCCGTGAAGTTGGACAGAGGTTATGTTTTACCCCATATGTCTGTTGGGTCGCCGAAATGTGACCCTTATTGTCAGTAATTCTGTCTGTTTGTTTGGATGTTTGTTCGTTTGTCATCAGCATAATTGGTAGTAACGTGGGCGGATTTTGACCAAACTCGGGTGGTAGATTACATCTTATGACCTCGTGCTTGGAAATTGTGATGGTTGCTAGGGACGCTTTGGTTCCCTAGCAACGACCGAAAAAACTTCAAAATCGTACCGTTCACGGCGAAAATAAAATTCCGAAGCCATTATCCCGACGTAGGGTTATGAAATTGGCACGAATGATCCACAGGTTGATTCTCTATCAAATATATTCCCGTTTTTTTGTGATATATGGAATACTTTACCCGCCAGCGCCCCCTACAATTAGGGGTAAAGGCGAAAATTGGCGAAATTGAAGGCCCCTAGCAACCGGTGAGTCCCATCGATACGAATGAAACTTTGCAGGTTCATGGTACTCAATGAGTACTACAACTTTGCCTCAGGAACATATTAACCGATTTCGCTTAGGTCAGGGTCAAAGGTCCAATTAGTGCAAAAATCGATAATGCGATGAGCTAGAGGTGCCTTCGCGCCAAATGCTACCTTCCCTAGGGTTATGGTCGGATGGTCATGAAAATTCACACTAAATCGTCTGGAATACATTGTGCCACAAACGATCGAGCCGGAATTTTCGATTTAGATCTTTTGTTCACCCACAGACCCCTCGAACTTTGGGGATTTCCGATTTCAAACCGCATTTTCCGGTACTTTTCATTCAAATGGATACCGAGTAGTTATCAGTAGATGGAACTGGATGAGATTTGATATGCATAATTTAAGGTGATTCCCTATCCGCTATATGACATCCACTTTGCTCTATATCTTATAGTTTCCATGCTCGGCGACCCATCGCGCCTAACCGGCTTGTTTGTTTGTTTGTCTGTGAAGAAACTTGGTTAACAGACTGGGTGTGTGACGTGGATGAAGCAATTCAATTTTGGTGAAGATTCTGATTTAAGATCCAATAATTGTTAAAGTGATTCTTCACCATTAAGAAATAGAACTAAAACAATATATACAAACGTGACATCTCAAAAGGTTATGGACCGATTCAGAGGAAACTTGGTGGACAGGCTAGGGTGTGTAGCAAGGACGAATTGATTCGATTTTGGTGAAGATACGAATCGGATCCGGATACGAATAATTACCTCCGCCACCGAGATGGAGGTGGTTATGTTTTCACCCCTTTCTGTCTGTTTGTCTTTGTTTGTTTTGTTTCTTGCAGGATATCTCAAGTTGTGGACGGATCTGGATGAAATTTTCTGGACGGTGTCCGTGTGTACAAGGACGAACTGATTAGATTTTGGTGTAGACCCGAATCCAGATCCAGCTACTATATATTTTTTAAGTGATTCTTCACCATTTGAGAGGTCGGGACAAAAAAAATGTATAGCATGATATCTCAAAAAGTTGTGGACGGATTTAGACGAAACTTGACGGAGAGGTTGGGTAGGAGACAAGAACAAGCTGATTACATTTTGGAGGTCCGCATCAAATCTGGCCCATCAGTGTGATACGAAACGTAAACTGTTCAGCTGATGGTGGTATGTGCTCTTCGCGAGTGTCGTTTTAATTCTAGTTCCAAACATCTCTTGGAAGTGTTTATATTATCCACATCACGTAATTAAAAAAAATAATGTCTTCCAGTATTTTCACCAATGGCAAAAAAGTATTATAACAAGGTACAAGACTCTCATGTCTACAAAATAAACAACAGATGGAAGGGGCAAAAGACACAACAGCAGGGTTGAGGACAAAGCAGAGGGAGACTTTGAAGATAAGGGATGTAAGAAAGAATCCAGGATTAGGGCAAACACAGAGAGGGGAGGGGGGCGGGGGAGTGGGGGGGGGGTGACAGGATGGATACAGAAGGAACTCTCAGGAAGGAAAAACAGGAAAGTTGGAATGAGAGGCACGGGAAGTTAACCGGGGTAGAAAAGATCATGGTTTTTGGATTGGGGATGACCTGAGATTGGTGAACAGCTATCTTGAAACCTGGAGCGGGAAAAAAGGAATGAGACTCGATTTCACAGGTAGGAGAAAAGAGGAACAAATGAGTGGAGGTAAGCAGTGATTCTGGATTGGGGAGTTTCACCAGAAGGGGTGGGTGGAAACCTTATGTCCGCTTACCTTATGTGCCCTGTGAAACCTGTGTGTGGGTGGGGGGGGACAGAGCACGGAAGGAGCAAAGGATGCAAGACCAAAAAGGAGGTGGAAGAAAACAGAGACAGCCAATCTGACAGCAATGGGAAATTGATGGGCCCATAGACTCAGTTTCATCAGATTCCAATGATCAATCTTAAAGGCCTTGGTTCCCACGGCATCAATCTGAGCAAGGTGTGAAACAGGGGCACCAACCGCCAGTCCAAATGAGAGAGCAGTACTCCAAGCTGCGGATGAAAGCCTTGTAATACTTATATTAATGCAGTTATGATTTTATATGGTATCTGCCAACGGTACTACATAAATCAATGAAATCCACATTATACAGTGTTTTTTCACCAACTTTTGCACCTTCATGCACACCCTCAATTACCTTCACACATAAACCTGATCCATAAACATGTTCAATGGTTCCATTGAGATAACACATCCTGGTCTTACTCCAGTCTTTGTTTCACTCAAAAGTATTCTCCAAGCTATCCCTCATACACAATGCGACTACCTACCCCCCTTGCGTAACTTCCTCAGTAAGTTTACATATATTAATGGAATTTCATCATATTCTAATAATCTTCAGAGACCTTTTCTACAAACCGGGTCAAAAGATTTTTCAAGATCTATAAAAGCAACAAACAAGGGCTTTGAAACCAGTTTAAGAGTGAAAAGTTTCGTCAACAGATGATCTTCCCTTCATAAAGAAAAACCACCCTGTTGGTTCTCGAGTTTTATTCTCAGTTGTCTGTTTGAATCTTTTAACAAAGCTCTCAAGAACACTTTGCTTGGAGCAGATTGTAAACTTCTTCCCCGGATACACGTCGGCTCGACGCAGGCACACTTTGATTTTCCGACAGCGTCAAGGTGAATAATGCTGCTTGTACAAAGGGTGAGAAGCAAGTCTGGGAGATCAAACAAACCAGTGAGATAGTTTTACAAAATCCAAACACAATTTTCTACATGTAGTTGTTTTTTGTAGCTCACCTGTTCGAGGGGAGCTCGCACACGGGGGTGCCCGTCGCGGTTATTTTTCTTCACGACGCGTTACTAAGTTTGATCACAAGAGCCGGCACGAGTAGAACAGAGAAGCTATAGCGATACCCCGGCGTGAGCGTGAGCGTCAGCGTGAGCGTGAAATGTTAAAGTTTTGGTGCAAGTTATTTAAGAAGCTTGCCATTCATTTAATATGTGTACTAGATGCTGATATTTGGCATGGAGGTTCCTTTGGGGTATACTATTGATGTAGTGAAGTTGAAATTAAAAAAAATATTTCAAATGTTTTTAAATTTTTGACCTGTTTTGAACTTAACTTTTTTGTAGCACATCAACGTTAAAGTTTTTGGTGCAAGTTATTAGAAGCTTGCCATTCATTGAATATGTGTACTAGGATGCTGATATTTGGTATGGAGGTTCCTTTGGGGTATATTATTGATGTTGTGAAGTTGAAATTAAAAAAATAATTCAAATGTTTAAATTTTGACCTGTTTGAACTAACTTTTTTTGTAGCACATCAACGTTAAAGTTTGGTGCAAGTTATTAGAAGCTTGCCATTCATTGAATATGTGTACTAGGATGCTGATATTTGGCATGGAGGTTCCTTTGGGGTAACGATTGGTGTAGTGAAGTTGAAATTAAAATGATTAAAAAATTTTTTTATTTCAACCTAAGATGGTGTCAAAGCCACGCAATGCTCCCTGTTTATACTAGACGCTTGCCATTCATTTAATATGTGTACTAGGGATGCAATGAAGTCCAAATGAAATAAATTTTGTTGTGCACCTTTTTAGCTCGCCTGTTCTAAGAACAGAGAGCTATAGCGATACCCGGCGTGAGCGTGAGCGTGAGCGTGAAATGTAAGTTTTTGGTGGCAATTATTTCCTTTCTAATGTTTTATCCACCACACTATTTTTTTACTGATACAATATACAAACATATATTGTTTTAAAATTATTTGGATCAGATTTCGTTGCAATGCTTTATAAAAATAATTATTAGACTAGTCTTTTAAAAACGATAAATGTATAAACAGGCGAGCATTGGGTGGCTTTGACACCAACTCTCTGGTTTCCAATAACATTAACCGTCAAAATACGAGCACTCATCCATATCTTGCATTCTTCTACTTCTCTGAACAGCTACAAACATGGTGACGGGTGATTGTTCACCATGCGGTTGGTGGTTGTGTTTGTCAATTGTACAAATGTCATGCAGGAGATTGAACACGTGCTCAAAGCATCAAAACGTGAAATGAGCAAACGGCAAAACTGAGCACGCAACGCATTCTTTCACGTGCGGCCCAAGCTTCGTCAAGGCATAATTATTTCAAATGATTTCTGAGCCAGCAGGTGATGACAAATTGTGAGGGCTTACAGATTGGGAACATCACTCTTAAAATGTGTAATGAGTGTGTAATTTGGATTATAAATGCTGCTGACGCACAACCGGAGGCCAAAAACAACACACGGCGCACTTTTCCTGCGCAAATTTAGCTTTGAGCAACGGACAATGCAAGTGAAATGTAATGGGCTATCGCTTCCATCTTTACTTGGCCGATGATCGAGAGAGAAACGAGAGGCGTACACGATGAAATGAAGAGCACCAATAGTGACAGCAAGGTGTACGTGGGGTTCGCAAAAAGGACGAGGAAGCGAACACTGCAAATGAAGCGAAGGAGAAGATGAGAAGCTTTGAGATGGGAGGTGAAGAAGCAGGACATGATACAAACAAAAGGGAATAAGAAGAAGAAAGAAAAAACGAGTGCAGTGGCTCATCAAATGGATCAAAAGCTCAGGGGGAAAATGGCATTTAACTAGGACCAAGCTGTGCATCTCATAGCGGTTGGGTGAACACAATTACACAGACATGGCTTCTGGAGGAATGAGGAGAGCAATCGCGCATTAGCTCAGTGTTTTATACTTGCATTCCAAAACGATGAGGTTCCATTGCTGCATCATTGATCATCCAAGGTTGATGTGAATGCATCGTCATTATTGAACACAAGATGTGGGCCGTTGCACATGGGTTGATTCACCCAAATTATTTGTCAAAGTAGAAATGGCTTACCTTGCACGAGAGCAGGTTGAACTTTGGGCTGAGGGGGAGTTTGATTGAAGAGGGGAGGGATGCTCCTCAGAGCCCACTACTCCACCAACCAGCCTTGTGGCACTGAAGCTGAATGGAGGTTACGTTTTCACCAATGTTTGTTTGTTTGCATCTGTTTGTCTGTTTGTGAGCAGGATATCTCAAAAAGTTATGGACGGATTCGGACGAAACTTGGTGCATAAGTTGGTTCGGTGACGAGAACAAGCGATTTTGGTTCAGGTCCTGATGCAGATCCGGCCCATCAGTGGAATACAAAACAAACTGTTCGACCTGGCAGAGTTATGCGCTCTACCGAGTGCCGTTCCAGTCACCGATGTGGATCCGTGCACAAAATTCACCTTTCCAACATTTCTCACTTTTCTACCAGCAAACTACAGTTCAATTTAACCCGAGTGTTAACAAGATCATTCAAACTCCAAGAAGTTGGGAGCTAAATTATGACCAAATGAAACATGAAGGAAGATGCAGTTCACATCAAGAATTCTTGTTCCATTTGTCTGCATTCCTTCCACATTTGCTTCCCTCAAGAAATACCTGCGGATATAGGACTTTGGGGGTAAGAAATGAATGCACAGGGTTGAGGTTCAGGTGCCATAAGCTCACAGAGAAGCTGTACGAGTAACCTGGCAACCCGAAAGGAAAGCCACCGAGAGCAATTACTCCCAGTTTAGTCCCCATTGGTATACTGTCTGGTTCTCAGGGTAGAATCATTAAAATGGTCGGGTGTTATAATACAAGTGTCCTTACAAGGAACTTCAATGCAGGTGGAGGTGATAAGGCCCATCAAGCCTGTGCAATGGTTGCCAAACTGTGCTCGTTACCTCCACCACCGAATGTGGACGAAAGTTTTGTTTTCACCTGTGTCTGTGGTGTGCTGTGTGTCTGTGTGTCTGGTGTCTGTTTCTGTCTGTGAGCATAAATTGAAAAAAAAAGTTAATGGATGGATTTGGACGAAGCTTGGTGGTACAGTTGGGTAGTGGACAATCACTAATGATTCGATTTTGTTTTTTTTAATTTAACAGCTCAAATGAGCTAAGACCCTCGTCTTCTATGATGACGTCATAAAAACGAATATGACGTCATTGTGATGTATAGGTTGCGATAAATATCTGTGTAATTGCCGGCTTGATTCCCGCAAACAAAATTCAAACAGCTGCCTAGTTTCGGAGATAATGGTATAGGCGATTCCTTTTAGCGCGATATTATGACGTCAACTTTTTTCTCTCGGAGATTTCCAAATGGACATGGTTACTGCTGGCGTGGGCTTCTGCATATTACATGGCAAGTTTCACGAAGATCGATGAAAATCTGGGTAGTGTGAAACAAAAAATGTCAAAAAAAGGAATGACGTATAAATTGATATTACGTCATAGCGATGTAACGTATGTGCGGTAATTCATTTCTGCTAATGCACGTTCGATTCGCACACGAATTCAAAAAGCTTGCCTAGTTGGAGAAATTTTAGGCGATTTCCATTAGCGGAGTATTTTGACGTATAACTTTTTTCTAGGAGGAATTTTCTAAATCGGAGATGGTTACTGTCTGCGCAGGGTATTTTTTACATATATTGCCAAGTTTCAGGAGTTTCGATGAAAATGTAGGCTGTGAAACAAAAGCTGCCTAGTTTCGGAGATAATTTTTAGGCGATTTCAAGAGGAGATATTTTGACGTCATAACTTTTTTTCTAGGAGGAATTTCAAATCGGAGATGGTTACTGTCTGCGCAGGGTATTTTACATATATACGCCAGTTTCAGGAAGTTTCGATGAAAACTGTAGGCTGTGAAACAAAAAGTCCACAAGAACACAACTGAGTAAGACTTAAAGATCCTCCACGAGGTTCAAAAACGATACAAAGCATGATATTTTCAAAACGTTGTGGACGGTTATTGGAAACTTAGTGGCGATGTTGGGTAGGTGACAGAACAAGCCATTTCAGTTTAGTTGTACGGGAACCCAAACGCTCAAACCACCTCGACCCGCTAATCTCTCCCTTGATACCATACAAAATAGATATGATGTGTTTTTTCCGATTTTCTAATTATACGTGTGGGTAAATTTTGTGATAAAAGGTCAAAATCTTCTTCTTCTTCTTTCTTCTTCTCAGATTATCCAGCATACACCCAGGAGTTGACCGTAATATCTGTCCTGTCTCCAGGTTGCATGCGGTATTATTCAACCAAATGGCGAATAGTTTTCTATATTTCCACAAAATTGCTGATCGATGCGTCCTTGTGGTTGTAGTTATAAAAAAAAAAGAGATGGTTTCATGCTACACAATGGCGAAAGACCCAGTGTTTGCCAGAAATTGGGAAGGAGAGGAGAGGATTCAGACCATACCTGTGCAGAGCTTGTGCTGCCCTAGCAGTCTCCTTAGCATTTGGGCCAATCCTGGCACGGGTCCCCACTCCGCGCAACAGGATATACCAGCAAGCTTGGCACTCATTTTGCCGACCGTCAGAAGGTGATGACAGGACTGAGTCAACCCACCTGGTATTAATTCAACAGACTGAGCGGGATTTAAATCAACACCCTCGGATCAAAGCCTGGCACCCTACCATTAAGCCAACACCTGGCATAATGACCCAAAGACCCAAAGTTTGCTAGAATTGGAAGATGTTTGTCCAAAATACCCGAGTGTGGATCGGGCCTGCAAAATGTGGGGATCGTTCCCCTCAACCATCCTCCCACAATCCCCTATCAAACCTCACCCCAACAATGACCACCACACCCCACTCTCTCTCCGTAGCACCATCCCCCTCCATGAGGCGGGACATCGACATCCTACGGACATGACGTGGGACACGGCACAGGACACAAATGGCGTTGTGAAGTATGAAACGGGATGATCCCGTAACATACAAGACACCTGGGTCAGCCTGCAACAGTGGGACAAAGCATTCGCCACCCATTTTGTCTGCAGTGTCTGAGTGTGCTTGGGCTTGATGGGTATTTCTGCTGGAGCAATATATAAACCGATTTATCAATCAATACAAAATTCCTCCCTTATAAACCGTCAACCGAATGAAAAGCAATACCAACCGAGCTGTAGTTAAAACGCAACCGGCATTTTGATCTTTTTTTAACACCTCCAGCTTCACTTTCTCTTCTTCCTCTGAATCACTTGCAGAAGACTCAAAACGATACAGCTCCATAATCCCCCTGAAAGGATTCCCATGACTAATTTTGTGTCCAATAGTTTCTTCAAAATCCCACTGATAAATTTCGATATACTGAGAATCTTCAGAGTTACTAACGATGGTGGAATCGGTATCAAAATCTGAGCTCAGCGTGCACTGTTTCGCCATGTAAGCCGCCGTTCGGATCAAGGTGAGTTCAATGTGTGACGTCATATCACTGGAAAAATAGAAAATCAACACTCTTGGGTTTTTTTCCGACACTTTGTAATTGTCAAAGAAAATTCAAAAAATTTTCCCTTCAAATTAGACCGTGATTAATGATTTTCAGGGGGAAAAAATTGTGTGTGGGTTCCCCTTTAACCTCTGGATGCAGATATGGTACATCATTGGGATTAAAAAAACGTAAACCGTTTAGCTTGGCAGAGGTATATGCTATACTGAGTGCCATCCTTGTTTATCCATGCTTTATCCTTTAAAATTCCGAGCATCAATCAAGGAAGCAGCATGTACCAATTTAGTTCACCTGGACTTTAGTCCGGTGAGCCGATGTGATTGAGCAGAGTCCGTAGTTCAGTCAGTCAGTCAGTGAGTCTGTAAACACTTCAGTCATTGTTGCTGGAACCAAATGCACGATTTTGGTGAAACTTGCCCACAAGCTTCATTTCTGATGCCTAACAAAGGTGTATTGACCGCATCAAAATCTGCGCTCATTAACAGGTTGAAATCAGGCGTAAAAAATTTTTTCTTATGATGTGCATAGACCTAGCAGGGAGCGTCTACGACATGCAGCGCTCGTGCCTCAAGCAAGAACATGACGCCGAGCCTGTAAGAACATGAACGTGTACCCTTGTCAAAAACATGACCGTGACCATGACCAGTACCTGTAAGAACATGACCCGACAATTGGAAAAGCGTGACCTGTAAGACTAGGATCAGTAGCCTGGGAAAACAATGACATAAATCATGACGCTGAAGCTTATAAAACATGACTGAAACTGTAAGAAACATGACAGATACCTAAAAAAACATGACGTTGTAATGACGAGTAACCTGTAATCTGACTGAGATACAACTGTAAAAACATGACGTGTAAGCCTGACGCAGGTTAGACCTGCAAAGAACGCATGTAACGGGTAAAAAATGACCTGTAACGGTAATAACATGACTTGATAAGCTGGTAAGAAACATGAACTGGTAACCAGTAACGATCTGTAACTGACGTAACCTGCAAAACTGACCTGTAAAAACATGACTTGTTAACTGAAAGTAACTTAAAACATGATCTGTAACCTGTGATAACATGACGTCTGTAACCTGTGAATACATGATTGTAACCTGATGCAGTGACCTGTAAAACATGATGCTGTAACTGTAAAACTGGATTTGTTAACGTGTAAAAAAATGATCCTGTAAACTGACGCGAGTAGCTGTAAGAAAGCATGATCTGTAAGCCTGTACATGATATGTACCTGACCGTAGACTGTAAAAACTGATAGATAAAGACTGTAAAAAACATGATCGGTGAACCTGTAAGAAACTGATCTGTGAACGCTGAGCAGTAACCTGTAGAACGGATGACTGTACCTACCAGTACTGTAAAAACTGGACCTGTAACCTGACCCAGTAACGGCTGTAAAGACATGATCTGTAACCTGTAAAAGCATGATTTGTAAACCTGTAAAAAAATGTCTGTTACACCTGTAACAAGAATGAGGTCTGGTAACCTGACCCGTGCTGGTAAAAACTGTCTGTCGCTGGTAAACTGATGTGTAGCCTGACAGTAGCGCTGTAAACACATGATCAGTAACCTGGTAAAGAACATGGAATCTGTGACCTGTAAAAACATGATCTGGTACTGACGCAGTAACGTAGAACATGACTGTAAACAGTAAAAAACGATGATTGTACTGACGACCAGTAACGTGGCAACAGACCTGTAAAACATGACGCTGCAAACCTGACCGTAACCTGGTAAAACATGACCGTGTGAACCTGACCAGTAACTGTGCAAAAAATGCCTGTAACTGACAGGTAACCCTGTAAAAATGACGTGTAAAAAGATGTACAGTAACTGCTGCAAACTGACCTGGTAACCTGACGAGTAACCTGTAAAACATGAAGCAAATCTGGAAAAGCGTGACATGTAACTGTAGTAGCCGTGGAAAAACTGACAGTAAAATAATGGACACTGAACTTAGTAAAAATGCATGTATGTCCAGTAACCTGATAATGTGGACCTGTAATCTGACAGTAAACCTGTAAAAACTGCTGTAACTGAATACCGTGTAAAAAGCTGCACGCATTAAATGCTGACAGTACTAATTCTGTAAAAACATGATCTGTAACCTGACCAGTAACTGTAATAAACATGATCTGATATACTGTAAAACATGATCTGTAACTGTAAAAACATGATTGTAACTGACGTAAGCTGTAAAAACATGACTGAAGCCTGTAAACATGATCTGTAACGCTGACCGCATAACCTGTAAAAAAGCATGATTGTAACCTGTAAAAACATTAGATCCTGTAACGCTGTAAAAACATGATCTGTAAGCTGAACAGTAGAGCCTGTAAAAAACATGACCTGTAAACTGACGAGTAACCTGTAAAAACATGACTGTAACTGACCAGTATAACCTGATAGAACCTGAACTGAAACTGTAAAAACATGATCTGTAACTGTAAAAACATGATCTGTAACCTGTAAAAACATAGAGCTGTAAACCTGACCAGTAACCTGTAAAAACTGACTGTAACTGTAAAAACATGATGTAACCTGATAAGTGACAAACCTGTAAAAAACATGACTGAACCTGTAAAAACATGATCTGTAAAACCTGTAAACATGAATTGTAACCTGCCAGTACACTGGAAAGAATGACTGTACCAATTTAAAAACATGATCTCGTAACTCTGTACAAATGATTGTAATGTAAACATGCTGACCCCAGAATAACAATGAACTGTAAAAACATGATTCTGTAGAACATGCAGATAAACTGTAAAACAGGCCTGACTTACAAACATGACCGTGACCTGCAAAAACATGACCTGTAACCTGACTAAGTAACCCTGTATACCATTGACCTGTGACGCCTGACGCTAGTAAACTGCTAAAATACATGACCTGTACACTGACAGTAACGCCTGTATAGAACCTGACCCAAAATATGGAAGCGTGACTGTAACCTGATAGGTGAGCCTGGACAACATGACATAATATGACCTGAAAGCTGTATAAAAACATGACATGTAACGCTGAACTGGGTAAACGGGAGGGCGGGAGTAACCTGTAAAAATGGTGACAATGTAAGTCTGACTGTAACGTCTGTAAATAACTGACGTGTAAAGCTGACGCAGTAAATGCAAAACATACTGTAACCTGTAAAATCATGACGCCGAGGCGCCCCGCCGCCTCCTGCGGCCGGCCGAGTTGGCGGATCTGGAAAGCGTGACCTGTAACCTGATAGGTAGCCTGAAAACATGACATAAAATTGCCTAACATTATAAAATGAACTGAACATGGTTAAACTGACGTAAGTAAAAACATGACTCTGTAACCTGACCAGTAACCTACAAAACATGGACTGTACTGCCAGTAACTGTGGCAAAACATGACCTGTACCTGACCAGTAACCTGCAAAAACAGTGACCTGTACCTGTATAAAACAGTGACCCTGTAACCGACCAGTACTGTAAAAGTAACATGACGTAACTGACCAGTAACCTGTATAAAATGTGGAGATGTAACACTGACCAGTTATGTAAAGACATGACTGTAATGACAGATTACGTGTAAAACATGACTGTAACTGACCAGGTAAGCCTTAAAACTGACTGTCTGACGCAGTAAACTGTAAATTGACCTGTGAAGACTGAGCGTAACCTGTAAAACATGACCTGTCTGACAGTACGCTGTAAACTGATGTAACCCGACCAGTTATTGTAAAAGCTGACCTGTAACCTGGACAAGTACCGTGTAAAGAGATGTGACTGTAACTGACCAGTAAGCTGTCAAAAGATGATGTAACTTGAGCAGTAACCTGAAAAGACATGACCTGTAACTGTAAAACATGACCCGGAAATCTGGGAAAAGCGTGACCTGTAACTGATCAGTAGCCTGGTAAAAGACATACATGGACTGAACGTGTATAAAAATGATGAAACCTGTAAAGACTGACCAGTAAGCTGAAAAAATGCACTGTTACACTGAAAGTACCTAAAAAACATGCCTGTAACCTGACCAGCTAAACTGCAAACATGACTGTAACCTGTAAAAGCATGAGACGAAGATCTGGAAAAGGTGAATGTAACCGTGATGCGTGAGCCTGGAAAAAACATGACTATATATGACGCGAAACTTATAAAAATGACCTGAACTGTGAAACAGAAGTACCTAAAGAACTGACTGTAACTGACGAGTAAACGCTGGCAAACAAAATGACTGTAAACTGACAGGTACCTGTAAAAACTGACCTGTAATGACAGTACCTGCAAACATCGACCTTGTAAGCCATGAACCAGTACCTGTAAAACATGACTGTACCTGACAGTACCTGTAAAACATGACTTGTAACTGATCAGGTAAGCCTGGAAAACTGACGCTGTAACCTGGTCGAGTAGCCTGGAAAAATGCGACATAAGTATGGAACTGAAATTGATCAAAATGAAACTGAAAACGATGTAAATGACCAGTAAATAAAAGATGGACTGTCACTGACACAGTACCGTAAAAAAACATGAGCTGGTAACGCGAGCCAGTAAGCGCTGCAAAAATGAACCTGTACTGTAAAGATGAACCGAAATCTGGGAAATTGAGTGACTGTAATTGATGCTGTAGCTGGAAAAACATGACATAGCAATACTGACCTGAAATGATAAAAACATAAACTGAACCTGTAAAACATGACAGTACCTAAAAACTACCTGTAACCGAGGCATGCGTAACCTGGGTAAAAAATCAACGATTGAAAGCTAGACCTGTAACTCTATCAGTAGCCATGCAAAACTTGACCTGTACCCTGACCAGAAGTAACCTGCAAAAAATGACCTGAACCTGACCATAACCTGGTAATAAACCATGACCGAATCAGGAAAAGCAGACCGTAACCAGATGATGAGTCGCCTGGAAAAACATGACGCTAAAATATGACTGAACTATAAAAACATGATCTGGAAACGCTGCAAAAACATGACCATAACCTAAAAAAAATGACCTGTACTAACCAAAACCTGGAAAACATGACTGTTATCTGATGACCTGTAAAAGCATGCCCAAATGTAAAATGAGCTACTGGAAAAACATGACAGAACCTATACCATACTGAAACGCACATCTATACCTGCAAACAACTTAACAGACAACCTGTAAAAACATGACGCGCAAATCTGAGAAAGGCAACTAGTAACTGATCATAGCCTGGAAGACATGACCTTAATTGGAAAAGCATGACCTGTAACCTGATCAGCTCCCTGGAAAAAACATGACAACTAAATATGACCTGAAACTTATAAAAACTATGATCTGAAACCTGCAAAAAACCATGACCAGATAACCTAAAAAAAACACATATGTACCTAACCAGTAACCTGTAAAAACATGACTGTTATCTGAATAGTACCTGTAAAGCATGACCAAATCTGTAAAAATGACCAAAACCTGGAAAAAAATGACCTGTACCTCACCAGGTAACTGCAAAAAAACATTCCTGTAACCTGACCAGTAACGCTTGTAAAACATGACCCGCAATCTGGAAAAGCATGACCTGTAACCTGAAGTAGCCTGGAAAAAACATGACTGTAATCTGAATAGTAACCTGTAAAAGCATGACCCAAATCTGTAAAAACATGACTAGTACCTGTAAAAATGACCTGTACCTGACCAGTAACTGTAATCTGACTAGTAACCTGTAAAACATACCTGTAACCTGACCAGTATCTGTAAGACATGACCTATAACCTGCAAAAAACATGACCTGTAACTGACCAGTAACTGCAAACATGACCTGTACCTGACCAGTAACCTGTAAACATGACCCGCAATCTGGAAAAGCTGACCTGTAACCTTGATCAGTAGCCTGAGAACATGACAAAAAATATGACCTGAACTTATAAAACATGATCTGAAACCTGATGAAAACATGACCAGTAAACTAAAAAACATGAACCTGTAACCTGACAGTAACTGTAAAACATGACTGATCTGAATAGTAACTGTAAAAGCATGACCGAATCTGTAAAAACATGACCGAATGAACTGCATAAAACATGACCTGTAACCTGCAAAAACTGACTGTAACCTTGAGAATAAACGTACATGACCTGTAATCTGACTAGTAACCTGTAAAAAACACTGAGCCCAGAGATCTGTAAACATGACCAGTAACCTGTAGAAAACTGACCAGAGAATCTGAAAACATGACCTATGTAACCTGTAAACATGACCAGTACCTGCAAACATCCTGTAACCTGACAGTAAATGTAAACATGACCTGTAACTGTAAAAATGACTTAACTGATCAGTAGCCTGTAAAAAATGACATGTAGCCTGAAAAACATGACCTGTAACCAGACCAGTAACCTGAAAACAGACCTGGTAACCTGACTATTACCTGTAAACATGACCTGTAACTGTAAGTAACTGTAAGAACATACCTGTACCTGACCAGTAATCTCTAAGAACATGACCTGTAACCTGCAAAAATGACCTGTACTGACAGTAACTGTAAAACATGACCTGTAACCTGGACAGTACCTGTAAAAATGACTGTAACTGACCAGTACTGAAAGCATGACCTGTAAACTGCAAACCTGACTGTAACCTGACAGTAATAAAAATGACCTGTAACCTGACCAGTAACCTGTAAAAACATGACTCTCTGCAACATGACGTAACCTGACTAGTAAACTGTAAACTGACCTGAACCTGTAAAGCATGACTGAAACCTGTAAAAGCATGACCTGAATTGTACAAACATGACCTGAAACTGTAAAAACATGACCTGAAACGCGCTGTAAAAAGCATGACCTGCATCTGTAACATGACGAAGCTTAACTGAAAAACATGACTGAAACCTGCAAAACATGACCTGTAACCTGTAAAAGCATGACCTGAAACCTGTAAAACATGACCTGAAACCTGTAAAAATGAACTGTAACCTGACCAATACCTGTAAAAACATGACCTGAACCTGCAAAAACGACCTGTAAACATGACCTATACCTGTAAAAGCATGACACTGAAAGCTGACTGAAACCTGTAAAAGCATGACCTGAAATTGTAAAAACATGACCTGAAAATGTAAAAACATACCTGAAACTGTAAAAGCATGACCTGAAACCTGTAAAAGCATGACCTGAAATCTGTAAAAACATGACCTGAAAAGTTGTAAAAGAAACCTGTACGATCTGTAAAACATGACCTGAAACCTGCAACAAAATGACCTGATACCTGTAAAAGCATGCATGAAACCTGTAAAAACATGACCTGAAACCTGTAAAGCATAATATGAAACTGTAAAAATGCTGAAACATGTAAAAACATGACTGAAACCTGTAAACTGACTGAAAACTGAAGCTGAACATGAACTGAAGCAATAAGCATGAACCTGTAAAAGCATGACCTGACCTGTAAAAACTGAGAACCTGAAAACTGTAAAACATGACCTGAAACCTGTAAAAACATGACCTGAAACCTGTAAAAACATGACCTGAAACCTGTAAAAGCATGACCTGAACCTGTAAAGCATAACAATGACCTGTAAAAGCATGACTGAAACCTGTAAAACATGACCTGAAACTGTAAACATGACTGAAACCTGTAAACATGACCTGAAACCTGTAAAAGCATGACCTGAAACTGTAAAAATGACCTGAAACCTGTAAAAGCATGACCTGAAACCTGTAAAAATGAACTGAACCTGTAAAGCATGTCCTGAAACCTGTAAACATGACTTAAACCTGTAAAAATAGTGGAAGCATGTAACAATGTGTTTGCTGTGAGATCATATTGAGAGGGCTTCCATTCAACCAATCACATGACCAGATTCTGCACATCAACAAATTTCGATATTTTATGTCATTGACTGTTGCTCCTGATCTCGGTGAGCTCAGGACCCGTGATCCTATTTTTGAAGTCTGTTGTGTCTCAGCCAGGGTTCTAACCACCAATCCACTAGACAAAGAGCAGACACTCCAACAATTATAGCACTGAGATTGGTGTTATAAACCGACCACATATTGTGACAAAAGCTTGGGGTTTCGATGCCACCTCTCTTGGAGCCTATTGCCATCACATAATGCTTATGACTTCAAAATACCAAGTCGCAAGCATTACATGTTATACTTTCCTTTACTTCTGGTGACCTTGAGAAGTTAATTACATGTCATGCTTGTTTAAGTTTCAAGATTAGAGTATTGAAATTTATGGTTGGGTGGTAATATTTTAATGATCACTCAAACAAAATATACCTTTCGAGAGTCGAGAGAAATCGAGCGAAATCCTATCCCAATTAGATAAGTTCAGCCATAGCTTGAGGAAGCCCTTGAGTTACCTCCACCACCGAAGGTGGATGGAGGTTACGTTTTCACCCCTGTCTGTCTAGTTGTTTGTTTGTTTGTTTGTCTGTCTGTGAACAGGATATCTCAAAAAGTTGAGGACGGATTCAGACGAAACTTGGTGGTCGGGTTGGGTATGTAACAAGGATGAATTCATTCGATTTTGGTGAAGATCCAAGTCCGGATTCAGATCCAAGAACTTTTGAAGTGATTCTTCACCATTGAGTGATTGGGCTCAAACAATATGTAGTTTGATACCTGAAAAAGTTATGGAAGGATTTGGACGAAACTTGGTGTCCGAGTTGCTGAGGTGACAAAAACAAGCCGATAAAATTTTAGTTCAGGTCCGAATCCAGATCCAGCCTTTCAGTGGGATACAAAACGTACGCTTAATCAGCCTGGCGGAGGTTTGCACTCCACTGAGTGGCCATTCTAGTATTGGCAATGGGAACAGTGGACTTGTGTTTGAATAACTTGGAAAGAAATTCTCGCTGACCCTGGTCAGTCACCTCTTGTCACGGCAACGTGTTATGGGCAACCTGACCTTTACCAGATTTCTTGGAGTGACGTTAGACTGGGAGAGCATGGGGAATGTGTGCGGGGCTTGCCTTCACCTTTTATGACCGATTCATGTTGTTTCGGCTTACTTGACAGTGGGTGATCAGCGAAAAAGAGAGATGGGTGGGAGCATTTTGAGATGGGAGATATTGTTATGGTTCAATGAGTCGACTAGACACGGATAAAGGGCCTTGCATGCTGCGACTGACAACTTGTCTCCGCAGTCCCATTTATTCCACAAATTCCAACCCACGTGCAAATGTATGATCACGTTTTCCACATCTGTTAAACAACGATCAATGGACCATAAAATAAACGAATGCAGCATCTCCCCCCAGAAAAAGGAATCAACAATTCCATCAATAATGAGTGAAGAAATATACGACGTGAAAGATCCGCATTGTATGTATAATAAATTAAATATATTTTCATGAACAAATAAGTTAAGGTATAGCAACCTAACTTTGCATTATATGAAACCCTCTGCTGAAGTATCATGAGTCCTTTAAATGGTTATGGATTTAATGCATCATGATACCCATCATGATACGTAAGCTTATTGAATAAGTGCCGTGTTTGCATGATAAGTAGAACTTGAAGTCACCTTTCCGAGATAAATACATTTCATTACATTCTGGACACTTGATTAATCACGACTGTGATGTCAATGCTCCGAAGCTCATCTCAGACATGCTTAAGAAGTACAAAATCATGTGATAAAAAATGGTTGAAATGAATTGGTTTATGGTTGAATGCACTGGTCAAGTCTTCACAGTGTGATGCGTGTGTCTGTGTGTGTCTGTGTGTGTCTGTGTAGCTGTTTCCTTGATTTCTTTACAATTCCATACCCCTGGACCAATCTCCAAATTTTGCACATGTGATGGGGTACCAAGGGTCAGGTCATGTGCACACCAAAAACAAAATCCTCCTTCCCCCCACCCACACAAGGAAATGCTCTGTATGCATGTTTGTGTGTCTGAAAATCATTGAAAAAAAACAAAACTCGAAAAGATGATATTGAGAGAGAAACTCGTATCAAACAAGGAAATGAGACCATTGGCTCAACATTGACATGGTGCACTTCTGGGTTAATTTTTGCTGCACCCTTAAACATTAATCTTCTTGACCCCATATGTATATGTATGTGTATATATATATATATATATATATATATATATATATATATATATATATATATATTGTTGAGGATTCAGCGGTGGCGAGATTCGCACCCGACTCTTGGGACCAAATGTTACAGATTCGGCGCCACCCTCACCACCGCCGTCTCCGGGGTTTACAAAGCCGGCTGGCTCGGCACAGGCCTCGGGTCATGCGTCTTCAATCGCGATACCAACGTACCCCTGGACCTTACTCAGTTGGGGAAATAGACCCCGGTTACAGACTGGTTTGTCAGATGCCGAGCGTTTTCTGCCAGTCTGTAACCATTTTGGTTTTATATACCAATGAGCGAATTGTTTCTCAGCGTGGCACGAATTGACTCAAAGCGGCAACTTCATACGAATCAGCCAGATTTATGGGGAACATCGGGGAACACAACACAAGCAAAATATTCACGACAATGTTTTAATTAATCTATAACCCGTTCTTAACTAGGGAGATACGGATTACGTTTCGAAGGGGTCCCTCCGAGATAAGCCTTAAACGACATGCAGACAAGACATAGACAGCATGCAGACAAGACAGAGTACTTGGTGATGTTTCATGGACGAGAGGAAAGTGTCAAAAGCACGAATGTCGCTCGTAACAAGCCGATGTCCACGGATTCGAGCCCAACTCGAGCACGCCGCGTGGCAAAATGGCGCTCGTCCTCCTTTGTCGCACCGCCCACGCACGCGGCCTCAACGCATTCAGACCCCGCGAGGTCGACTGCACCAGACCGTCAGGTTGATGATGGGTTTCAGCTGGTTTCTCACAAGGCAGCATACAAGTCCAGGCCTGGCCTGTTCACCAGACAAGGCCAAATCGAGGTGCCGGGCTCCGGCAGGCTGGGTCCATGGGATTCCAAGACGTTGTCGAGCCGTGAGGTGAGTAGGGACAGTCAGAGGCTTCGTCGGTAGACGCAGGTTGAACCTGTTGATCACATCCTCTCGAAGCCGACTCTAGACTCACACAGCAGCCAGGTCCTCTCGAAGCAGATTGCCGCCTAAAC
>CM068961.1:11156465-11167893 GCA_035128595.1 Eptatretus atami | reverse complement strand
CTCCCCTTTTCCTGCCTCCTCCCACCCCCTCTTTCCCTGCTCCTCCCACCCCACCCCTTGAGGGACTAATTCATCGATTATGGCTGAAATAATGTTGCTGTAGATGTTTATCATCGCCATGTAATGAATCTGGGGTGTATTCAGTTTCTTGGACAGAGCGCTTGGCAAGTGGCTCCAGCACTCAAGCAAGTACTCCATTAGAAACCGTTGATAAGGAACGGCTGGCTTGGCAAGCAGCTGCTTGGTAGTGGAACACATCACTGGACATCTAAACAGCATACAGTACATACAAACACCGACAAAAGGACATTAAAAAAAAACACTTCAAATATTAATCATGTATTTTTTGTTAGAATGAAAACGTACCTTGTACAGACCCACACGTCGACCCACAGACACGAATCGGCTTTATATATTAGATTATCCCTTGAAATCTTTGTATTCCAGGAATTGTATGTGTGCTTGTGTGTGTGTGTGTGTGTGTGTGTGTATCGTATGTACATATATATATATTATATATATATATATATATATATATATATATATATGTATGTATGTATGTATGTATATATTGTTACGGAAATGGCCCTTAGTATGCTACTAAATATAGGATGAGCCCAAATCCCCCATTAAATGCACGTTTAGCCAGGTTGTTTGGTAATTTGACGTTACATGTGTGTCGGGAGGTGTCACAGGCTGTTATTTGTTTGTGCAGTGGTGGTGGATCGAGAGCTTCTTCTTCTTCCTTCCTCTCTCCGGACAATAGTCCCCGCCCAGCGCTGAGAGGGGGAGTGGCCAAAAGAGGAAGTGAAACTAAGGGGAGGAGTTTGTGCTTCGTAAAGGGGCGCGCCCCGAAAAGAAAAGTGGTAAGAAACTGAGAGGGCGGAGTTGAGCAGTCGGTTTTTGGAGGCGAGCAGAAAGAAGGAAAGAGATTGGTGATTCTGAAGGAGAGGAAAACTGAACCTGAGGGTTAGGCGGCAATCTGCTTTGAGAGGACCTGGCTGCTGTGTGAGTCTGGAGTCGGTTTTGAGGCGTGCTCGGGCTTCGAGGCGAGGTACGCCGGGAAGGCAAGAGAGAAACGACGAGTGTGGAGGCAAGATCTGCTGGATGAGCAGTCGGTTTTGAGGCGTGCTCGGGCTGAGGCGAGCAGGAAAAAGGAAAGCGAGTGGTGATTCTGCAGAGAGAGAAAACTGAACCTGAGGTTTAGGCGGCAATCTGCTTCGAGAGGACCTGGCTGCTGTGTGAGTCTAGAGTCGGCTTCGAGAGGATGTGATCAACAGGTTCAACCTGCGTTCACCGACGAAGCCTCTGACTGTCCCTACTCACCTCACGGCTCGACAACGTCTTGGAATCCCATGGACCCAGCCTGCCGGAGCCCGGCACCTCGATTTGGCCTTGTCTGGTGAACAGGCCAGGCCTGGACTTGTATGCTGGACCTTGTGAGAACCAGCTGAAACCATCATCAACCTGACGGTCTGGTGCAGTCGCTCGCGGGGTCTGAATGCGTTGAGGCCGCGTGCGTGGGCGGTGCGACAAAGGAGGACGAGCGCCATTTTGCCACGCGGCGTGCTCGAGCTTGGGCTCGAATCCGTGGACATCGGCTTGTTACGAGCGACATTCGTGCTTTTGACACTTTCCTCTCGTCCATGAAACATCACCAAGTACTCTGTCTTGTCTGCATGCTGTCTATGTCTTGTCTGCATGTCGTTTAAGGCTTATCTCGGCAGGGACCCTTCGAAACCCGTAATCCGTATCTCCCTAGTTAAGAACGGGTTATAGATTAATTAAAACATTGTCGTGAATATTTTGCTTGTGTTGTGTTCCCCGATGTTCCCAATAAATCTGGCTGATTCGTATGAAGTTGCCGCTTTGAGTCAATTCGTGCCACGCTGAGAAACAATTCGCTCAATTGGTATATAAAACCAAAATGGTTACAGACTGGCAGAAAACGCTCGGCATCTGACAAACCAGTCTGTAACCGGGGTCTATTTCCCCAACTGGTAAGGTCAGGGGTACGTTGGTATCGCGATTGAAGACGCATGACCCGAGGCCTGTGCCGAGCCAGCCGGCTTTGTAAACCCGGAGACGGCGGTGGTGAGGGTGGCGCCGAATCTGTAACATTTGGTCCCAAGAGTCGGGTGCGAATCTCGCCACCTGTGAATCCTCAACAATATATATATATATATATATATATATATATATAATTATATATATATATTTCACATACATATACATATGGGGTCAAGAAGATTAATGTTTAAGGGTGCAGCAAAAATTAACCCAGAAGTGCACCATGTCAATGTGAGCCAATGGTCTCATTTCCTTGTTTGATACGAGTTTCTCTCTCATATCATCTTTTCGAGTTTTGTTTTTTTTCAATGATTTTCAGACACACAAACATGCATACAGAGCATTTCCTTGTGTGGGTGGGGGGAAGGAGGATTTTGTTTTTGGTGTGCACATGACCTGACCCTTGGTACCCCATCACATGTGCAAAATTTGGAGATTGGTCCAGGGGTATGGAATTGTAAAGAAATCAAGGAAACAGCTACACAGACACACACAGCCACACCAGCCACATGCATCACACTGTGAAGACTTGACCAGTGCATTCAACCATAAACCATTCATTTCAACCATTTTTTATCACATGATTTTGTACTTCTTAAGCATGTCTGAGATGAGCTTCGGAGCATTGACATCACAGTCGTGATTAATCAAGTGTGCAGAATGTAATGAAATGTATTTATCTCGGAAAGGTGACTTCAAGTTCTACTTATCATGCAAACACGGCACTTATTCAATAAGCTTACGTATCATGATGGGTATCATGATGCATTAAATCCATAACCATTTAAAGGACTCATGATACTTCAGCAGAGGGTTCATATAATGCAAAGTTAGGTTGCTATACCTTAACTTATTTGTTCATGAAAAATATATTTAATTTATTATACATACAATGCGGATCTTTCACGTCGTATATTTCTTCACTCATTATTGATGGAATTGTTGATTCCTTTTTCTGGGGGGAGTGCTGCATTCGTTTATTTTATGGTCCATTGATCGTTGTTTAACAGATGTGGAAACTGATCATACATTTGCACGTGGGTTGGAATTTGTGGAATAAATGGGACTGCGGAGACAAGTTGTCAGTCGCAGCATGCAAGGCCCTTTATCCGTGTCTAGTCGACTCATTGAACCATAACAATATCTCCCATCTCAAAATGCTCCCACCCATCTCTCTTTTTCGCTGATCACCCACTGTCAAGTAAGCCGAAACAACATGAATCGGTCATAAAAGGTGAAGCAAGCCCCGCACACATTCCATGCTCTCAGTCTAACGTCACTCCAAGAAATCTGGTAAAGGTCAGTTGCCCATAACACGTTGCCGTGACAAGAGGTGACTGACAGCGGGTCAGCGAGAATTTCTTTCCAAGTTATTCAACACAAGTCCACTGTTCCCATTGCCAATACTAGAATGGCCACTATGGAGTGCAAACCTCCGCCAGGCTGATTAAGCGTACGTTTTGTATCCCACTGAAAGGCTGGATTGGATTCGGACCTGAACTAAAATTTTATCGGCTTGTTTTTGTCACCTCAGCAACTCGGACACCAAGTTTCGTCCAAATCCTTCCATAACTTTTTCAGGTATCAAACTACATATTGTTTGAGCCCAATCACTCAATGGTGAAGAATCACTTCAAAAGTTCTTGGATCTGAATCCGGACTTGGATCTTCACCAAAATCGAATGAATTCATCCTTGTTACATACCACACGACCACCAAGTTTCGTCTGAATCCGTCCTCAACTTTTTGAGATATCCTGTTCACAGACAGACAAACAAACAAACAAACAACTAGACAGACAGGGGTGAAAACGTAACCTCCATCCACCTTCGGTGTGGAGGTAATCAGGGCTTCCTCAAGCTATGGCTGAACTTATCTAATTGGGATAGGATTTCGCTCGATTTCTCTCGACTCTCGAAAGGTATATTTTGTTTGAGTGATCATTAAAATATTACCACCAACATAATTTCAATACTCTAATCTTGAAACTTAAACAAGCATGACATGTAATTACTTCTCAAGGTCACAGAAGTAAAGGAAAGTATAACATGTAATGCTTGCGACTTGGTATTTTGAAGTCATAAGCATTATGTGATGGCAATAGGCTCCAAGAGAGGTGGCATCGAAACCCCAAGCTTTTGTCACAATATGTGGTCGGTTTATAACACCAATCTCAGTGCTATAATTGTTGGAGTGCTGCTCTTTGTCTAGTGGATTGGTGGTTAGAACCCTGGCTGAGACACAACAGACTTCAAAATAGGATCACGGGTCCTGAGCTCACCGAGATCAGGAGCAACAGTCAATGACATAAAATATCGAAATTTGTTGATGTGCAGAATCTGGTCATGTGATGGTTGAATGGAAGCCCTCTCAATACTGATACAGCAACACATGTTTACAGCTCATGTTTTGCAGGTTTAAGGTCATGTTTTTCAGGTTCAGGTCATGCTTTTACAGGTTTCGGTCATGTTTTACAGGTTCAGGTCATGTTTTTACAGGTTTCAGGTCATGTTTTTACAGGTTCAAGTCATGTGTTTACAGGTTTCAGGTCATGTTTTTACAGGTTTCAGGTCATGTTTTTACAGGTTTCAAGTCTGCTTTTACAGGTTTCAGGTCATGTTTTACAGGTTTCAGGTCATGATTTTCAGGTTTCAGGTCATGCTTTACAGGTTTCAGGTCATGTTTTTCAGGTTTCAGGTCATGTTTTTACAGGTTTCAGGTCATGTTTTTACAGGTTTCAGGTCATGCTTTTACAGGTTTGGGTCATGCTTTACAGGTTTCAGGTCATGCTTTTTCAGGTTTCAGGTCATGCTTTTTCAGGTTCATGTCATGTTTTTCAGGTTTCAGGTCAATGTTTTAACAGGTTCAGGTCATGTTTTAACAGGTTTCAGGTCATGTTTTTAACAGGTTTCAGGTCATGTTTTTACAGATTTCAGGTCATGCTTATACGGTTTCAGGTCATGCTTTACAGATTTCAGGTCATGTTTTACAGGTTTCAGGTCATGTTGTTACAGGTTTCAGGTCATTGTTTTTACAGGTTTCAGGTCATGTTTTTACAGGTTTCAGGTCAGTTTTTACAGGTTTCTGGTCATGCTTTACAGATTTCAGGTCATGTTTTACAGGTTTCAGGTCACGTTTTTACAGGTTTCAGGTCATGTTTTACAGGTTTCAGGTCATGCTTTTACAGGTTTCAGGTCATGCTTTTACAGGTTTCAGGTCATGTTTTACAGTTTCAGGTCATGCTTTTACAGTTTCATGTTATGCTTTTACAGGTTTCAGGTCATGTTTTACAGGTTTCAGGTCATGTTTTACAGGTTTAAGGTCATGCTTTACAGGTTACAGGTCATGTTTTTGCAGGTTTTCAGTCATGTTTTTACAGGTCATGTTTTCACAGGTTACTCGTCATGTTTTTTAACAGATTTCAGGTCATGCTTTTAGGGTGGGAGGAGGCAGGAGAAGGGGTGGGGTGGGAAGAGGGATCTGACGTTGCCTGGCAACCCTGGGTATCCCTGTTAGTCCAATCTATAAACTGCATCAAAAGCCAGTCGCCTTCTGGGTATTCTCTATAGAGCTAACACAATCGTGAGCTACACCGAGCTCATCAAGGTGTGCAAGGCTTTCATATAGAGCTCAATGGAGTACTGTTTCCCACTCGGGGAAGGTTCTCCTGCATTTTACCTTGTTTTTCTTCAAGTAGTCAAAAATAAAGCATTTTGCACTATTGGAATCTCGAGAAAAGAGGCGAATATTGAAGGACTG
Organism: Eptatretus atami; assembly: GCA_035128595.1. Taxonomy (NCBI): domain Eukaryota; kingdom Metazoa; phylum Chordata; class Myxini; order Myxiniformes; family Myxinidae; genus Eptatretus; species Eptatretus atami. The sequence goes on along the minus strand of CM068961.1, from coordinate 11,162,064 downwards.
TCACTCCATCCCACCAGTGGCAAGTTGGTGGGCTCTATTTTATAAAAGCATACATCTGGCCTTGTTCATTTTCCTCTATCCTCGCTCTTCCCTTTCGAAGCCACCAAAGGTCATGTCCGTTCCTCGAGAAACGCTCATCTGCTCACCCTCCCAAAGTCCAATTTGTCCAACTGCATTCGTTCATCTCCTTTATTCTTCCAATTGTGGAATCATCTCCTTGTGTTCGTTACATCGTTATCCTCACCACTCTCTTAAATGTGCTGCCAATCACTACCTCATGGCTCTCTCGTCCATGCACATCCATTATCTATTCTACATGTGCCAATTCTTTTCTGCTTTATTCTTCTCTGGGTGTTGTTACTCGTATTGTGTCATTTCTTCCTTTCTCTTTGAGCATGTCCACCCCGATCCCCACGATGCAGCAGTCAACGTATTCTGCACGACTCCAGGTGATTGCGGCACATCTGTGGCCGATTCGATCTTCGTTTGCATTTATTCATTTTGGGCTTTCATGAAATTAGGCATAGTATAATTTCATTGGAAAGACTTTCCTGCAATTAATTCATTCCTTCCTCTGGTGGCAATGACAATCTGGAATTTGAAACAAAAGCAATTCTTATCAATTGTACTTGTTTATTGTTATATCTGAATGTTATTGTTATATTAAATTGTACTTTGTGTCATGAGGATGGGTTGCAGCTTCTCCCCCTGCCACTCCCAACTCTTCCTCTCTGGTGTAGGCAGATGTGTATCTGGACAGTCAGCTTGCTTCTAGATCATGGTTTGGGAATGCACTTGCATCATGTGCAACCGCAAAGCATTGCTCGTTGGTGTTATGGCCTCTGGTTTGCCTGCTTCAGCGAACATGGTACAGCGGGCCATGTCTACGGAATCAACATGGTACAACTTGTACATCCGACACACATATTTCTCTGCTGCTTCAATCTTCTCTTCTGGAAGGTGTCCATCACCTAAGCCAGCAAGAAGGATATGGTGTTTGATAAACATCTTCCAGGCAGATTGCTTTGCGTGATTGCATCTGAAAGATGTGGCAGCACATCCTGTCAGTGCATCGAAAGGCAGGAGTGATGCTGCAGTCCCAGGAGGCAGCTAGTCAAATATGTCCTTAATGAGGATGATACTTTGGTTTCTTTGCTGTGCCTGACCTCATCCATAGAATCTGCATGAGAAATGACGATAATGTGACAACAACAGAAGAAGCACATCATTACTCTCAAATAACAACATTGCTGAAGTTGTTGTTGATACTACGAGCACTAGGTGTGTATCACCCTCTTCATGTGTTGCAGTAAGATCTGACAGATCAGTGGATATTTGTGATGACTGCACTTCCCATTCATCAGCAAAAACACCTGCAACAACAATCTCTCTGTCAAGTGGTGCCTTAGGTATCAGCTGTTCTGATAGAAAACTTGCTTCATGCCCTTCGATGATACGTCAAACTGGTCGAGTGGTCTTGGTGCATCACTTTCTAGTTCCAGTTTCGATGGATTCTTCACAATATCTGTAAAAACAAAACAACATCCATTCACCTATATGATGGACTAGCATGTAACACTAATGTTGCGATGACATCTGCAAGGTCAACAAATGTAATTTCTCCTGTGGGCTTACCAAGGCAACTAGTGTCCAGCCATCTATTACTAGACAGGATGGCACACCTCGGAATTCAATGATTTGAAGGCAATCAATGTCTGCTGTAAGTATGGCTGCCAAGACAGATTTAGTGCCAGTTCTCAATGGACCATTCATCTCTGCTAGTGATAATGGCACTTTCATCAGCTCATGCTTCAACACGTGCTGTAGGTGAACCCTGTGGCCAGCTTCATAGGTAATGATCAGGCATTGTAGGACACATCTATCAGCTTTGAAGACGATTCTTTTATCGTTATCTTGACTGTTGCTCACCACTTTATGCAAACTTTCAACAGTGAGAGCATTCATTCTTCCTTGGTATTTCGCATGTAATGAATGTGCTGATAATTCTCTACCAGTCTTTCTTCAACTAATATTTCAAGACTCTGCTTTCCAAGTTTGTTGGCATTCAAAAGGGAGTCCTGAATTGTATCAGTGGCCAGATCCCTGGTAGTAATGTTGTAAAGAGAAGTGGGGCGAACCTCAGGCGCGAAAACATTGAAGTGCTGCAAGGTAGAAAACAGTGAATCCTCATCATCTTGGTCACGTTTCTCTCTCCCTGGCTGAGCTGCATTTTGTGTACAGCTGTCTTCAAGGCATAGTTGGACATTGCATGGGTGTCTGCAGAAATGTTTGACCAGAAATTGCAGGAAAGAGCTTCGATATTCCCACTGTATACCTCCTCCCCCTTTTTCCTGTGCCATTCAGCCACTCCTGGCCATGTTCAGGGTCTACATGGTTGAACTTCTGGGTTGATCGTTTGACAACAAAGTTCTCCAGCTGGAACTCACGTGACACTTCTTCTGGGAGTTGGTGCATCTCTGCCAGACCGATAGGGCCCCATCTGCCACAGTTGTAACAATCATACCTATGAAAAGAGGGCAGCTGACATTGTGTAGGTGAACATCCCAAAATTCAACAAGTTGGGCATGCACAAACATGAGAAGGATTGAGACCGTCTCCATGTCGTTTCACAAAAAAGTGAAGTTCTCTCCGCTTTGCTTTGTGAATGTATTCAGCAACTCTTGAAATATTGGGCTCTTCAAAACATTGTGAGAGTCTCAAGGTCATCATTGTTGTTTAAGGCATTTGATATCTCATAATGCAGTCCTGCATCAGATTGTTGGCAGAATGTCAGAAGACTTAGCATCAGCATACACCTCTTTACTATTGTACTGTATTTAAGGTATCAGGTTCATTGCTCTGTGCTTGAAGGATTGGCATAATAATATAATGGGCATAAGCCTGGAACTTCTAACACACTTTTCTCTGAATATATTCTGTTCATACTTCCGAAATCTTCACATTATGTGTTCCATGTATTTATGCAGGTGATAGCGGATTCAAAAAATCGAATATAGATAGGATTTTCAAAGAGGGAATCGATGACATCACAATCAGCAGCGTTTGGCGGCAAACCGAAGGCCGGGTCCCAGACGACGTGCTTTACTTAACTAAGTCCATGAGTTCAGGACGTTTGTTCAACTCAGCATTTACGACTTTTATCCTGCCATGTTGTTAATCTGTTGATGGAGATAATATAGAAACTATGAATATGTCAAATCGTTCGTGTTACTCATCCGCAAGGATGTGTCAAGGCCAACAATCTAAAGCGACCGGTCTCAAACGCTACCATGGGCACCCAGACACACCACCAATATGGACTGAGCTGTTGAATGTGGAGCAAAACATCCAAATAAACTACCGTAACGGAGTATTGTGATCCATCCTGTCCCCCATACCCGTCGGAGACGGGTATCTGCTCGTGTATCCAATTGTCATTACCCTCGCCAAAGGAGAGGGTATTGCATTTGGGTTTGTTTGTCTGTCTGTTTGTTTGTTTGTTTGTTTGCACAGAACGTTCGTGTTTTTCTCTGTAACCGCTTGTCGGATTGAGACAAAGTTTTCACCATAGGAGCAACCACTCATGTCGAATGTTTTAATGATAATGATGTCATAGGTCACGTGGTGTGGCAACCATGTTGGAAAAATGGAAAAACTTTGGACCTCTATCTCTGAAACCGCATCAAGGAAAAAATTAAAACTTGGCACATGGCAAGTACTCCTCATGGGGAATAAGTGTGATTTTTTTATGATGTCATAATTGCATATGTAGAACGCTACATCTGATCATCATGAAAACTTTTGAGGGTCATCTAGTGATAAAATGGTCCACAGAAGAAAAAAAAATTGATGATGTCATCGGTCACATGATTTGACAGCCATATTATTATTTTTTCTAAAGTAATCTTCAAAAATCCTCTTCTCTGAAGTGGCTGAACAGATCGAGGTGAAACTTTACACATATGACCACCTATCCATGAGGAACAGGTCACATGGTTTGGCAGCCATATTGGAATTACCATAAAACCTATTAAAAAAAATCTACTTCTCCAGAACGGCTGGACAGATCGAGGGGAAACTTCACACAAATGTTCCCCAAGCATTGGGGATATCAGGGTATTCACTAATAATTGTAAGGTCACATGGTCTGGCAGCCATATTGGATTGAGCTAAAATCTTTCGAAAAAAAATCCTTTCTCTTGAAGCGCTTAATTGATCGATATGAAACTTCAAGATTATGATCAAGCAGTGATGGGGAATATATGTTTTAAATTTCAAACTGATCGGACGCATGGTCTGGTAGCCAGAATTATTTATTTTTTTTCGATCTGGGTTCTTTATTTTAAGATTTTTTTTTTTTAAATTAGGCTCACTTGGCTGTACCTGGATGTGCTTGAGGGTGGAGGAGTAGCATCTGAGATGTGAACCTTATCCAGGTTCCTCCTGATGACTCCATCTTTGCTTTTTGTTCATTTGGGTTCCTTCTGATTACTCCAATGCAGGACTTTACCAACTTGGTCTTCCATTTGATTTGAATTGAATTTATTTCAATCCCATTCTGAATTAAATTGAATAATAATAAATGTCATGGGTCAGGGTCAAGTGTCCGATCAAAGCGGGGTTGCATCAAAGTGGGGCGTCTTGGTACCCGGTCATCACTGCCAGCAGTTATAAAGTGGCAGTTCTAGTTATATCTTATTAATTATGTAACACACCAGTACACAAACGCCACACAAAACAAGTCCTGGCGAGGGTTTGCAATCTCTGATTGCTCTTTTTCTTGTCTATTAATTATTACTGTCCACCCAGTCTTCATCGTGCACTTCTGACATTGCAATATGAAAGCCAGATCAGTGGCTCGTGCATTTTGGGCAGACTCCTTTGCTTTCTCAGATGTGGCACACAATTTTCTCCACTTGCCTGGACAAGACTGGGTTATTCTTGGTAATCCTTATATCAACAGGGCAAAGCTGTTCCACAGATTCAGGCACATCAATCATGTTTCTTGACAGGAAATGTAAAGAAAACTATGATAGCCTATGGGGGCCATGATACGACAAACTATATTAATAGTGCAGGTTTGCAATGTGACCTGTGACCTTTGCCCTGTTGACCCCATGACCTTGGTAATTAATGCAAATTTCATTACAAATACACTGGGATCCTTGTTTGATCTGAAAGACTACAGGTATTAAAATTTCAAGTTTGTGGGGGTTAAAAAAGAAGATAACATGCACATGTATAATAAAACAAGAAAAGGCACACGGAAGAGCGCATACCTCCACCAGGCTGATTAGTTTATATTTTGTATCCATTGATCGACCGGACCTGGATCCGGACCTTGACCATAATCTAATCAGCTTGTGGTTATCACCGTACTAACTCATCCACCAAGTTTCGTCATAATCCATCCACAATATTTGATATATTATGCTATACAGGTATATCGTTTGTGGTCCGAACTCTCAATTTTTTTTTAATTTTTGTTGTATACACTGTCGAGGCTCGTATGGGAGCTAACACACAGAAACACACAACAAGGGCAACAGTCTGCAGATCTGGGTAAAATCACAAACTGGGCCAACACGTGGAACATGTC
>CM068961.1:11140863-11151239 GCA_035128595.1 Eptatretus atami | reverse complement strand
CCAAACCATGTGAGCAAGAGGGGAGGGGGAGTCGATTTATCAATGCTCCCCAAGGGAACGGGTGTTTCTAGTTGGTCAAAATATTCTTCATTTTGAATGATTTGTCACTTATAATAAATTATCTGTGATGAGGTTATTATGGACCGAGCCAGGTAATCAGTATGTCAATATCCTGATATTAAATTAATGAGTGACACCAATTGTTTTCCTTCACCTCTGCAGATTTTTAACCGAATTCAATTTACAATTATTTTTGTTTTCTTTATACAGTGATCTCAAGCTCATGGAGGAACTACTGACACATACAGAACTAGAGGGGGAGCACTCGGTAGAGTGCAAAACCTCCGCCGCCAATACAGCTGGGTCACTCAAGTGAACCTTATATCTTATTCTATTAAATATGACTCAACAGTGCTGACAGTTATAGTTCTTTTCTCCAACTTTTTTTTTGGGGGGGGGGGGGGGGGTTGGAAATCACTTAAAACATGTAGAAATGCAAAAAAAAGAAATCGAAATTTTGTTGAAAAAAAAGTTGCAAAAATTTTTTTCTCTAACAATTTTTTTGGGGGGGGGGGGGGGTTGGAAATCACTTAAAACATGTAGAAATGCAAAAAAAAAAAAATTTTCTCTAACAATTTTTTTTTTGGGGGGGGGGGGTTGGAAATCACTTAAAACATGTAGAAATGCCCAAAAAAAAATTTTTCTCTTTTTTTTTGGGGGGGGTAACAATTTTTTTTTTTGGGGGGGGGTTGGAAATCACTTAAAACATGTAGAAATGCAAAAAAAAAAAAATTTCCAATTTTTTTGGGGGGGGGGGGTGACAATTTTTTTTGGGGGGGGTTGGAAATCACTTAAAACTGTAGAAATGCAAAAAAAAAAATAATTTCTCTAACAATTTTTTTTTGGGGGGGGGGGGGGACCAAGTCCAAAATTTAATGGCATGATCCTTGGACCATACCTAACCCCCCACCAAGTTTCGTCGAAATCCGTCAAGGAGTTTTTCCGTTATACTGTTCACAACAAAACAAACAAACAGAAAGGGGTGAAAACAGTAACCTCCGATCTTCGATGGCGGAGGTTAACAAAGACATAGGGTCTCTGCATGATCAAACACAAGTTATTCCGTATGACATCAATAAAAATATTGGGACAGTCCACCGAACCTTGAAATGAACCCTTCAAATTGGTCAGTGCATGTTAAAATCCCACAATGCAATTAAACAGCATGTACCTAATAAAGGTGTGCAGCAGGTATTAAAAAACCTCAGATCTAATCAGGATACCAGAAAGTAATTACCCCACGCATGCAAAGCGAAAAGCGAGGTTAAGCAATTTGGTTCACTTTGGTCTGTTGTCGACAAACGTCAGTTTATAATCGAGGACCAACTTGATTCAAATTGAAGGTTTTATTTTGAACACAAATCAGAAAACAAACCTGCAGTTTAGCAATACTCTGGCTCTGAATTTGTCCCGATCACACATGCGCAAACAAGAGTGACAATTATTTTAGTCTCTCTGCCAGCCTGACAGTCAAACAAAATTGAAAATCATTCCAAACAGGAAACTTACTGCTTTTAAGGATGTCATAAAGGACACAAACAACAGGGACGAGGAAATAATGTAACGTGTTAAACAAGGTGATGTAAAAGATGCTGACTCGACTGCAAAAGCAAAATTGACACTGCTCAGTTGCGATCAGTTGGACAGACCTCGTAATCTTCTGCCGTGCAGAGTGACGTATGACACAAGTACTTACACCATACCTTGCCAATCGATTCAAAGCACCAATTGTCTTTACGATCCAGTTGTGATGGTATCTTTTACGACAGCGAGGATTCCAAAGATGGCACAGACATGGAGGACATTCATACGAGTTCCCTTACAAGTAACCTCAATGCAGGAGGAGGCCATTAGGCCCATGGAATCCTGCACAATGGTTGCCAACCTATGACTGTTTGTCTGTTATCTGGCCTTTTAAAATACTGAGCGTTAAGCAAGGAGGCAGAACTTACCATTTTAAAAGACTTCGGTACGACTCGACCGGGGTTCGAACCGCCGACCACCCACACTCAAGAGTGGACACTCTAACCATGACGCCACAGAGTCTGATTGATGGCACAAGCTTGGTGGTGGAAGATGACAAAGTTACAGATGCTGCCGCACAATCAAACTAAAGAGGACTCCTTAGAATCTTTGAACTTCAAAAGCTGCAAAGCTGACACAATGAGCAATTTCCCATCACATGCAATGATGAAATTTAGCAAAACAACACTTGTGCATACAATCCGCACTCTCGAGATATGAACCACTCGATTGCACAAAAAAAAAACACCAGGCCCAAACTTGTTCTTTGGAAGACCCATAAACTGAATATGACAACTTTTCAATGTGAACGATTGCTCAGGAATGAACTGGAACAGCCTAAAGCAAACAGAAATGTGATTAAAATGAAGTAAAAATTTCATTCATTCATTGGCAGGCACTAGGAGCACATAGATCCTGGGTGCATCAACTCTGGGGACAACACCACACTGCTGAAGCAATGTCTCCTGTAGTTTAGGAGGACTTGAAATCCGGCCAGGGTTCCTGCACACAATGGCCTCCTCTTGTTAAAAAAAACAAAATTGATTAACAAAAAAAGAATAAAAAAGACACTGTGGGATGCTCAACTCCCATCAGCAAATTCTGGAGAAAGAACGCCCGGAGACACGTCCAATCTGATGGACGGCACACTCATTGACGTAAGCGCCCCACCTGCGGAGCACCAATCTGACATTTAAACATAGTCGGGTTGAGAATATAAACCCAGACTAGAGAGATCCAAGGAGAATACTCGATCTTGTGTATGCCTGAAATAATAAATTGCCCGTTGTACTGTCAATCATGTGAACATTATCCTCATTATGTCCCAGCATCCAAACTTGCAAAGCCTTGTTGTACCTTCAGTGGTGTGGGATGGGTTCCCATTGGATGTGAAGCAGAGATTTCCGCACCCTGTGACAGAGTGGCAATCTGTCCACACTCTACAGGATTGGTTCTTAGTCACAGAAACGTTCCCGAGTTGTCATAAACGACCCCGGTGCTCCGTCAAGAGCGTGGACCTACTCGCAGACTTGCGGATATCTTCAAAATGAAATCTGAATATCACTGGCAACGTATTTTCCCTCGTCTTCCAATTCTTTGCCTTTTTCTGTCGTGGCTGCAGTAGTTTCTGGAATCCTCACGGTGCATGGCAGTTTTAACTGCGGTCGTCAAGCGTCGTCTTCATTTACCTGTTTATTCGATTCCTCTTTGTGCAACACTTCCATCAGAATCTTTTTGCTGAATTTAATTTTTATTTTTTATTTTTATTTAACACAACAAATAAACACACCCAAATGTGGAGAGAGAGAGAGAGAGAGTGCACTTACACTGGAGGAGTCTCACCTGGGTTCGATTCCAGACCCGACTTAAATCTATCGGACTGCTTACCGGGTAAGCCGTGTGTGCCCGTCCATCGGATGGATGTTAATCTGGGTGTTAGCTGGGGGTGGCTCCATCTGCCAGCATTAGCTGGTTGATGTTAAAGATCCACGGTGTCTTTTGACCAAAAGTCAGCTGGTTCGTGAAAGACTTTGAGCAAAAAATATTTATTCCCAAGAACGTGGGAATAATGGGGGTTGTTGTTGTAATACTGCCTGACAAACAATGCAGGGATTGAACACAACTCGAAGTGTCAATTGATGAAACGTGACAATTCTATGGGAAAGGTTAAGAGGAAAGCAAAAGTGTGTGTGTGTGTGTGTGTGTGTTGTGTGTGTGTGTGTGTGTGTGTGTGTGTGTGTGTGTGTGTCAAACACACCCAATGCCAAGATGCTTCAATATCATGCTGCACTTGTGGCCATGCAAGTAGATTTTCTGGTTGTGCTGGTTTCTTTGAAGACTTATCGCGACATGTCTGTGCAAAGGCTGCTCATACCACCGAAACAAACAAAACAAAAAAAACGACAAAGCTCACGTGCAGACGAGAGGGCAAAACATTCAGCTGACAGAATTATAAAACTCAAAATCCAGAAAATAGTTCTTCGTTAGGTCAAAAAGAGACAACGTAGACCGCCGGTTCTACAGGTGAGAATAGCAAATGGAAATGCACTACGAGCAAAATGGTTTTTCTCAAATTTATAATTTTAATATCTTGTTTGTTCCAGAAGTTTATTTCCTTATATACTTTATGAGATCACACCTTAAACAAACTCCTTTCATCAAAACTTTGCAAAGAAGAAAGAGACCGATAAGGTAGCTTTACCAACTAAACACGACCATCGGAGGAGCAATCATTTCTCTTTCCCTCTTTCATGATAAATCATCAACTTCAAGGGTTTCCTTGCAACCACAAGGTTTACCTTGGTGCGTTAGAACACACCGGGCTGCTGAAATGATTCGATACAATTCCTGTTCAAAGCATTGACGGATAATAACCGAGTTTGATCAACAATGGTTAACACGAACAATGGGGTGACCTTTATTTGTGACAAAATAAACCTGCTTGAGAACTGCTACATGACAAAAGGTGTCGTGCAAACCCTTCTTCATCGGCCACCATTATCCCACCTTTCTTGTGGGGTCGGCCGGGGATCTTCACGAATGTTCACGAACCAGCTGGCCAAACCTGGTTTTTGACTAGTTTGGTCAATAATTTGTAAGTTGTTCATGGTACCAGCAATAGCTCACCTACCCTTCGTAAATGACACTGTGGGATCTTTAACATCCACCAACTCATGCTGGCAGATGGGATGCCCGTTCGACATCCATCCGAGGGATGGCACACACACTGATGAATCGCCCTGCCTGTGAAAGACCAGAATGACAGATTATAGCTGGGTCGGGATTCAAACCCTGGCTAGAGCTTGGAGGTGAGTGTGCGTACATCGAGGCCATCCTATCAGCCCTGTGTCGTGCAAACCCTAACAAGTGTAAATCAACAAACTGCTGTTTTAAACTCTCTGTGTTGTACTTTAAGAAAATACTTTGTTCTCAGGCCTTCAGCACAACTATTTCATGGAATTTAATAATGTTCGCCTCTCTTCATGAGCACAGACTTGGTTTCATGAAAGTGACATTTCAGCATTAAGGTATGTGTGAGTGATTTTATTAAACAAGGGTAAATCAATAAACAAAGTGACTTTCATTCTCACCAATAGTCAAGGTGGTTAATGCAATTATTAGCTCACCTGGACTTTAATATGCCTGGTGTTGGCTTAATGGTTAGTGTGATGGGCTTGGGATCCTAGGATCCTGAGTTCAAATCTCACTCGGCTGTTGAATTAATACCATGTGGGGTTGACTCTGCCTGTCATCCTTCTGAGGTCGGCAAAATGAGTACAGGCTTGCTGGTATCCTGTGTTGGAGTGGTGACCTGTCCAGGATTGTAACCAATATCCCAGGAGACTGCTTAGATAGCACCAACGCTCTGCACAGCAGAGTATGGTCCGCTGGATGGATGGACTTTAGTTCGGTGAGTGAGTGATTGAGCAATTCAGTCATTATCGCTTGAACCAAACACATGATTTTGATGAAACTTGGCCACAAGCTTCACATCTGATGCCAACGAAGGTATATTGACCGCATCAAAATCTGTCCTCATTAAAGGGGTCGACAGGGGTGTTTGTTGACCCTGAAAAAATAGGTATTTGCTCTCTTCTCTGAAACCACACATACAGACACACACACACACACACACACACACGGAAGGGAGGAAAAGAGGAAGGAGGTGAGGCTGGCGAGAGAGGGGGAGAGGAAAAGGGGGGCAGGCGAGAGAGGGGGGAGAGGAGGAGGGGGCAGGTGAGAGAGGGGAGAGGAGGGAGAGGAGCAGGTGAGAGAGGGGAGAGGAGGAGAGGGACAGGCGAGAGAGGGGGAGAGGAGGAGCGGGAGGCGAGAGAGGGAGAGGGCAGGCGAGAGAGGGGGAGAGGGGCAGGCGAGAGAGGGGGAGAGGGGCAGGCGAGAGAGGGGGAGAAGGGGCAGGCGAGAGGAGGGGAGAGGGGCAGGCGAGAGAAGGGGAGAGGCAGGCGAGAGAGGGGAGAGGGGCAGGCGAGAGTGGGAGAGGCGGCAGGAGAGAGTGGGAGAGAGGGGGAGAGGCGGAGAGGTGGGAGAGAGAGGGAAAGGGGCAGGAGGAGAGAGAGAGGGAGAGGGCAGTAGAGAGAGAGGAGAGGGCAGGAGAGAGAGGGAGAGGGGCAGGAGAGAGAGGGAAGAGGGCAGGAGAGAGAGGGAGAGGGCAAGGAGAGAGAGGGAGGGCGGAGAGAGAGGGAGAGGGGCAGGAGAGAGGGGACAGGGCAGGAGAGAGAGGGAGAGGGGCAGGAGAGAGAGGGGAGGGAGAGAGAGGAGAGGAGAGAGAGCAGGAGAGAGAGGGAGAGGAACAGGAGAGAGAGGGAGAGGGGTGGGAGAAAGGGGGAGCAGGAGAGAGGAAAATAATTTGAGAGAGGATAATTTGAGTGAGGAAGTGAAAAAAAAAACTTTATCGTTGAGAAATTGTTGCGGCCTGTTCCAAGTCAAGGCAAGGTCAGCAGGCCAAAAAAACATGGTGGCTTCAGACCCCAGCGAGGTTACCGACGATACGCCTTACGACCCCATCAACAGCGGTGACGAGGATGTGCCTGATAAAGGATATTAAATAAGGCCGTTAATTATCTTCAAAAGGGGTGTTTAATTATATATGTATTTTTTTGTATACATTGTCTAGGCTCGTATGAGAGCTAACACACAACACACAGCAAGGGTGGGGGGGGACATAAGACAAGAGGGGCGGGAGAGGGGAGATAAAAACAGTGTGGAACAGGACATTAGAGATCTGTGGATGGGAGAGGGATGGGGTGGGGAACAGGGTATACAAGATGGACATTGCAGGGACTTTCAGGAAGGAAAGCAGGGATTTAAGGAGGTGGGTTTGGGGTGGATTATCGGGGAGAAAAGATCGAGTTTTGGATGGGGAAGATAAGAGGGTGGTAAAAACTGTTTTGAAGGCCTCGAGGGAAGAATGGAATTGAATGGAGTGTGGCAGTGTGGGAGTTTATTCCAAAGGCGGAGAAAAAGAGGAATGAAAGTAGTGAAGGTGAGCAATGATTCGACATGTTTGTAGTTTTACCAGAAGGGTGTTGTTGCGGACCTTGAGCACCCTGCGGAAATATGGTGGGGACATATCGCAGACAAAGCAAGGGGGGGGGGGGGTCGAGACCGGAGAGGAGATGGAAGAAGACAGAAAGACCACCGACCTGCCTGCTGTGAGAGAGTCTGAGAGGCCCAAAGACACAGCCTCATCGCACGAGATGCCAATGATACTAAATGCCTTGTTTCGACAGCATGAAGCGGAGGGGAGGCAGGCACAGCCAGAGGGGAGAGCAGTACTCCATAGCTGCAGACGAAAGCTTTGTATGGTCAGGAGCTCAGGTGAGGCCGAGAAGGACTTGCATGACGGAGGATTCCCAGTCAGTGGACTGGCTTTTGGAAGCCAGATTGGAAATATGCTTTCCAGGAAATATCATGGCAGGTAGTGAGACCCACAAGCTTGAATGAAAAATACTTCTTCCAAGGATTGTTGAGAAAGTGGATGGGGGGGGGTTTAAATGGTCCTTTCGGAGAGACATAGTGAGAGTGTGAAATTTGTCCGGATTGAAAGACATGTTCCACGTGTTGGACAGTTTGTGATTTTACCCAGATCTGGAGAGAGCGAAGAAACTGCTGCTTGCCGGTCTGAGGGATGACAGATGGTACGGCAGAGGTGGAGTCATCAGCAAAGAGATAAAGAGGATTTTCCAGAGAGTCGGAGAGATCATTGATGAAAACCAGAAAAAAGAACAGGGCCCAGAACGCTACCTTGAGGAACTCCAGCCTGGACAGGAAGAGGGGATGAGAGAACTCCATTTAGGCTGACTGCAACAGGAGAGGAGCTGGCCTTGGATACCACAGGAAGAGAGTTTGGTGAGCAGGCAGGGTGCCAGACCGTGTCAAAAGCACGTGATATGTCGAGGAATATTGCTCTGATTTCATGTCCGGCATCGAGTACCTCCATCCATAGTTGCAGAGCAGAAGCAGCATATCCAGGGTAGAGTGACCTGGTCTGAAACCAAATTGATGATCGGAAATCAAGCCATTGGAGAAGAGGAAGGATTTAATCTCTGAAGCGATGATGGATTCCATAACCTTGCTGATGATTGGTCTGTAGTTGCAGGGATCTGTTTTTGCACTTTTTTTATGCAGAGTGGTAATGTTTGCTGGTTTCCAAGCAGATGGCAGATGACCTTGAGCAAATGAGAGGGTGAATAGAAACAGAGAGAGGTGAGCAAGAGCAGAGAGCAGGTTTTTTAGGACACGTGGGCTGATGCTTCTGCACGTTGCGAAATCTGAGTCGAGGTTTGACAGCAAGCCTCCACCTTGTCAGGAGAAAAGGACACAGAGTCCAGGGACAGTTGGGTGTACTGGTAAGGTGGTAGAGAAAGTGATGGTTTGGACACAATATTTCGATGCAAACACCGAGTTAAGGCATTCAAGCCTTTTGACGTGCGGTATCAGCTGTGCGGCCATTTGAGGAAAGGGAGGGGATGGAGGGAACATACACCAGAAACAGATTTGGTTAAACGCCACCAGGATTTGGAGGAGGGGAGACAGATTTGAGAGTTCAGACTTTAGATTAGAAGGATGTTGTTTTCTGGCTCTCCTGAGGTAGATACACACTTGTTCCGAGCTTGTGGAAGGATCTGAGATTGCCCTCAGTTGGGTTTGCTTTCCATGAGGCAAAGGCAAGTTGTTTCAGACAACTGCCTCACCACAAGCTTCAGTGAACCAAGGGCGGAGGAAGGTAGGAGAGCTATAGACGAGAGGGATAAATCTGTGCATGAGAGAGAGAAAGTTTCTTTGAAAGAATTCCTAGGACGAGGTGATGTTGGAGAAAGTAGTGATGGGAAACCAGTCTAGAAGGTTGATGGCTGCTTGCAGGCCCTGCCAGTCAGCCTGAGTGAAATGCCAGACTCGACGGCGGTGAGGTGGTTCTCTGATAAGAGCCAGAGAGATGTCCACTTTGACAAGGACGTGGTCAGAAGAACCGATTGGAGCGGAGGAAGAACAGCAGATATTTTCAGGGAAATTTGTCAAAATCAGATCAGAAGAGATGGAGTACCATTGGTTGAGATCGGGTCGGGAAGTTGACCGATTGAGTCAGTCCCAATGAATCGCAGAAGTCTTTTGCTGAGGTGCCATGGCAGGTGAGAGAGGTACCCACATCGAGCCATCTTGCATGATGACAATTGAAGTCGCCACATATGAGGAAGAGAGAGTTCGGATGAGAAGATAGAAGATGGTCCATGTTTTCGGATAGTGAGGTGTAATGGAGTCATCACTGTATGGTGGACGGTACAGTACACACATAAACATGAGGTGGGAGTGGAGGGGAAGCCGTAGCCAGAGGTATTCCTGGGTTGGGGGAGTGAGGGCAGTGCATGGAGAGTGAGGAATAGAGTCTTTGATGAGAGAGCAACTCTTCCACCAGGACGAGGCTCAGGTCTGTCATACGGAGGAGGGAGTAACCAGGGAGAGATACTTGGGAGTCAGAGACACCTGAGGAGGAAAGTTAAAATTATCACAATAACATAATTAACACAAACACCCACTTTTCACTCTTGCACTTCCTTGGAGTTTTCTTAGCATGCATGCAAAGTTTCAGGCTACTCGGTTTCATGGTTTTAGAGTTATGGAGGGGAGACACACACACAAACACACACACACACACACACACCACACCACACACACACACACACCCACACACACACACACACACACAACACACACACACACACAACACACACACACACACACACACACACACACACACGTTGAACCGGGCAAAGGCTCGAGATGAACACATTACAGTGAGGGCAGTGAAAAGGAAGCGTTCGGTTCAATTATAATCAATAACCATTTTCCACATGACCCAGGTCAAACCCACACCCATATTCTGAGCCCTCAAGGGTTACAAGTATGTATATCTGTTCCTATCTTATCCGATCCCTCGCATGTACAACATAGTTCATATCGTAGCGCTGTGGGACCGGGCGAAAAAGACAAAGCTAAAAGCTAAAAAAGATCGACAACTACAAAGAGGCATCAGGAGAGTGAAGAATTGTCTTTGTTGTGATGTGATTAGTAAGCACAGTATGTGTTAAAAAAAAAAAATTTACATTTGAGAAAAATTGTTTTTAGTCCATCCAGATCCGGATCTTCACGAAAATCGAATTCCTTAAAATATTTTTTCTCCAATGCCTTCTTCGAACTTGAACATACTGATATATCATGTGTTAGAACACGCCAGTTCCTTCCTGCTCAGCACTTGTCGAAACAATATCTCTCTTCTT
>CM068961.1:11102309-11139364 GCA_035128595.1 Eptatretus atami | reverse complement strand
TTGAACACATATCTGTGCTTACTATAATCGACGTCACACAAAGACAATTCTTCACTTCCTCTGATGCCATCTTTTAGTTGTCGATCTTTTTAGCTTTTAGCTTTGTCTTTTTAGCCCGGTCCCGAAGCGCTACGATATGACTATGTTGTACATTCGGAGGGATCGGATAAGATAGGAACAGATATACATACTTGTAACCCTTGAGGGCTCAGATATATGGGTGTGGGTTTGACCTGGGTCATGTGGAAAATGGTTATTGATTATAATTGAACCGAACGCTTCCTTTTTCACTGCCCTCACTGTAATGTGTTCATCTCGAGCCTTTGCCCGGTTCAACGTGTGTGTGTGTGTGTGTGTGTGTGTGTGTGTGTGTGTGTGTGTGTGTGTGTGTGTGTGTGTGTGTGTGTGTGTCTCCCCGTCTCCCTCATAACTCTAAAACATGAAACCGAGTAGCCTGAAACTTTGCATGCATGCTAAGAAAACTCCCAAGGAAGTGCAAGTGAAAAGTGGGTGTTTTGTGTTAATTATGTTATGGTGAATAATTTTAACTTTCCTCCCTCAAGGTGTTCTGACTCCCAAGTATCTCTCCCTGGTTACTCCCTCCTCCGGTATGACAGACCTGAGCCTCGTCCTGGTGGAGGAGTTGCTCTCTTCATCAAGACTCTATTCCTCACTCTCATGCATTGACTCACTCCCCAACACCCCAGGAATACTCTGGCTACGGCTTCCCCTCCACTCCCACTTCATGTTTATATGTGTACTGTACCGTCCACACATACAGTGATGACTCCATCTACACCTCACTATCCGAAAACATGGACCATCTTCTATCTTCTCATCCGAACTCTCTCTTCCTCATATGTGGCGACTTCAATTGTCATCATGCCAGATGGCTCGATGTGGGTACCTTCTCACCTGCCATGGCAACCTCAGCAAAAGACTTCTGCGATTCATTGGGACTGACTCAATCGGTCAACTTCCCGACCCGGATCTCAACCAATGGTACTCCATCTCTTCTGGATCTGATTTTGACAAATTTCCCTGAAAATATTCTGCTGTTCTTCCCTCGCTCCAATCGGTTTCTTCTGACCACGTCTTTGTCAAAGTGGACATCTCTCTGGCTCTTATTCAGAGAACCACCTCACGCCGGTCGAGTCTGGCATTTCACTCAGGCTGACTGGCAGGGCTGCAAGCAGCCATCAACCTTCTAGACTGGTTTCCATCACTACTTTCTCACAACATCACCTCGTCCTAGGAATTCTTTCAAAGAAACTTTCTCTCTCTCATGCACACAGATTTATCCCTCTCGTCTATAGCTCTCCTCCTACCTTCCTCCCGCCCTTGGTTCACTGAAGCTTGTGTGAGGCAGGTTGTCCTGAAACAACTTGCCTTTGCTCATGGAAAGCAAACCAACTGAGGGGCAATCTCAGATCCTTCCACAAAGCTCGAGAACAAGTGTGTATCTACCCTCAGGAGAGCCAGAAACAGACCATTTCCTTGTCCTTTCTCAAGTCGATCCTCAAAATGGGAGTCTGGGGGAACCTCTCCAAATAATTGTGTGCTGAGACAAAAAAAAATTTACATTTGAGAAAAATGTTTTTTAGTCCATCCAGATCCGGATCTTCACGAAAATCGAATTCCTTAAAATATTTTTTCTCCAATGCCTTCTTCGAACTTGAACATACTGATATATCATGTGTTTAGAACACGCCAGTTTCCTTCCTGCTCAGCACTTTGTCGAAACAATCTATTATGAGGAAAGGAATGCTGCGTTAAAGAGGATGAGCTCGATATAAAATGAGGACAGCACATTACCCCCCTCCATTCTCGCTTGTCTCAAACACATGTATATCCAAACATCCTGCGTCATCAAGTGGATTTTTCCCAGGAGCAATGAACACAGGTGAGAACTTCAATGTCTCACAATTGGAAATTCAACTCAGGTCAAGCCATGCAGAGCCAGGAAGCTAATGACTGTACAGACCAGCAACGGTCATGAAGGTGTCAGGTGTGGAAGCACGAAGGTGTGGAGCAGCGCGTCGCTACATCCACTTTCTGCCAGTACTCCAGGGACAATCTGGCCATCTCCCAGGCAGATGCCTTGCCCATCCCCATGGTATCCAGTGCCTCTTGAGAGACAAAATTCTTCTTCGCTCTCCGGTGAGTTCCAAGACATCTACTGGCAACATCAAGGATGGTAATCTTGAAGGCACTCCACAACTCTTCAGGATTCCCCAAAGCACCCAGACCCCCCAAAATCACCACTCAGCCTGTTTGCAAACTACTCAGCTACCTTCTCAAGCTTGAGCTTGCCAACATCCAGCCTAGGCTGGGATGGTACCATTCTCCTGGATTAAAGCTGAAACTTCAGAGTTGCTACAACAACCTCCAGCGACCATCAATGAGCACATGGTCAATCTCCTTTGCCGCATCACCAGCGTTGGAATACCAAGTCCAGCGATGAGCCTGTGGGCACTGTAACCATGAACCAGCCACCCTAAGTACACGACTTCGAGCAAAGTCAAGGAACTGAGTGCTATTCTGGTTCACGATTCCAGACCCATGGGGACCAACACACGTCTCATAACCATCCCTATCAGTTCCAGTCGATGCAATGAAATTCCCCAAGACTAGAAGGGGATCTCATCTTGGGCACCGATCGACCCCAGACTCGAGCGTGGCATAGAACGCGTCCTTCATGGTGAGATCACTCGCGTCAGTCGGAGCATATACAGAGACTCGGGAAACGACACCCAAGGAGTGACGAATCCTTCGTCTCAAAATACGCAATGACATTTTATGTTTTTGTTTTTTTTAACTTGTTTTAATTAAATTGAACAATATACTTGGACACTTGAACACAAATCACCTTTTTGGAAACTTTCAAAACCCTTCCGTTTAGCAGTACTTGAACAAAATATTACGGCAAATTTGTTGCTCCCAGAATCTGCCCACGTCCTATTTTTGTTAACACTACACGGGGTAAGGTGTTCTATGAACTCCCTAGTTATATTTGGTCATTGTAAGGAAAAGGGCTGGCAGGATAGCTTCAAGGTATCCACCACTCATCTCTGAGCTGTCCAGCCTGGGTTTGAATCTCAAACCAGTTATAAATTGCCATCCTTGTGTTTTACATACAGGACGAGACATCAATGTGTGTGTCGCCCCTCGGATGGAGGTTTAGCCGGAGGACCCATCTGCCAGGATTGCTTTTCGGTACACGTTAAAGATCCCATAAGTGTCTTTCAGAGTAGGGTGAGTTAACCTGCACAAATTCCAAATTCCCACTCTATCCTACAGGGAACACTGCATATCCCCATTAAAGATGCAACCTGAAGCTTGGGACTGCACACAAAACTAGAAAGACACTCGGTGGAGCGCGTACCTCCACCAGGCTCAACAGTTTACATGTTGTATCCCACTCATAGGCCGGATCTAGATCAAGACCAAAATTGAATCGGCTTGTTCTTGCCACCGACCCAACTCGTCCAGCAAGTTTCGTCCGAATCCGTCCACAACTTTTGAGATATCATGCTATAATATATCGTTTTTGGCGAAGAATCACTTAAAAATTATCGTATCTGGATTATAGTATCTGGATCCAAAATCGAAACAATTCATCTTCATCTCACGTCCAACCTGTTCACCAAATTTCGTCTAAATCAAATTTATGAGGTATCGTGTTATCGTTTGTAGCCCGACCATTCAATGGTGAAGAATCACTTTAGAAATTCTCAGATGCGAATCCAGATCTTCACCAAAATCTAATACATTCTTCCTTGTTACACACCTAACCCGTCCACCAAATTTTGTCTGAATCCGTCTACAGCGTTTTGAGATATCCTGCTCATGGACAAACAAACATACAAACAAGCCAGTAGGCGACATGGGTGGTCGCTACATAATTGCGTACTAGTCAAACAGTTTTTGACGGATCGGGCTGAAATTTTTTGACAAAGAGGTTGATTATAGTGCGCATAAAATCGCGGAAGCCGATTTTTGATTTTCGAAGAAAAAAAAACATATAAAAATATTTTTCCGATTTTTTTCAAAAATTTCAAAGTCCCGTTGCTAGGCAATGGTGGCGTCCATAGCAACGGTGCTCAAAAGCATTCAACTAGATCCTGGTATGAACCTACCAGTCAAGTTTCATCAAAGTCGGTTGACTCCTCTGGCCTCCAGAGCTGTCCATTACATACAAACAAACAGACAGACGGAAAACCTGAGAATAACGGTCGTCTAGCGACCACCCAACAGGCAAACAGGCAAAGGGTCGAAAACATAACCTCCATCCACCTTTGGTGATGGAGGTAAAAATTAAGGGATGATAAAACTCCAGGGCTGGATAGTATGCGTCTTCGAGTATTGCAGGACGTGGCGGAGCAGATGGACGTGGTGTTTGTGGATATGTTTAACAGCTCGTTGGAGTTGGGACAGGCACCGGGGGATTGGAGAGTCACAAATGTAACACCATTATTTTTTATTTTTTTTAAGGATACAGAGAATAATTGGAGAAATATAGATCTTTTAGCTTAGCTTCAGTAATGGGGAACAGGCTGGAAACATTAATTAAGACATGGTTATGGAACCATTTTAATAATTTCAAACTAATTCATGGTCGTCAGCACAAATTTACGAAAGGAAGGTAATCTTTAACAAACTATGAGGGAGTTTGTGACAGTGGATGAGGGAAGTAAAGTGGACGTAGTATATGCAGTTCCCATCGTGTGCTGCCTTTTTGGCTGCTGGTTGCATCAATGGTTAGGGGCACAGCTGTGCCGCTGATGCAGTGCCCCGATTACCAGTATACTTGGTGCTCATTTCACCTACCTCGGAAGGATGACAGGCTGAGTCAACCCCCTTGGTGTGAATTCAGTGACCAACAGGGCTTGAACTCAGGACCCTCGGATCCCAAGCCACCACCCTAACCGCGAAGCCAACACCAGGCTTATATGCAGTTTAACATATAGAAATGCAAAACATGTAAGTTGCTGGGGATTGGTAAGAATAATGAAAATAGGGATTACATAATACAAGGGACAGTCTTGAAGTGTATCACACAGAAGGATCTGGGGGAGGAAGGGGGTTGGCTGTCTGTCTGTCTGTCTGTGAGCAGGATATCTCAAAAAGTTATAGACGTATTCGGACGAAATTTGGTGGACAGTTTGGGTTTGTGATGAGAAAGAATTGATTCGACCAATTTCATTACAAGATATATATATATATATAATGCACCAATAAAAACAACGACCTGTGTTACAGCAAGTGGTTGATGACTCGTGTTTCAACAAATAATTTTGTTCTGTACATGCTGCAATCGCATCAACAGACTTATGCAAACAGCATTAACCCAAAACATTATCACATTTCTAGCTCACCTGTTCGAAGAACAGAGAGCTATAGCGATACCCCCGGCGTGAGCGTGAGCGTCAGCTCTGTGAAGCGGTTGAAAATGTTAAAGTTTTGGTGCAAGTTATTTAGAAGCTTGCCATTCATTTAATATGTGTACTAGGATGCTGATATTTGGCATGGAGGTTCCTTGGGGCATATTATTGATGTAGAAGTGAAATTTAAAAATAATTTCAAATGTTTTAAAATTTTGACCTGTTTTCAACTTAACTTTTTTGTAGCACATCAACATTAAAGTTTTTGGTGCAAGTTATTTATAAGCTTGCCATTCATTTAATATATGTACTAGATGTTGATATTGGCATGAGGTTCCTGTGGTATACTATTGGTGTAGTGAAGTTGAAATTAAAAAATAATTTCAATGTTTTAAAATTTGACCTGTTTGAACTTAACTTTTTTGTAGCACATCAACGTCAAAGTTTTTGGTGCAAGTTATTTAGAAGCTTGCCATTCATTGAATATGTGTACTAGGATGCTGATATTTGGCATGGAGGTTCCTGTGGGGTATACTATTGTGTAGTGAAGTTGAAATTAAAAAATAATTTCAAATGTTTTAAATTTTTGACCTGTTTTGAACTTAACTTTTTGTAGCACATCAACGTCAAAGTTTTTGGTGCTTGCAGTTATTTAGAAGCTTGCCATTCATTGAATATGTGTACTAGGATGCTGATATTTGGCATGGAGGCTCATTTGGGGTATATTATTGATGTGGTGAAGTTGAAATTAAAAAATAATTTCAAATTTTAAAAATTTTTGACCTGTTTTGAAATTAACTTTTTTGTAGCAGATCAACGTTAAAGTTTTTTCCTTTCTCATGTTTTTAACTACCACACTATTTTTTACTGAATACAATATACAAATACATATATTGCTTTAAAATTATTTGGATCAGCCTTCACTGCAATGCTTTATAAAAAATATTATTAGACTAGTCTTTAAAAAACGATAAATGTATAAACAGGCGAGCATTGGGTGGCTTTGACACCAACTCTCTGGTTAAATAAAGCAACACCCTAATATTCCAAATTTCATTGTAAGTCTCATATTAAATAGTCTGGACAAAGAATAAAAAGATTTCATTGCAGATGGTACCATCGGTATAAGAGTACTACACAAGACATACCCCCCCGAACTGCGTATTAGTCCAGATGCATTACAAGTGCACTAAAGCGGAGAAAGGCAGGCTGCTGCAATCCGCGGGCCTCAGCAGGGCAGACCGAGTCGCAATGATCACGTTTACTCCCATTTTAGCAATAAAATCCTTACCAGGACCTTGCTTTTCAAAATGCCAGGGCAACAGTTAGGGAATGTGTGCAATTAGTAAGATTGGTGACCGGTCCTGTGGTCTGCGTTGCTGGGTGATCTTCCCCGTGTGAGTGAAGGCCCACGGCGATGAATTACCGATGGGCAAAACTGGCAACAGATACTTAACTTGTGTTTAAGTTTAAAAAGGTCAGATTTTTCATCAAATTCAACATTCCTCATTTAACATGTCTTCAATGAAGGAGATTTCCCAGCAAATACTTCGACCAACCAGATCAACAGATTCTCCACATGCTGATAACTTTAAGGGTTACGACTAACTTTAACCATCTTTCATTATCTTTTTTAAAGTTAGCAAGACCTGTTGCCATTATACTTGACTGTTTAATAACTTTGCCACCGATGGTGGATGGAGGTTATGTTTTCACCCCCGTTTGTCGGTCTGTCTGTGAGCATACCATCTCAAAAAGTTGTGGACGGATTCGGACGAAACTTGGCGGTCGGTGAAAAGAACAAAGCGATTTGATTTTGGAGGTCAGGACACAGATTCGACCACATTCGGACCCAGGACCCAGATTACAAAATGTAAACTGTTCAGCCTGGAGGAGGCATGCGCTCCACCGAGTGCCGTTCTCGTCGAGCCTGTTTTGCCGTTTAATAACCTGGTTAACCTGTTTAGTGTTTCTGTTTGAGCAAATCGCAAATGATGCTGGATTTTTGGTTCAAATCCCATATCCGGCATTGATTTTTCAAATGTACAGTGGCCTGCAAAATAATTCACCCCCCTCCAAAGTTTTCACATTTTGATGCCACCTGAGATTATTTGATGATGCCTTCAAATCAAACTCAATACGTCGTCTTCACAAACTACTCCAAAGTAACAGCTAAAAAAAATTCAAACAAAATGTGAACAAGTCATATCAACAGAAAAAGAAAAAAAAAAGATGATTCTCAATTGACGAAGTGTTCAACCCCTTTGCCTAATTAACCCTAAATCACTTCAGGAGCAAATTATTTGTTTGAAAAGTTACAAATTCAGTGGTTCAACTTAAAATTAATCTCCCCCCCCATTTATCTGAGGAGTTGTAAGGTGCAACTCACTTGGTCAACCGACAATGCAAATATGATGACCAAGGAGCTTTCCAAAGAAGTCAGACAAAGTGGTGGAGAAGCACCGTTCAGGAGAGGGTTTTAAGAAGATTTCAAAGTCACTCATTATCCCTTTTTGAGTTCGGTGAAATCCATCATTAAGAAGTGGAAGACGTGTGACACCACCCAGACTCTACCCAGATCAGGTGCACCAACCAAACTCAGCAGTTAGGCAAGTGGGAAACTGGTTGGGGGGGGGTGTCAATGTAAATCCAACAACGACTTTGAAAGATCTGCAAGGATCGATGTCCGAGATGGGGGTCAGTGTTCATCAATCAACAATATCCCGTTCCTTTCACAAAGCTGGCCTCGATGAACATGTGGCAAGAATCATCCATTACTGAAAAAGATGCATCGAAAAGCTGTTGTGGAGTTTACGAAAAAGCATCTTCATGATACTGCATGTATGTGGAGAAATGTTTTGTAGTGAGACGAGACAAAAATTGAACCTTTTGGTCTAAATTGAAAGCGCTACGTCTGGCACAAGCCGAACATTGGACATCACACAGTCAACACCATCCCTACTGTCAAGCATGGTGGTGGCAGCATCACGTTATGGGGCTGCTTTTCATCAGCAGGAACTGGCAAGCTTGGCAGGATAGAAGGGACAATGAAAGGTGCAAAGTCCAGGAGAATCCTTGATGAAAACCTGCTTGATTCAGCCATGAATCTGAAACTTGGTAGGAGATTCACATTTCAGCAGGACGATGATCCGAAGCACAAAGCTAAAGCCACACTGGAGTGACTGAATAAGAAGGAAATAAATGTTCTTGAGTGGCCCAGTCTTTAACCTTTCTGGTTGTCATTTTAGTGCACTTTATGGCTTGCCGTTTTGTTTGCTTAAGCAATTAAACTGGACCCATGCCCGTTTCAGCCTGTTCAAAAACTCAATGCATTGGAACGAAAGCACTCAAAATTTGTAATTCAAGTATATGATCAAAATCTGTCTTCAGATTTGAGGATTGGATGCTTGAGAGAGACCTGCAGTGTGGCCCCACGGTGTTCACACACGTCTTTTTAGGACGTGGCGGTGCGGAAAGAGTGATGTGGTAAGGTGAAGTGAGCAATGAGGTAGTATGTATGCAGTTCACTCACCTGTGCTACCCCGTGCTACGTACAGTATTATTTCATGAGCAAAAGTACCCGAAGGTGGCACATACTGTCACTCTGCTAAAAACAACGAAATACTAGAAGGGCACTCAGGAGAGCACATACCTCCACCACGTAATGCCTGATCCATGAGAACACATCGGGCCCAATACATTTTTGAAATATCGTGCTACACATCGTTTTTGGCCTTCACAATAGTGAAGAATCAGTTAAAAAATTAAATAATGCTCGCATCCAGATCCGGATGCGGATATTCACCAAAATCAAACCAATTTGTCGTGGTCACACACCCAACATGCACACCAAGTTTTGTCCAATTGCATCCACAACTTTTTTGAGATATCCTGCTCTGTATCATCTTTGTCCCTATCTCTCAATGGTGAAGAATCACTTAAAAAAATTATCGGATCTGGATCTGAATGCGGATTGTCAGCAAAACTGAAACAGTTTTTCCTTGTCACACACCCAACCTGGCCACCAAATTTCATCCGGATCCATCCACAACTTATTGAGATATCCTGCAAACAAACAGACAAACAGAGGGGTGAAAGCATAACCTCCTTCACCTTCAGTGGCGGAGGTAATAAATGGCGCTCTTTAACCTCGACTAGTCCAAGATCCCCAAGGCCCAATGGGTTATATATCATGGCAAGGTCAGCATTGGTCTAATTTGCTCTCTCTCTTCTCTTCTCTCTCTCTCTCTCTCTCTCTCTCTCTCTCTCTCTCTCTCTCTCTCTCTCTCTCTCCCCCTCTCTCTCCCCTTCTCTCTCTCTCTCTCTCTCTCCCACCTCTCTCTCTCTCTCTTCCCACCTCTCTCTCTCTCTCCCACCTCTCTCCTCTCCCACATCTCTCTCTCTCTCTCTCTCTCCTCTCTCCTCTCTCTCTCTCATCTCCTCTCTCTCTCTCTCTCTCTCTCTCTCTCTCTCTCTCTCTCTCTCTCTCTCTCTCTCTCTCTCTCCCACCTCTCTCTCTCTCTCCCACCTCTCTCTATCTCTCTCTCTCTCTCTCTCTCTCTCTCTCTCTCTCTCTCTCTTCTCTTCTCTCTCTCTCCTCTCTCTCTCTCTCTCTCGCCCACCTCTCTCTCTTTCTCTCCCCCTCTCTCTCTCTCTCTCTCTCTCTCTCCTCTCTCTCTCTCTCTCTCTCTCTCTCTCTCTCTCTCTCTCCCACCCTCTCTCTCTCCCACCCCCTCTCTCTCTCTCTCTCTCTCTCCCACCCCCTCTCTCTTTCCCACCCCTCTCTCTCTCTCCCACCCCCCTCTCTCTCTCTCTCCACCCCCCCCCCTCTCTCTCTCTCTCTCTCTCATCTGCCCCCCTCCCCAATTAATATACCCATCAGCAAAGAGACAGGTGGTATTTGCTGGTCCTGAATACATTTCAAAATCCTTGTCAAATCACTTTCAGTATTATGTTATAGCTGGCGAGGCAATTTGTGAAAGACTTGGGCCAAAAATGTTCACTGGCCGACCTCCCAAGAAGGTGTTAATAATTGCAGCAATTACAAAGTGGTAGCAGTAGGAGGAGTACTGTAGGTTAGCGTTGCACTTGTTGCCCTCGCCAAAGGAGAGGGTATTGCATTTGGGTCCGTCTGTCCGTCCGTCCGTCTGTCCGTCCGTTTATCCGCACAGAACTTTGGTGTTTTTCTCCACAACCGCTTGTTGCATTGATACAAAATTTTCACCATTGGTGCGACTACTCATGCAAAATGGTTTAATGATAATTATGACATCATAGGTCACATGGTGTGGCAGCCATATTGGAAAAAATGGAAAAACTTTGGACCTCTGTATCTCCGAAACCACACCAAGGAAAAAATTTAAACTTGACACATAGCAAGTACTCCTCATGGGGAATGAGAGATTTTTTTATGACGTCATAGGTGCCCTTGTTATGACGTCATAATTGCATATGTAGAACGCCACATCCGATCAGTATGAACATTTTTGAGGGTCATCTCAGGATAAAAATGGTCCACAGAAAAAAAATTCATGACATCATCGGTCAAGTGATTCGGCAGCCATATTGTATTAAAAAAAAAAAAAAACCTTCAAAAATCTTCTCTGAAGTGGCCGCATGTCGAGGCAGAACTTTACACATGAGGACAGACAGAACGCCTGTCCATGAGGAAATAAATAAATAAATAAATAAGAGTTCACACATATGATGTCATTGGTCACATGGTTTGGCAGCCATATTGGATTTACTCTCAAACCTGTAAAAAAAAAACACCACTCAAAAGAAGTCCTGGCAAGGGTCTGCAATCTCTGATTGTCTTTTTCTTGTTTATTATGTACACACATGATGAAACACAAGCCTTACGTTGCTATTTAACAAAAAGGAAAAACAGAATCATAACTAGAACGGCACTCGGTGGAGCACATTCCTCCGCTGAACAGTTTACCTTTTGTATCCCACCGATAGGCCGGATCTGGATTCGGACCCGAACCAAAACCTGTTCTTGTCACCTAACCAACTCATCCAAGTTTCGTCAAAATCCGTCCACACCTTTTGAGATATCACGTTGTACATCAGTTTTTGGCCCTATGTCTCAATAGTGAAGAATCACTTTAAAATTTCTAGTGTCCGGATCCGGATTGGGATCTTCAGCACAATCAAATCAATTTGTCCTCGTCACACACCCAAGCTGCCCACCAAGTTTTGTCCGAATCCGTCCATAACATTTTGAGATATCATGCTCAAAGACAGACAGACAAACACACACAGGTGAAAATAAAACCTCCATCCACCTTCGGTGGTGGATGTAAATATGTCCACGTTGTGGGTTTTTTTCTTCTTCTGCCATTGTAGTTGGTGCTTCAAATCCATTACCACCATGGCTACTCCACTGTTCTTCGTTAGGAGATACATAAAAATGAAAACTTCACATCTCATTACCTCGTCCTAGCATTCTCCATTCTGTCATTACAGCTCTTTATTATACCCCAGGACAAGCATGAGCCCAAGCATCAACATTAACCCTTCAGGTTCACGTTATAGAGCCACAAGTACCTGGCGTGTAACAAATAACTAAATTTACTCGAAAATGGAATGGAACCGAGGAGGAATCAATGGAAATACAGGCGAACGTCAGGTTGCTACGCTTGTGTCGTATCAACACCAAGAGAACGAAACAACGCCTGTGGGGTTAGTGGAGCCAGGCTGGGAAAGGGTTAAATGGGTGCCTGTCGGGCCCCAGGTGCTCCGCAGTTGCTGGAAAGCTAATGATGTTCGTTGTAACCCTCCAAACTCACGCGCACACAGCTGAGATCCAAAGCCTATTATTCCCAGGGGAGAAGGCCATAAAAGCTTACAAGCTCAGAATTTTAAATAAATAAATAAACAAATCGTGCTGATAAAGAAGCATGGCCATCTGAGGATGTGGCACCACATACACCTGTGAAGTCGCTTTTGCGGTAGAGGCCACAGTTTGCCTTGGACGGACTCACAGCAACATCAGACCATTACGAGGTTGGTCGTTGAGATTTACAGTTGACGTTTAACTCGATTGGAGTCCACATCTCCTGTCACGTTACGAACACACGGACAGTTCTCAGTACTAGTGTAAGACGGATGGCTCATATAATAGTGGACACGTAAGAGGGGTTGCTGTGAAATTGAGATTCCGGCATGACAATGCTATGGGTGTATGGATGAAGGGATATCAAATATAAAAGGTTTTACTGGATTATCCAACTAAATGGTAATTATCCTCTTGTACGAGTGTCATGGTTAGGCGAGCTGTTATCCCTTCATCTGTTTGAACCGACTGAAAGCCACATCGCATACAAAATACCATTATCGTCGGTGCTGCTCGAACGAGGCGATCATGCTTGACATCCTGTCTGCGTCAAATCAAGAGTGTCCTACCTGCAATTATAACAATTATTATCTTTCTCTCATCGTGGTTGTGAACAAAAACTAGACAGACACTCAGAAATATCACTGTTGTTTGGTGTTATTATTTCATCATTCCTTCATTATTGTACAACATGATACCCTATCGAGAATGATGTGCAATGCGTGAAATACTGTGGTTAATGTTGGGTACAAAAGTGAACCTGCAGGCCAACAATCCTTTGGACAAACGGTAGTACGCACTGCGGTGATGACGGACATGAATGTATGCAAGGCCAGACAAATGAAAGGGAGACAATTTCACACTGGAATACAAATTTGCAAAAAAAAAACCTTGTTGTGGAAGGAAACGATGTACATGAGTGAACCGCCACCGCTGCCTGCGTAAGCTTTACGGAGCAAAATCAAATTGTGTTTACCTGGGGCATGTAAATCACTCATGAGTGATTAAAGAAGGTGAACTGTCGTACGAGAAGCAACGCAGATGATGCAGTGGCTTCCTTTTTTGGGGGCCCGAGTGCTTTTTTTCATCGAGTGGATTCCTAGCCCGACCCCGGACGCAAAGCCATGACTCGAGACAATGAGCGGCATATTACGGCGTTGGTACAAATCTCCCGATGGCGATGCGCCGCACGCTCCACAATTTGGGATGGCAATCAGTGTCCTACATGTCGGCGATGCCCCAATTAATCTCGCCAATTTGCAACCGTGAATACTGAGAGGCCGAGGTAAGAGTCCACGTGAAGACGCTGACAAAGACAATGCAATAGGTGCAGTTGGGTAGGCTACTAGCCAACGGGGATTGAAAGATTCAGACTGGATAATGATGAATTAATGGCCCCGAGCATATCAACGTACCTTTCCCCGAATGCAAGCGGTGCCGCCGGCTCCGACAGGAATTGGATCTGCAATGAATTGTGCTATGCTTGTCCCTTGCAGCAGTTTTACTTTCAATTGTTTTTGTGTTACCGCTGTGTATGACACGAGGTTTTTTTTTAGAACAACAACCTTGTAGCAAACAGAATTGACAGATGCCAATGTTTTTGACTAGAACAAGCAACAGTGCTGTGAGGTAATCAGATGTGTTCGCCATTATTCCACGGAGAAGGAAAAGCAGGGAAACGTTATTTGTCATTTTTTCCCTTGTAAGGATACTTTGCGAGAGGGAAGAAACTTCAATGGCGTGGTGAAAGACTTTACACACTTCCTTTCTACCTGCAAGTCGAGCCACAGGTAGGGCACGTCGTCAAGAGCGTAGAGAGTCGGAACGATGTCTCGGTGAAAGATACGACGTGCGAATGCTTGCAAGATGCGTCCATAGTGGATGTTAGCCATGAAAGCCGTGCTACGAGAGTAACGTGATCACACCAATGACATTGCGAGAGTACATTTGCAAGTCTAAAGGTCATCCCAGAGGCTTTTGAAGGTACTTGTCTGTGCTCAGAGCATAAACTTTGCACAAAATGTGGTGTCATTCAATAAATAAATAAATAAATAATAATAATAAAAAAAGAGAGTGAAGTCGAAGGCACGCCATCACAAATTCCCACACTTTCCACCTAAACCAAACTTGAAAGATGACAAAAAGTTCCACCGCGAATGACCCAATATCAAATTTTGAGTTAAATTTTTTCTTTTCCGTTTTGACCTCTGTGACCTTAAGTCCCACCCCTACTGGGGCATGAACTGGGGTTCAAATCCCCCAGAAAATCGATACATATTTCATGTCTCCCAAAGTTTCATTGAAAATGTTTAGAAATGTGCCCGTAATTGTATTTTTGGTATTTGACCTTGTGACCCCGCCACAGGGGCCGAGCCAAAAAAAAGATACTGCCCTTGCACATCGTGGCCATGTGGTGAACATAACTACCAAGGTTGGTGAATTTCTACACAAAGGTAGAGGAGATAAACAGACGTACAGACGGAACCAATTACAATATCTCCCCGTTTTTGTTTTTTTTTCCAAAAAGTGTGGGGATAAAAATCAAATCGACTCTCTACCTCACTCTCTGTGAGCTCTCTGCACAACCAGCGGATGCAAACACAACTCCATTGCAAACCTTTAAGACACTAATAAATAATCAAAAGCTCTACAAATGACCCAATGTAGTTGCCTGCACACCTTACAAGACGTTCCTTCATCCAGGGTGAGGCTAACGAAAAGGAACCAGCACAATGACCACCGATACAACTTCAAGGCAATGTCCAATATCAAAAGAAGGTGTCCAATATTTATTTACAATAATGACGACCTCTTTCTTTCAAGAACCATCAGATTTTTGTGTTTTAAAAAAAAAAGCTTGCAAATACGGGTCGACATATTGTGTATTTTCCAAATTCCCCCCAATGGAACGTGCCGAGGGCTGACAGGCCGTGCCTGTGACTTCCGTGTCCATCAGAAATGAGGTATTTGCACATTGACTTTTCTGTCTGAGCAACTGCACAAAACCATTACTCTTTTCGTACCCGACCTTCAGTCAACTCTTCGGTAATGCTTGAATAATGGACGAGGTGGAGTGAAAAATTGGAAAACTAACCCCCAAAAAGCTTTGCAGTGCTTCAGCGTGCACTACGCTGCGCAGCCTTTGAAACGTACGAGCAGTTTCACTCAAACACAGCAACACCGTACATGTAGTAGTCACTGTAAGGTAATTCTCCCAGTCGAACCCTACACTCCATGTCATTCGTGATTGCTTATCAGATATCATCCAGGAACCAGTTCTGTGCACACCTCGACGGGCCTTACCTTCGATAATGCCAAGAAGAGACGTTGCGACATGGACCTTGACCGCTGTATCTTAAATCCACTCTTGGTTGTTCTGTTCACACTAATGGAAGACAGGTATAAAGAAAGAGGTAAAGGACAGTAAAAAAAAGTGCTTTCGTTTCAACCAAAAGAAAAATAATAAACAACAGAAGCCATGCGCAGAAAGTTGACATTTCCAACTTTCACCGCAACTGCAACTGACATTAAATATTGCGTCCCTCATATAGTGATGGCTGTTCTTATCTGTCTTGCTTTCTCTGTTCTGGCTCACTTGCAATCTTTTTTCCCAAAACAATGACAGTAGAATGCTTCCAACGTTGGTTGTATTCCTTATCGCACCGTGCCGCTATAAAAAACATGCCACTTTGCTCCATGAAAATATTTTAAAATGCAAATACACAAATTAACCTAACCTTGGCTTTTTCGTTCTTGGTGGGAAATGAATGGACAGTTAAAGGGATAAGGATCGCCAAAATGGGCTCATCTGTTACATACAGTATCTGTCTGTAACACATTCTTCGTAAGGCCATTGTTAGTATCGCAGAGGCCAACAAGTAAAGGCCACCTAACCCATCCATCGTTTGTATATCATGATCGCCAACTGCAGGTAGTATGAATTGGATGGATAATCAAGAGCAGAGGATTTGTCCAGAGTGGCAGCACACAGTGGTCTATTCATTTTGAAATATAAAGGGAGATATTTAAGGTCGACAAGCTATTGCGAGAAGCAGGGAATGAGTTCTCATTTTTGGAATGAGAACCTTCTTACAAAGCTGTTTGCAAAAAAAGACACGAGCTAGCTGTTTGGACGAGTGGTTAAAGATCTGCTTTTTTAATCCATTGGTTGGTGTGGGTTCAATTCCCCTGGTTGCTCTTTCTCTGTCCTGCACTTGGCAGGTGT
The DNA here is from genome assembly GCA_035128595.1 of Eptatretus atami. NCBI lineage: Eukaryota > Metazoa > Chordata > Myxini > Myxiniformes > Myxinidae > Eptatretus > Eptatretus atami. The sequence goes on along the minus strand of CM068961.1, from coordinate 11,122,914 downwards.
GTCAAACACTTCCCAATATGAGTTGAGGGAGGCCTTCATCCTGCGATGAACTGCAATCGGCTGTTTTACAGTTGTTGTTTTCAATAACATAAAGACATGATAAGGAATGAAATTTTGCAAACAAATCTAACTCATTTGGCCATGGAACCGGTGTTTCGATGCAATCACAATGCCAAATGCTTTCAAATGTCATAATGGTCAGAGTGGATTATTTTGGTTTCAGGGGTGGGATAACCTGAAATTGCTCGGGATGGGTGAGGGAGTAAGGGAGGTAATTAATTAATTTCCATGCTCTAATCAACTAATTAATAAACATACCACAAAATATTTCGGAGAAGTGAAGCTGGAACATGATCGAAACGTTCCGTAGAAAAGACTGGTGGATCTTCTAACTAAAGATGACCCTTTAATTAGAACGACCCACGAGGTCGTGAAAACATCAAATGTTCGAAGTTTGATTCAAAGCAACTGGAAAAGCATTTCATAAAAGTCATATCGATGGAAGCAGAGAAGTAAGCAGCAGGTGCTTACACCATGGATGCTTCCAATAAGATATTGGGTGTTTGTCATGGAAAATATCAATCTTATCGTGACATTTCATTTCAGGCGACACAACGTGCCAGGACAAAAAAAAAAGTCTCGCTCGGTCAATGATTATTATTCTCATTCCTTGAGAAATTAATTTGATTAATCAGCGGTGAAGGGAATGCCTGGTGTTGGCTTAATAGTTGGAGGGGTGGGCTTGGAATCCTTGGATCCTGAGTTCAAATCCTGCTCAGCTGTTGAATTAATACCAGGTGGGGTTGACTCTGCCTGTCATCCTTCCGAGGTCGGCAAAATGAGTGCCAGCTTGCTGTTATCCTGTGTCGGAGTGGCGACCCGTCGAGGATTGTGTCCAATAGCCAAGGAGACTGTTTCGGCAGCACAAACGCTCTGCACAGAGTATGGTCCCAATGGATGGATGGATGGATGGAAGGGAATGAGTTCACACCTGAATAAAGCAAGTGATATGCAAACCCAAGTTGTGTTTGGATTTGTCAATCCATGTAAGTCACAAGCAAGAAGCGCAGCAGCTTTGAATAACTTGCATTTCCAACAAATGTGTGGAGAACGATTTTGAAAACAAAACAAAAAGAACTTTCTACATCACTGATTACCGTACAGTAAGTCAGACAGGATGACTAAAATACATCATTCACCGCCGGAACATCAGGGACGATGCAAAGCTACAATTAGGGGATTTCAAACCATTTGTGCCTTACATGAAATTCCATGTAATTATGCCACATTGCACAGCCATCTCTCCAGCTTTATAACCGCGGGCAATGGGGCACCGGAATATGCTGGACACGATTAATCATCGGGACGAAGGAGGGAGTGAATGGTGAGACCGATCATGGAATCAGACACGCACAATATTAGCATTGTGGCTCGCACTACCGGAAACGCATCACTCAGACACGTCCCGACACTTTGCACATTATTCATCGGTGGCGCGTGCCCGGGTTGATTTGGGGGCACTGATGTCTCTGAGAGACGCATCTACAGAAACTGTTGGTGAGTGGTGGGACTTGGTGAGGCCAAAGTGCAAAAAGCATCCGACTGTTGTCAAAATTATTCTCAACCATCATCACCAATACTTGGCCAAGCAAAAAAAGACCCTCTAACACAAGCCTTGATATATCGTCATCAAGGGCTGACATGATGGCTTAGAGGCGTGGCGCACACTCGCCTCTGAACTGTCTAGCCTGGGTTTGAATCCTGACCCAGCTATAAACGGTCATTCCGGTGTTTCACAAGCAGGGTGATTCATCAATGTGTGTCGTCTCTTCGATGGACGATATGTTGGTCAGTCGATGTTGTTATTCTGTTTGCGTTTGTCGCCTGCAGGTCACAATTCTAAGCCGATCGTCATGAAACTTTACCAAGTTGAAGAGGTGGTCTCAACTGAGAAGCCTGTCGATTTTGAGGTCTAAGATCAAAGGTCACCGTGAGGTCAAATTTCTGAAATTGGCATTTTTCATCCGATCGACTTGAAATTTGAACAAGATTTGCAATAGTACGTCACTGAATTGGGAAACCAACTAATTTTTGAGGTCAAAAGGTCAAAGGTCAACTCAAGGTCAAACTTCTAAAATCATTCATTTTCAACTGAAAAATCATCAATTTACATCCTATTCACTCGACTGTTGAACAGGATTTGCAAAGTCCATCAGTGAATTGGGAAAGCAACTATTTAATTTTAATCGTTTAATTTCTATCACTGAATATTAATGCATGGAATGGCCTCCCTGAAAGGTAGTGGCAGCAGAAAAAGTAGATAAGTTTAAATTAGAATTAGAGAGGTTCCTGTAAGTATTGGAGACAGAGGGGTGTGGGGATGTTGACAGGGCTTTTTAGGTAGTTTGAGTATTGATGGGTGATTGTGTCCAGGTGTACGGAGTGCTGTTGGTGGGGGTCTCGTCAAGGGGTGTTGTGTGGTTGATGTTGTGTGTTTTTAATCAAGCCCATGCCCCCTCCCCTGAGGGGAAGAGGAAAAAGAAGAAAAAAAAACACAAAAACAAAAAAAAACATAAAAAAATAAATGTTTTTTTGTTTGGTTTTTTTGCATTTTCTTCCTTGGATCTTGTGTCGATAAATTAGTGTGGTGTTCGTGCAGACATGATGGGATGAATGGCCTCCACCCGTGTTAGATTTCCTTGTATTTTTGAGGTCGAAAGGTCAAAGGTCAACTCGAGGTCATACTTCTAAAATCATCAAATTATATTTGAAAAATTGTCAATTTCCATCTGATTGACTTGAAAATTAAACATCAATTGCATAGTGCATCACTGAATTGAGAAACCAACTATTTTTGAGATCAGAAGGTCAAAGGTCAACTCAAGGTCAAAAACATCTAAAATCATCAATTTTCAACTGAAAAATCGTCAGTTTACATCCTGTTAAACTTGAAGGTTGAACACAATTTGCATAGTCCATCACTAAATTGGGAAAGCAACTACTTTTGAGGTCAAAAGGTCAAAGGTCAACTCAAGGTCAAACCTCTAAAATCATCAATTTCAATCTGAAAAATAATCAGTTTTCATCCCATTGACCTGAACTATGATTAATATTGTGAATTTTAAACTCAATGAAATGGACAATTTGGTGTATCCATGAAAAGCTTTGGAGACGGGGGTGGATTTTCAAGTGCTGTAATTTTCTCTGCACGTTGTCTTTTTCTTGTTTGTTTGTTTGTTTGTGTGTGTGCAGGATATTTCAAAAAGTTGTGGACGGATCAGGATGAAATTTTGTGGACAGGTTCGGTGTGTGACAAGGACGAACTGTTTAGATTTTAGTGAAGATCCGGATCCGGATCTGGCTACTAAAATTATTTCAGTGATTCTTCACCATTCAGAGATCGGGCTAAACCGATATATAGCACGATATCTGAAAAAGTTGTGGACGGATTCGGATGAAACTTGGTAAACACACTAGGTGTGTGTGGCAAGTAAGAATTGATTCGATTTTGGTGAATATCCAGATCCGGATCTGGATTCGATAATAATTTAATTTTTAAAGCGATTCTTTACCATCGAGAGATATGGCCCAAAAGGATATATAGCATAGTATTTCAAAAATGTATTGGGCCCAATATATTCTCATGGATCAGGCATTGCGTGGCGGAGGTATGCGCTCTACCGGATGCCCTTCTAGTTATGAACTGTCATCCTGGTGTTTCAAAGGTAGGGCAAATTATCAATATGTGTGTCATCCATCAGATGGACGTTAAACTCAGTGTGCCGTCTGCTGGCATTAGTTGTTAGCTGTTAGATATCCCATGGTATCTTTTGCAAATAATAGTCGAGATATCATCAGCATCCTGGAAAAACACGAAAAACCACCCTTGTCAAGAGACTGCTTAGGCAGCAGTGATGCTCTGTCGAGTGTGTCGTACATTGACGATGATGATGATGATTTGCAAATATAAATCGAATTGTTTTTGTAAAAGCAATGCTGCAGTCACAAACATTATGACATAAGCGGCATGATGTCAAAACTTCCATACAAACAAGTGTGTGTGTGTGTGTGTGTGTGTGTGTGTGTGTGTGTGTGTGTGTGTGTGTGTGTGTGTGTGTTGTGTGTGTGTCAGTGCCTTCCTGGCATAATGTTGAAGCTTGTCTCTGTTGTCTGAATCTTGTCTGAACAAAACAAGCATCGTGTGTTGCTTCAACCCATTTTCTAAACCGAGGCGCATGTGTGTGTGTGTGGTGTGTTGTGTGTGTGTGTGTGTGTGTGTGTTGTGTGTGTGTGTGTGTGTGTGTGATGTGTGTGTGTGTGTGTATGTGTGTGTGTGTGTATGTGTAGCTGGATGCTGAATATCTATCAATTTTTGAACTTTGATGGTATTGAGAATCAAGCAACGGCAATCAAGGATATGCATGATAATAATTATAGAGGTGAGCATTATCTTGCCTTTCCATTGAAACGAAAGGAGAGAACTAAAAATTCAGTACAAAAACACAAAATAAAGGATATACTGTATAGGCCTATAAAAAGGATGACTCAAAAAATCTCCTCGCTTCATTTCCTACCTTTTGCATCCTATTATAAATAGCAAATCAAATTTGCTCAAATTCCAAATGCAAGGTTCCGTCAACCTGTCTAAATTGAGATACATTTTGAATTCGTAATTATTTGTCCAATTAGTTATTACCTTTTTTGGGGGGCTCTTCCATAAAGTGGTCTCAAAGATGATTTGGGAAAGGGTATCGACCTTATTTGGTGCATGGTGAAATGGCACATTAGTCTTCACAAGATACTGTGCACATGATATTCTGTTAATTTTTGTTTAAATTAATTCAAAAGTTGGAATGTGATGGCAGTGTCGTAAAAATGGGGGCTAAGTACATTACCAATGGCAATAACTTTCCCTTTTAGAAGTTTTTAGCTCAAAAAAAAAAATGGGAGCCAAGTTCATCCTCATTACGCAGTGTTTCATCCGCAATGCTAAATGTAAATTGGCCCATTTTTGATCATACTATTCATAATAACGAGTCACAGGTTGCTTTCAGCAATTACTTAATCTCTATATCGTAAAAGAGAACGTCAGATAAGCATCAGTGGAATCCAACCAACAATTTTCCAACAATACAACCAATTGATGCACCATTGGAATCTGATCTACAAGCTGAACTACATGCGGACTGTTTGTCGTTGCCTTGTGGAAGCATCAGGAATGGCCTGGCAGGGGTTTGCATTTCTTGGGGCCTGTCATTCCAGAGCATAGGAACGGGTAGCCACATCAACGGTATGGCAGCAGCTGTGCTAATCTGGCATTCAGTCATAAGGCCAAGTGGCCATTGAGGATGGTGATGCAGGAAGAGATGGATCAAGGGAAGACTCTTTACCTTCTGATAGTAAGTTTGCCTGCGCTGCTCTGCTATGCGAAGTATCCATTTCTAAATTTCAAAATAAACAAAGGAAAACTCAGCAAAATATAAATGTTGTAATTCAGTCACCATTATTTGTTGTGCAGAATAATGTTGCTGGTTTCCATCATTGCAGATTTATAGTAAACCCAATTCAGTCACAAGAAGAGTTAGTCCTGGGAAACCAATAAAATGCCAAAAAGAAAAAAGAAAGGAAGAAACCAAAACACTATAAAATGATATTTGATAAACAATAAGGCTTTGTTTTTGTGTTTTTTTATTGAATGTTTTTACTGAAAGAGACAAATGCGCAGAACCAAAAAATGGACATCAGAGAATTCCCATTCCCACAATGACTATCTACTCTCTCATTGATCTCTGGTTCACCTGATGGGAGCAGGTTAGCTGAATGCATCATTTCCTGAGCTACAAGTTGTCCTGTCTCAGATCAATGACTGGGGATGTCAGATCACCAAAATGTGAAAATACACACCAGAATGACCGTGGTATTTGGTCATTTTGGTGTGTGTGGATGTGTGTCTGTGTGCCAGTGTGTGTCCTCCATAACTCCGAAACCATGAAACCTAGCAGCCTGAAACTTTGCAAGCATACTAAGGGAACTCCAAGGAAGTGCAGGAGTGAAAATTGGGTGTTTCGGTTCATTAAAACACCCCTTTTGAAGATAATTAACGGCCTTACTTAATTATATCCTATATTAGGTACATTCTGGGTTACCTTGCTGGGGTCTGAAGCTGCCATGTTTTTTGGCCTGCTCAACCATGCCTTGACCTGGAACAGGCCGCAACGATTTCTTAACGATAGTTTTTTTTTGCAATATCCTCACTCATTATCTAATGCCTGTTCATCATAGCTACAAATCGCTGGATACATTGCAACGCTTATAAATGCCCATAGACACCAGCGTTCATGGCGTTATTTCATTTCCACACATGCGATAACCTCAAGAATCTTTTAAACTTAGCCGAATTACAAAATTTAAGCTCCAGAATTGAACTTGGCAGCAGTTCCAACTGCTAATAATAATAAAAAAAGTGTTCATTTGTCCAATTTGGACGTGCTTGATATTTTGGGCGTCGCCAGGAGGTTGTTTAATATGACGGTTTCGTGATTGCTAATCACGTGCCAAGCATGCCATTCCTTCTGAACCATTTTGTTGGAGTGATTAAGCCACTTGGCGAGCGCTCTGCAATATTCGCACTGTCACTGAATACTGTATATGGAACGACTTGAACAAAGTTCAGAGGCCACTCGCCTGTGATGCCCCCTAATTGTTCTGCAGTCACTTCGGCATTGTAGAATACTAAAAAAATAAAAAAATGAAACGTTTCATTTACATCACAGCACGATAGCCGAGAGGAATGCACACACTCAAAATTTTCTAGTCTGGGTTCGAATCCCGACCCAGATATAAGCTGTCATCCTGGTGTTTCACAGGTAGAATGATTCATCAATGTGCATGCCGTTAAACTGGACGTGACATCTGCCAGAATCCCCGCACCCTCCTCCTCTTCCTCTCTTCCCCTCCTGGCCGCTCTCTCTCCTCCTCCCTCCCCATTCCCATCCCTCTTTCCTCTCTCTCCTCTCTCGCCCACCCTCTCCACCCCTCTGTAACCCTCTCTAAGTCTCTCCCAATCTCCGAACATATCTGGACGATGGTTGTGCCCAGATGGTGATCATCTCCGCATACATTCGGATGGTAGTTATGTCCGGTTGGTGGTTATTTCTGGATGGACCCGACCCTCACACTGCCTAAATTTTCATTTTTTTTTTCATTATATATATTTCATTTCGGACGCTTTCCGACGGTTCTGTAAAGCTATTTCTAACCACTGACTGACACTCACTCACCGACTGATATTAACAATCGGTACCTTCCGGGTGACGCAGAAGGCTGAAATTTTGCGTGCTGATGGATAATGAAGCCGGTACACGGAAAAAAATCACAGAACTATCGGAAAGCATTCGTAAATGAAAATATAAATAAATGGAAAAAACAAATGAAAATCAATAAATGAAAAATCAAATGCAGGTGAGCGACCCGAGAAAATGGAGAAGCACAGTTCGTATGCTTACACAATGTGTAAGCACAACTGCTAGTACATTATATATATAATATATATATATATATAAATAATGCAAAACAAAAATTAAAAAACAAACAAGAAAAAGAGCAATCAGAGATTTAAAGTGGAATAAATTTCAATTTTTTTGTCACCGATCTTCACAAAATACCCCACAATGACAAAGTGAAAACATGTTTTTAGAATTTATTACAAGTTCATTAAAAATGAAAAGCTGAAATGTCTTGTGTCAAAAAGCATTCCACCCCCTGACTCAATACTTTGGAGAAGCACCTTTGGCAGCAATTACAACTTCGAGTCTTCTTGGGTATGTCTGTGTCAGCTTCACACATCTGGGATTTGTGGATTTTCTCCCATTCTTCCTTGGAGATTTGCTCAAGCTCCGTCAAGTTGGATGGGAGTGTCGGTGAACAGCAATCTTCAAGTCTTTCCACAGATTCTCAATGGGATTCAAGTTTGGGCTTCGGCTGGGCCACTCAAGGACGTTCATGTTCATGTTCTGAAGCCATTCCAGTGTTTCGTTGGCTGTATGCTTGGGGTCATTGTCCTGTTGGAGCGTAAATCTTTGCCGCAGTTGAAGGTCTTTTGCACTCTGAAGCAGGTTCTCCTCAAGGATTTGCCTGTATTTGGCTCCATTCATTGTTCCCTCTATCCTAATAAGCATCCCAGTCCCTGCCGCTGAAAATCATCCCCATAGCATGATGCTGCCACCACCATGCTTCACGGTCGGGATGGTGTTGGATGGGTGATGAGCTGTGCTTGGTTTCCGCCAGACGTAGCGCTTTGCATTCAGGCCAAAGAGTTCAATTTCCGTCTCAGACCACAGAATCTTTTGCCTCATGCTCTCGGAGTCTTTCATGTATCTTTTTGCCAACTCCAGGTATGCTGTCATGTGCCATTTTCTCAGGAGTGGCTTCCATCTGGCCACTCTCCCATAAAGCCTCAATTTATTTAGTGCTGCAGAGACTGTTGTCCTTCCAGAAGGTTCTCCCATCTCAGCCAAGGAACTCTGTAGTTCTGTCAGAGTGGTCATTGGGTTCTTTGTCACCTCCCTGACAAAGGTCCTTCTTCCCCAGTTGCTCTCAGTTTGGTCGGACGGTCAGTTTTCTCGGGTCGCTTTCTGAAGGCACTGTAGCTATTAACGGGATCCTTTCATCCCCACTTCCTGTCTCGGCTGGAGTGCCCCAAGGCAATGTCTTGGGTCCAATCTTGTTCCTCATCTTTATCAATGATCTTTCTGATTCCCTGGAAAATCTTGCCTATCTCTTTGCTGATTATTCCACCCTCTGCCATATAATTTCTCATCCTTCGGACAGACAGGCAGACAGCAGCCTCTTCCCTCTCTGCAGACCTTGATAGAACCAGGAGCTGGTCTAACTCTGGAAATATGACTCTGAACCCCAAACACACACACACACACACACACTCTCTCTCTCTCTCTCTGAAAAGACCGTCTGGCAAACCCTCCCATCTACGTCCGAAACAAACCACTTGAAGAGGTAAAGTCACTCAAACTTTTGGGCCTCACTATCAACCATGATCTTTCTTTGACGAGCCACATTTCCAAGATGGCCTTCAAAGCCAGCCGCTGACTGGGAATCCTTCGTCGTGCAAGGTCTTTCCTTGGCCAATTTGAACTTTTGACAACCTCCAAGGCCTTCATTCACAGCTTGATGGAATACTGCTCTCCGCTTTGGGCTGGCGCACTGCCTCACGCCTTGCCCTTGTTGTTGCTGCCATGGAAAGCAAGGGCCTCAAAATCTTTGGGATCTCACATGATGAAGCTGAGTGTCGAGGCCTGTTATTCGTATATCACAGACAGGTTGGTGGCCTCTCTGTATTCTACCACCTCTATTTTGGTCTTGCACCCTCTTCCCTCTGTCCTCTCTTGGCTCTGTTCCTCCCAGGTTTCAACAGGGTGCACATGGTCTGCCAGTCACCCTTTTCTTGTTAAAATCCAAAAATCTAAACCTCCACTCATTTTTTTTCCTTCTTTTCTCTCACCTGTGGAACCAACCTCCCCAGTCTGTTCAGTCCCCTTCTTCAAGACAGCTGTTAATGGTACAGATATGGAATGACATCCCTCAAGCCTTCTTCAACCATCTTGTGTCCTCAATCAGGCACCGTCGCCAAGCGTGTTTCAACGCAAATGGGGGTCACACCAGATACTGAGCTGTTAACTGACTTTTGACCGCAACCCTCTTCAAGCCTCCAGGGAAATGTCTTGCACACATGTGTTGACATTCTCATCAAACACTAAATATTGATATGACCAAATAACGTGTGTGTTTGTTCTCATTTCTCATTTCGGTGTGTATATGATGCACAGGAACATATTCCGTTCGTATACATGCAAAAAAAACCCTGAATAACGGGATCAATTTTGTGCAGAAGGAACCAATATGATGCACCTGGCATGTGTAATATATAGCTTTCACCTGAATTATCTGGAGCCAGCCACAAAGCTCAAAGCCCTCCAAAAGCAAAAACAGCAGGGAAGCTCTTTTAACTGCAAGGGGGGGAAAAAAAAAAGCTGAAAAATCAAAACCCAATACTTATCCATTGCAAATTCACTTTGGCTTCCTTTGAATGCACACATTGCATGTCAGCTGCATTTGAGTAGTCAACAGTGTCGCCACGAAACCATGTCAGCTGCATTTCAGTTTCGGTTTCGTTCATTAAATGAAAACCATCCTGACTGTGCCAGACCAATGATGGCTCAAAGATGGAGAGACGTTATTACAGGAATAGAATATGAAAAGAGAAGGGAAGGCAGAAAGCACAGCTTGGAGACGGGGAGAAACGGACATGTAAGGATCCGTGTTCCAGAAGAAAGAAATGTTTCATTAGCTTCATAGTAAGAAGGATCAATCAGGAAATCATCTGGAGATCTTTCATCCCATCAAACATGATGGACTTCAGAAAGAGAGCAGTAAGCGAGTATTGCGTCTCGGAAGACCTGAGCCTTGCCCTGCTGTGCAAATGCTATTGTTAAGTATCTGGTAAGAATTTTTGCAGACACTACATGAAAGGTTGATTGTAAATTCCTTCAAGAAAATAAAAGTGCAATAAATTTTATGATTTTTTTTTTTTCTTTTTCACTAATCTTTAATGAAAACATCAATCCAAAGATTGTCGATGAGAAACATTAAAAGGTAGAGTCACTTTCATTCCATTATTTTCCCCTTTTCCACGAGTGTAGTCGTTGAAGACCCTACGGCCTACATCTTCCTTTTGATCCGACAGGATGTTGCGGGGTGGGGAGTATTGAACTTAACTTTCAACCGTCTCATCTCGGTTTGATTCCCGACCAGACTATAAACTGACCAATTGGTGTTTCGTGTTCGGGATGTTGAATCATTGTGTGCATCATACCTCGGATGGACCTCATGATGGGAATTTCCTCTGCTAGACTTGGTCGGTGGTTGTTAAAGTTCCTACAAAGACTCGGCAAGTTATCGCGGGAACCCTAAAATTTTTTATAAATTCCTGTTCCGACTACTGCTGGGAAGACAAAGGCAAACCAGCCGGTGTAATCCTTGCCATTGGGTGGCTTTGGCAGCGGTGAACTGACTTTCAGGTCAAACACCACAAAGGGAGGTGGTGGGCTTGGGATCCTCGGATCCTGACTGCAAATCCCACTCGGCTGTTGAATTAATACCAGGTGGGGTTGACTCTGCCTGTCATCCTTCTGAGGTCGGCAAAATGAGTGCCAGCTTGCTGGTATCCTGTGTCGGAGTGATGACCCACCCAGGATTGTGCCAAATAGCCAATGAGACTGCTTAGGCAGCACCAACGCTCTGCACAGTCTGTCCCAATGGATGGATGGACCATAGAGGGACTAGAACGACGCTCGGAAGAACGCATACCTCCACCAGGCGGAACAATTTACGTTTTGTTGCTCACCGATAATCTGGATCTGTGCCCGGACCTGAACCAAAATAGAATCATCCAGCAAGTTGTCATAATCCGTCCATACGTTTTTGAGATATCGTGCTATATATCGTTTTTTTTTGGCCCCATCTCTCAATGGTGAAGAATCACTTTTTAAAAGATTCTCATATCCAGATCTGGATCTTCACCAGAATCAAATCATATGCTCCTTGTCACACACCCAACCCGTCCACAAAGTTTTGAGATATCCCGTTCACGGACAAACAGACGAGGGTGAAAACATAACCTCCGTCCACCTTCGGTAGTGGAGGTCAAAATCTTTTTGACGACGAGAGGTGAAACTGGTGATGAACGAAGGAAGAAATTTTACATCGATTTTGTCTTTATCCAATTTTGTATTGGCGCCTTTACTTAATGACTCAACGTCATTCGAAGAAACATTTGCGAACATCAAATTAGAAACAAAATCAAAACTTGCAACGGACGACGGGTCTGTTTGACCATGACTAGCCCATATCATGCGGCTTTACTTTGAGTGGCATTTCAATTTTCGATAAACGTATCGTAATAGCCTAACAGTGTCGATGAAAACCCCCAATTGTATTCTGCACCACCGAGTTGAAATATCCAACAAAAGGGTCTCCAGGGTCGACGTAAACGAACTTGCAAAGCCCTTGTGCAAAAGAAAAGAATTACCAAAAAAAAAGAAATGGGAAAAATATTCTAATTGTGACCCCCACCTTCAACTTCAACCTAATCCCAGTTTGTGCATCCCGAGCACGTACATTAATATTTATACAAGTGTGTTTAACCACCTGGGCCGAGTAATTTGCTGGCTTTGTGCAAAAACTATATTTTTGTTTGTTTTATTATTTCTTTATTTATTTTTCAACTCGAGTTCCAACTGCAAGTGTGCTTCACAAAGCAGGTTTGTTAGTGAATGGTCCACTTGGCTCTTCCCTCCTGGAACCATTTTAGTCCTCAAAGCAGCCAAACCAATTCAAGTCCACGAGACCTTGAGCAGGGTGGTGGTATAAGTATCTCCAGGCTGGAAGGATACGCAAACTCACCTCTAAGCTGTCTAGCCTTGGTTCGAATCTCGACACAGCTATAAACTGTCATCCCAGTGTTTCACAGGCAGGGAGAGGCATCGTCACGTGTGACGTCCATCATAAGGGTATTAAGCCAGACCCTCCTGCCTAGCACTGCTCTTTAGTAGAGGGTGAAGATCCCACGGTGTCTTTTGCGAAGGGCGGGCGAGTTATCACAGGCACCTTGAACAGATTACAAATTCCTGCCACCTTCAGTCGACCGTCAGACCTGGCCAGCAGGTTCGTGAACGACGGGCCAAAACTTTCCCTGGCTGACCTCACAAGAAAGTAATGGCCTTATGGTTAGAGCGCCAACTCTGAATCCGAGAAGTCAGTGGTTCAAACCGCGGCCAAGAGTCATACCAAAGACCATTTTAAAATGGTACGTCCTGCTTCATTGCTTGCTGCTCAACATTTAAAAGGATCGAGCACAGACAAACAAAGACGGGAGGGCAATGGCAAACAACCCAGTATGACCCTTGCCAAGAAACTGCTTCAAAATATGGTCCATCAAATGAAAATAAAAGTAGTAATCGCAGCGTAAGATATGTTTGGAGGAGAGTGCAGGCGGTTCTCGAGGAAAGCGGCAAATTTTGTATCTGAAGATGAGACTGACTCTCAGCATTCATCAATTTTTAATGGATTTTGAAAAATGAAATAACGTCCTTGGTTAAGTGGCCAAAGCATAACATTTGCTCGAGTCCTGCGCCTCGCTTTGCCAAGGATGCAGAATCATTTTCAGCACAAATGCCAAGGACACATTTCACATGTATCAAGATAACATGTTAAATACCAGGCTGCCATTCAAGCCATTGGCAGCCACTTATTCCCGGACTGCCCAAGTGTGTAAAAATGTCATCAAATGCTCTCCTCTCTTTCATCCGACTCCCCCTTCTCATTAGCGGTAATCAACATTTATCTCGTCCTCCGAAATACATCCTCGGCAATGTGGGAACAGGTATACCTTGCAATATGCGATCACAGAGCCCGCAAGATACAGAGGCCAGTTAAAAGCAAAGCGGCCAGCTTGCGACCTTCGGTGTCTAGATATCTGAGAAAATTTACATAACAATGGTCTTAGCGGCTCAACATTAACCCCTGAGCAATGAATCACGTGCTAGAAAGCTCTACAGCCGAGAGCGGACCCCAAGAGAACACCACAGTCCTTTGGCAGTTGAACGCGGTTCATGGACACTTTTTTTTCTTTTGTGGCCACCCAACTGGCCAGGGTCATGCTCAGGTGAGACCCCGTTCAGATCGTCTTATCACCCTAACTGTAGTTTCCTTTGTTCACTGGGGGTAGCCTTCCGAGAGGCACCGCCCAAAACGTGCCGCTCACAGGCAGTTATAGTGGTTCTAATGGGCACGGAGGCAACACCATCAGGAGGTGAGAAAAAAAAAATAGATAACTGGAAGGGCACTCGGCAGAGCGCATATCTCCACCATGTAATGCCTGATCCACAAGAACATATCGGGCCCATTACATTTTTGAAATATCGTGCTCCGTACTGTTTTTGGCCCGATCTCTCAATGGTGAAGAATCACTTGAAAAATTAAATAATTCTCGTATCCAGATCCGGATCCGGATCTTCACCAAAATCAAATCATTTCGGCCTTGTTACACACCCAGTCTGTCCACAAAATTTTATCCGGATCCGCCCACAAATTTTTTGAGTATCCTGCACACAAACAAACAAACAGAGAGGGGTGAAAACATGACCTACTTCACCTTCGTGGTGGAGGCAAAAAGTGAAACATCTGAACTGGTCCAAAAATATCACAAACTACCAAGTTGAGAAGAGCCTGATACTGAACGTAACATGCGAATACTATGATGTTAGGAAACACAAAAGGACATGCACAATGCCATGGTTACCGATATTCCCACTCTGGGGGACAATGTCACAATTAGCATTGTCGTTTTCACAATTAGCAACGACTCCTGCAGTTCATTACAGATCGGGTTCGTGAAGATACCACGAACAGCCATCCTGGTGTGCAAGAGTCCACATAAGGACAGGGTAGCCTGGTGTTGGCTCAGCGGTTAGGGTGGCGGCTAGGGATCCTCGGGTCCTGAGTTCAAGCCCCGTCGGCCGCTGAAATAATACACCAGGGGGGTTGACTCAGCCCGTCATCCTTCCGAGGTCGGCGAAATGAGTACCAGTTCCAGTGTGTGTACTGGTAGAGGGGTACTGTATCAGCGACACAGTCGCGCTTCAAGAAATGATAGCTACCCCGGCAGCCAAGCTGCCATACGACCACCAGGGCAAGGTCGGGGTCATCAAATACCATTTGTGGTCAGATGCCCATTGGACATTGGTATGGACGTTTCGCTGGGGACACGGCTGACATCCCGTGGTGGTTTCGTGGAGGAAATGAAAAGGTTTTTCCTGCACACACACAACGTCGTTCTCAACGTTCTTCAGAAGCAGACTTGGCACTCTCCGTCCCTCTCGTGTCCCCCAAACAATGCGCCGCACACCCACTCAAGGACAGCCATGGAGAGTGGACCCGTCCCTCTCGTGTCCCCAACAACAATGCGCCGCACACCCACTCAAGGACAGCCCTGGAGAGTGGGACACCCGACAGGATGGAGCTGCTCCTGGAGGAGCAATACACCTGACTCCCACCGCCTTTGTTTGAGCACCGGCGCTTTCGCTCGTTATCACTGCTCGAGGAACAGCTGAGAAACCTTCGGACCTTTGTGGTTGGTGGTGATTGGTGATGGAGGGAAAGGGACGAAGAGAGGGCGAGGTGGTCCACGTGCAGGATTATGGGGTTTGAAGGTGAGGGTGCTGTTTAACCACACCTCGGGAATCCCGTTAAGGAACACCTTTGGAATCCCGTTAAGGAACACCTTTGGAATCCCGTTAGAGAACACCTTGCAAGCGGTTACTGCCTTTCTTCCTTTTTACCCACGAACCCCAAATTCATATCCACGGGAGGGACAGCTGTTCATTATATGGATCGGGCAATATTTATCCCGCCATCTCACATCGGACCGAGAAAT
The DNA here is from genome assembly GCA_035128595.1 of Eptatretus atami. Taxonomy (NCBI): domain Eukaryota; kingdom Metazoa; phylum Chordata; class Myxini; order Myxiniformes; family Myxinidae; genus Eptatretus; species Eptatretus atami. The sequence goes on along the minus strand of CM068961.1, from coordinate 11,107,406 downwards.
TAAGGATTTGGAACGAGCATCCGGAAAGGTTGGGACGTAACACGCAGCACGGATTCGAGACGCCCCCGGCTCGTGCGAGCACAGCCGTGCGTCGCAAGCACCCGTGATGCAGCGCCGGCACGAGGATGGAGCGCACGGCTAAAAGGCGCAGCGGCACGGGCACGGTTCGCGCCCTGGAGGCACGCGTAGCCAGCCGGCAGGTCATCGCGGGGGTCGCGGGGTCCCAGCGCACGCGCGCGCGTCCACTCACCTGCAGCGGCATGCGCGGGCCCGCCTCGCAGCGACCCTCGGCCGTCGGTGGTGCAAAGCGCTGCGGCGGCACGACAAGTGGGTCGGGCTTTGTGCCTCCTGGTTCCGCCCATCATCAGGGCTGCACCAATGACCCCGCACTCATTCACTCGAATCGGCCACTCTGCCGAGCGCTCGTGCCTCTTCCAATCTGTTATTAATAACAACAATTAATTAATACCGGTCACGTGTCGTCTCATCTCATCTCGGGGTTTGGAGGCTTGAGCTTCATTCACGGGAATCAACAAAGGATATTGTGAAAAGATTTCCAGGTGATTGGTGGAAATGCACACACTCCACCCTGGGCAGCATTTCAAGGTGTGGTGCACGGGGCCCCGACAAAACAGGGGGCCCCCACAAAACAGGGCCCCCCACAAAACAGGGGGCTCGGACAAAACAGGAGGCCCCAACAAAACAGGGCCCCCCACAAAACAGGGGGCCCGACAAAACAGGGGGCCCCGACAAAACAGGGGGCCCCGACAAAAAAGGGGGCCTCGACAAAACAGGGGGCCCCGACAAAACAGGTGGCCCCGACAAAACAGGGGGCCCCGACAAAACAGGGGGCCCCCACAAAACAGGGGGCCCCACAAAACAGGGGCCCCGACACAAACAGGGGGCCCCGACAAAACAGGGAGCCCCGACAAAACAGGGGCCCCACAAAAACAGGAGCCTCGACAAAACAGGGAGCCCCGACAAAACAGGGGGCCCGACAAAACAGGGGGCCCCGACAAAACAGGGGGCCCCGACAAAACAGGGGGCCGCCGACAAAACAGGGGCCCCGACAAAACAGGGAGCCCCGACAAAAACAGGGGCCCCCACAAAACAGGAGCCCCCGACAATACAGGGGGCCCCGACAAAACAGGGGCCCCGACAAAACAGGGAGCCCAACAAAACAGGGAGCCCCGACAAAACAGAGCCCCAACAAAACAGGGCCCCCACCAAAACAGGGGCCCGACAAAACAGGGGCCCCGACAAAACAGGGGGCCCGACAAAAAAGGGGGCCTCGACAAAACAGGGGCCCGACAAAACAGGTGGCCGACAAAACAGGGGGCCCCGACAAAACAGGGGGCCCGACAACACAGGGGCCCTGACAAAACAGGGGGCCCCCACAAAACAGGGGGCCCCACAAAACAGGGGGCCCCGACAAAACAGGGGGCCCCGACAAAACAGGGAGCCCCGACAAAACAGGGGCCCCCACAAAACAGGAGCCTCGACAAAACAGGGAGCCCCGACAAACAGGGGCCCGACAAAACAGGGGGCCCCGACAAAACAGGGGCCCCGACAAAACAGGGGCCCCGACAAAACAGGAGCCCCGACAAAACAGGGGCCCCACAAAACAGGAGCCCCGACAAAACAGGGGGCCCCGACAAAACAGGGGCCCCGACAAAACAGGGGGCCCCGACAAAACAGGGGGCCCCGACAAAACAGGGGCCCCGACAAAACAGGGAGCCCCGACAAAACAGGGGCCCCGACAAAAACAGGGGCGCCCGACAAAACAGGGAGCCCCAACAAAACAGGGAGCCCCGACAAAACAGGAGCCCCAACAAAACAGGGGCCCCGACAAAACAGGGGGCCCTGACAAAACAGGGGGCCCGAACAAAACAGGAGCCCCGACAAAACAGGGGCCCCCACAAAACAGGAGCCCCAACAAAACAGGGAGCCCTGACAAAACAGGGGGCACAGAAATTGGCACAGAAATTCCACCCAGGAGCCTGTGTAAAGGAGACGTTTCAGGGGTGGTGTGTGTGTGTGCGTGTGCGTGTGCGTGTGCGTGTGCGAGTAACATGCGAACCATCTGGTCAATGTGTTCAGAGTGCAGAAACTTCTGCCTGGACAGCAACCACACTCACACTATATGATAGCAAGTACAGTAATTTGGTGTCAAGGAACTTCCAATAACATCAGACCACATGCTTCCTGTAGTCCAGGCAAGAATATGCAATTTGCTCAGGGTGCCGGCCATAACTCACCAACTCTTCCCGAAAGGCACTCTGGGATCTTTAATATTCGTCAACTATGTTAGCATAATTGGACACCCAGTTTTAAGATCCATATGAGGGAGTCACACACTGATGTATTTCTCAGCGAACCGTCAAAGCGACAGTTTATAACTGCGTCGAGATTCAAACCCAGGATAGACAGCTCACAGGAGTGTACGCTACCTATGGCCTATTCTGACAGCCAAGTGTTTGCACCTATTTCTTCCGTCAATAGTGGTATCACACTGTTCTGGACCTCTGCTGCTGTTGCTGGGATGACTGTTTTCATTAAATGATTACATCTACTCAGCTATCTGGGTATACATTGTGTCTGTCACGATATTCTATTATACATTATAAATCACTATATTTTATTATACAAATGAGAAGCAAGGTTATTAAGAGAGGACAGGATAATGGAGGGTTTAAGATCATGAAGGGTAGAGACAAAATAAATCTGGAAGAGTTTTTCAGCAGAAGACAGTGATAGGACGGACAGAGGGCCATAGCCTGAGAGTAAAGAGGGTGGTAAGGCAGGGGTCTTTCACTCAGAGGGTAGTTTACCCCCATGTGGGCAAAGCGAAAAGCGGGGATAAGCAATTGGTTCACTTTGTCTGGCTGTCTGTTTGCCTGTCAGTCCATCTACAGATGTCAGTCTATGATAGAGGAACAACTTGATTTCAATTGAATGTTATATTTTGAATACTACAGAACATGAACCTGCAGTTTCGCAGAACTTTGGCTTTGAATTTGGCAATTTGTACGGAATCTCGTCCTGAGAATGCATGTGCACAGAGGAGTAAGGAAATTTTTGTTTTACTCTATCTGCCTGTCTGGCAATCAAACAAAATTTAAAATCATTCCAAGCAGGAAACTTACTGTTTTTAAGGAAGTCATAAAGGACACAAACAACAGGCACGAATAACTTAAGTAACGTGTTAAATACAGTGGCCTGAAAAAGTATTCACCCCCTACCAATAATGCCACATTTAGATGAATTTCGAATTAACTTTTTTATTCATAACTGAAGAGATCAAACTAAACACTTGTAGTTGAAGGAGGTTACATGTCAGGAATACCTGAAAAAACATGTACAAATCAAAATTCACTGGTTGTAAAATTATTCAGCCCCTTAGGTCAGTACTTGGTGGAAGCACCTTTTGCAGCAATGACTGCTACGAGTCTTTTTGGGTAGGTCTCTACCAGATTTGCACAGTGAGATGGTGAAATCTTTTCCCATTCTTCAGTGAAAATTGCTCTAGTTCTGCCAAGTTTGATGGATCCTCGATGGACTGCAATCTTCCAAGTCTCACCATCAATGTTCAATTGGGTCAAATCAGGACTTTGGGCCACTCAAGAAACTTCTTTTCTTCTTATTCAGCCACTCCAGTGTGGCTTTAGCTTTGTGCTTCGATCATTGTCCTGCTGAAATGTGAATCTCCTACCAAGTTTCAGATTCATGGCTGACTCAAGCAGGTTTTCATCAAGGATTTCCTGTACTTTGCACCATCCATTGTCCTTTCTATGCTGACAAGCTTGCCAGTCCCTGCTGATAAAAAGACAGCCCCATAACATGATGCTGCATGCTTGACAGTAGGCAGGCCCGTCGCCAGGGCTCAGTATTAAGGGGGACATATGAACTGGATGGGGGGGCACAATTATAATATTAATATTTTTGATAACCCGCGTATGCTATTGTATTCATGCAGCATGACGCATCTATACTGAGGTTGGTCGCATCATAACCAAATTGATCTCAGCTAGATTTAATATGTTCCGATGTTTTTGGCCTAAAATTATTCTAATGCAGGAGAGCCGCCACATTCACAATGCGATATTCAATGATTAGACAATTGGCACCAATACAGGTGCACTTATACAAGGTGTTGTCAAGAATTGGCATTAGAAATTAATATACCAGAGATACAATGACTAAACGGGGGGGTTGGCACCGAAATCAGTGCACTTTCAAATAAGATACAGTAGGCTATGACCTGCGATCATCACGTTAAACTATCAACAGCAAATACGACCAGCCTGAAGATACCACACAGAGAGTAAAGGTTATGCACAAAGCACTAGATGTATGGATATGCAAAGCACCAAACACAACATTTACTTTAACATCAGAAGTACAAAGCAGCCACCACGCGCGGTGCTGACCACAACCACAAACCGCAACCTTTTCCGTTTCTTAGCCATTTTCGTATATCCATGTGTTTTCTTACTGCTGCTAGCTCGCGCTCTCCGTGACTCGTCCCTCGTGACTCGTGTCACTAATGTCGCGACTCGAAGAGATTTGACGGTTGAGCGTTTTATTTATTAAATGATGCATGCACCAAAAACAGGTTTTATCTGCATAATTTCAAATGTAAGCACGATTGCAAACACACATATTTTTTATTTTTATTAGAAAATTACTATTTGTAAGATGGAGGGTTGTGAAGGTCATGCGGTGCACTTCATCTTTAATTAGTAAATTTATGCTTTTCCTTATCTATATTATCATATTATGACTATATTACATTTATACCTGACTTACAACCAATCAGGTAACTGCTTAATAGGGCCTCCATATCGAAGATGCTGATTGCTATTCCTTAAAACTAAATGATCCACGATATAATATATAAACCACCCACAGCATCGGCATTCGACACGAGGTCTTGCGGCTGTCTGTCTTGGCTGCTGGCGTTGGTGCTTGCATTATTATCTTTTATCTTGTGGGCTTGGACTGTATTGTCTTGCCAATTGCTTTTGGAGATGCGCTGGCAAGCGCACACTTATCTCTTGACTGTTATTCAAAGAAGGATATTATTAAAGAACAGTT
>CM068961.1:11064449-11077920 GCA_035128595.1 Eptatretus atami | reverse complement strand
CACCACCACCTCTTATCATCCCCCATCCAAATGCTCGATCTTTTCTACCCCCCGATAATCCACCCAAACCCACCTCCTTCAAATTCCCTGCTTTCTTTCCTGAAAGTCCCTGTAATGTCCATCTTGTATTCCCCATGTTCCCCGCCCCATCCCTCTCCCTTCCACAGATCTCCTAATGTCTCTGTTCCCCATTGTTTTGTCCTTCCCGCTCCCACCCCTCTTGTCTCATGCCCCCCTTGCTGTGCGTTGTGTGTTAGCTCTCACCAGAGCCTCGACAAGGTATACAAAAAAATAAAAATAATAAAAACTGTCCGAATCAAATTAGCTGGAACCCATTCACATGGATGGAGCACCTCCACATTTGTCGCGAGGTCACCTGTCACGCGAAGCTCATTGGATATCGCCGGATGGGCAGGAAATGACTTTCACACATGCTGCGCTTAGTATATTAGCATTGTGGTATATTAGCATGAAAATATGTCGGTGAACAACATGCACAAGAAGATGTCAATTTCACAAGTTTTGAACATGTGTTTAGTCCTGATAAAGGTCCACAGAATCAGGAATCCTAAGAAAGTTTTTTGATGCGATGGTATTGATTTTTAAGTAATAAACAAAGAACTGAACATGGTTTTTGATTCGAATAATTTTTTTAAGGTGTTAAAGTTAAAAAAATACCCAACCTGGCTGGTGCCACCCCTAAAAATTCCAGAAAAGCTCCATGGTTATTGTGTCATCTGTGTGACATCATAATCACCAGTACGATTGTCTCAGCACGCAAATAATAACGGCCGCACAACTCGCTCCAGACTCCTCAGAAAATTAATTTGATCAAGAATCCTCAGATTACAACGACAATGAAAATCATGATGTCGAAGGTGCCGTAAGACTGTACATGCGTGAACCCGAGGTAATTGAATATCTGCAGTTTACAACAAATCGTGACGACGTTGAAGAAAGACTCCGCAAGAACAACTGACAAAGAAGTAAATCATCGAGTTAAAACGTGGTAAGTGTGGAGTTTAATGGTATTTTGATGTAACACTTCCCTGTAATTATTGTAGTAACTCGAACGACACTCGATAGAGCGCATACCTCCGCTAGGCTGAACAGTATACGGTTTGTATCCCATCGATAAGCCAGTTCTGCTGATCTGAACCAAAATCAAATCGGCTTGTTCTCGTCATCGAACCAACTCACACACCTTGTTTGTCATAATCCATCCAGAACTTTTTGAAATAACATGCTCTCTGTCGTTTTGGCCCCATCTCTCAATGGGGAAGAATGATACGAATTCAATACATCAATGATAAAAGCAAATCGCTTTACTTAAATTCCATCATTGCTTTTTCCACAGACACTTAATCTCATTTGCAAATCAAAGCAATTTAACATATTTTGCATATTTTTGAACACATACAATTGAACATATTGAACAACAATTGAACATATTGAACATAAAATCAATCCGAGCAATTCGTCCGATGACGTCATTACAAGGATTCCGACTGCTGCTGGTCTTATTGACGGTACACTGTACCACCTTTTTCTCAAATATAGTTCATAGTAACTGGAAAAAAAAAAGCACAAACAGGATAAAAAGCATTATTTGCAAATTTGGTTAAAGTTTGAAATATAGGGAGGAGAGTATCGTCTTCGAGCGTTACATAATAATTTAGGGGGTATCTGTTGAAGCGTTACGGAGTGTTAGAGTGGGATGGGGGTGTTCGATTTTGGCAAAAAAATGTGTGATGTAATTTTTGAATGGCCCCTGACGAGTTTCTGTGAAGTCAGTGACAGCATGATGGTGAAGCAGAAAATGTACATATTCCGCTGTTTGACGTGGATGCCGTGTTGCTTTTATGACAGGACCTAGGGTGAGAGTAAAGATGGGACCGCTTTGGAAGGGGAAGAGGGGGTTAAGGACTATCGTTAGGAGGAGGGGGAGATGGGGGGGTTGAAGGCTCGAGTGTGGGAGGGGGATTTATGCCTCAGGGTTGGGTGGGAAGGGTGAGGACTTGGAGGTTGCGAGGGCGAGAATAAAGATGGAGCAGAGTTGGGAGGGGGAGGAGGGCTTGAGGGTTTATTGTTGAGAAGTGTGTGTGGTGTGTGTGTGTCACTGTGAGGGAGGGGGCTGAGTGTTGTTTTTGTTGAGAAATGTGTGTGTGTGTGTGTGTCAGCTGTGGGGAGGGGGCTGAAGGTTTTTTGTTGAGAAGTGTGTGGTGTGTGTGTGTTGTGTGTGTGGGGTTGTGTGCGTGTGTGTGTGTGTTGCTGTAGGGGGAGGGGGCTGAGGTTTTTTGTTGAGAATGTGTGTGTGTGTGTTCATTGGAGGGGGAGGGGGCTGAGGGTTTTTGTTGAGAAGTGTGTGTGTGTGTATGTGTGTGTGTGTTATTGTGTGTGTGTACTGTCAGGGGAGAGGGGCTGAGGGTTTTTTGTTGAGAAGTGTGTGTGTGTGTGTGTGTGTGTGTGTGTGTGTGTGTGTGTGTGTGTGTGGTGTGCTTGTCACTGGAGGGGGAGGGGCTTGAGGGTTTTTTTGTTGAGAAGTGTGTGTTTGTGTGGTGTGGGTGTGTGTTGTGTGTGCGTGTGCGGTGTTGTGTGCGTGTAGGGGGAGGGGGCTGAGGGTTTTTTGTTGAGAAGTGTGTGTGTGTGTGTGTGTGTGTGTGTGTGCATGTGTGACTGTAGGGGGAGGGGGCTGAGGGTTTTTTTGTGAGAAGTGTGGGTGTGTGTGTGTGTGTGTGTTGGTGTGTGTGTGTGTGTGTGTGTGTGTGTGTGTGTGACTGTAGGGGAGGGGGCTGAGGGTTTTTGTTGAGAAGTGGTGTGGTTGTGTCTGTGTGTCTGTGTGTGTCGTGGTGTGGTCCTGGAGGGGGAGGGGGCTGAGGGTTTTTTTGTTGAGAAGTGTGTGTGTGTGTGTGTGTGTGTGTGTGTGTGTGTGTTGTGCGCATGTGTGACTGTAGGGGCAAGGGGGCTGAGAGGTTTTTTGTTGAGAAGTGGTGTGTGTGTGTGTGTGTGTGGTGTGTGTGTGTGTGTGTCTGTGTGGTGTGCGTGTGTGATGTAGGGGGAGGGGGCTGAAGGTTTTTTGTTGAGAAGGTGTGTGTGTGTGTGTGTGTGTGTGTGTGTATGCGTGACTGTAGGGGGAGGGGGCTGAGGGTTTTTTTGTTGAGAAGTGTGTGTGTGTGTGTGTGTGTGTGTGTGTGTGTGTGTGTGTGTGTGTGACTCTGTAAGGGGAGGGGGCTGAGGGTTTTTTGTTGAGAAATGTGTGTGTGTGTGTGTGTGTCCGTTGGAGGGAGGAGGGGCTGAGGGTTTTTTTGTTGAGAAGTGTGTGGTGTGTGTGTGTGGTATGTGTGTGTGTGTGTGTGTGTGTGTCACTGTGGGGGGAGGAGGGGTGACAACCACCCTATGGGTGATGTGTCAGGAAATCATAAATGACAAATCTCAAAAGTAGAAGTCAGCAATAACTCATCCATTCTTCATGAAACACGGTGCGGGTTCATTAACGTTCACCAAGAACCAATGCTAACAGAAGATTCCTTTGGCCTAACATCCTTCCGATCATGGACAGCGCACATCGATACATCGCCCTGTATAGAAACACCAGGGTGACGGTTTATAGCAAGACTAGACCGAGATTGAAACTCAAGCTTGACACCTCAAAGTCGATGGCACATATCTCTCAGTCCAAGCCATCCTGCCAGTCCTCTCTCCAACCTTGTGTCTTGGTGTAGTGATGTTTGCAACTAAAGTCAGCAAAGGTGCTTTAGGCCATCCACAGCATGATTGGATGGGGGGCCATGAGAGTATTTTTTATGTGAGAAACCCTTTGCACCTTGTAAGCTCGTATTAAAAGGATGTACTAGGATGTAGGGTAAGTACTAGGATGTAACACACACACACACACACACACCACACAACAGACACACACACTTCTTCAAGAAAAGGGATGTGTAGGTAGACAATTGATGGAAGGTGTTGCTTGGTTCGGTGAGCATCTTCACCTCCTCTAAACACGTTAATTACCAGACCTTCTCACAAATACTCTCTTAGGAGTGCAGTAATGGAAAAAAAGAAAAAAGTAACTAGTGGCCTACTCCAAAATACTTTTTATAACCATATTCATTTTACTCATTGTTTATTATACATGATTATTCTGACACAATCCATGATAGCTAATCATACAATGTGCTATTGTTTATTTTCACTGGCACAACAAGAATTGCAATGGCTAAAGGTAACGACAGAGCGATGTTGACGGGCGTGCCATCACAATCCCCCACACTTCCGAAACCGAATTGAAATGGCGTCAGTACATCAAGTTGAATGTGTTGGTGGACTTTTCAACTTTCCAAGATTGTGTGTGCAAAACTACATTCGACACATGGGGAACGAGACCTACTATTTGCACATGATCTTGGTTTTGACCATTCACCCAAGAACCAATGCCGATATCTACCCAATAGCGTATCTGGCTCTCCCTTCTCAACAAATCGAACACCTACAACTACAGCTTGCAAATACGTGAGGGCATTGGACGGATGATGAGCAAAATGTACAGACCAATCAAGAAACATGCATTCAACGCACAATTAGCAGCTCCAATGATTAGCAATCGCACCCCAGTAATCAGTCAAGGGGGGGGTGAGGAGTTTGTAAAAGGCTGTATTCATTTGTTCCAGTTACTTCTCCCTGTCGATGAGCGGAGCATGCTGCCCGAAACGTTGAGGCCTACTTTCTTTTTGCTTTGGATTATTTTATTTTTAAAGCATAAGAATGACTAGAAAAATACACCCGTGCGGAGAGTGACGGTCATTCTGCGAGAAATATATGCTCCTGAAGTAGGGCAGTTTTGCAACTTGAAGTCACGTGACGCGAAAACGAAAGCGAAATTCGAAAATCCCGTCCCCGACAAAATTTAGATATTGTCCATAGATTCATATTCCACAATCAAATTCAAGATTTCTTGAGAATGTAGGAGGAGATAGATTTTGAAAATCGTCATTTTCGCATTTTTGCCAACTTGAAGTCACGGTGACATGAAACGAAAGCGAATCTCGAAAATCCGGCCCGACAAAATTAGATATTGTCCATAGATTCATTGCCACAATCAAATTCAAGATTGCTTGAGAAATGTAAGGAGGAGATAGATTTTGAAAATCGTCATTTTCGCATTTTTGCCAAACTTTGAAGTCACGTGAACGAAACGAAAGCAGATATCGAAAATCGGCCTGGCAAAATTTAGATATTGTCCCTAGATTAATATGCACAATCAAATTCAAGATTGCTTGAGAAATGTAGGAGGAGATAGATTTTTTTGAAATCGTCATTTTCGCATTTTTTTGCCAACTTTGAAGTACGTGACACGGAAACGAAAGCGAATCTCGAAAATCCGGCCGGACAAAATTAGATATTGTCCCATAGATTAATATGCCACAATCAAATTCAAGATTGCATTGAGAAATGTAGGAGGAGATAGATTTTGAAAATCGTCATTTTCGCATGAAATCGTCATTTTCGCATTTTTTTTGCCAACTTTGAAGTCACGTGACACGAAAACGGAAAGCGAATATCGAAATCCGGCCGATCAAAATTTAGATATTGTCCCATAGATTCATTTGCTACAATCAAATTAAGATCGCTTGAGAAATGGCGGAGGAGATAGAATTTGAAAATCGTCATTTTCGCAACTCAAAAGGCCTCGTGACCTTGACCTTGACCTTCGGTGACCTTGAAAGTCATACCATCGTGTACGTCTCATCGACCTCTATCAGGATCACTAATGACCAGATCTCCCGCTTCAACTTCATTGTAACGACGGACGGACGGACGAGGAAGGATCGAAGACATCGACACCCATATTATTAGGTCATGCTCGAAGAGATGACCTAAAAAGGTTCAGGGGTCATTGCCTGCATTTGCCGAGCGATGCGGTCTGATGGTGGCTGGCTCGCTGGAAAATGTTGTTATTGTACTATACACCACGTTTACCCTTTTGTACCATCTCCTTTCACTATACAAACCCATTTCTTCGGCATAGATAAATACATCGAACAAATGAAATGTTTCATTTTAAAAAGTTTTCTTCAACCATTTTGTTGGAGTGCTGCTTGGAGTGCTCTTCGAGGCTTCCATCTCCAAAAGCTTCCATGGCGACACTGCAGCATGGTTGTCCGTGTGGAAATCTCGACATTAAGAAGGGAAAATAAGTTCAGATGATTAAAATGAGCAAAAAATGTTTTCAGTTACAAAACAATGAATTTGCCGCATCACAGCAGGATAGCCAAAAGATGCACACGCTCGCTCGAAGCTGTTCCACCTGGGATTCAATCCGACCCCAACTAGAAACCATCATCCCAGTGTTTCACAGGCAGGATGATTCATCAGTGTGTGTGTGTGTGTGTGTGTGTGTGTTGTGTGTGATGTGTGTGTGTGTGCAGTCTCTCGGATGGACGTAAACTGGCGTCACATCTGCTGGAATCCCCCCACCCCTCCTCTCAACCTCCACACTCTTCCTTCCCTCTCTCCCACTTCTCCTCCCTCTCCCTCTCTCCGACCCCTCTCTCTCCCTCTCCCGACACCTCTCCCTTTCTCGACCCTCTCACTCCCTCTCCCTCTCTCTCCCTCTCCCTCCGACCCCTCTCTCTCCCCTGACCCCTCTCTCTCCCCCTGACCCTCTTTCTCTCCCTCCCCTGACCTCTCTTCTCTCCCCTTCTATCCCTCCCCCTTCTATCCTTCCCTTCCTCCAAATTTCTTTATTTCTTTCTCCTCCTCATTAACCCTCCTTCAGCCACCTCTTCCAAATCTTCCAGTTTTCCTTCCTGAGAGTGGCTTCTGTATCCATCTTGGTTGACCCCATGCATCCTCCCTGACACCTCACTCTTCCCCATATCCTATTTGTCCAAGTCTCCCTATATTTGTCCTTCAAGCCTGCTATTGGTGGCCCCCCTCTCTTTTTACTTATTTTCATTTGTATGCCAGCACAAGGAATGCAGAGGTAGCATCATTGGTTGAGGCACAGCTGTGCCGCTGATCCAGTGCTCTCTGCTTGTATTGCAGGAATTTGGAATTTGTTCATGGTTCCAGCAATAGCTCGCCCACCCTTCGCGAAGGACACCAAGGATCTTCAACATCCACCAACGGAATGCTGGCAGACGGGACGCCTGTTTAACGTCCATCTCGAGGGACGGCACATACGTTGATGAATCACCCTTCCTGTGAAACCCTGGATGACAGTTATGGCTTGGTCTCGATTCAAGCCCAGGATAACAGCTTAGTGCGATAAACTTCAAACCCAGGATGCGTGCACCTCTAGGCTATTGTCACCCCCTCTTTTCACTGTTCCTTTGTTCTGTTATGTCCTGTTCCCTTCTATGTCCAGCTTCTCCATGAGCCTCGACTTTGTATTCAAAAATAACTGCTGAAGCGTCTCAGAAGGCAAGATCCAGCCACTGCAGTTGGCACTGCGATAATGTGAGTACATTGCACACCCCAAAGAATAATGTCAATCTGGTTGCTCATGCTCACATTAATCATCGAAGGCAAAATGGCAATGCACCATTGAAGATGGAAATCGCTTGATAACCCACGATACAAAATACATAAAATTAGGTTTAATTACTTTCTGAGGATTGCCATTCGAGTTTCAGATAGGAAATTTTCACGACTATCTCGTTTAGCCCCATGCTTGATAGCTCCCTCATGCTTTTTGGGAGTTGTCCCAACATCTATCTATCAATGGTGTGCCTCAACCCACTCGACCATAATGCCTTGAATGTAACCAAGTATCATATAATGAGTTTAGCTTTACTAGTTGGGCCATTCCTTCATCACATGATTTTTAGCCATAGCTGTGTATGGTCTACAAACACATTCTAGCTATAAACAAGTACAGCAACAATGTCCAATATTTATTGATTCGTCCAAGAATCAAGATTTATTAATTTGCCTGAAACAACATCCCAGAGCGATTAATAATAATTATCTCCCGATTTTGTCCTTCTCCAATAATCAAGACTTATTAAACAAGGACAAATGTGTCCAAGAGCCGTGTCTAAAGGCAATAACAATCCGATATTTCGTCACGTGCCTTGATGGAGCCAATAGCGAGACCCGTCATGAGAGGCTCCTGTTTCATGACGAGAAAATAGTGTATTTACGAAATTACAACACATTAAATGAATAATCTTTTAAATAGTAACGTAACTTTTCGAAACTTTAAAGCAAATGTCCGAATATATTTAAAAGTTGATGATAGACGCTCTCAAAAGGCCCCTCAATGCGAGAGATGTGTACAGGTGTTTAGTATTTAAGGAGATCCGGATCCTGTATATAAAAGAGCGAGTCCTAAAGGTTTATAACAACAAGAACAACAAGAACAACAGAACAACAGAACACAAGAACAACAAGAACAACAAGAACAACAAGAACACAAGAACAACAAGAACGCGGAGCTCTCTTAGAGCCAGCGTTCGCTATGCGAGATGCGGCTAAAATATGTTCACAGGAGATGAGCTCATGGAAGAGCAGGGAGAACTGATAGTGGATAAACATCAAGGGAATAAATGACAGGAAAAGTGAAGGGAGAGAGGGGAGGAAACACCAAAACTAGCAAGTGAGATGGTTGGGTTAGGAAAGTTAATGGGCGGTATATAAATATCATGGGCCAGAATTGGGGAAGCAAGAGATGGTGGTGCACTGCTTGTTGAAACCTGAGGAAAGAACAAGATAGACAGCCTCTGAAGATGGTTCCATGGATGAGAGAAGCGAGGATAAATAAAGGAGCAGAGATGGCATTTCCCTTGAATTTTCAAAAATACTCAACACATTCCCTTGAATTTGAAAGTAGGAACAACAAATGAAAGGTTCAGGTGACACCTTTGAAGAACTATTAAGTCCCCTCTTGCTGCTTGCTGTTCAGACCTGCATTTGAAGTCAGCTATTGTCTCTTCAAAGTTTAAGAAGCTGTCAGCTAGAACCTGTCATGGGCAAATCATATCTCAAACTGGTCTTCAAAATTTGCCATTGCCTGGGATTACGCTGCATGGCCAAACCTTTTATGGTGTAAAGACCTTCATTCAAACCCTGTCAACTGATGCCACTGCTTCCCATTTTGCTTTTCTTGAGGTCATGGAATTTAAGGCCCTCCATGTCATTTGCATCTTGCGACAGGGGCGAAGGTCACAGTATGATTCTTGCTCAGCAGATGCAGGTTGGTGGCCATGCAATTGTTTTTTTTACCGGCTATATTCTGGTCTTACGCCTCCTGCCCTCGAACCTCTCTGGCCAACACCTGCTCCTCCAGTTTGCTCACATTCTTCCAGAAACTTTTTCCTTGTTACCTTCCCCAAGTCAAAATGGTCACCGTTCATTTCATCTTAAATTCTCTCACCTGTGGAAACTGTCTTCCTGAGTTTGTTTGTGTTCGCCTCTTGGATTTCATGACTGTGCCCACTGCCACCTAATGGTCTGTCCAATTTCTACTCGATCGTTACTAAACCATCCGATACTCTCTATACAGTGTCTGTGCTGCCGAAGCAGTTTTTGGGTAAAGTTATGCGGGTGTTTGCCGTTGCCTTTCCAGACTTGCCTCATCAGTAGCCTGAAGATATAGCATCACAAACGAGAGTCTATAGAACACGATATATCGCATGAAAGCATATATAGCACGATATCTCAAAAGTTGTGGACGGATTCGGACGAAACTTAGTGGAAAGGTGGGGCTTGTGACGAGGAAGAATTGATTCGATTTTGGTGAGATTCGAATCCGGATCTGGATCAGAGAATTATTTAATTTTGAAGTTTATCTTTCATCTTGCAGATTCTTCACCATTGAGAGATATGGGTCAAAAAAAGATTTCGTACTGTATAGCATGATATTTCAATATGTATTGGGCCCGATATGTTCTCGTGGATCAGGCATTATGGGCAGAGGTATGTGCTCTACCGAGTGCCCTCTAGTTTTATTTTTTTTGTTATACAATGTCGAGGCTCATGTGAGAGTAACACACAATGCACAGCAAGGGGGGCATGAGACAAGAGGGGCGGAGTGGGAAGGACAAAACAGTGGGGACGAGACATTAGGAGATCTGTGAAGGGAGAGGGATGGGGGGGAACTGGGGAATACAAGATGGACATTACAGGGATTTTCAGAAAGGAAAGCAGGGAATTTGAAGGAGGTGGGCTTGGGGTGGATAACAGGGTAGAAAAGATCGATGGATTTGGATGGGGGACGATAAGAGGTGGTGGTGAACAGCTGTTTTGAAGGCCTGGAGGGAAGAATGGGATTGAACAGAGTGAGGGAGTTTATTCCAAAGGCGGGGAAAAAGAGGAATGAAAGAGTGAAGGTAGAAGTGACTCGTGATTTTGGTAGTTTACCAGAAGGGGGTTGTGGTGGACTTGAGCGGCTTGTGGAAATATGGGGGGGGGGGGACAAATCGAGACAGAGCAGGAGGGCGAATCGGAGAGGAGATTGGTAGAAGACAGAAAGACCACCAACCTGCCTGCAGTGAGAGAGTGAGAGGCCAAAGACTCAGGCTCATCGCGGGAGATACCAATGATCCAAATACCTTGTTTCCACAGCGTGAAGCGAGAAAGGTGGGAGGCAGGAGCACAAGTCCAAGGGGCGAGCAGTACTCCATCAGGCTGCGGACGAAAGCTTTGTATGTGGTCAGGAGCTCAGGTGGGCCAGAGGACTTTGCACGACGGAGGATTCCCAGTTGGCGACGCTTTGAGGCCAGGTTGGAAATGTGCTTTCCCAGGAAGGATCATGGCAGATAGTGAGACCCAGAAGCTTGAAAGAAAGGACTTCTTCAGAGGATTGTTGAGAAAGTTGAATGGGTGGGTTCCAAGGGTCCTTTCGGAGAGACAAAGTGAGATTGTGAGATTTTGTCCGGATTGAAAGACATGTTCCACGTTGTTGGGCCAGTTTGTGATTCTTACCCAGATCTGCGGAGAGCGAAAAAGTTGCTATCCGCGTCTGGAAGGGATGACAGATGGTATGAAGAGGGTGGAGTCATCAGCAAGTGATAGAGGATTTTCGGAGAAGTCGGAGAAGATCATTGATGAAAACCAGAAAAATAACAGGGCCCAGAACACTGCCCTGAGGAACTCCAGCCTGGACAGGAAGGGGGATGAAAGAACTCCATTTAGGGCACACGTTGACTGCGACAGGAGAGGAAGTCTGCGAGCCATGAGTGGAGATGGCCTTGGATACCATAGGAAGATAGTTTGGTGAGCAGGGCAGGGCCAGACCATATCAAAGCCAGATATGTCTCGGATATGACTCTGATTTCATGTCTGGCATTTCATGTATTAATGTTATGATTATTGTTCGACCCTTTTTTGGCCTTTTTTTTTGCTGTGTGTTTGTTTTTAACATTTTATTCTCAGCAAACCGCCTATCCGTTGACACAAAATTTCAGGGTCGGGGCGAACCGCCAGCAGAATATTTTAATTATAATTGTGACGTCATACATCACATGATATGGCAGCCACCTTGGATAAATGGCAAAATTAAAGCATTATATCTCTGAAACCATTGATCGGAAAAATTTGAAAAATTGGCCCATCTCATTCTACTCCCATTGGGGAATCGGGGATTGTAGGGATGATATCATCGGTGAACTGGTTAGAACAGCCATAAAGGTTGAAACCAAAATCATTGTTTACATGAGAATCGCAGTTGACGTCCAGGCCGTAACATTTTTACCAATTGAGCTTTTGTCATCAAATTTTCAACGAGCCCTTTGTTACGAGATTGTGGACATAACTACTACAAACACAGCAAGTCCTTTAATTCA
Organism: Eptatretus atami; assembly: GCA_035128595.1. NCBI lineage: Eukaryota > Metazoa > Chordata > Myxini > Myxiniformes > Myxinidae > Eptatretus > Eptatretus atami. The sequence continues at coordinate 11,066,131 of CM068961.1, read as the reverse complement.
TTGAAATATTCTTAACTCGCTTCCTCTTCGTCTCCTCTCCATACAGATATTAAGTGGGGCGCGGGTCAGCGTGATCCTGAAAAAGTCAAATTGTGTCGTAAAATGCGGCAAATATAACCTTTGCATTTTGAGATGCTTTCTCGCTTCCATCTTGAAAAATCACACGCTCAACTGGCAGGCCAAAGATCGTTGTGTGTTGTACCATTTGCTAAGAATTATAAAAATTTAAATACTTGTGCTCGTTTTCGGCAGGGGCGAACTCGAGTCAGCCCTTGTCAAACGCGTGTGTACCCAGTGACCGTCCACCTACGCGCAAGCCATGTTGATCTAAATACCACAGATGCACTCCCAAAATTCTGCTCCTCTCAGGCACTGATCTGCTCCGTCTTTAACGAGGATGAATACCTAATAACATGTAGTGACCTGAATCAATTTGCCACAAAAATTCTCCATTTCCCGATTGGAGTTTTAATTAACTTGTAAATGTCATATCGTTCAATCTGACAACATATGATTAGAGTGCCTTGCCTTACTCAACAGTTTTTATCGAGAAAACCCCAGGTTCATATTAGGATTTTAAATAAATCTAAATGATATTAATTTCTTATGTAATACAAATCAGGGGGGGGGGGGGTTGGTTAGGGGAGAATGCATGGAGTGTGCTGTGGGCCAAGGATGGATACAGAAGCAAACTCTCAGGAAGGTAAAACTGGAAATTTGGGGAAGGGGTGTGGGGGTGGGCTTGGGACGGGGGAAGTGTGCGAAGCTATCGAGCCGTTGCTAGTTCTTTGCCTTCTCCAACTTTCCTACAAGAGTGTGAAGTAGCATTGGGTATTATTCTGAAGCTTGGGGACGAAAAATCATGATTAGTTTCAATTGCCAATGTAGCGCTGCTTTTTTAGTTTTCTCATTTTACCCTTTCTCCTTTTTTTTTAATTTGACACACATTCACCATTATATTAAATCACAAACAGTGTGCTCCAAAACATCTCTTAAACGCCTGCACTAAATGTGAATATGAACTTTGAGAAAGAACTTCTTCTTCAGTGCTGTCCTCCTCTCTTCCCTCCAAATAAAAGGACTCACAACCTTTGTAATAAAAGGAAAAAAAGATATGGCTCAAACCTTCACCAAGTCCTGAAACAAGGAAACCCTTCACAGATGAACCAGCGTGTATACATGATGGCACCAAGGCTTTGGCGTAAATCTTGACCAGCTGCCCCAGGTTGACCATGAGGATACTACCATAGTCACACAACTTGCCTTGTCTCAGCCACACTCTTTACTCACCCACTCCTCAATTGAGCACGCGTCGCACTTAATCCTTTTGAAAGTTAATCCGATCGCACCACCCTCTCATCGACATATCCTCCTTCTCCTGGAACTAGCTTGTTGCTAACAAATTTAGGTGGGGTAATTACTCCTATTTTCCCCGCCCCTTTGCTCCATGCCTTGCTCCCTTCAAGAGTGTTCCGTGTTATTTTCATTCTATGTCCAGGCTCTGGTTTGTCCATTTCTTTCCCACCAGACTCTGAATTCCCCCTCCACAAACGTCAACGTGTCCTCCAGCCCAGCCTTCCATATGCAAATTTCGGAACCCAGTGAGTGGTTGTTTGGTTTAAGGTCACCGCCTTCCTGTAATCTATATACTGACCACATCTCTCCGTGTCCAAAATCATCTG
>CM068961.1:11026676-11036778 GCA_035128595.1 Eptatretus atami | reverse complement strand
AAGTTACAATTTAAACGCTAAACGCCAGTATAAAAATCTAAATGATGGGAAAGTACAGTCAATAATTTGAAAAAAAATGTAAAAAAACGATATTATCCAGGAATACGCCGGAAATGAGTTTTCCAGGGCGCATAGATTCAATTTTTCCGGAGTTCAATCCTCCATCGACCGCCACCTGGCTGCATAAATAGTTGGGCGGTACTCAAATATTTGTCCCATTTGGGGGCAACAGGCCTCCGATATTCCGAGGGCCTGGCTCCGCGGTCCCTAAACCGATGTTACTCCCAACAATATTTTGCTTCTACGCGCCTTAGGGTTAGGGGCGTCGTATCTACTTGATATCAGAAATTACCTCACTGACGCAATTGTAGTACCATCCTCATCCTTCAAAATGCCAAAATCGAAAACGTCTTTCGGCTTTTTCTCCAGATTCCCTAAGGATGAAATTGTGCAGAGCAATGGTGCCAGGCGCAGAGAAGGGAACACTTTACACCAACGCCCGGTGGTGACATTACTTTGTAGTGAACACTTCCTGAACTCTGACTTTGACAGTACGGGCCAGACAAACGGCTTAAACAAGGCGTCATACCAAGCGTCTTCAAATTCCACCTCACTCCAGAAGGTAAGTTACACGATTTATTACAATGGTCTCCACTAAAAAAATACATATTTATTTGATACAAATATTATATATTTTTATTTGATAACAAATATTATTTGACACATATTAAATTGTTATCTAATAAGATTTTAGATTGATTTTGGTGTGAATACCCGGAAAAACGACCTCCTTTGCTGCCCGATTTTCTCATGAATTTCTGTACGATTCTGACTGTGTCAGACGATGCAGTCGTTGTATTCTGCCACAAAAATAATTCTAACACATTAATTATAAATTCATACCACATTCAAAATGTTATAAATGAATAAATTCCGGTACAGGAAACTTCATGGACATCCTGTATATGCAATTAAAAATAATGAATCCTGATCAGAGTGCTCCAATTTGATTCTATCAGGTTCGCACTGTATTGAATTTACCACTAAAATTTCCGTGAATTACTCGTTTCTGTTCACCATTAATTCGAAATCGATCCGATATTAATTATGTTATTTTCTACACAGAAACCGATACATCGAAACCACGGTTGACAAACACCTGGCCCAGACCAAAATTCACAGCTGCGCAGATTCACCACCAAGGCCGTCGACTTCAGCAGACCACACGTACTGCGCCGATCCAGTCCCTAGTAATAAACGGAAGCTGGGTACGGCAACCGAGACCATTGAGAACCTGAGGAAAAACTGAAGGTTACGCAGCAGAAAGCGAAGATTGAAAGAAAAGGTAGAGAAATAAGCTCTGTCGTTGAAGAACTAAAAAACAAAGGGATGGTTTCGGAAAATTGTGGTCGAGATACTGAATTCGACATTTTCTGGGTAACCACTGGCGTTATGAGTCGAATATAAAGACAGGCGAGCGGAAAGAAATCCAGGCAAGAATACGATACGTGGATCAAGTCATTCGCCCTCACGCTAAATTTCTATCTGCGAAGGCCTACGACATGTACGCGAGGTATTCGATCGTCGTCCTACCTAGTCCTTCACGATCCAACCTGGTACAGTGCCATAAGACGGATCACCGGGATTCAACCAGGTAGTATTGACGCATTGGAGGCGAGATTTAAGAGGATAGGATTACGCTATGTGCCCTAAGTTGACGAAATGTCACTGATGGAAATCAGTAGAGATGTTCTGGTGACAAGGTGCTAGGATATGTGGACATTGGAGCAGGTAATCTGGACGATACCAGCGCCACTTGCTAAAAACTGCTTTAGTAATTATGTTGGTCCGGGTGATATCAGAAAGTTCCAGTCGCCACTTCTTCATCAATGGTTTGAACTGGTAAAGAACAGGCCAATCGTGTCTCAGTGTTTACTAAAGCTACACGAAATTGAGTTAATGTCATCTCGCTTACCTGTGACGGGCCTTCAGCGCATTTGACAATGTTGAAAGAGTTGGCGGCAAGTATCAACCGGATAATATGAATTCGTCGTTCCCTCACCAGCAGATCAGCATCTATAAGCTCGTTTGGCATTCCTCGACGCGTGTCATATGTTAAGCTTGCAAGGAATTGCCTCGGCACACTGAAGACGATGAGAGACAGTTCTCAGAGGGTCATCTCCTGGAAATATATAGAAAACTTGTATAACTGCAGAAACAGGAAGGATACGGTTGGCAAACAAACTAGTCGGAAAACATATCGAATGGAAGACAAATATAATGAAAGTTAATACGGCTGCTCAAACGCTGGTTCAAGTGTCGCGGATGCAATGGAGTTCTGCCGCGAAGAGTTGAAACTACCGGAATTTCAAGGGAGTGGGGAACTTGCATCTTCATCCGCACACTGGATCAACTGTTCGATCTGTTGAACTCCAGGAACCCTTTGGCAGCAACTACAAGGCACCGATGCATCCTGCTGCGAGGCAGCTTTTTTGCATTCCTGAAAAGACAAGTAATTATCTCACGACCTTGACTAATACTCTGGTCAACTCATGACAAAGACAAGACTTAAAACAGCATTTATTGGGATGCTGACTTGTATCGTAAGCGTTAAAACTCTATCTGACATCTCCAGCCCCAAAATTCATCTTTAAAGTATTTGTTACATATAAGCTCAGCAGGACCACATCGAGTTGTTCTTTGGAGCGTCCGTCTAGCATGTGGTGGGCAATAACAAATCCAACAGCCAGACAGTTATCTCGCAGCGTACAAGCTCATCTTCTGATGCGGCATGATATCAAAGCCAACAAGGGGAACCGTTCAGCCCAGGAGGCAACATGCATCCTCACAGCTGCGTCATTCAAAAATATCACTAAGAGGGCTGTCCCAGATAAGACGAAGGATATGCTCATAGCCAGACGCTACGATTTGCAGCTCCGCCAGCCAATGACGAGTCACCACGATTATGCGATATTCACCATTTTAACAACTTTCTGTGTTCCTGGAGTCAGTTGTAACCTATATTGCAGGATATGTGGTTAGGATGGTTAAGCGGACACTCAAATGTCAAGATTGCTTGCTGGCTCTCACGCAGAATGATAATGTCAATTTACCTGCCTATAGGCTGATTGCTGTTAAACAAGGGTGGTTACCGTTCATCATCAAGCGTTGTTAAGTATGTGAAGCCACTGAGAAATGTGTTAAGAGAATGCTAGCGGTGACAAATGGCAAGATTCCTCATGATAGTTACCTGAAATCTGCAATCTCCATCAGTGTTGGCAGAAGTAGGATCGAGTGCATTTGACTGCTTAGTGATCACATGTTTGAGAGGAGGCAGACTGTAATCAGGTATTTTCTCTATACAGCACATCTGTGAGTGCTATACAAAGATTCGTCTCCACCATGTTGTTCGACCATGAACACTGGATTGAAAGATAAACCATCAGGAAAAAAATTCAGCAAACTGATCCTATTTTGCACATCAATAGTTTACTAACCATTTGCATTGAAGTGTTTCTCAGTTTCGACATATCTTATGTTTCAACCTACTGCGATTATAATAGTTGATCGTCATCTTCTATAGGTCAATGCATATTAAACCAGTTCATAGTGTGTAGATTATAGATCATGTTTATTAGGTTGTCCAATGTCTGTTCATTCATGATTGATCAATATATTATAGCCATACAGGGTAGCTTTAAGCTACTCACATAGGGGTAGCTTTAAGCTACCCATTATGGCCTATAATATATTGATCAATCATGAAAACATTAATGAGAGCTGGTACTGGTTCAATATGCTTCGACCTACTACAGAAAGGCTACCCTCTAATATACACATATTAATAGGAGGCATAGGTTAGTCTGTAGATTATAGATCATATTTATTAAGGTTGTCCGATGTCTGTTCAATGTTTTGATGATTGTAATATATTGATAATTATAGGCCATAAGGCCTATTATTATAGGGGGTAGGCTGAAAGCTACCGCTCTTATGGCCTATAATATATGACATAATAATTATAGGGCGCATAGGGGGGGTTAGGCATTATACACATGTCGTTACCGACTAATTTATGCTGAATCACAGCGATTCAGCGAGGTCAGCTGGATGGGCTATCTATCCGTTAGATCATCATGGAGCATATGATGGGATGATATGATATCGATTCAGGTGTAGGTAATTTGTGAGGCACGCTGCGAGCGTCCAGACGGGCGTGCACGGCTTCGATTGAGTGGTCGCTGGCGGTTGGGGGCAGGGGAGCGGGGCTTATATTGACGCGCTTTGTGTAAGTGAAAATCGCGGGGCGGGGGGCTGTACGTAGAGCTGTGTGTTAGCTGGATAATGGAAACTAGTGCGGCTGTGTCTTACTGTTACTTGAAGTCCGTCTGTACAGTAGAAATGTTTTTTCCAGGCCGAGAAATTCGCCTGCTGACAACAATTAATCGATAACTTGTGACAGAGTTGCTGTGAATTGCTGCGGATTAGGGCATTGAACCGCGAACACGTGGGCTGAGCTTGTTCATGGGTCGTAGGCGAGTCGTCTGCCGGGCTGACTTGTGCAGGTGGTCGACGTGAGGGAGGAGAGGCGGAACCGATTGGCTCTGGTACAGGGTATGTGATGTAGAGAGTCCCGTGAGTGTCTCGGGCGTCTCTGCAGGTTTATGGCACAGCCTGAGGCGGCACGACAGTGTGAGAGAGTTGCGGTGGCGTGTTTCATGGGATAGGGGACTTCGGTTCTTAGGGTAGGGGCTCTGGAGCGCTCGCTACGCGTGGGCGTATTGTTCGGGGGGTGCGGTAACTCCCTGGGAACAGAGGCTAGAGCAGTTACGGTGAATGTAGAGAAGAGTAAGCGATGGGAATGGTTCTTGCTTGCGTCCAGTCTTTGAGCGGGTGCTACGAAGATTTTGAGCGACGTGGAGGTGCGAGCGTACGGTTGTTCTGGTGCCGGCATGGGCGCTGTGGGCGCTAGGGACGATGTAGCTGGAAACATGGACGCGGGATCTATCTGTGTGTGTGGCGGACATACGCTGTTCGTGTGGCGCTGGCCGGTTTATCGAGACGACGCCGAAGGGTGGGCCGCGGGACCGAAGGCGCAGTAGGAACCGGTTGGATGCACGTCGCGCCTGGGGCCGGAGCGTGGGTCAAGAGGCACGGGGCGTTGTCGACGGCGGCAGCGCTAGCTGATTCTGGGGCGTGCGTGGTGAGAGGCTAGGGCGGTGTGCACCGAGCAGCCCCGCAAGGTCTTGGCACCGCTGGTGAAGCCGTGTACAGACGCCGGCATGTAGGTAGGCGTGGGGTTGGGCATGCGGACGGGGCGTGAGAGAGCGTTTGGGTCTCATGGTAGGGAACTTCGTGTTAGGCGTCTAGTACCCGGGTGCGCATACTCGCATATTCGTGGCGGTGGCTCGTCCAGATGAAGGTGCGCGCTCTCCGGCCTGCCGCGGTTCGGCTCTTCTGAAGGGGCCGTAAAGCGAGTGAACGGTAGTTGTCGTACGTTGTTGGTCGATGGCGTATTAATGTTTGTAGGTGGGCTGTAAGCTGCTTGTGTTTCGGCCCTGTGTTCGCGATTGCCATCGTTCTGTTCAGGAAGGGCTTTGAGGTGATTGTGAGTTTTTGATAGGCATTTCTGGTGGTATATCTTATGTATTTGAAGGGCAGTACGTCCTCTAGCGGTCCTAGCAGGGTTTGGCCGATATGCGGCTAAGTGCATGTGGCCGGGCGGCGGCCACCAGTTAGGGGATGTGCTGTGAAGTATGTGAGGTAGTATGAAGCCGAAGGGTTTGCGGTTTTGAAGGTGCTTGTTTAGCCAGGGCTGCGTGCTGTAGAAGGTGTATTTTCCTAGAGTGATGTGCGGGGCGCTATTAAGTGAACGGATTGCGATGGTCGTTGGTGCAACGGTGGGTTTTCTTTTTATGTGCATAAACGGCAGCGCGAAATCCTAGCGAGGTGCTAGTTGGGCGTTCGTCTACAATGCACGGCCGTCTTCAGGCATTAGCATCGTTGCAGGCTGAGGGAGATAGCGGCTGTCCCTGGCTCCTCTGGGCCCTGCGGCGCCCTCTTGCCGGTCGCGCCCGAACGGCTGCCGTCCGAGTATTACGTTATAGAGCAGCGCGCTAGCGCCCTCGCAGACGCGCGTCCGTGTTCCGCGCTGCTGGGCCCGAGCTCGGGCGCCGCATGATATCGCGCGCGCGAGAGGGCCGCCAGCGGGCTTTATTATAACCAATGGTAATTCGGGCCAGCGGGGGCTGAGCAGCTCGGTGGATGATCGTATGTTGTAGTGTAAGTATGCCATTAACCGCGTCGGCTTAGGATAATAATGGTAAGCAACATGGTAATGTAGTACGCTGCATTGGACAGTTTGAAGACGTGCTTCGATTGCGAGCTTGTATCGATTTTCGTGTAGCGAATGTTTGTTTGTTGCGAAGTGTTGAGGAATGTTGTGTTGTTAGGGGCGGGGGGCGAGGGCGGACTCGGCTCAGGGCTATCGCTTAGCCGTGGTGGCAGAACGTGCCGAATACGTTGGCTGGGCTGTTCTGGGCGCGGCCGCGGCTAGCGTGCGTCCACGTGGCTGGCTCTGAGGCCGCGGGCGGCCGTGCCAAGACTGGCGTGGGTCTGCCGAAGGGCGCGCGCTCGGGGCGGCTGCCGTTTTGACACAGCTGGGCTGTCTGCCGTGTGGCTCGTCGCCGGCCTGCCATAATACGTGGCTGCGTGGCGCCGGAGGCCCTGCGGCGCCGGGCGCTGACCAATTACGTGGGGCTGCTCCTCGTAGGGCGGGGCGGCGGGTGCACGCGCCATCGTGTCCTGGCCATCCAAACTGGGTCTGCTGGCGAGGCCCCGGGCGCCGTCGGCTTAAACTGCGGGGGCTTGCGTACCGAGCGGCTCTGCGTGGCTGGGCAACAATACTGGGGGCTGGGCGATTCCCTGGAGGGCGCCCGGGCTCGCCGCCCGGCCAGGCTGAGACCCGGCGGGCTCCACTCAATGCCAGAGGTAGATGATAGATATGAAAGTGGGGGTATTACGGGGTTGTTTGGGCTAGGACACCGTGGGGTGGGGACATCGATGGTTAGGGGGCCATGAAACCCGGCAGTGGATGAAGGGTTATTGTAAGAGATCCGTTTGTTGTATTTATTAGCCGTTTGTGGAGAGCTGGCGGAATGATAGGCGCGGTTATAGCTGGGGGTACGACCAGGGGTCGCATGTTGGGGCTTCGTATGGGCTGGGTAGATGCCGAGCGGACTTGTGTACGAGGTGGTAGTGCCGTCCGTTACGAGGGCTGCCAGTGCGGTTTATACAGTGAAAGGGTATGGCAGAGTACACCCCGTAATTGACATGTGCTTGGCAGTAGTCGCTTCGAGCAGTCTACTTCCGACGTTCCGCACGTGGGCCTGTATCTGGGAGGCTTACGTCTGCTAGATAGCGTTTTGTAGAATGGGCTGTAAGTATATAAGAGGCGGTTGTTTTTATATTTGGGTAGAGAGTTAAGAGAGGGCGAGCGTGGCATGATCAGTGCTAGTGCGCGAGGCATCGTGCGGTGCTCGAAGTAGAGGCTGGTAATGTGTTGTCTGTGGTTTTAATGGGTGTGGTCTGTGAGATAATTCGGTTAATTATTGTACGCATGCGGTGAGTGGCGGTGTGCGGTGTCATGGCATCTGTGATTAGCTTAGTGTGGGGATTTAGTCATTTAAGCTATTCTAGAGGGAAGGCTGAATGAGCTAGGGCAGTCTTTGCTACCGGTCTCGCAATGTATTGGGAAAGACGCACTTCGTGTGCCTGTCTCGTTCGTGGCGGACGTCGAGCAGGACTTAGAGATCATTTTGTATTATACTGCTGTGTTTTTACCTTTATTGGTCTAGTTGGCATCGTGCCAGGGGCCCCTGGGGCGTGGCTTGGGTGGGCTCGGTACAGAGTTTGCAAAGTGCTGCTGCGCATACGTCTGATCAGTTTTAGCGGTACTTGGTTGTCGCTTCGAGATCGGTTCCTCAGCGGCGTGGCACACGTCCTATAAGGAGAGAAGTCTGAATTCTTGATGCAGATCCTTGAATGTACGTCGATGTTTGCATGAATCAAGGGCATGGGCTTTGATATGTAGTTTCTTAAGTAACATCGAATGAACTGCAAGATTTAGTAGTATTTGGTCGTGATGAGTCTAGTGGTGTTGTCGTATGGTTGTAATTAGACCAAGTGGGTAATTTCAATAGGGCGGGATCTGCGTGTCCTTAGGCCGGTCTGTGCATCTGGATACTGGCTTTAGGCACGACCCCGTGCATTGAATCAATAACACTCTGGGCCGCTGGACTGTGTTGTGTCTAGGTCCAGGATGCGAGGCCCGCTGTTTGGTGAATTTGAAGAAATAATAGCGCGAAAATGGTCAGTGGCCGGTGTTGGGGCTTAAGTTTTTTACGAAGGCTTGAAGCCGTATTTCTCGCTACTATTCCAGTCGTCTGGTGATATTATGGTAGCTCGCCACGGTGCACGCAGTTTCAGGTGGTTATGCATGAAAGAAGTGGGTGTCAGCATGGCATTATCAGATCGGCAGCTCCGGGCATCTGTTTGCCTTCTGATCAGGGTTGTGAGTTCTCGTTATGAAGGGCGCGATGGTTGCCATCAAACTAACGGTGGATGACGACACGGAGTATAGGGTTGCAAGACTGTATGTTAGTGAAGGCGTCGGTGCTCTTGGTGGATAAGTTGCGCGTATGGGGCGACGACGGACATGGCACAGCGGCCGAGTCGTGGTGCTGGCGGTCGCTGTCTGTGTGTGAGCGCTGGCTTCTGGACTAGGCGGGCTAGCTCGTGCCGTGTCAGTCTCGTGTTGCTAGTTCTGTGGTGTGTGGCGGGTTGACTAGGGCTTTGCGGGTGCGACAAGGGGCGAATGTTTCTTTATCTGGCTCACGTCGTTGTTCTCCGTCGCGGGGCAGATATGTGTTATTTCCCAGTGTGTGCATCAGACTAAACTGCTGCGTTGACAATAAGTCTGTTGTGATGTATCGATTCTGAAAAGCTTACGGTGGGGTATTCGACTGTTGGGCCTTCGGGACACGAGAGGGTTTGGTTGTGTTTTAAAAGTAAGTTGTGGGGAGCGCGTGTTGTTGCTAAGGTGGGCCGAGAGTGGGATGAAGTTGTGATTCAGTGTGTTATTCAGCCGCGTGTCGGTGGCCAGCCCGGCGGCGAGGGCGGCGGCGCCGGCGCGGCGGAGTGCAGCCTGCCGGGCCGGACAGATGGGTCGGGGGCACTATTGGCGGGGGTGCAAAGTATGGGACTATTAATTATTATTCTGTTAGAGTTTTTACACACATGGTTCATGAGAATGCGAAATGATAAGGCAACATGACTGTGAGTAAGCTTGTCAGATGATGTGAGGCTATGTAGGTATACGTTGGTAAAATACTTTATGTTGTCGCTTGTAACTTTCTCGCCCAGGCTAGTAAGTATTGTGTTTTGTCAACAGTAGTTTGCTTCATGTATGTGCGCAAGATTTATGATACGATGCGCGTGTATTGATTATCGATGTATCTATGGTTGTTGTATGAGTGTTTCGTTGTGCAGTCTGTTCATGCCTTGTGGGCGGCTCGTCTCCAATTGGGGCTTGACATTGGATGCCTATTAGGCGCTGTTCTTTCCGGTTACCTTACTAAATGCGTTAAAGATTCCTCGTAAGTATGTAGGTTTGAGGTGATTCCGGTCTATGGTACGGTTTGTTTGTTTTGGTTTTGTGCTGTGGTGTGTGTGTGTGTGGAGTGTGGCTTTGTTTTGTAGTGCACTGATAACCTGCAAGAGGGCGCGATAAGAAGGCTGAGGCCATATGTGCAGGTTGCACGCTTACGTGAGTTGCAAGGGGAGGAGTGAGTGGGCTTAGTGGGGCTGATGTTAGTTATTTTGGTCTAAAGTGCGGTCAAGTGATGGTCGACAGTGAGGGTGCAGACTGTCATCGATTTTTTGGTGAGTGGTTGTGGTCCTACATGGTAATCATTGCGGTATGGCATAGCGTGTCGTGGTTGTGCTGTCGCTCGGGTACCCGTCTTTTAGTAGTACAGGCGAGCGTTTTATTAGTACTAAGGTCAGTTAGGTGGCAACGTTGAATGGTGATTTGCGTTATACC
>CM068961.1:10999777-11026651 GCA_035128595.1 Eptatretus atami | reverse complement strand
AATGAACAGACGACGACGCCGATGATGATGCTGATGACGGTTAGTAAAAATAAACTAATGCACGGATTCAGTATAACTAATGTCACATGCCACAGCTTTTCGTCGACATCCATCTTCCTAGTCCTTCCAGTAATAATCTTGTCGTGGCATGGCATTTCAGTAACGCATTTCCTTGATGTAGCAGCTATTGTCTCTATGACAAATAAGGTTCATTTTATAAGGTTCATTATCCATTCACTTAAGGCTCAGTAAACAAATCCCGAGGACCAATAAAGTTCCACCTTGCCATTGCGAGATATTGATAATTTTTTGATTTGGTTTCCCACGATGTGTGAATTTCCATTCGTGTTTCAGTGAGATTGACAGATTGTGATACATGGCTTAATCAGTCATAGGAAGATAATTAAGAATTAATTAGTAATTTGTGAGATGATTCTGTGTAGTCTTCCCTTAGCAGAATGTGGTGTTAGGTTAGTTAACAGCTTCGCTGGTCACATTTCCATTTCTGTTTGCACATAAGTGTATAAGATGAGAATGTTATCCGTCTTTTAATGACGAAGTGCCTAATTACTGTCAGAGTAAATGGCGATAATCCATTAATGTTAAGTAAGCAGGTGTTGTATCCATACGCGCAGTTTCAAATCTCTAGGTCAGTCGATGTGGAAGATGAAGCCTTGTCAATATCGAATAATTAGTGATAATAAAAAGATTTGATCGCGCTCGGCTAAAGTAACGATTTGCATTGTTTATATTTTCCACATTGGCCACCCAGGACCACGATATTTCCTAAAGTGGAAGATAGTAGTACGTTCTGTGGTCTTCAGTCATTTCAGACATCTCGGTCGGTAGTAGAGGTAGATACAGGCTCGTAAAAATGAAGGAATTCCTCAAAAATCGCTTTTTTTCTGAATGATGCACCTTGTTGCAGTTTTCATTATCTTGACAATAAAGTGTTTACATGGTCGATACTGCTGATTCGTGAACTATGTTGTTGTGTCTGACCCCCGTAGAGTTGAGGCTTGGGAGATGTATATTCGCCGAGAATACGATCGGCAAAATGTGGAAAAACGCCAAAATGTCACTTTTCGCACCCTGGCGACCAACTTCGACAGCTCCATGTGCCTTATTGGGCGAAATCTCGTGGAGAACTTTTGTCCTAATGTCCACCATACACGTGTCTACAAGCAGCCCAAAGTTTACCTCGCACCCCTTCCTCGGAACGAAAAGTGTTTTTAGGCCTTTTCATAGGAACTGCCCACGGCCTAAGAGAGAGGGAGACAATATCTTACTCCGTCAGTGAAACAAAATTCATTCCAAACAGGAAACTCACTGTTTTATTCATGACTTCACGATGGACACAAACACCAGGCATGAATAACTCATGTAACATGTTAGATATGGTGTGTAAAGAAGAGCCTCTGGAGAAAACGGTGGTAAAACCCGGAATTATTTTATTTATACTTTTATTCTAATTTTAATAAACTAGTGCGGGCCCGTACGTGCAAAAAAAAAAAAAATATAATAATAATAAATAAATAATATTAAAAAAAATTAAAATAAAAAAACAAAAAAAACTTTCAAACGCGTGCCAGAAACAACAACCACACAGGCCGTTCCTTCGCTCTCACGGGCCCGTACGTGAAAAAAAAAAACGTGCCAGAAACAACAACCGTTCCTTCGCTCTCGCGTGCCCGTACGTGCAAAAAAAAAAAAATAAAGAATTGTGGACGTCAATCGTGACGTCATAGCACTGTGTCCTGTCATTGGTTTGGTAAATAAATGGCCATAACTTGGGAACCACTTGTCGTTAATATCAAACCTTGAAAAGGCACATCCACAGGGCCCCAGCAATATATCTGGCAAGTTTCAATTAGATTGGACCAGTGGTTGTTGAGAAACAGCGGTCACAGACTGACAGACACAGACAACAGACACAGACACAGACACACACACACACACACACACACACACACACACACACACACACACACACACACACACACACACACACACACACACACACACAAAGATTGCTGGAATTATAGATAGATACTCGAAGACTGTATGAAACAAATCGCCTTCATGATACTTCCAAGAACCATGTAATAATAGGCCTATCGATATGTAGCATTAGAGGGCATGACATGCTTTTCGCGGTGAAGAAGAGACCGCCATAAATGGTTATGCACTGATCATTCCCATCATTTCGACTTGAAGGGTAAACCCAGGTTTTAACACACTCAGTGGTGTCATGTTTCAAGTCCACTCTGAGTGAGACAGATCACCAGGTCGGTGGTTCGAACCCTGACTAAGTCAAAACAGACTTACAAATGGCACATGCTGCTTCATGACTGGATACTTAATCTTCTTCTTCTTCTTGCGTACGGCAGTTTGGCTCCGGCGAGCTATCATTTTGTTGGGGGCGTGGCTGTGCCTCGACACCAGTAAACTGGTACTCAATTTGCCGACCTCAGAAGGATGGCAGGCTCAGTCAACCCCACCTGGTGTTAATTCAGCGGCCAACAGGACTCGAACTCAAGACTCGAAGATCCCAAGCCAGCCACCTTAACCGTTAAGCCAACACCAGACTTTTGCTCAGCACTGACAGGATGGAGCACAGACAACCATCCATGGGTTCGCAATCATTGCACAGGCTTTGATGGACATAATTCCATTAAAGTTCCTAACAAGGGAACTCTTATTATAAACCTACCGATATAAAACACAGTGCGTGTTTGTGTATTCGTCTGTTCCCCTTCATAAGGACGATTTTAAAAGGGTGTTAAAGGCCAATCTTTTAACACGACTGTGTGTTCCCTACGGACTATTTTTCAGGACAAAAAAAAAACACTTGGAAAAACTTTTTTTTTCCGTAAAAGAGTAATGACGTCTCTTCTATTGGAAATGTAAACGGTGACTTGCAACTGGGCCTCAAGGGCGGTGTACAGATGCGTTTTGAAAAATAACACTAAATACAAGGGGTAGGGAGATGAAATTCACTGCGCATGACGTGTAACACGTGCAGAGTAAAACGAGTGTTACGTCGGACGTCTCATAAATAAAGAAGATGGAAGCAAACCTCACGCTAGGCCGAGGCTTCACACTTTGGCACGCTCACGAGGCTGTACCGTCGAAACGAAACGTCCTGCAAGATAAAGAAAATATGCTAGCATTTATACACGTAGCGTTTCAAAACGATGCTGTTTCTTGCTACGAAACATCATATCTTCCACTCTCAGTGAATATTTCGAATTAAATAATTCCAATTTTTTGGAATTTTTGACGGGCTTTTTTTTTTTACTAATAATCATATATTTGCGTACGACTGGCTCAGCTTTTATTCCTTTGACTCCTACATGTCCCACAATGCTTGATCATCTTTAAAACCAGGCTCGGTAGTGTGATGGATAAAGCGTCCGCTCTGAGTCTGGAAGGTTGGAGGTTAAAATCCTGGCCGAGTCATACCAAAGACTTTAAAATGGTCCGTGCTGCTTCCTTACTTGATGCTCAGCATTTAAAAGGATAGATGATAGATGGCGTCCTGCGTCAGTTATCATCTTAGCCATGCTAAAACACCATCAGTATACTTTGGTGATGAGGTCGTGAACAAGACATCACTATTTTGTGGTCCTTGTGCCTGGTTCGTAACAAGCCGATCAAGAGGATCTTACAGGAGTTGTGGTAAAACTTTGGGCTCGTGACTGCAGAGAACAATGTTTCGATTTTTCCTTTTCTTTTCTTGTGCAGTACTCACAGGAACGGGTGAATCGAAGTCGACAAGATGATCAAAGGTAATGCCTGAGAAGGTGGTGATGGGAGGACGCAACTTTCCATCACTTCCGGTTGGCGACGGCTGCCGCCATTCCAGCACGGTGAAATCAATACTTGAACAACGAGGTGAACACCCCTGCCAGATGTGGTGCTTTCATTGTGTCATCTGCCCAAACGACGTTCAATTACCTGGAAAATCTTAGCAACATTCACCTTGTTGCTGAAGCGTTGATTTCACCGAGATAAAATGGTGAGATCGTGGCTAACCGGAAGTGACGGAAAGTTGCGTCCCCCCATAACGGTTGACAGATCGATCAAAGGTAATGCTTACATACAGGTAGTGGACAAAAAATGGAAACGCCTGGGTAAATGAGGGGCACCAAGCAATGGCTTCCACACAGGTGTGGCCCATGTGTTAATTCAGAAAATAACATCCCAGCATGCTTAGGAGAGGAGATTGGGACCGTACTCTGTGCAGAGCGTTGGTGCTGCCTAAGCAGTCTCCTTGGCTATTGGGCACAATCCTGGATGGGTCGCCACTCCGACACAGGATACCAGCCAGCATGTTGGCACTCATTTTGCCAACCTCGGAAGGATGACTGGCCGAGTTAACCCCACCTGGTATTAATTCAACAGCTGAGTGGGATTTGAACTCAGGACCACAGGATCCAAAGCCTACCACCCTAACCATTTAGCCAACACCAGGCATCATGTTTAGGGTCATGTATAAAGATGCTGCACAGGCCTGGTTGCCTATAATTATGACAAGCATGGCTGCAAAAGGAGGAGGGGAGATCAGCAATGACTTTTTACCTTTCTTAGAAGCTTGCTAGCCTGTTGTGTTTAGCCTGTGTGATTTTATCCCCCCCCCCCAACCTCCCATCTCATATATTTGTTTCACTCATATTTTTTGTCTTGTTCGTCCTGTGTTTCCATTCGTCTTTCCCTTCCTGCTTTTGCCTGCGGTCTTCCTTCTGTCTGGCGGGCCTCGCCCACCAGGCAGGGAGCCTTGTGCTTCCTTGCCACCACTTCCCCTCGCTTCCCTTCCCCCCTTCTTTCCCTTCCCCCCTTCTTTGCTAGTGTTGTCACTGCCCTCCACAAGACCCCGGCATGACAATCACGTGCCATAACTGTGTCTGGTTCGTGTTTGGGAAGGAGGGAGCCGTTCCATCTACTGAGGTATTTGGTTGGACGGTGTTGTTGGGCATGCTGGGGGTCGAGGCTGAATATTTTTTTCTGCTTATCTCCTTGGCCTGTGGGTTTCATGTGTCCTTCCAGTCCACTGTAAGGCTTGCTGAGTTCTGGGTGCAGTGGACTACCGCTCGGTTAGCTGGGTCTCTGGCTGATTGAGCAGTCGAGGCCCATTCTGACCATGAGAGAGTCGTGATGGTCCACCTCTACAATGAGAGTGTTATGGATTATGATGTGAAAGTTTGGTTGTCTAGATATGTTCATGTTAAGACACCACCACAGTTATTCAAAATGGTTTGGAGACATGGACCGGGGCTCGGCAGTATCATATTAAGTTCCAGGTGAAGGAGGATGGCAACCGACACCCACATTCCCAATGGGATTGATATATGGATGGACCATGGGCAGGTGTTTTACATGGGTCAATAAAAAGTATGTTATAGGTGCAGTCAACTGGGTCACCTTGTTTCTGGGTGCAAAGTACAGTTTTGCTTTCAGTGTGGTCATTTGGGACATTTGAGAGAGCACTGCACTGCCCAGGTGCAGTGCAACCTCTGTGGTGTTCCAGGACACACCTTCCGCTTCTGCCTGCAAAGCTATGTGAGCAAGATGCATGCAACTGCGGACGCCGGGTGTGAGTGGGAGTGTTGCCCCAGGGATGAGTGCAGGGGTTGTGCCTGTGCCTGTTGTGTCCTCCTTCCCCCTGCAGTTGAGGATAAGAGGAAGGAGGAGGAGAAGGATGGAAATAAGGGGAAGAAGGAGAGCATGTTGGACCTGGGTATGGTTATGCCGGGTGTTGGGCCCACTGCATTGGGGGGAGGGGGAGCAACAAAGAAAAGGCGACTGCTCCAGTTGCAGGGTCGGAGGAAACAACCACCGTTCAAAAGACCCTGCTGCTGGCAGTTGAAGGTGACCTCTGCCATTTAGAAGGATTACGGTGACCCCGATAAATGGACGGTGAAGAAGCGCTGGAGGAGGGGCTGGGACAAAAGAAAGGCTCCCCTGGGCAAGGCCCCACATGGCATCTACACAAAAAGACATGATAAAGAGACCTGTAGGACACAGATCCTCCCTCCTTCCCCTTTCACTAGGTGGTCTACCCAGGACTAGGGTAAATTTGGGAATGGACATGCTGGACCGTGGGGGAGGGTTCCCCCAGACATTCCCCCTGTCAGTCCCCATTCCCATTCTTGCTCCCCAAGGACAAGCTTTCCACCCCTCATCTTTGTGGTTTGTTTTATTATTGACCTCTTGATTTTTGCTTATTGATTGATTTCTTCTTCGTCTTCTTCTTTGTTTTCTTCGTATTCTTTTATTTCTTGATTTGACTTCTTGTGATTTTGTTTATCAAGAGATTTATTTTAACCTTTTTCATTTTTAAATAATAAAGGCCGACAACATAAAGGCCCCAAATGCCCCCCATCCCATAGAGCACATGTGGTCGTCCAATGGTTTGATGAGGATGACACTGATGTTATGTTCACTATGGCCAAATGGGAACTTCAGGTCGAACCATATAAAGTGAAATTGACTTTTTTGAGGAGTGGGAGGAGGGGGGGGGCGGTACTGGTCTAATTTTTCCATACAATGGCCCTGTCCATACAATGAATGCTTGTTTTAACTAGACTTGAGTATGTATTATGGGGGGAAAGCTGAATGGGAATTGAAGTTGTTTGCTGGGTTCATGGACTCTAAAGCACATCTTTGATTTAATTTGGAGGTCAGAATAATGGAAGTTTGAAAAATCATACATTGCTTAATATTGGTTGTAAAAATAAGGAGTGTTTTAAGTTAGAAAGGAGGCAGAGATAGAATCATTGTTGCCACTTTTCTCGATAGGTCTATTCATAAATAAATTGCCATTAGGCATGTTAGAGAATTGGAAGGTGATCCTAAAATGTATCTCCTTTGCTTATGCAGATTATATCGTGCAAATGGTCGAAACATTGTACGAGAGATGATGCTCCTTATTCCCTTGAAAAATTGGTGTTGTCCACTTGGTGTCATGTAATAAATGCAAAAACGATGAGGTGGATGTGTCTTAGTAAAGGGATAGTAGATGGTGTTGAAATGCAGCACTAGGAAAGCCTGAGAACAAGTGGAATCTTGTGTATACCTGGGGAGCTTGATCGGTGTTGGCAGTTCCATTAAGGAGGTTAAAAGGTGATGTGCCTAAGCTATAAGTGCTGCTCAAAAATTGGAGAGATTATGGACAGATAAAGACATTACATATACTGTAGTACCAAAGTGTCCATTTATCAAATTGGTGTACAGGACTAACAGTGTTACTATATGGATTAGAGACAGTTGCACTGAATGAAACGGACATTATAAGGCTGGATAAGTGGACATGAGCTTTCTTTGAAAGAGTTCAGGCATTAAGTGCAATGATATTAAGACAATATTTCGAGGTTAGTTGGAATGAAATCAGGGTTAGGGAATAACTTTGATCAGAAGATGACTATGGTAGGAATTGGAAAACTACAAAAGACAAACAGATGATAAGATGCCAAAGAACATCATGAAAAAGTAATCAAGGTGAGTTCGACCACCGACTAGATACATGTAAGGCCCGTCGTGTGCAGGGGTATGACCATGCTGGGACTCTACTTGACTGTCCGGTCCGGGATTGCTCCACGTGTAGGTCGAGTCTGCAACTTGTTCGTTCCACCTCAATCAAAACTAGGTTTGTTTTTTTTAATCCATCGTGGTTTTATGTGTTTGTATCCCTCCGCTGAAGAAGTCACCGGAGACATTATGTTTTCGAGTTGTCCGTCCGGCTGTCTGTCCGTCCGTGATAGTAGTTTTCGTTACCGTGATAACTTAAGAACGGCTGAAGGATCGAAGTCAAACTCGGTACAAGTATGTTGTATGTATAGTGATGTAAAGATAAACCGATTAAATTATTGGGTCAAGCGGTCAAAGGTCAGAGTTTGGTTTAAAAAAAAAACCTGCTAGGTAGAAACTCTGTTACCGTGCTAACTTGTGAACCAGTGATTTTGACGAAACTTGGTATAAGTTTCTATTTTGATGCAAAGATGAACTAATTAGAGGTTTTTTTTGGCGTAAAGAGGTCAAAGGCCAATGGTCAGAGTCCTTGATAGGTTTTCAATACTGTGATAACTTAAGAACGGCTGAAGGGATTTAAGTCAAACTAGGTACAAGCATGTATAATGATTAAAAGATAGACTGATTATATTGCAGGGTGAAGAGATCAAAGGTCAGAGGTCAGGTCAGGCAAAAATGTGACACTTAAGGACAGCTGAAGGGGTTTAAATCAAATTTGGTACATGTAGGCCTATGTATCATGATGTAATCATGCGGGCGGAGGCATATTGGTCGACGTCACAATGTCAAAGAGTGCCGTTGTACCCTCTTTTATATTTTCGTCCAATTTTCCATGTTAAGTCATCCCTTGTTGTGCTGGTTGGTCAAATTCGTTTTTTTGTGTGGTTCAGGCCGACTCCTTGGATAGCCGGGAGCAAAATCGTCTCGGTTTTGAGGTTGCGGTTCCGTTGCTTTCTTTGTTTCCCCAAAAATGTTGTCCTTTTTGCCCCCTTCAACTTTATCCTATTCCCCCTCCTTGCTTCAAGGAAAAAAATAAAAAGAAACAAAAAAACTTTTTCACTCCAAAACACAATCTTGACTCTGTTTCTCCGTGCCTTCAACAAATATTACTTCCACACATCCCATTATCTTTATCTCAGAATGTCAAATTTGGAATCTTGAGAGGTCCAGTTTGCAGAGGTTGTCTGTTCATGGCAATCAAATCTTCTTCATATTCCTTTACGGTGTCAACCCCCTCCATATCAGTACCCTCCCTCACATCTACAATCCTGCGTCCTTTCGACCCCATCCCTTTTATGCCCTTCATGCCCCCCCCCCTGACTGCGTCTCCCCTCACCCTGCCCTCTCCAAGCTTCCATCTTTGGTGCAATAAAATTTTCAAACCAGAACAAGACTTTATGGATGGCCCATACATCATGTTTTGAACGTGGTAACATATGAATCAAACCCATTTCAGTTTCACTCCGAACAACATAACACTAAATAAAGACAAACAATGCATCCTTACTATAATTCACTGACCGTGTTTGTGTGTTTGTTTGTCACGCGACCTCTCCTCCAGTTTTGGCCCAATTACATCCAGACTTACTACAAAGGATCAGCATAACTCCAATTAATGTCTTGGAGTGTTTTTATCTTTGCCAGTGGTCTTGTAGGGGGGGGGGGGGGGGGGTGAAATAAATTCTCTATGTAAATGTGTATGGTTTAGCGCCCCCTCCAGGTGGGAGAGGGTATTACAACTCTCCACCATTTACAGTGCAGTGCTCCTGTCCCCACCTTGTTCAGTTCAGTGAGGTCTTTTGAATCGTAAGCAGTAGGTATAGTTTTTTGCTTCTTGCACGTAATCCACCTTTCTTCTTTTTGCATATGCAGAGCCCAGTTGCCTAAACACCACCCAAATAAAGGTATGCATCAGAAGAAAGTGTTGCATGCTTGGAATAAGATCGCCTGTTGGGCGGGTACTCTGCTAGTTTTGTCTAAAACAATTCAACCTGGACGTCGCTGTAAGTAAAATACTTACATTTCTGCAGTGTTGGGAAAGCGTGCGGGGGAACGTACATAAAATTGACAGAAAGGGATCTTGATCGGTCAGCTGGAAGTACACCCTCCTTTGAAATGTCCAATCTGTATTTTATTATGTATCTAATGGTGTAGAACTGTGCAAGGACAGGTGAGAAATCACGTCGTCATCCATAAGTGAGTGTTAACATTGCTATCCCAAATGCAATATGGACTTGAAAGATCTTACAGCGTCGTTTTCAAGAGCAGGGAGACCATCATTGTCAAATGAATCCTGACGACAAAATACAGGAACTTTGAATGTGATTTTAAAGAGGGTATCTCATATATGAAGCTCGTTCTAACCACTCACTGACTGACTGACCGATATTAATGTTCGGTACCTTCTGTGTGACGTAGATAGCTTTAATTATGTGTGCCGACGGACATTGAAGCTAATACACGGGCAAAATCACAGAACCGTTGGAAAGCATCTGGAGATGAAAACATAAATAAATGAAAATAAATAAATGAAAATAATAAACGTGGGTGAGCAACCTGAGACAATGAGGAAGCACGATAATTTTGCATGCCAAAGGACATCGAAGCCTATATGCACCGGGAAAAACACAGAACCGTTGGAAACCGTCCAATAAATGAAAATATAAATAAATGAAAATAATAAACGTGGGTGAGCAACCTGAGACAATGAGGAAGCACGGTAATTTTGCATGCCAAAGGACATCGAAGCCTATATGCACCGGGAAAAATACAGAACCGTTGGAAACCATCCAATAAATGAAAATATAAATAAATGAAAAAAATATGAAAAAAACCAAATGCATGTGAGCAACCCGAGACAATGACAATAAATGGTGGAAAGATAAAATTTAAACATACTGCTGTGTAGTGTATGAATGACAATCATCGATCTTGCTACAAGGATATAATTTATTGAGAGGCATTGTTACAAAGGCAGCAGTTAATGTATACCGTGCTGAGAAACACAATTCATGAGCCCAATGAACGTGAAGGAAACATCTGTTTCCTAAGTAGGCATCGGGGTGACGGTAGCGGTGGGAGCTATGGGGGGGGTAAGGGTAGGGGTCTGGGCAAATGCATAACGTTTGTCTCCACAATATAACACACTGCCGTAACATCCTCCGCTATAATAAATTCTGAAACTAAGCTCTCAAATCAAATGGACTTCCCTGTCTACCCTTTTGGGGAAGGGGTAGTGGGGATAAGTTTCCATGAAGTTCTGCTCAAGGTTTACTCAATTTTGGTGTAAAACAACAGCTTGACTCTCTTAACAAATTCCACCTTTAAAATCTCACCTTAGCTAATTTGTTGCTGTGTTTTTGTTGCTTTGCTCATTTGTTCAGATTGTGCTTCAGAAACCAAACCTGCTGATTCATATTTGAGTCCACTTTTTTGTCGCTATTAGATTGCGTCTCCATCTCAGATGAAAGATGTTCCTGAGAGAAAAATAAAACTGAGTGTTTGGATCAAAAACTTTTAATGGACTACCAAGTCAAAAATATCGACCAAAGTTGAGTAAGTAAATTAATGAAAAGCTCACAGGCTTTAAATGAATGATCAGGCTCAGAAATCAGACCAGCAAGGTCAGAAAATATGCGCGTTTGCCTTGATTCAGTGGGGAAAACAGGCACCGTTTCCCCCATGAACGTTGTGTTGCGAGGTGAGTCTCCATTTGGCCAGTATGATTGAACCTACCGTTGGCATCCCAAGGATCATGGAACTGGTTCCTCGTTTCAATGGGGTCACCCAAAGAACATCTGGCGATGCCCTCATGAGGAGTTCTGCTGAGAAGTTCTGTGAGCAGGCTGAGAGAAATCTCACATCCTCGTCATCATCTGGAGGTCCCCGTTCAACTGTCGACCCTCACAGTCAAAACCAGTTGAAAACCATCCGCCCCGCGTGACATCATCAGGCGTGCTGATTATCACTCAACGGCTTATCACTCTGCCAGTGCAAACAGGTCAGTGGTCTCTCTGTCTTTTACTGCCTCCTTTCTGGTCTCGCACCTTCTGCTATTTGTGTACTTTGTAGCTCCCTCCTCCCCCACACACACAGGTTTCTGAAGGGCACATACGGTCCACCATCAATTCCCTTCTGCTGAAACTGCTAAATCCAGGATCACTGCTCACTTCCACTCATTTGTTCCTCTTTTTCCCCACCTGTGAAACCAACTTCCACATCCTCTTCAATCTGTTTCTTCCCTCCAGGTCTTCAAAATAGTTGTTCACCGCCATCTCAGATAGTCCCCGACCCAAACTATGATCTTTTGTACCCTCGTTAACCCCACCCCAACCCCTGTCCTTCCAAATTTACAGTTTTCCCTCCTGAGAATTTCCTTCTGTTTCCTATTGTCCACTCCATTCATTCTCTTCTGCCCCCCCCCCTTGTCCAAATCTCCCTCTATCTTGACCTTCAACTCTGCTGTTGGTGTTCCACCCATCTCTCCCTGCTGTTCCTTTTGTCCTGTTATCTCATGAACTGTTCAGTGTACAAGTACTAGCTCTTCCACAAGCCTTGACTATTGATACAAAATAAAAATACTATGGGGGTATCGAGAGGATCATGAGTTAGGCATGGGGGAGTAAAGTGAAAATGAACATTTAAGCGCACCATTATGTACTTCGTACTTGGAGATTCCAAGCATCTCTCATTGCATCTCTGTTCCTGTCATCCCTGATATTGCACCAGCAAAAAGGATTCTGTTAAATAATACGAATAACTTGCCAAAAGCACTGAAAAGTGCACACGTATTGTCGACTGACCTCAAGCATCCATTGTGGTACTGTTTTGTCGAGCTTGGAAATTGCATGTCCCATGTAAGAAAAGTCAAAACCTTCAACTTCACACATTGCTAGCCAGTTCATCGGGATGTCTGGAGACCAAGCGTCCTCTAGGACTGAAACAAAGTTCTGACCTGTGGCTTATGGCCATGAAGGTCAGCACAATTCTTTGGCCACCAAAACTCCAAGGCCGTTATCAATTGAAAAGACTTGGAATTAAAATGAATAAATGAAAGGAGCAACAAATTGCTGTTGTGAGGGTTTCCCGAGATATCTCGAGGCCTTCCAGACTCTCTTGTGCCACACTGTGACTCTTTAGGTGACCACGTGTAACTAGATTTGTCAGATTTCTGACTGACAGTCCGTAGGGTCACGGCCATCGCTTGGGGACGGGTTATGAGGTCTTTTGTCCCATTGCTACACGAGGTCGAGCATCGCATCACACAAGACGATGTCTACATTTCTGCACTGTCATACTTGGCATTGTTCTCGAGCATTTGACTCAATGAGCATCGGCTTCGCAACAAGCTTCACTGGGCATGGAAAAGCAATAACAAGCATGCTTGGCAAGAAGCTTGGTGCTGGTGAAGTGGAGGATAGCTTTTTATCCCCACAAGTAAAAAAAGAAGGAGATATTGTAATCAGCTTTGTCTGTCTGTCTGTCTGTCCGTCCGTCCGTCCGTCAACGCCATCTCGTCCAGAACGGTTGTGCAGAAATTAACTAAACTTGGTGGTTATCATCACCACATGGCAAGAAGGTGTGGGTCAAAAGGTCAAATACGGAAAAATGCAATTACAGCGCATTTTTCAACATTGTTTGATGAAACTTTGTACAGTATATGCAAATCAACATGGGGTGGGGGGCACATGAAATATGTAACAATTTTTTGGGATTAGACCTCCACTTCATGCATCAGAGAGTTGGGACTTAAGGTCTGAAGGGTCAAAAGAGTAGAAAAAAAACCCCTCAATTTGATATTGGGTCATTCCTGGTGGAACTTTTTGCCATTTTTCAAATTTGCTTGAGGTCGGAAACATGGGGGGACTTGCGGTGGTGCGCCATCGACCTCGCTCGAATTTGTCTTTGTTTGAAATATCTTCATTTGATTTTTACGTTCAAGTTTGCTTTTGCCATGAAAGCCTTGTTTTTCTGTTCTCCACATTTTGTATTAATGGTGTCCTGTGGCTTCAAGTCAAGGATTTTTTTTTTTCACAGTGGAGATGACTTCTTCCCATCTCTTTTCATCTCTGTCGTTCAGGGGAAAATAAATAAATAAAAACCTAGAAGTAAAGCAACATCAAAAGTTAATTCATAATCACCTTTGTTAGGTTCAACTTTGCCTGAAATAAACTGAATTTCCCTCAAAGCTGACCATTTGCCTTCGGTGGTAATGCATACGAAGTGAAATCAACCATGAAGCTATATCCCAAAAACAAAAAAAAAACCTTTTGTTTGAAGTCAGGTCATCATCCCTTTTTTTATAGGTTCATTTGGAAGGGTCGCTTATTGTGCTCTGCAAGTGCTGCCAACACAAGTAGAACAAAGAGATGGACACAAGAATCAGTGGCTGTCAAAGTCAAAGCAAGTCACACACACACACACAAGAGTGGAGAAGAAAGGCCAAGATGTGAAGCACTGCTGATAGTCTTCAGAAAATGCTGAGTAAATATTCCAACGCCTCCATGATTCGTCTCGCTTCAAAGAAAGAAACCGCCAACTCGAGCATTTCAATAAAAAATGCTGTTCTCAAGAAGTGTTCATCGTTACCTAACTAACTGTGCCAGGTATCCTCATATTAAAGTGATATACAGTTTTTAATGAAGCATGTACTTCTTTCTTCCTCCTCACATGTTGACATTCAGATGTTAATTCAAGTAGGTAACAGTTTTCAAATGTTCACAGAGACCTTTAAAAGAAGGTTGTTTTTTTTTTCCTTTGAATAATTCGTTCCACTCTGACAAGGCTGCCGAGTTCTCACAATCATCAACGCTTTGTCTAGGCACGCATAGGAGCCTCCGAGAAGGAAGCCGCAACGTCTTCAAAAAATATGGAGGTGTACAGCCAGCTAGCTGTCTTTTCTGAATTTATGACATGGAAAATATACATCCAACGACCAGAGGGATGCATATAATCTCCTCTGAGCAGTCTAGCCTGGGTTCAAATCTCGACCTAGTTATAAACTGCCATCGTGGTATTTCACAGACAGGGTGAGGCATCAGTGTGCATGTCGTCCATCGGATGGACGTTAAACTAGGTGTCCTGTCAGTTGGCATTAAGTGGGTGAATGTTGAAGATCTCGTGGTGTCCTTCGTAAAGAGTTGGCAAGCCTTCGCCAGCAGCGCAAATTCCAGCCGTGCCCCAATAAAATGATGCTACATGTGGCCATGTGCTGCATACGAAAGAAGGCCGTGTCGAAAAGCGTGACATTACATGCCAGTTACTTGGCCAGGTTTCCTGTTTTTGCCTGTCTCTGCCATGAATGGTTTGAGGACACATGTGCTGATGCTGTCTGGTCTAGTTGCAGAATTCGAGTTCAGGGGTAGGCTTGCCAAACCCTCGATTCTGATTCTGCAGCTGAACCAAACATCAACTCGCATGTCCAAAAAAACCTGCTCTGCTGCTCTTGCACACAACTTTTCTGCTCTTTTCCCCTATCATTTGCCCTAAGTCATCTTCCATCTGCTCAGAAATCCAAGATCAATGCATTGCATACAAAAAGTTTGAAAACAGATCATCTTAACTGCAGACCTATCAGTTTACTTGCAATCATCCAGAAGGTCATGGAATCAATCATCGCAGTTCATATGAAATCCTTCCATTTCTCCAACAGCCTCATCTCAGATCATCATTTCGGATTCAGACGAGGGTCACTCTCTCTTGGACCTGCTGCTCCTACTCTCCCAGCAATGGATGGAGGCCCTCGATGTCAGACGTGAGATCACCGCCGTCTCTCTGGACATATCTCAAGCTTTTGTTAGAGTTGAACTGACTTCCTCCACTCTTGTAGCCAACGTGTGGCACTCAACGGAATCCTTTCATCTCTTCTCCCTGTCAAGGCTGGAGTACTCTTCCTTCTGTTGCATCTAGATCCATTTAGTGTACTGGCTCTTCCATGAGCCTTGACCTTGAATACAAAATATACAAAACACCACCACACAAGAATGTGAGTGTTGGGGTGTGGAAATAAAAAGCCAGGCCGGACATAAGTCTTCTTTGATGTCTTGGTTTCCTTGCATTCCCTTCAAATATTTTTGATCTTCATTGTGCTTTATGTCATGCCTTCCTGCTACTCACAAAAGCCTGTTGACATGTCTTCTCTGAAGCATTATGCCAATGAGAATATCAAGGACAGCTTACATTGTGGTCCCAATGTACATTGAGCGCCACTTGCTGAACACTCGGTGAATCGCACACAAATCATACGATGCCTAATCCACGAGTGTTCTGTGATATATACGACATTCAAAAAAAAAACAATCTCTTATACGGTCTACTTTGAGGGTCTTGGTGATAAAATAGATTTTTGATGATGACCCATTCAAGATGATACATTTACAACCATTGGTAAGTATGAAGCTTCACGGTTAAGGTGGTTGGCTTAATATATTACGGTCTTGAGTTTGAGCCCCTGTCGTGCCGTTGAAATAATACCAGGTGGGTTGATTCAACTTGTCATTCTTCCGAGGTTGGCAAAACGAGTACCAGCTTAATGGTGACAGGGTTACTACATCAGTGGCACAGCTGTGCTTCCAGAAAATGTCGCAACCAGCAGGCACAGGGTGCATACGAAACAACAATGGCTTCATTCCTCCCAGGAAGGAAGTCAAACTCTTTATAGCAACTTCTGGAGTGTCTTTGAAAATGAATAACTCATTCATTCAGGGATGTGTTATCGACTGTAATCATCATACTGACATATTTTATTGGTGGAGGAGCGGTGGTGGTGAGCCAGGACACCACAAACCCCATTCATGAATATTTATTCCCTGTATTGTACCTTACACAAGATGAAAATCGATGTGACCATTTCTGTGGAATTAACAAAAGTCGTCAGCACAATTACTGTGGTCGAGATGAATAAAGAATTGATGGAGCAACTTGATAACACAACAATGTCTAAACCAATGGTTTTTAACCCACGCACGCGAAGCGAAAATTGGGGTTAAGCAATTGGTTCATGTCCGTCCATTTGTCTGTCTGTCTGTCTCGAACAGAAAACAAACCCGTAGTTTAACAGTACTTTGTCTCTGAAGTCGTCCCGATCACACATACTAAGAGTGCCCGGAAATATCATGTGAGCAATTGCCACATGAGGGCCAAATCCAAGATGGCCACCATTCTAACTCAATGTGACATATCCTTGCTTCGAGATATGATAGAAAGGTGATCTTAGGATCGAAATATAGATTTTTTGGGACAAGAAATCCATATAAAGATAAAAGATAGGCACTACTGGCATATTTCAAATGTTTTCATCCATATAATGCATACATTTTCATACATTTGGAAAACATTTAGTACATCGAGCTCTTTTTAACCACTGACCGACTCACTCTTCCAGGTGATGTACCGTAGAAAGCTGAAATTTTGCATGCCAATGGAAATTGAAGCCGGTACACCAGAAAGAAGAATCACAGAATCGTTGAACAACATCCATAAATGAAAATATAAAAAAAAAATGAAAAAAAAATGCAGGTGAGTGACCCGAGACAATGGGGAAGCACGGTTCGAATGCTTACACAATGTTTAAGCACACCCCACTTGTAAAGAAATGAACACAATGCAATGTTATGTGTAACCATGTTAATTTTGAGTTACGTCCAAATGAGTCATGTCCCTTCTTCATTACTGCCGTCGTGAGATTGTATATGTTCACGCTCTATCTTGCGGAGTACCAGAATGATCATCCTCATCAATGTCTTGCTCACACACTTATAGTGCTTCAGGATTGGTGCAGCCACTGCCACATCACGGAACGGTGAATGCCAGCCTTTCTGCGACCACATCCTTGCTCACAAGCACACTTACAGTTGCACAAAACTACATTTAAAAGTGCATCAGGAGCAGGCGACTGACGTGTCAAAACTGGATATAGCTGTCCATTGACCAAGTCCCACCTCCACTCAGTTGGTGGTAGGTTATGTCCTAACCATGCTTGGACTTGATGATACACACGCAAGGAATGTTCTTTTGCTGTTGCAAGTGTTGGTGGAAGTGCTGCGAGTTGGACTTTTCAGTGAATTGGGCATTTGGCTACAGTTTTCGTGAAACAGAGGTGTCTGTGCTTGTTGAGTGATGATGTGGTCCTCGCTGCTCTGTACAAGGCCAACACTAATTCATTTCCAGCTCACGTGACACATTCTACTGAGGACGAAGAGTCATTGAATACCTCCACACATTTCTTCAGTTCTGAATGCTTATTAAGTAGGATGAAGACCTTCATCTTACCTTGTCAGTACAGGGCTGAAGTCTTATCACAACCAGTCATTGTGTGCAAGAAAAGCAAATTGTTACAGTTATCACCGAGACTGTTCTGAACACATTTGATGTTGTCGACCCTATCATACTTCCCACTCCAAGGTTTAAACAGATAAAGGCTGTTCTTTGGTAGTGAAAGTTGTGTCAACACAATGAGTAGGTCCACTTCAGTTCCTACAATTCCTACAACCACCACATCGTCGGTGTGTGACAGTTCTATTGCAGTACGCACAATGTATCGGCATCTTCCAGAGCCTGCTTCACTCTGATTCCAGCCTGTTCCATGTTTTCTACCAAAGCCTTTATGAGTCTTGCCTTGTTCTTTCCATTGACAAAAAAATCGATCTTGA
This sequence comes from Eptatretus atami, assembly GCA_035128595.1. Lineage (NCBI taxonomy): Eukaryota > Metazoa > Chordata > Myxini > Myxiniformes > Myxinidae > Eptatretus > Eptatretus atami. The sequence continues at coordinate 11,008,472 of CM068961.1, read as the reverse complement.
CGAATGGTGATAGGCATTTCATCAGTGAAATGAATTTCATAGGCATTTCAGACTGAAATTTCATAAGTCTTCGTTCTTGCTCAGCACCTTTGGTGCTCGTGGCATCAATGGATCCATCAAAGATGATGCAGCAATTTGGATGGAAGTGCTTTCGTATGTGAGACACGCATGCTCTGTATAGATCACTGTATAGCCCATGTTGAGGCCATATCATCCGTCGCAATAGACATCCTCCATCTATGACGAAAGTACTATTTTTTAGGATATGTATATTCACATTCAATGTTTGATTCAATCATTCTGTACATGACAGCCTTGTTTGTCTTTCTCATGGATACTTCATCAAACAATGAGAGAGGTCGTGGAGCCAATTCATATTCTAAGTGTGAAGCTAAATCTGCATCAGACTTTACCACGCAAATTATTCTGTTGAGCAGATGCATAGCATTTACAGGTATGATATCCTCCCTAACCTTCACAGAGCTGTTGGCGCTCCCAGAGGAAGCACTTTGTCTTTCCGACACAACTTGACATCTCCAAAACTTTTGACTCCAAAACCAATTTCTTCATCACTTCGTTTCCAATTTTTCCTGCTGCATCACAATTAATGGCATTGTTACTGACAACACCTGTACTTATGGACATAAATTCTTGATTTTTTTTTTGGTAGTAGGTGAAGGAGCATGAGCCATTCTGTCAATTTTTCAATATCCTAGTTGTCATGCAATTGACGTGACTTTCTGAGATCAACATCTTATTCAGAGGTTGTGAAATGCCTGCCACAGAACTCTTCAAAGTGTTGGGTTAGCTCAGTACAGCCAGGAATACCCTGGAGTCATGAAGAAAGCCAAGCAAATGATCAAATGCTGATGAGAGATCATCATCTCCTGGACGATCTTGCTTACGGCTGGCTGGAACTTTGAAGAAGTTCTTATAACAGCTGTTGTAATATCTGGCATCAACAGCTACCAAATCAATGACAGAATCTAGGTGGGCTCTGACTGTGCGCCCTCAGTCATCATTCCTTGCATCTGCTGTCTTGCAGATTGATGGCTTGCATGATGTCCACACCTAGTAGAACTCTCGTTTCATTGCTGGTTGCTTTTTGTCAATTGATACATCACATTCGTCACCACAGAAGAAGAAGTGACATTTCAAGTTGAATGAGGATATTGATGACCTGAGAGATTGGAGAGATTTCTTTTGAGAAGGGTGAAGAACAGAAGTGATCGTAGACTCAGTTGTGTACTTTTTACGACAGATTACATGGACACAAATGGAAGAGAGTTGGTGTAGCTTTTCAGCAACGACATGTCGTTTTTGTATACTGATTTTTATGATGGTGTCTAGCCCCCCTTATTACAGTCACTGTCTCTCACTGTGAGAGGTCCTTCTCACACAACAAACAGGTGTCCTGATTATCCATCAACAATCCAACTTCCATCATCTGAAAAAGAAAAAAAAAACAACATTAATTTCATGGTGACGTTATTGGATTGTGAAAACAATTGTGTGAAATATGCCAGTGGTACCTATCTCTTATCATTTAATGGATTCCTTGACCCCAAAAAACTATTTCGATACCAAGATCACCTTTGTATCATGGAGTATGGTGGTACTCCATATAGAGGGATGTTACGGGGAAAAATGGCCGCTGATTCAAATGTGTACACAATGATATGCTTATAAACAACTGTAGAGTGGTCATAAGCATTTAAAAGCCATAACTTTTATTGTCAAACGCTTTTTTTTGTATACCATGTCAAGGCTCATGTAAGAGCTAAAAACTACCAAGGCTACCAAAACCTAAAAAGACACCAGAATACATCACTTAAATCCCACGAGAGATCACTAAAACGCCAATTTGTACTTCTTCCCCTCGAAAAACAATGTTAAACTGTAGCCCAATCTACCTCAATAACTGCTGAAGCCAAGATGGCGATTCCAACACGAGGAAGTCACTTTGTCTCCGGGCGAGTGCACACACCCCAAAATTTTAAAATATGTAAAACATTAATAGTTTTATTATGAAAATAAATCAAACGTAAATGTAGATTCAACCAAACCAGGCCAGGATTGTGGGAGGGAGGAAATGGACAGTACCATTCAAAAAGCGGTACATATCCAACCCATCCCTCAAATCAACTGAAACAAGTATTAAAACAATTTAATAATATCGATGGATGTGGTGTTATTCTGACCTTGTTTGGTTGTTGTTTTGAGAATTCATCCCTCTATGTTTTTACTTTTTTTTTAAAGTTATTTTTTCTTCTCATAACTAGTTAGCAAAGATATGTCACATTCAGTTAGAACTAGACGACCCGTTGGGTTCCCGTTGTGACAGCGGTTGATAAAAAAAAAGTCATTTCAAATAAAAAAAATTCTTTTTTAAAGCAACCCCACTTTGGTCGGACACTTGACGATGACTCATGATGTTTATCATTATTCATTTGAATTCAGAATGGGATTAAAATAAATTAAATTAAAATCAAATGGACGACCAAATACTTTAAGTACTGGATTGCATTGGAGTTATCAAAAGGAATGTGAACAAGCACAAAGCAAAGGAGTCATCAGGGAGAACCTGGAGAGGATTCGGGTTTCAGATGCGACTCCTCTACCCTCAAACCCACCCCAGGCACAGCCAAGTAAGCCTAATTCAAAAAAACAAAATCCAAAATAATCCAGATTCAAAAAATTAAATAATTCTGGCTGCCAGACCATGCATCTGATCAGGTTGAAATTTAAATATATATACATATATATATATATATATATATATATATATATATATTCCCCATTACTAATAGATCATAATTGAGAAGTTTCACGTTGATCGATAAAGCAGTTCAAGAGAAAGAATTTTCAAAGATTTTCGCTCAATGCAATATGGCTGCCAGACCATGTGACTTTACAATTATTCGTGAACACCCCGATATCCCCAACGCATGGGGAATATATGTGTGAAGTTTCTTCTCGATCTGTCCAACCGTTCGGGAGAAGATTTTTGAAGGTTTTAGGGTAAATCCAATATGGCTGCCAACCCATGTGACCGATGAAGTCATAGGTGGGAATGTTTTGATCCTCATGGATAGGCAGTCATAGCTGTAAAGTTTCACCTTGATTTGTTCAACCGTTTCAGAGAAGAAAATTTTTGAATGTTGTTTAAAAAAAAAAAAAAGGCTAACGAACCACGTGACCAATAATGTCATCAATTTTTCTCTGTCAACCAATTTATCCCATGATGACCCTCAAAAATTTTCATACTGATCGGATGCAGCATAATGAAGGCGCCTATTACATCATACAAAATGAAACTTATTTCCCATCAGGCGGCAGTCGCCTGACAGGTATGATGAAGATCATGCCAATGACATCAATGTCGCCTTGACCTTTGACATATCTCGTCAAAAAACATTGACAGCCTCACATTTGTCCTTCAAAATCATATGGAAAAGTTTGACGAAGATAGCTGAAAGCATTTGCGAGTTATCGCACTCACAGACAAACATACTGTTGTGGACCTGGGGTCGGGGGCAAGAAGATCATGAGGGAGAAAGGTACCTCGGGTTCCCACAAGACTCTCCGGAATCACAGGCCATCGCACACGAATAACTTCGTGTCGTGACGGGTCGCTATTCGACCATGAACGCCAATAACTCAACCACGTGACTTAGGGTCCTCCGTCTGATACCGTTTACCTAAAGGTCTCGTGGTTTAATTACCGGGGGACACACTCTCAGTATGTCTTGTTCAAACCGGATCACCTTCCTGGATCAGATGCAGCCGAGTGTAACTGCCAAGAACGTACTGGCTAGAAAACATATCGTTGGGGGTAACGTCCCGGCTAAGCTAAAATACGAACCGTGCTGGACCAATGAAGGAAAAAAACTGAAAACGAGCTGGGGACATTTCTATACTATCCAAGCATTTATTTGCAATGGTGAGGAAAGGTATGTGGCACAGTAAATTTGGTTTATTATTTTGTACAGCAAGGATAGCAAGGAATTCATGGAGTGCGGCAAAAGGCAAGCAATCTTACAAAAGCAGATACAGAGCAGACTTATCCCGTTATATCTTCTACAATCTTAACTTGTGCTATGACAGCCGCCATAACACACACACACACACACACACACACACACACACACACCACACCACACACACACACACACACACCCGAGGACGATTAGATATAATTCAGAAAGAAAGAGCAGATGAGGACAAACGGCCTCGCAATATCCTGCACGGCAGGCAGACCAACGCAACCCAGTACAATCAGGGGAGGTTGGAGGGAGGAATAATGATGTCTAAGGTGTGGGAGTGGTAGGTGTGGTGTAGTGCAAAGTGGGGGGGGGGTGCGGTGTTGTGCCAGAGGAAAATGGGATTGTATTCAGTAATGATGCTCTTTTGTGCGTCCAAAGGGACGAGATAGAGGGGTGGAAAGAGAGAGAGAGGAGAGAATCATGCGTGAGGTGAAAGTTCCTTCTTCTAGTTGTGTATAGGTCTGTTAGTGTAGCGTGACTCTGTGGGACACTCCGCTTGAGGGTTCCCACCTCGAGAGTTTGCATGCTATCTCCGGCTTAGTCACTTCGCCGGGGCTCGTGGCAACGTGGGCTCCACACTGGTCCTCAAGAAGAAGAACGTCTCAGTCGCACACCAACCGCGAGTGAAAGAGCCAGCGAAGGGCAGAGGCAACGAGGAGCAGCCAACGCAGAGCCGAGAGGAACAGAGAGGAAGAGGGTGAAGCAGAGAGCGAGCGTCTCTGCGCTCCGCCTTTTCTAAGCCCCGGGCGAAGGGTGGGGTGACAACCCGAAAGCGACGTGCTCTGACCTGAATCCCGCTTCTCTATTGGGCCACAACAGCCCAGCCATGCCCTGCCTGGCTACCTTGGCCGGAAACTATCTCATTTGCCCATCCGGCTTGACACGGCTCCTGGCATTTGCCCATCCGGCTCGACACGGAGCTCCTGACTCAACATAGGGTATGAGCCGGGACCCTGGCACCGAACATGCTCCGAGTGCAGTCTGAATGCCGAACAGCAATGTACACCCACCACCCACAGGCCCCCTCTCATGAGCCAAAATGCACACCCGTCCCCATACCAAACTCCCGGATCGCCATTCCCACGACCTCTTCTCGCCGCCCCTGTCTTGCCGTGTTGTGGAGACTGGACGAGGCTCGCATAAATTCCACGTGTTCACCCGGGACATCTCCAGCAAGATGCGGTCGAGCTATTAACGTCCTTTGCTAGGCCCCACTTCGCACGGTTCGAGGACAGCCCAAGTTGTGCAGTACTCCTCAGTATAGTGGCGAATTGTTGCGATGCAGAGGCATGAGGGGGTGCGGGAATATTTTTCCCCATGTGCGGGTGGTGTGTTTTGTCGAAGTGTATTTCCTCGTGTGTCGAAGTGGTGTGTTTTGGTGAGCAAGGGGTGAGCAAGGTGAGATGCCGGTTAGAAATTGGTGCCCAGATTTGAATGAAATGATGGTGCGCGATGCGTGTGCTGTACAGTATCTATTGTGATTATTTTAGTTCCAAGCCACGGGAGGCCTCTTGCTCGCTCACTATATGTATATATGTGTGCTCGCTATATGTATCAAGGTGTGTGCTTGCTTGCTTGATTTGTACCATGGCTGAAAGGAAAGCGTTGGAATAGAAATTAGAATAGGAGATAGAGATATAGTTAATCGACCTAGCTATTAGACCCATGCAACGCACTTCATCCCGTCAACCCACTAGACATGAGGGGAAGGTCTAACTGCACAAAGATTAACGAAATAACAGCCTGGGGATCACTGTATGTTGGGTGCCATTGCCTTAGAGGCATGCGGTTTTGTTGAACCGCAACAATACAAACATACGTACATACGAACGAGACAGACCAACATATAATGAAAATTTTCAATTTTCGTCATAACAAACAGACAGACAGAAAGAATAACACAAAACACCAACCAATATACTTGAACAATCTTCGAGTTTTTGCAAGTAACAAGAAAGATGTCATGCGTATAGAGCACGGAACTCGCAAAATCCATAAAACAATTTGACCTTAAATATAATTGGTGTTTGAATGGAATAACCAAATATGCAAATCCTCTTCAAATTTCAAGTCAATCGGATGAAAATTGACAATTTTATACATTTGGCCTGTCGACTTTTTGGCCTATGTTGACCTTTTGGCTTATGTTGACCTTTTGGCCTATGTTGACCTCAAAAATACTTGTTCGTTAAATTCAGTGACCTGATATGCAAATTCTCTTCAAATTTCAAGTAAATGGGATGAAAATTGAGGATTTTAGAATTCTCAATGAAGTTGCTGACCTTTGGCCTATGTTGACATTTTGGTATATGTTGACCTCAAAAATAATTGGTGGTTCAATTCAGTGACCTGAAATATAAATCCTCTTCAAATTTTAAATTAATCAGATGAAAATTGAGGATTTTAGAAATCTCACCGAGTTGTTTTAGAAATCTTGCTTGATTTGTACCACAACCAATGTACCATTTGTTTTAGATTTTAGAAATCTCACCGAATTTGGTCTATGCTGACCTTTTAGCCTATGGTGACCTCGAAAAAAATTGGTGATTGAATTCAATGAACAAATATACAACTCCTCTTCAAATTTCAAGTCAATCGGATGAAAATTGTCAATTTTAAAAATCCTGCCTACATGGACCTTTTGCCGATGTTGACCTCAAATATAATTGGTGGTTGAATTCAGTAATCTGACATGCAATTTCTGTTCAAATCTCTAGTCAATCGGATGAAAATTTCAGGATTTTAGAAATTCAACACTCGACTCGATACTCACCTTTCAACAGCCACGCTCCCAGCCGGTCCATGGACTCCTGCACCCCTCCGAATGGGTTTCGTGCCTTCATACACCACCAACAACAGAACGACCTCCTTTTGGTAAATTTGACTAACCCACTAACATTACACTGTTGGGTGGGATTCACTCCTACCCCAACTCATTCATTCGCACCATGCATTCCACATTCACTCCACTCACTCACTTGGGCCCGCTGACCCACATTCACTCATTGTACACATTCATTCCTTTTTCCATTCACTCCACACTCTACCTATGGTCCCCTAACTATCTCGTGCCCCCTCGTCGTCCCTTACTCTAATGCACGTTCCATTTAATCGACGTAGCTAATCTACGTCCCCACTACACATTCCATGTCTGTCCATGTCTCCCAAATCCATTTTCCATTCTAAATCTAACCTAACATTCCCACTAACTAGTCCACGGGCCCCATGGAGGACGGCTCATGCCCCAATGAGGCCGGTCTAACTAAGCTAAACCCCTCCCACTAACTAGTGCTTCCTTTGCCCAAATGAGGATGCTTCCCACATCCTGCAGGGCTGTGTACTTGGGGCAAGGCTTTTTTTTCTCTCTCTCTTGCACCGCCAAGGCGGCGGTCGACGGCTCGCTCGTTCGTCCCTTCCGTCGGGCGATAATCGAGGCCTTGTCGTCGCCCTGCGCATCACAAACAGCGCTCGCTTTCGAGGGATTCCCCACGCGAACCAACGTGTGCAGGCAGTGCAGCACACCCGCAACTCGCGCTGGGAAATCCCCGGTGACGTCACTCGCCCATGGAACCTGCACGGCTCGCCGTGCAGGCCCGCCCGAGCATGTCGTCCTGGACGCAACGTTCCGCGGAGCCGGCGCGATTTCCACAATCAACCCGTCCACCGTCTGGGTCGGTCCGCGTATCAATTTCATGCACGCCATGTTACTCACACTGCTCACACATTCCAACACACACTCCGGGACAATCACATCGGGGATTCGCGTTACCACAAGAAATCCCGGGCTTTCCATACCCCCCAAGCTCCGCGTGTTTGTTACTTGGCGAAATCTTCGATTTTGTCAAGTATGTTGGTCTGTTCCGTTTGTTGGTTTGTTTGTTTGTTTGTTTGTTTGTCCGGCGTCTACAGCCCAAACGGCTGGACCAGTCGTTCTTAAATTTTTACACCTGATAGGCAATCCACCTGAGACGGTCCGCGTCCAAACCCCGTCTTAATCGGACTAAACGTCGCTGCGTCACACAACGTGAAAACACATTTTTGGACATAACTCAGTGACCGGAAGTCGTAGCACTTCCTGTTGCCGCCAAAACAAACTTCAATGATATCTAAATGTTTTAAAATGCATGTTAGTACAAATTATGCACAGTTTTCGCAAGCGTATGACGTCAATTTTTTTAGCTATTGGCGTGATTTAAAAAAAATTCTATTCGTTCTACAGGTCACAATTCTTAACCGATTTGGATGAAATTTTAACACTGATAGAAATCCACAGTGCAAAAAGATACGTGACTTTTGGTGATGTTCAAGATCAGGATCTGGATTCTGCATCACTTTATATTATCGCCCATTATAAGCCAATGGGGAATTTTGTGAATTACACATGGCTATTTCTCAAACAGTTTTGCACTTATTATATTGAAACTTATACCGTCTATTTATGCATGTAATATTAACATGTGTACAAAGTTTGATCGAAATTGACCCAAGGTCAAGGTCAGGGTCACCCAAAACATGAAAAACACACATATAAAATACATATTTTTGTTTTACAACATATTTCAAACCTGATAACGGGATCGTAAAGCTGGTTGAAAAGCAATGTTCCTAGGTATTTTCAAATATTTTCTACGATCAGAATGAAGGCAACA
>CM068961.1:10992277-10994777 GCA_035128595.1 Eptatretus atami | reverse complement strand
CACCTGTAATGGAGTTCCAGAGCTTATGGGAGGGCGTGTCGTCCGTCCATCCGTCCTAACGGATAACACGCTGTAACATAAACTTGACCCACCAAGTTTGTTCATGGCATTAAAATGAAATAAATCGGGCCCTAAGGGGTCTACGGGGATTGACTCCCAATCCTACTTCTTGGGAGTACCTCCTGTGCAGCTGCCCTCTACAGGGCAGCTTACCAGATGACAGGATTGGGGCAAAGCCTTCGTGACCCTTGATATATTGATAAATATATCAATATCATCACACCGAAAAACGGTGTAGTTCCTGGAATCGTCCACCGGAGGGCACATTTTTCAACTTTGAACAGTAAAGTGTAAGGAGAATCTATATATTAATACCAAAGGACCAATTTGTGCTCCTCCTAGCGGTCACGTCACGTTTTTCTCGGTACTGTGACCTGAGAAGTTTTGACACGGTGTACGTCAAAGTAGACACGTGCACAAATCAGGGGACTTCTTCACAAGGAGTAGTGTACACCAAAAATGTCGTGTACAAGGACGTTTTGTAGGCCTCATTAAGTAAGGCCATGGAGTGCATCGACTGGGATCCGGCTCTTACAAGAGCCGCCACTGGTTGTCATATTGGGCTCATGGAACGGAATCCGTCTGTGACGGGTTTCGGCTAGTCTCTTTTATTATGTGAAGTACTTCAGATGTACAGAGAGTTAAGGTACACTGGGAGAGATCTCCTCGCACTGGTAATGGCTCAACTGTTCGCGAATCAAATCCTCTCTTCCCAAATTTCGAACTCACTCCCACTGTCATGATTTCCGGTTCAATTGTAAAATATTTACCAAAAATACATTTTGGAATCACACCACAAGTAGGTCTGAGAAAACGTCACATTTACCAGGCCTGTGTGAAAGCAATTCGACCTTCTTTAGGAACTTGGCAGTCAAGGAAGTGGCACAACTACTTTCCAGAATACCCCTTCCAACCTAACTGGAAAGCCTTTTACCATGTTCTTATTCCAAAGAAAACTGCTGACCTGTCTTGGAGGCTGGCACATTGGGTATTACCGACCAAAAAACTCCTGCATGTGTTTTCTCCTGAAATACCTGACCAATGTCCCTTCTGTGGAACTCTCGAGACCTTGTCTGTCACATGCTTATGTTGAATGTGCACGCTTGCCCTTTTTTGGTTTGCTCTGTGAATTGTGCTCCAAGCTTTCTTTGAAGTTCACGTTAAAAGTTTTTATTTTTGTCTTTGAATCCAAAACACATCCACTGGAAGTGATTTTGGCCAATTTTCTCATTGCCACAGCGAAGAAGTCAATTTATCGCACAAGGAAAGCGAAAATTGAAAATATTTTAGGGTGTGCTGAAAACCTTCTGGCTTTGTTTAAAGGAATCGTTTTTGCCCATATTAAAATGGAATTTTCTTTTTACACTTCCATAAACAAAATGTGCATTTTAAAAAGTGTGTGGGCTCTAAATGATGCACTTTTTACTGTTCAAAATGGTTCTCTTAATCACAGGCTGATCACTTTTGCTATCATGATGTAACCTTGTATCTTGAATATGTAACTTTTTTGTGTCCTTTTGAAAAATGTTTCTCCTTCATAAATTGTTTTTTTATACTTTTGTAATAAAAGGACATAAAAGTCTCTCTGTCTCTCTGTCTCTCTCTCTCTCGCGCTGTCTCTGTCTCTGTCTCTGTGTCTCTCTCTGTGTCTTCCTGTGTCTCTCTCTGTGTCTCTCTCTGTGTCTCTCTCTGTCCTCTGTCTCTCTCTGTGTCTCTCCTTGTCTCTCTCTGTCTCTGTCTCTCTCTCTGTCTCTCTCTGTCTCTCTCTGTCTCTCTCTGTCTGTCTCCTCTGTCTCTCTCTGTCTGTCTCTCTCTCTGTCTGTCTCTCTCTCCCTGTCTCTCCCTGTCTCTCTCTGTCTCTCTCTGTCTCTCTGTCTCCCTCTCTGTCTCTCTGTCTGTCTCTCTGTCTGTCTTCTCTGTCCTGTCTCTCTTGCTCTGTCCTCTGTCTCTCTCTCTCTCTCTCTCTCTCTCTCTCTCTCTCTCTCTCCTCTCTCTCTCTCTCTCTCTCTTCTCTCTCGTCTCTCCCCTGCTGGCCGTTGGTTCGTTGTGTGTACTGTCATGGCGGCTCGCTTTCTCGTGTCGTGATACCTGTCCTCCGTTGTGCTGTTTTTTTGTTTCCACACTCCCCATTCATTCTCTGTGTTCGTGTTATGTTTGTGGTTGTTCCCCTCTGTGTTCGTGTTATGTTTTTGGTTGCCCGTTTTCCTCTGTGTTCGTTGTTAGTTTGTGGTTGTTCCCGTGTTTTCCCCTCTGTGGTTCGTGTTATGTTTGTGGGTTGTTCCCCGTGTTTCCCCTCTGTGTCGTGTTATGTTTGTGGGTTGTTCCCCTGTTTCGCCTCTGTGTTTCGTGTTATGTTTGTGGGTTGTTTCCCCTCTGTGTTCGTGTTATGTTGTGGGTTGTTTCCCCGTGTTTCCCTCTGTGTTCGTTTATGTTTGGTGGT
>CM068961.1:10960118-10977133 GCA_035128595.1 Eptatretus atami | reverse complement strand
CGCTTAAGGCGTTTCGTGTCCGGAGTCGACCATGTGGCGTGGTACAACTCTCGGTACGCTATCGCGCTGGTACTTAGGTAAATCGACCATTCGCGCGAATCGCGACCGTATTTCGCGGCGGTAGAATGCGGACTGAGTTGTGGTGAGGTTAAACCCCCACCCGTGACTAGCTCCCGCGTTGTTCCGAGGAGGGTCCACGCTGAATTGCAACGTCGGTGGCGAAGCGGCTGCCTATTGGCTTTAAACGTGCGGTTGTTCGCACGCCGGGCGGGGCGCGAATTCGCCAACATTGGTGTCAGGAGTGGGAAACAAAACTCTCCCGTCTCCAGCTAAATTCACGGGAATCGGTTCAGTGGGTGAGTGGAGCGACCCCCGATTCCCCCAATTACGAGCAATTTAAATTTAAATCCGCTTACGGTGAAAATAAGATGGCGTCTCAAAGCGAAGCTGGCGCCGGGTGGTGGGCAGAGTGGCGGGCAGCGTCGGCGGGAGGGGTTTAAACAGAAGCCGGCCAGGGGCGGGTGGCGTTATTAGATATGTCTCATTTCAATGTAGAGTCCATGCGCCATGGATGGTTCTTTTATTAAACTCGCGCTGATGTTGATCCATGGGGAGCTCACCCTCATATACTGAGCACCAAAACTTTACAGGCAAACTGAGTCAGCCATACAATGGCGCGGCGATCGCCACCCCAGCGCACACGGACTGCAGCCGGCTATCTTATGGCGCGGCGAAATGGCGCGACACGAGGCGAGGCGCTCCCCAACAAGCCGTTTTCAAACCACAGTGCATGGCAGGCGAGGCAGGGGACATCTGGCGGGCTTCGGACCAACAATGGGAGGAAGAATGGAAACCGCGAAACTCGAAAAGAAACAAAAGGAGCATGATTTTGGAAGTAAACAAACACAGTCATGCGCCGACTTAACGACGTTTCCGCGGCAACGACGGATCGCATATACGACGGATCTGACGCTCTGAAAAAAACAAAAATGAAAAAAAATTGTAGCTGAAAAATTCCTATCGCCGAGTGATGTAGCCGACGTAGTCGCTGCCAGTCGCTAAAAAATAGCACATACAATTATGTACGCTGTACAGTACATAATACTTAAAATGACTAATTAACGACAGTGGCGCCCTGTTATAATGCGATCGTTGAAGGTCCATTAAAATTGTCATCGCGAAAAAAGCTAGTGGTCGTGCTTAAATCGGGATTCAAGGAAATCGCTTTCAACTGAACCAAATGTTTGCACGTTACCTCTAGCAAGTAAATACCTTGAATTGAAGAATTCCGCGAAGCTAAATCATTGTTACAAGTCAAAATTAAAACACAAATTTCTTTTTTGGTGAAGCTTTTCATGTTTTAAAACAATCGCACTGTTCCGAAATATATATCACAATTGACAGGAGCTCGTTCTTCAATTTATAATATACATCAACAACTGCATGATTACCGTTTTATAAAATCCCAAACGCTATTTATTCATCTTTCTATAATCGATGCCGAGAGAGATGAAAGCTGCTGCCTAACAACACCGCATGGCCGTCATGAACAGCACAAAGAAAACTAACGTGTCTTCAGTCTCTCTTGGATGCGTGTCCTGTTACCAACTTGCCGACAGTATTCAGTACAGGTAACATGCTGTACAGGTGTGTATCCGAGGAGGCAATAGGCTATACCATATAGCCTAGGTGTGTAGTTTTGTGTAAGTAGTGATGTTCGAAAACGAAAAACGAAAAAAAAAAAATGACATGTTTCGCACAACGACGACGCGCTTAACGACCGTTTCTCAGAACGTAAACCCCGTCGCTTAAGTGGCGCATGACTGTAATGAAAAAATATGGGAGGGGCAAGGCGGTTCAACAGAACTGGAGGGAGAGTGAGTGAATACGATTTGCGAAGAGAAAAAATGTGAACAGCATTTTGTTGAAAATCAAGCAACTTAAGAAGCGAGAGTAGAAGAGGCATTCGGAAAAGGAAACGCTTGGAAGAGCGAGGTAAAAGAGAAAACAGGAAGATTAGGAACAATTGGAAGCAAGCAAGCAAGTTGGAGTTGATGAGATGTGCAGGAAAGGGATGAACAGAGAGAGGAAAAACTGGAAAAGTTATGAGATACTGGAAACGAAACAAAGAGAGAGGATACAAAGAACTAAGGATAGTTGAGGAAGGAAGAACGAGGACGGAGATGAACTTAAGGAACACACTGTACAGATAAACACGTTAGAAGCAAAGCAGGTCGGAGTGTGGAGATGAGAAAAGAATTAGAGAGAGAAAGCTTCTGAGTTAAGAACACCAAAACAAAGAGACGAGACTTACAAAACGAGCTGAGGATGTCGAGGGAAGAAAGAACGACAGCAGAGGAATGAAAACGTTAAGGAACCACCACTGTGCAGATGAGAACTGGAAGCGAAGGCAGATTAAAGAATAGGAGCAAGAAAGAGTACTGAAAGAACAAAGAATGAACAGGAGAAGGAAATCAGCAACTGAAGGAAACCACGAGATTGCAAGTAATGAGGAACAGAGAGACAGACGTGGAATAGAAAAGAAAAGAGCATGAATTTGAAACTGAAGACAAAGGAAAAGAGTAGGTTGGAATACGAGGAGAGAGTGAAGGAGCAGGAATGAAGCAGGAGGAGATCAGGCGGATTGAACGCGAGACAAGAGATGGAGAAGGCAAGGAAGAGAGGAACTAGTGGAATAGAAAACAAACAAGAAATGAATTTGAGGTTAACCAATTGAAGGAAACTATGAGTGTTGGAGAATGAGGGACAGGGGGTTGAAAGAAATTAAAAGAGAAGACAAGAAACAATTGAAAAGAAGGAGGTTGAGGTATTGCAGAGGATAATGAAAGAAACGACGACAGGAAAAGAACTAAGCCAAATTGAAAGAAGATGAGTTGGAGGCTGAAAAGCATGAGGAAAGTGGGGAGAAACCAAAACTATACCGAGTTTGAAATTAACATCGAGGGACGAGCAGAAATTTGAGTCACGGAGATCGAAAACTCCGGAAAGGGAAGAACAACCTCAAAAGGCTGAGAGAAGACCACGCTCCAATGGGCAAGGAAAATCGACCCAGGAAGAAACAGAAATAGGAACAGGAGACAGAAAATGTATAGAGACGCGGAGATAGAAAAAATAGAGAAGAGACTGCAACGAAAGGACGGGGTTGGGGACGATGACAACACCATTAAGGTAGTGGGGATATGGGGCGAGCTCGGGAACGTGTTTTGGGACCAGGTGCGTAGCAGCTGATAGCTCCTTCGAACGGAGGGAGACGTATTCCTCTTGAAGGCTGGTTCGACCAGTGGGTCCGGTGTGTCGAGCGAGTTGAGGGGAAAAGTTGCTGTGGACAGGTCCGTGCCAGCTTGGGGGTAGGGGGCCCGGGAACCTAGAGGTGACCCGATTTCCCAGTGTGATTGCTCCCGGCGTGTGTGGTTGAAGGTGTGAGTGCGCGCCCGTGTGAGTGGCTGGGTGGTTGCGAAGTGTGCTGCTGAGTGGTGCTTCCAAGCCGTGTGTGGATGAGGCACGGTGTTGATGGTACGGGTGCGATGAACGGACCGAGTGCAGGGAGACTGCGTGTGTGAGGTCGCGGTATTGTAGGAGTGAGGTGGGCATTCGCATGCAGCCGTGTCTCCCAGGGTGAATGGTCATGTCGTGGTGTGTGAGCGCGTGACACCGCAGGTGTGCGTGGTGAATGGCCGACGGGACGACGGCGAAGATGGACAAGGCGAGTAGGCCCGTAGCTGTTTTGGGGACCACGCGGGTTTACACGCGGCGAGCCGCGAGCGTACGGCTGTGGTACGCACGAGGCCGACTGTGCGGCGTTGCGGATGATGAAACCGGTCGAAACGCCAGGGGTGGATTTCGCGTATCCGCGGACGGACAAAGCGTTAGGCAGGATTACGGATTTGGACGACGGTTCTCACGCCGAGCTTGTGTTAAGCTCCAACGGGCAGAGCACTGTGTTCGCTGAGGAACCGCTCGAAACGCGCGGGGCTTGTTTTTTTATATGCCGCAGAGTGGATCATGGCTGCGTGTAGGTTGGAACTGGCAGTGAGGGTGATCACTGCCGGATGGTGCCGAATCCAAGGGCACGAGGACAGCGACACTGATGGACTCACGCAAAGGTGCGCGGCTGGATTGCCGCGCTGGTGTCACAGGTTGCGAGTTTGCCGGCTGTTGCACGCGCGATAAAAAAAAAAAAAAAGCAAGACTGCTTCGGTGGTGAACAGGATTCACCTGGGCAAGGGGGGAAGACCCTGTGCTGGGCACAGGATGGCACTAGTTAGGGGGATGGCGTTTAGTGAATAGTTAGACCGGCTTCATGGTGGCAAGGGGTAAGTCCTGATGGAGCCGTGGAATGCATAGGTAGCAGGATTGCTAGTTTAGATTTAGAGGAAATGATTTTGGAGGACAGTGACAGACTGTGGAATGTGTAGGGGGAGTAGGTTAGCTAGTAGTGTTAAAAGGAAACGTGCACTTATTACGAGGGAGCACGAGGTAGTTAGGGATGTAGTAGCCAGGATGGCAGGATTCAGCGGTGTGAGTTGAGAAGTGTGCAGAGGGCAAATGGTGCTTGGTGGTCGAGTGAGCGCCAGGCGGGTTGTGTGAATGGAGCGAAATGTGAATGCATGGTGCGATGAGTGATTGGGGGAGGGTGATCCGCCAAGGGCCCCGGGTCAGTGTTAGAGTGGTTATGCTGGGTTTGTCAAGTTGACAAAATGGGGTGTTTTGTTGTTGGTAGTGGAAGTAGTCGAAATCGTTTGATGCGATGAGGAGCCCTGTTGACGGGCTGGAGCGTGGCTCCGAAAGGTGAGTATCGCTGAGTGGGTACCCCGGCCGGGCTAGTCGCCGGTGTAGGGCCCAGGCATGGTGGGGCCGGGATAGGCGTAGTGGCACGGGTTGCGCCCGCATGATGCGGGGGCCGGGGCGCCATTAGCCGCGATGGGAGTGATTGGGCACGGGCCACAGGAAGGGCGCTGGGGCGCAGCACTGCACTGTGAGCGTTTAGGGGAGTCGCAGGAGGGCACTCCCCGTGTTTAGGGAGCTGGTAGGCTCGGAGGCAGTGTACGTGCCGGGGGTGCCATCGCTGGAGAATCGCAGGGATAGGCCTGCCAAGGAGCCATGCGTCCAGCCACGAAACCGTGTGAGGACGGCGGCGGAAAAATTGGGGGCAAGGCCAAATTGTGAAGGACACCAACACAGGCGCGGGAATCCTTGGTTGTTGAAACCAATAGTTTAAGCGAGAGGCGCTTGTTGAAGAGCCCCGGGTAGTTAACAGTAAATGTGTTAGCGTAATTAGAAGTGTACCCCTCCGCACCATCCATCCCTTCGCATCGTATGTGGCCGCTGGACCACTTTGGGTAAAGTCGTGCTGAAACTCCGAGGAGGCCATCTTGAGGCTTGAGTTGGGTCGACACAGGATACTACTCTTCCGCTTATTCCTCAGGAAGGGAACGTAGGGGTTGGGAGTAGCCTAGGAAAGATAGCGTTAGCATGAAGAAGGACGTTAAAGGGGGTTAGGGGACGATTCTACGTGGGGAAGTAAAGATAAAAATAAACAACAAAAAATAAGTTGGGGTAAATGGTTTTCACAAATTAGGGAGTGGGTATGGCAGTACAGGCAAAGGCGATAGGTGGAGGAGACCGTAGGTAGGTCGGACGCCTTCCGAGTGGCCAGACCACGCTCCTCATCAAATGCACTGCACGGGAGAGGCGGCAATCTCTCTGCTGACCTGTTTTTGCTGTGAGAGCCTGTCGGCGATCGTCTGCAGCTGTTTCTTCAAGACCCTGTGCCGTCGATGGTTGCCGGTGTGTTTGCCTGCAGCGCCTGTTCTGCCGGCTTTGTTTGGCTGTCCCCCCTTTGCCATGCCATGCATGCTGCCTCATCTACTTTTTGCCCTGGTTCTGTTTCGTTTGCCCCCCCTGTTCATTACCATTGTGCGCCGGGATCGTCATGAATTGCAAGGACTGTCTGTTGCAGCTACACAACGGCCTTACAGTGGCTGGCCGTGCCGGTTCACCGTTGACTTTGCTTTTTCTGTCAGAGTTAATTGATCCTGGCCATGGTTTAGTGTAAAATTTGTAGGTGTTAGATGTATTGTATATGAGTGCCGCGGCAATGTGTGTCTTAGCGCCGGCATTTTTATTTAACGTCGTCGGAATGAGTGTGTTTGTTAGTTAGTTTACTCAGCCCTCAGGTTATTTATTTTGGGAACGAATACATGAGTCGCGATCAGGGATCGAAGGTAAGCGTATTAGTGGAGATACACAATGATGGCACACGAGAATTTTGACGACTCGGGACGAGGTCTGTAAAAAGGGGAGGGGGTAGTGTTAGGCTGTGAAATTCTGCATATACCACCATAAAGGGTTCTCAGTGAGAATATCGGTTAAGTCATGTGTAGTTAGCCAAACCCGTTGTTTAGAGGGATTATGTGGTCCATTCGGGCTGCGATTCTTCAGTTAGCCGTTTTTCTTTTGCTGTGTTACTTTGGTGCAAGAAACACCACGACATGCGCACACCAACATCTCAGCGAATCACCCATTCACTAACGAGCCACATCACGCCAGATCACACTTAGACGCCACCCTTCCACACTACGCTACCACATCTCGCCACTCGCATTCACGAGCACGTGCGGTCACGAATCTCGCGGGACGGATGAAAGGACGGAGGCAGCAGCCAAGGGTGCGAAGGGCATCTCCCCCCAAAATCCCGCTTGAAATGTCTCCCGCTGGATTTTCCCTCCTGCTTTTCGCGCGTTTTGGCATGGGGGAGGTGCGATTTGAGCCGAGGT
This sequence comes from Eptatretus atami, assembly GCA_035128595.1. Taxonomy (NCBI): domain Eukaryota; kingdom Metazoa; phylum Chordata; class Myxini; order Myxiniformes; family Myxinidae; genus Eptatretus; species Eptatretus atami. The sequence continues at coordinate 10,970,336 of CM068961.1, read as the reverse complement.
CAAAGGTGAAAAAGGTTGGGCGCCTGTTTTGGGGTTGGAATAATTACTGGCCCGAGCCAAAACTGACTTTCTCGTTTGCACGGGCGGGAGGGGACAGGAGAGGGCACGCATTTTTTGGGAAGCTTCCAGAGGGAGTGGACCAGAGGACGGGGCGGGCGAAGGGGAGCCCACCCTACAAAAGGCGTGGGTGAAGGTCGCGATAAGTCGTTACTTTCCTGTTCTGTGTCCCTAAGGGGAATTGTCGAAGATTGTGGTGATTGTTCTTAGGTGGAGGTTTTCTGTTCGTTCGTCCCTGTCGGGGAACGACACGTGCAGGCGCGAGCACCGAGCCCAGTGACCACCCGGAGGGACTCGGAGTTACGGTCGCCAGGCTGGACGACGCGCTAAGGAAGTCGCGACTTCCATTTCTTTTTGGGTTCTGTGTAAACGTGTTGTGTGTGGCCAGTCTGGTGAAATAGAACTTTAAGTGTTGCCGTGTGAATTGGCATTATTCGGTTGTAATCTGCGTGTGTCTCTTCGCTTGCTTTTATTGTGTTTCTTGCTTGACTGTAATATACGTGCCTTCCGTGCTGCCGTATGGCGCGAATAAATGTGCTGGTCCAATTGTTCCCCGTTTCGCTGCGTCCTTCTTTGTTTGAATCCCATCTTGCATCACGTAAGGGATTAATAGTGGGTTTAAAACACCCGGTAACTAATCTGAACCGTCAAGGTCGACGATAACTCCGCTCGGTTATCCCTGTAGCACGGAACGAGCGCTTAAGCGGTTCGTGTCCGGGTGACTGTGGCGTGGTAAACTCCTCGGTACGCTATCTGCGCGGGTTTTAGTAAATCGACCATCGGCATCGGACCCTATTTCGCGCGGTAGAATGCGGACTGAAGTTTGTGATGAGGTTAAACCCCACCCGTGACTAGCTCCCGGCGTTGTTCGAGAGGGTCACGACTGAATTGCACTCGGTGGGTGAAGCGGCCGCCTATTGGTTAAACGCGGTCGTTCGCACGCGGCGGGCGCGAATTCGCAACAGTATGTTATTTTAAAATTACATTTAAGATTTTTCCATCGTATACTATATTTAATCTATGATAGAGATCAAGCCAACAAATGATAAATATGTAATCAGGAAATGCATTCATTTGAAAATATTTTGTATTTTTCACTTTAAATGCCTTGCTATTAATAATTAAAAGGCATAAATGTTTTCAATATTTGTGAGACCTTCTGGTGTAAGTTTTTTTAACAAGGGGCCTCCAAGCTTTATACAGATTAGGGCCTCACCAAGTCTAAATCGGCACTGGGCAAAGTCTTGGAGTTAACCCTTATTAGCCCCACCACATTGTTTGAAGTACGAGACGCTCCATTATTTTTATTTTTAAACACTTCCGTGTTTATTTATCCACGAGCAAATACCACTGTCACTTCGCTTACATAAATACACGAACAGAGGGTGGAGGAGGAATGTGTGAGGAGAGAGGAGGATGGTGACGGAGAGAGGAGAGAGGAGGATTGGGTGAGGAAGAGGAGAGAGGAGGGATGGGTGAGGAGAGGGAAGAGAGGAAGGCATGGGTGAGGAGAGGGAGAGAGGAAGGATGGTGAGGGAGAGGAAGAGAGGAGGGATGGGTGTGTGGAGAGGGAGGGACGGGTGAGGGAGAGGAAGAGAGGGACGGGAGAGGGAAGAGGGAGGGACGGAGGAGAGGGAGAGAGGGACGGGAGAGGGAGAGAGGGATGGGTGAGGGAGAGAGAGGAGGATGGGAGAGAGAAGGGACAGGTGAGGAGAGAGGAGAAACGGGAGAGGAGAGAGGGAGGGACGGGTGAGGAAAGGGAGAGAGGAGGACGGTGGGGAGGAAAAGGAAAGGGAGATGGTAGGAGAGGGAGCACGAGGAGAGGAAGAGGGAGACAGAGAGGAGTGAGGAGAGGAGAGGAGATGAGAGGAGGAGGAGAGGATACAGACTGGAGGAGAGGAGAGGAGACAGAGGAGGAGGGAGGGGAGAAAGGAGAAAGGAGGAAGGAGAGAGAGAGACAGAGACAGAGACAGACGGTGCTGCAATGTATTCGGAGGGCTGGAGCGAGGATGGGACGAAGGGCGAGGGGTGAGAGTATGGAGTTAGCAGAGTGGGTGTTTCTACTGTTGGTTCACGAGCGCCAGCCAGAGTGACCACTATATTCGTTATGTCTGTCTGTCTGTCTGTCTGTCTGTCTGTGTCTGCGTCTGTCTGTCCAGAGCATAACTCGTGGACTTTGATCCGATCTTTATGAAACTTGGTTATGTGTTCGATACCAATGTCTAGTTGTGTTTTCCTGTATGAGGGCGTGCTACGCCCATTGTGGGCGAGCCACGCCCAAAAAATAGCCATTTTTAGTTAGAGGGTAGTCGGATTAAAAATCTATCTTCTCCTGGGAATTGACTGAATGGAATTGGGTTCTTCATATTTGAATAGCAAAATGAATTATCTAAAACTTGTCATTGTCAGATTTTTATTTTCGTCCCAAGGTTAACAACTTGAAAATTGCGAATTTTGACATAAAAATCAACAGCCACCCAAACTTTGAGAGATAGGATGACAATATTTTTATGCATAATCTTGAGGTCATTCCCACCTAAAGTCTTGAAACCATTTTGCTCTATCTCGAACACCTTCCCGTGGCACCCCTTCAAGTTTGTTTTTACGCTGATTTCATCAAAGTATGGATAATCGAGGAGTGCTAAATCCATATAGCCTTATGGCTTATATTCGTTCCTGGAATGTTCCAGAGGAAGTTTTATGCACCAAAAGGTCATAATCCTTGACCTTTGACCTTTAAAGGCCACAAAGGTCAAATTTTCAAAGTTGTGGTAATCAAATCGCCTTTTTGACCTTCTTCGACGAACTAACTCCAATAAGCTATAGCACGTATCCTGTTTCCTTATTTTAATGTCCACAACATTGTTTTGTGACCTTTAAAGGTTATGCAAAGGTCAAATTTTGAAAGTTGTTGAACGAAACCGGGTTTTCGACATTTTGCAGCTAATAACCTGTCACCCGTACCACATCATGTTGATCATTTTTATAACTTGGTGAAAAATTATCACATTGTCTCATCCTTGACTTCTGAAACAATCTACATCGTCAAATACCACTCGTGAACCATTGTCGTCTTCAGACTTGTTTGTAAAATATTCACATTTTCCAACAGGGTCAAGATCCTACACACTGGCGAAGAAGTACTTTGGAATATGGAAGCAGTATTGGCACCATGGATTGAAATTTACAACTATGAGAATGGTCTGAACAATTGCATGTCATTCCAGTCCCAGCAATTCAGGACAAACTCATCCCTGTATTCCCCTGTTTTGTATGCATTCCCATATATTTATTGTGATTCCTAAATGTATACGTGTGCATGTTTATACCTTTCACTGACATTTATTACCCAGGGTGTGCGAAGCAAGAAGTGGGTCTGTCTGTCTGTCTGTCTGTCTGTCTGTCTCTGTCTGTCTGTGTGTCCATAAATGTGAATTTATGATGGATGAACAACTTATTTTCAATTGAATGTTATATTTTAAACATGAATCAGAACATGAATCGACCAACGAACCTGTATTTCAGCAATACTTTGACTGATTGAGCATGCTCAGAGAGGAGTGAGATTAAAATAATCCTTTGTCTGTATTTCTATCTGAAAGTCAAAACAAATGGAAAAATCATTCCAAACAGGAAACAGACATCATAAAGGGCACAAACAACAGGCATGAATAACTAATGTGACGTGTTAAGTGACGCGGTGTAAAAGATGCTGCAGCAATGGAAGTAAACTTCTGAATTATTCCTTTATACAACCTTTAAAATTGTTCTTTTATTTCAATTCTTTTATTGAACATTGCAGAACACATATCACCTTCTTGGCACTTTCAAAACCCTTCCGTTTAGCAGTCCCTGTACAAAATATTGTGGCATTTTACATCATCACGACCAATCAAATGTGCCATTCACGGACCCCGCCCTAGTCCTTGTTTCTCCAGAATGTGTGGGGTAAGGTGTTCGATGAACTCTTTAGTTTTTTGTGTACAGTTTAAGTTAAAGCAATTCTTCACATCTTTCTTTTTAATTCTCAACAAGTATTCCCAAAGATAATTCAAACAGAATCGAACATTTGGTTGAAGTGCCCTTTTGAATTAACCCTCAGGGTTTGATGTCATTAACACAGTGTATAACGGTGCCTCATGTCGGCCAGGTGAAGGAGAGCGAGTGAAAAAGCTACCTCCCTAAGAATTGTTTCGGAGTGAGCCGAGTTTTTCACAATCATGTTGTGACATTAATTTCTGTGGTTCTAGTCAACAATAACTACGACTGCTTCTTTAACTGCTTTCTCAAGATATGTGATTGTCCTTTAATTGACCACAGTGGAAAGCGAGAGTCTCCACAATGTAGGTTTATACCCAGAACCAAACACACGGCATACCAATAGTTTGGGACCTCCCCGTCTTTCCTCCCTCCTTACGACTTGTGGACAGAGAGAGAGAGACAGAGAGAGAGAGAGACAGAGAGAGAGAGAGAGACAGAGAGAGAAGAGAGACAGAGAGACAGAGAACGACGAACGAACCTCCATGAAGGTTCCACCTTCTACAAGATACTCTAGTTCTCATGGCGATTCTAAATCCTAAAGTACATGGAAAATTATCACACCTCGGTGATCATTCTATGCAGGTCAAATGCTAACCTCTGATGTTGTAACCTGTTCCACTTTTACAAAAAACAACTTTTAGAATACAGTACGTATCTCACCTCCGCAAACATTACACAATCAAGCATTACAACGCATATATTTTGTCTCAAACCTGAGGCGTACAAGCATTACCCTTCCGCTGTACCCATACATTGCCGAACAGACATAATTTATGACCGGCCCCAATTATTCCCACCTTCTTATGGAGTTAATCAGGAAAGTTTTTGGCCTACATCTCACAGACCAGTGGGCCAAGCTGAGAATTCAGCTAATGACAAGAATTTGGAACTTATTCAGGATACCTGTGATAACTTGCCCTATTTTTGCTAAGGGGATCTCCACTATCAATGCGGGGTCTTCAACGTCCACCAACTGGTGCTAGCAAGATGGGGCATCCAACTTAAGGTCCATCTGAGGGACAGCACACTTTGTGATGCAACTATCTGATTGTGAAACACCAATCCAAGAACTTATTGTCATGTCTGGAATCAAACGTATCTGAAACGGCTGTCCAAAATACCCCTCCTGCCCCCCACCCCCCTTCAAAATAGCCTTCCCTCTCATAATGCCACAAAGCATTTATTCGGTGCATGGTCAAATGTGATTAAGGTACAAGACGTTTGCAATGCAGAGCACTTCTTCCAAAAAAAAAATTTTTTTCAGCAACAAATACGGGCACAAAATTTGGATGACATACAGTACGACCTCAGATATTCCTTCAAAGAGTAAGCGGGAGTTCCTTATTGGATACATTGTTTGGTGATACTGTTAGGCAGCGTGTGTAAACATATTCTTCTTCATCAAACCATTCTAGCTTATCAGTATCATTCAGTGCATAATGCACACATAAGTTATCTCTGTTGGTGGGTGGCAATGCACTGACATCGAAACTGATCGAAAACCAATCGGACTTCAAAACTGATCGAGAATCTTCACGAGAGAGAGCAGCTGTGGTGATTGTCGGAGAATGATGATTTTGTCAATCACTCCATGATGGTTGTGCCCAAGAAGATGCTGTTAAATAGCTTATACCTTTGACCCTTGACACAGCTTAGACCCTTGACCATTCTTATATAAGACTACTTGGACCTTCTTATATAAGCAATATCACAAATAAATTTGAAGAAAAGAAATGTTTGTATTATGATTAGTGTAAATCATGACGACACAGCAAATCTGTGATGTCAATCTCTGCAACAATGTGTGGAGAAGGGAATCCATGCTTGAAATAATATATAATAATGTCTCACTTGCAGTTGGCAGCCAAAGCTCGAGAAGAAAATGAAGAGCGCGTGATGGCAGCTGCAGAGGTAAGCAATGAAAAATTGAACAATGTTTGAAATTCAATTGTCTCCTGCTCTATGGCTCATCAATAATTCCCTAATGTGCCTGATAGTGCCGTCCGGTTCCTCCTGAACTTCAATTAGAGATGTTGGAGGCAGCTCTTCACATTCAAGAGGGTGTGACAAAAGGTAAGATTCTTGCAAAATAAGGAATGCTCTCTGTTTCTCTGAGCACATACTCTTAATCAAATTACATATTAAATATTGGTTTGGATTAAAACAAAAAATGTATCCTTCGTAACATGATTCATGAAATAGAAAACGTATGAATAAATGTTTGTCATGGCACATGCAGCAAGCTGTTAAAGTTGGGGAGATTGGGACATGAATTTAAATGTTTGATTAATCACTATTGCTGTGATGTGTGGGTTCACATGTGATACCTCGTAAACCCACTTCAATATTTGGCTATTTCTGTCCGTCTGTCAAAAGGTGAAGAAGAACTGCATCCGTTGAAGACAAAGTCTTCGATATCCCCCACCATAGTAAATGAGGATTAACAAACATATTCCCTAAGCATGTGCAATATGTATGTGAAGTTTTCCCTTGATCTGACCAGCCGTTCTGGAGAAGATGTTTGAAGTTTTAGGTACATTCAATATGGCCGCCAAACCATGTGACCTATCAATTAGAAATTAACAAACTTCTCAAAGGATGTCTTGGGGAAAGTGTATGTGAAATTTTGCCTCAATCTGTCTAGCCGTTCTGAGAAGATTTTTAAAATTTATTAATTTTCAATCCAACATGGCTGATGAACCATGTGACCATGACATCATAAATTTACATTCTGCCTCCAATCCTCCAGTGGAATATGTGTGTGAAGTTTCGTGTTAATCGGATGAGGTGTGTTTTTCTATCCAAGATGGCCACCAAACCATGTGACTTGTGACATCATAATTTTTACTATGTATGCAGACATGATGGAAGATGATAGTTGCAAATTTTCGCTTCGTTAGGTTATGTGATTCCAGAGAAAACATTATTTAATATTTTTCTTGAATCCAACATGGCTGCCAAACCATGTGACCTATCAATTAGAAAATATCAAAAGGCACCAGTTCACCACTTGCTTGATATGTGTACCAAATTTCGTAAATATATCTTGAGGGCATTTGTAGTTAAGCTCGGAAACGAAATGTGACGGACGGACGGACGAACCCATTTCTATATCCCCCGCAACTTCGTTGGTTGGCGGGGGATAATAACTTTTCTAATACACCGTGTTTCTGTTATAAATGAGATGTGTGTGTGTGTGTGTGTCATGTCTTTTGTTTCTATGAATTAATTAATTATCCCCCGCCAACCAACGAAGTTGGCGGGGATATAGAAATGGTTCCGTCCGTACGTCTGTCCGTCCGTCAATTTCGTTTCAGAGCTTAACTACAAATCCCCTCAAGATATATTTACGAAATTGGTACACATATCAAGCAAGTGGTGAACTGGTCCTTTTGATATTTAGAGATTTCCCCCAAAAAAATTTCTGTCACTTTCCATGGAAACAAGTTGGGTATTAAGAAATAATTGATTGATGTTAACCTTTGTTCCAGAGCATAGTTGCAAAAAATATTAACTATTTCTTTATGAAATTTGGTACACACATCAAGAATAAATTGAACTGGTGCCTTTTGCTACTGTCCTCATTTACTATGGCGGGGATATCGAAGACTTTTTCTTCAACGGATGCTAGTTATTTTATTACTATTGGAATGTACCTTTTGACCCTTTAGACCAGGGGTTCTTAAACTTTTGATGATTCCAGACCCCAATGGATTGCCCAACATGGTCCCATACCCCTTCGCTTGACTGTCGAAATCATCATCACCACCAGTCCTATTAGTTGACAGTATGAATTCCAAAGTTTAATAGCTTGAATTTATTTTAGATATGGATAGCTCGGAATAGAACATGAAAGGCAATCATAAGCATTTATCATTATATTTCCAAAAAATAAAATAAAAAACCGAGAAATTACAATATACAAAACAGCTACAAGTATTTTACAATTATAACTTTGATTCACCTATTTCAGATTATAAATCAGCAACTTTACTTTATAGTTGATTTTATTCCCAAAAGAAGAAAACAAACTTGAATGTGCAAGTTTTTCAATATCTCGACTACATACACACACTCTTACTAATCTAGTGAGATATTTGATGTTGTTTTTGTGCAATCAAAATATGGAATCGGGGTACAGTTACTGACAATCTACTCGCATGTCATCTGATACATCAAGTCGATTTCTCCACTTTGATTCAGATTTAATAATGCAGAGAATCCTGTTTCACAAAGTACGTAGTTGTGAAGGAACAAAACATTCATGCCCCCATAGCCAAGTTTAGGTAAGCCGCGATTTGCTCACACCAAAACTGCTTGACATCCATCTCCAGCCCTTTCAAAATCAGCTTTCTTTCTTGGGTCTTCTTGGAAGTCAATGAAATCATCCTTTGCTGAATCGTTGTCACTCAATCTCGATATATCAAACGAGAAAGGGTTTTGGATCAAACAGATTCGATGCTAAGATCATCAATATCTGAAAAGTAACCTTCAAAATTTGTACATAGGACTTCCAAATGGTTCTTGACTTCTTGAAGTATTTATACAGGCAATGATTTACCATCTCCAATAAGAATATTGTCAAGGATTGGAAAGTTGCCAGTTCCGCTTTCAACACGGCGACTCCAAATAGGTAATTTCCTTGTAAATGCAGCAACATTTCCCCTGGCTTAAATAATGTCCACACCCTTCCTTGCAATGACATGTTCATTCATTGAGGAGACTAAAAATATCAGCCAAATGTTCATCTTCAAAATGATTTGCAAGGGGGATTGTTGATGCTTGAGGAATTCGAAAATTTCATCCGAATTTCAAGGGCACTGACTCAATTGCTTCACGCATCCTCTCCCAGCACAATTTAGCCATCTCCAGTGCACAGGGCTTCACTCGGGTCTCTCCAATCGTGTGGGCTTATTTTCTTTGGCAATCATGTACGAAACTTTGTAGAGGCTTCCAGAAGACGTTTCCCAGGAGCAGCAAACCATATGATGAAAGAGTTGCTTTCTGATAATACAAACTCTTTTCAACTTAAAAGCATCAATCGATGTGCCAACATGATTACTGTCTTGCTTTCGAGATGTTCTTCAGTCCTGAATGGCTTCAAATTTCATTGCTCATTAACAAATTGCAAATCATGCATTGGGTCTTTCAGTTCCATCTCATTCTGCATACAGGTGAAGCCAAAACCATGAATCATTCCACTTCCGTTTTTTGACAGACATTTGCAACAAATCTGTGAAAGAAAATACGAAAACTGTTTAATGCATACTGTAATGAAAATTCAAATAACACATGATTTATTGGAACAGTATCCGAGAAATATTATTTTAACAAAATAATATTAATAATAAGTAATACATTTGTGTCATTCCTAAAACAGTTAATTGGTACCAACAGCGTCGAGCAGACCAGAGAGCCAGATCACGCGCTCGAGCAGACGGAGAACCAGACTACTCTCTCGAGCAGACGGGGCGCAATTATTCGTTCTTCTTTCTTGCCTTTCCTCCTTCTCGGGCGGGCGCGGTGCGCTCATGCGTGGCCTGCTCTCATTGGGCGGACCGCGTGTCACGGCTCCGCCTTCTTGCAAAGGACCTCCCCGGCTCTGATTCGCTCGTCACCCATTGGCCGCAAAATGACGCATTCTCTCATTTGGTGCCAGGCCAGAACGAAACGCTTCGTGAGCGCGCAAACAGCTCGGACAATTCCTCGAGCAGTGTTGTTGTTGGCATTGTCATAAGTGTAAAAATCCTATCTATAAAATAACTTCGCAGCGCATGTACACGTAATTCCCATTAGTATATCAAATATATTCGTAATCAAATGTATACAAATATTCAGAGATCGAGTCCCATACCCCCAGCATTTAGTTCCCATACCCCCGGTTAAGAACCACTGCTTTAGACTGTTGAGACCCCTTTGACCTTTTAAGACCCAAGAAGACCCAGATGACCTAAAACTCCCCGAGGACCCAAAAGCCCCTGAAAACCCAAAAGATCCACCAGACCCCTCAGAGCCTGTAGACCCTTTAACACTACTATAAATGGATGAGTTCTTCCGCGGCATGGCGTTCTATTTACAAAATAAACTAGCATCCGTTGAAGACAAAGTCTTCGATATCCC
>CM068961.1:10940101-10958472 GCA_035128595.1 Eptatretus atami | reverse complement strand
CCTGTCCGTCACACTTTTTCCGGAGCTTAACTACAAATCCCCTCAAGATTATTTACAAATTTGGTACACATATCAAGCAAGTGGTTAACTGTGCCTTTTGATATTTCTAATTGATAGGTCACATGGTTTCAGCCCATGTTGGATTCAAGAAAAATATTAAATAATGTTTTCTTCTGGGATCACATAAACTAACGAAGCGAAAATTTCAACTATCATCTTCCATCATGTCTGCATACATAGTAAAAATTAATAATGTCACAAGTCACATGATTGGCGGCCATCTGATAGAAAAAACACACCTCATCCGATTAACACGAAACTTCACACACGTATTCCAACTGGGAGATTGGAGCGAATGTATGTTATGATTTATAGGTCACATGGTTCGTCAGACATCTTGGATTGAAAATTAATAAATTTTAAAAATCTTCTTCTCCAGAACGCTGGACAGTAGAGGCAAAATTTCAATACAACTTTCCCCAAGACATCCTTTCAAAGTTGTTAATTTCTAATTGATAGAGTCACTATTTGGCGCCATATTGAAATTACCCGAAAACTTCAAACATCTTCCTCTCCAGAACGGCTGGTCAGATCAAGGGAAAACTTCACTACATATTGCACACGCTTAGGGAATATAAGTTTTTAATCCTCATTACTTATGCGGGGATATCGAAGACTTTTTCTTCAACGGATGCTAGTTTCCTTTTAAATTTCATTTCTTAGCTCGCCTGTTCGAAGAACAGAGGCTATAGCGATACCCCCGATGAGCACATTACATTTCTGTGAGCGTGAATCTTACTGAGCGTGAAAATGTTAAATTTTTCTGTATTACGAAAAACTCCTCGCGGATTTCGACGAAACTTGTGGGGTTAGGATCATGCCATTAGATTTTGGACTTGGTCCCCCCCCCCCCCCAAAAAAAATTGCTAGAAATTTTTTTTTTTTTTGCATTTCTACATGTTTAAGTGATTTCCAACCCCCCCCCCCCCCCCAAAAAAAAAATTGTTAGAGAAAAAATAATTTTTTGCAACTTTTTTTTCAACAAAATTTCGATTTCTTTTTTTGCATTTCTACATGTTAAGTGATTTCCAACCCCCCCCCCCCAAAAAAAAATTGTTAGAGAAAAAAAAATTTTTTTTTCATTCTACATGTTTTAGTTAAGTGATTTCCAACCCCCCCCCAAAAAATTTAGAGAAAAATAATTTTTTTTTGCATTTCTACATGTTTTAAAGTGATTTCCAACCCCCCCCAAAAAAATTGTAGAGAAAAAAAAAATTTTTGCAACTTTTTTCAACAAAATTTCGATTTCTTTTTTTGCATTTCTACATGTTTTAAGTGATTAGGATTTCGACGAAACTTGTGTGGGTTAGTATGGTCCAAGGATCATGCCATTAGATTTTGGACTTGGTTCCCCCCCCCAAAAAAATTTAAGAGAATTTATTTTTTTGCATTTCTACATGATTTAAGTGATTTCCAACCCCCCCAAAAAAAATTGTTAGAGAAAAAAAAAATTTTTTTTTGCATTTCTACATGTTTTAAGTGATTTCCAACCCCCCCCCCCAAAAAAAATTTTTAGAGAAAAAAAATTTTTTGCAACTTTTTTTCAACAAAATTTCGATTTCTTTTTTTTGCATTTCTACATGTTTTAAGTGATTTCCAACCCCCCCCCCCCCCCCCAAAAAAAAAATTGTTAGAGAAAAAAAAAATTTTTTTTTTTTGCATTTCTACATGTTTTAAGTGATTTCCAACCCCCCCCCCAAAAAAATTGTTAGAGAAAAAAAATTTTTGCAACTTTTTTTTCAACAAAATTTCGATTTATTTTTTGCATTTCTACATGTTTAAGTGATTAGGATTTCGACGAAACTTGTGGGGGTAGGTATGGTCCAAGGATCATGCCATTAGATTTTGGACTTGGTCCCCCCCCCCCAAAAAAATTGTTTAGAGAATTTTTTATTTTTTTTTTTGCATTTCTACATGTTTTAAGTGATTTCCAACCCCCCCCCCCCCCCAAAAAAAAAAAAATGTTAGAAATTATAAAAAATATTAATTATTAGACTCGTCTTTTAAAAACGATAAATGTATAAACAGGCGAGCATTGGGTGGCTTTGACACCAACTCTGGTTCTGTTACCACTTGAACGATTTACACAATTTTCACCAAAGGAGCTGCTATTCATGTTGAATTATTTTTGATCATTTCGACGTCAGGTCATGTTTGGCAGCCATCTTGGAAATAAATATATAACTTTGACCTCTTTATCTCTGAAACCACTCCATGTTAAATGTTGAAACTTGGCACATGTCAAGCACGTATCCGCATGGGGAATAAGTGTTGATTACGATTGTCATCGGTGCCTTCATTATGACATTATAATTCAATATGTCGAATGCTTTATCTGATCAGTATGAAAATTATTGAGGGTGATCTATGGATTAAATTATTGAGATAATTATATTGATGATGTCACTGTTACCCAGTCATCACTGCGAGCAGTTATAAAGTGGCAGTTCCAGTTATGTCTATTATTAATTACATAACACACCAGTACACAAACACACACACAAAAAAACTACACAAGCACCACACAAAACAAGTCCTAGTGAGGGTCTGCAATCTCTGATTATTCGTTCTTTTTTATTTTTGTCATTGTAATGTGTGTCCAAGTGCAGTGATGTCCACCATACTGTTGTTGTTTTTTCCCTACATTCTCCTCCATAGTTCAGTACAATTAGGACATTTGTGACAAAAGATCGGAAAAAAACTAGGGGAGAGATGAAAATTGGTGGATACCTTCTGTTTTTCACCAGTCATAAACTATTCGGTGTGTGTGTGTGTGTGTGTGTGTGTGTTTGTGTGTGTCGTTGTTATCCTCATATGCGGATTCAGGGGATGGAACGGAGTCCTCCTCAGGCTGAAGTATCCACCTCTGTTTTGATGATTTGATGGTACTGTAGTCTTTCTCTATCTCTGGAACATGCTCCTCATGGTTCCTTCACAGATTATGAATATGGGGTCACAATGGCACTGTCATGCTCAGTTGACTCCAGTATTTCTGTTATTGCAGTAAAGGCCAGTCCCTTAACCTCTGCTTCCCTTCATCATTTTATGAACCTCCTTTAATCAAAACAAACTACAACAATGTGAACCTCATTCCAACCAAGGTGGAGAAATTCCTTGCTTCTCTTGATTCTTAAAGACCTCAACTCTCTGCCCCCCTCACAAATCCCAAGTCCTCACTAACTCTTAACCCTCACCCTCCCCATATTAAAGCATCAAGGCATCAATCCCCTCCACTATCCAAGCCTTCAACCCCTCCCACCCCCACACAAAACTCTCAACCTCCCCTCCCAGCTCTGTCCCATCTTGGCTTTCCCTCCCCCCCATCCAACCCCAAGTCCTCATCCTCCCCTTCCCAACCCATGCATCATCAGTTCCCTCCCAACCTTTCATGTCACCTGTCATACTCTCAATCCCGTGAGATATGCGGAAAATATGTGATGATATGGTTTAAGCCCTGCCTGAGAGAATGCCACGTAGTTTTTTTGGCGTGTATATGGCAACAGACTGCTGCCTCGATCGCTGAGGCCTATCTTCACAAGGCCTGTGATGCATATCAGCATCCTTTTAACTGCCGCTTTGATCGTTTTACAATGAAGGCAAAACTTGTAGGAGGGCATTGCGATTGCTAATATGATAGCTCCCACGATGTATTTGACCACGTATAGCAGAAAGCCCCAACCTGGCAGCAGTGTGATTTTTTTTGGCTGGACTCGAGTGAAATGTCCAACCAATGGAAAGAATGGAATGTTACAGACAGAAAAACAGGCGGATGCACGCAAACAAGCGTATTGTATTAAATAATGAAATCAACAATTGAACAGACCTCAACACTTGTCTTTTCTCGAACCCTGTGTTCTCGATTATCATTTTGCTTCCATCTTGGACATGTTGCTTCTTGTATGTCAACAATGGATGGATAACCTCGATCTCAAACAAGTCTTCTCGCTGCTCATCTGCCTTGAATTTTGTCAGGAAATGGTGGTTCTCTTCTCGACTGGCTTTAGTTCTAATGCATTCTCAAGCATCAGGTTGCTTTGATTATCATTACCTCCACCACCAAAGGTGGATGGAGATTGTGTATTCACCCCTGTTGTCTGTATGTTTGTCTGTTTGTCTGTGAGCAGGATATCTCAAAAAGCTATGGACGGATTTGGATGAAACTTGGTGACAGGCTGGTGTGTGACAAGGAATAATTGATTCAATTTTGTGAAGATCCGATCCGGATACGAGACTTTCAACAGTTATTCTTCACTTTTGAGAGAAGGGCCAAAAAACAATATGTAGCATGACATCTCAAAATGTTTGTGACAAATTTGAACAAAACTTGGTGGATGAATTGGTAGTGACACGAACAAGCAGATTCGATTTGGTTAGGTCCGGATGCATATCTGCAGGATACAACACGTAAACTGTTCAGCCTGGCGGAAGTACGTGCTCCAACGAGTAATGTACTTTTTCATGTCTTCCTCTCAAGGCCAGGATTCTTCTTCGACCATGTGGTGGAACCAAACCATATTCTTGATGATAGCCATTCATCTGCAATTCCTCTCCAGTTTCTACACATATTAATGTTTTTTCCCCCACATTTATCATGAATCTAACTATTATTTGAAGCTCTTTATGAAACCTTCAGAGAAGAAGTTCTTTTCTTGGAGTTAAAGACATTGATATCATGATAAAAATTACAAATGAATGCAAGAGCAACAATTTTATTTTCCTTTGTACGCTGTGTCAGAAACATGTTTCATATTAACATTTGCAACAACATTGTTTTTGTTGTTTGCAGATTATGGGAAACTTTATGGAACATCCCATGATTGGTGTTGTATAGCTCGTGAAAATGAGTGCAGTTGCAGGGGATGATTCAATTTGTGCTTGAGAACAATCCATGGTAGCACCACTACAAGAACTTATATTACAACAAAGATATTGGATCCTCAAGCTTCCATATTTCTTTCCTTTCTTTTTGCTGTGTGGCCAAAATATAGAAAAAACAATAAATACGAGATTAAGGTAAATAAACGCTTTGTTAACCATCCTTAATTGAGTTTACATGTGGTGTTATGTATTTATGCACTTACATTCCAGACTGGGGACCGCTCAGACTTGTGAACTCACAAACCTTTGACTTTCCACAATGACAGCCCCAACCGAGAGGTTTTGAGACTTTAAACAAAAGCAAAATAAAGGATAGAAGGATGATGCAATGACCTTGAATCACACAAGAGAAGAAACGGCTAGGATGAGTAATAAGTGAGGATAAGTGTTGAAAATATGGCGTGGCACATGTTCATGTTATTTTCGTTGAAAAGTACGCAATGTATCTATTCGTCTGTTACATTACGTGAATTCAAAGTGGAAATGTGGAGAGAATATTTTATGCATGTGACTGTTGACATGCAGCTTGTTCCACACCTGAACATTTTGTGTTTTAATCACATGGCTTGTCTTTAGCATGTTCAAACATTATTTTGAAGCCAATTCAAATTAACCCCATGTACTTGACTGTTAGATATGTTATTAAATCTTTTTATTACCTCTGCCATCGAAGGTAGATATACAGGTAGTGGACAAAAAAATGGAAACACCTGCGTAAAGAGGGACACCAAGTATATCGAAAGCAACGGAATGCACACAGTGTGCCACATGTGGGAAGCAAATAACATCCCAGCACGCTTCGGGTCATGTTTTAAAATGTTGCGCAGGCCTGGTTGCCTATGATGATGGCTCGCATGGCTGCAAGAGACACCTCAGTGATTTTGAAAGTGGCGTATTGTTTGGGCTTCTTAGCAGGAGCTTCAGTGACAAAAACGACTCAACGTGCTGATGTTTCACAACTCATGAGCAATTGGTATTAAAGGTGATGTTGGCATGGAATTCGAAGGGAAAGACACGGGAAAGGGCAGCAGTGTGGGAAGCGCTGGTCTGGTCCAGACAGTATCAGCCCTCGTTTCCAAAAAAACTGCTCTGCTGCTCTTGCTCCCTCTCTCAGTTCTATTCACCCTCTCATTTTCTCAGTCATCTGCCATCTGCTTTTGAAATCGGCAAACATTTCCGCTCTGCATTAAAAAATGCTTGATGTTGGCTTAATGTTAGGCTTGCGGCTTTGGATCCTCGGTCCTGAGTTCAAATCCCACTCAGCTGTTGAATTGATCCAGGTTGGGTTTACTCGACCTGTTATCCTTCCAAGATCGCAAAATGAGTGCCAGCATGCTGGTATAATGTGTCGAGTGGCGACACGTCCAGGATTGTGCCAATACCAAGGAGACTGCTGGGCAGCACCAATGCTCTGCACAGAGTATGGTCCCAATCTCCCATTAAAAAAGGTGCAAAAACAGACCCTGCAACTTCAGACCAATCAACCTTCTCCCAATCATCAGCAGTTATGGAATCCATCATCACTTCTGATATTAAATCCTTCCTCTTCTCCAATGACCTGTATTCTAATCATCAATTTGGATTCAGACCAGGTCACTCCATCTTGGACTTGCTGCTCCTGCTTTCCCCACAATGGATGGAGGTCCTCAATGCCAGTGATAGATCATAGCCATCTCCCTCAGCGTATCGCATGCTTTTGATACGGTCTGGCACCCCGCCCTGCTCACCAAACTCTCTTCTCTCTGGCATCCAAGGCAATCTCCACCCATGTGCTCGCAGACTTCCTCTCCTGTTGCAGTCAATCCATGGCTCTTGATGCAATTTTCTCATCTCCTATTCCTGCCCAGGCTGGAGTTCCTCAAGCAGTGTTCTGGGCCCTTTTCTGGTTTCATCCATGATATCTCTGACTTTGTGGAAAATCCTCTTTATCTCCTCCTGATGACTCCACCCTCTGCCGTACATCTGTCATCCCTCAGATCGGCAAGCAGCACCTCTTCACGTTCTGCAGATCTGGATAAAATCGCAAGCTGGTCTAACTTGGAACATGCTCTTCAATCCGACAAATCTTACTCTCCAGAAACTGTCTTGAACCCCCCCCCCCCCCATCTACTTTCTCAACAATCCTCTTGAAGAATCCTTTTATTCAAGCTTTTGTGTCTCACCATCTGCCATGATCTTTCTTGGAAACCACATTTTCCAATTTCAGATCAGCAGATCAATTGACTGTAAAATTCAACCTGGGGCGTGAGCAGCCAGTTTCATTAAAAAAAAAAAAAATCAGTCTGCGGAGAACTCCACAGAGCGGGATACCACAGAGCAGGTTGCAGCGCACAGACTGCTTATTACACCTGAGAATGCACGTTTGTGAGTCCAGTTACAATGGTGCAAAGAGCACAGGCAATGGACTACTGAGCAGTGAGAAATATGACATGATCAGGTGAATCATCGTTCACCATGTTCTCGACAAAATGGCGAGTGCACACGTGGCGCCAACCTAAATAACTCTACAAACTCTGAGTGCTTGGTTCCAACAGTGAAGGTTTGTGTTCTGTTATGTGTGTGGGCACATTTCCTGCATGGTTTGGGTGCAGTCATTCCCTTCAATGGCAAGGTCAATGCCAATCGCTACTTTATGGTACAGTGATCTCACCCCATGTTGCAACATTTATTTCCTGCCAGGAGGTGTGTCTTCCAGAATGACAATCCCCAGCCACAGAGCACGTGTGGCCCAATGTTTTGATGAGCATGACACTGATGTTATCCATATGTCATGGCCTTCTCAATCACTAGATCTGAACCCAATCGAGCATTACGGGATATTCTGGAATGATGCCTGAGACACGTTTTCGACCTCCATCAAACAGTGTGAGTTGATTGACTTTCTCATGTAAAGAATGATGCCGCATACCTCCTGCAGAATTCCAGATGCTGATGGATTCTATGCCACGGCGCATACAGGCCGTACTGGCTGCACGTGGTGCCCAACACCCTATTAAGTGACTTTACAATGGTGTTTCCATTTTTTTAATCCACGACATGCAGCTTATGTTTTAACTGCTGTTTTGCCTGCTTATCTGTGAGCAGGATGTCTCAAAAAGTTATGGACGATTCGGATGAAACTTGTGGACAGGTGGTGTGTTACACGGACAAATTAATCGATTTTGGTGAAGATGTCATTGCTTAAAGGGCTGGCAGGATAGCCTACCAGTACACATACTCACCTCTAGCTGTCTTGCCTGAATTGCAATTTCGCCCAACTATAAACTTCATTCTGGAGTTTCACAGCAGAGGATTCATCATTGTCTCTCTCTCAGAAGAATGTTAAACTGTGTTGCTCCTCTGCTTGCATTCATTGTGACATTAAAGATTCTGTGGCATCTATTGTGGAGTAGGCGAGCTATCGCCGGTATCATTGCGAATTCCAAAACCCAGTGCTCACTAAATTTCAAAAGTTAAATATCCTGTGTCGGAGAGCCGCACCATCCAGATTGTAACCCCAGCCAAAAACTGCTTCAGCAAAACACTCACTATGTGAGCATGGTGCACAAGTATAACAATAATATATTTATTTGCATCACCACATGTGATGTAATTTATTGATACAATTACGTTGTAGAAGCCATGCAGTGCATTGTGAATATGTATTCCTTTGTTTCTCCACATTTTTGCAGCTCAGCCGCAAGCAATAATTCAAGAGTCCCGATGGAGACGTCGTAAGACCGCATTCACCGATGAAGTGAGAAGACGCTGGACGATTTTCGGAAACCATGCGTATTATTGGAACACGGATTGTGTTCTTCCAGTCGATTTCCAATCCGTAAATACATGGTCAGTTTTAATTGCTATCCTGTGACAATAAATGACGTATATCGACATGCACACAGGGATATAAATGTTAATCCTTCAGATATATTCATGCGTCGAGCAAAATAAATCGTATCAATACACGTTTGTGAACACTTGAGTTGGAATGAGCCAAATAAGAGAAAAATGTGGAGGAGGATGCAATTGAAATCTACAACTTGAATGCATGAGCAGGTTTATGTGCTGAAAGGCAAGAATTCATTTGTTGGAAATAGTCTTGTGTTTTGTTTCTTGTTCCCTTTTCCACAGAGGGTATTGCATTTAATTACTTTTGACCTCTTGAGACCCTTAAGACTCCTCTTAATTGTAGACGCTTTTTGGACGTTTCAACACCATTTCGACAATCCCGACCCTTAGACCTTAAAATACACCCTTTAGACCCCTTCGGCCTTTTAAGACACTTCAGACACTGGAAACTTCAGACCATTTGACCTTTACAACTATTCAAGACCATTAGACCTTCTCATCTGCAATTGATAACCTTTCATTAGTACATCCTTCAATTTATTTGCCATTTAAAATACACCACACAAAACAAATCCTGGTGAGGTCTGTAATCTCTGATTGCTCTTTCAGATTAGTTATGCATCAACCTGTGCAGCAATTTGGCATATAACCTCCTTTTGATTATTTATGGATATCTCTCTCTGTGGTGTGTTGTGTTTTTTGATCATTTCGACGTCAGGTCATGTTTGGCAGCCATCTTGGAAATAAATATATAACTTTGGACCTCTTTATCTCTGAAACCACTCCATGTTAAATGTTGAAACTTGGCACATGTCAAGCACGTATTCTGCATGGGGAATAAGTGTTGATTACGATTGTCATCGGTGCCTTCATTATGACATTATAATTCAATATGTCGAATGCTTTATCTGATCAGTATGAAAATTATTGAGGGTGATCTATGGATAAATTGATTGAGATAATTATATTGATGATGTCACTGTTACCCAGTCATCACTGCGAGCAGTTATAAAGTGGCAGTTCCAGTTATGTCTATTATTAATTACAAAACACACCAGTACACAAACACCACACAAAAAGAACTACACAAGCACCACACAAAACAAGTCCTAGTGAGGGTCTGCAATCTCTGATTATTCGTTTTCTTTTTTATTTTTGTCATTGTAATGTGTGTCCAAGTGCAGTGATGTCCACCATACTGTTGTTGTTTTTTCCCTACATTCTCCTCCAGTAGTTCAGTACAATTAGGACATTTGTGACAAAAGATCGGAAAAAACTAGGGGAGAGATGAAAATTGGTGGATACCTTCTGTTTTTCACCAGTCATAAACTATTCGGTGTGTGTGTGTGTGTGTGTGTGTGTGTTTGTGTGTGTCGTTGGTTATCCTCATATGCGGATTCATGGGGATGGAACGGAGTCCTCCTCGGGCTAAGTATCCACCTCTGTTTTGATGATTTGATGGTACTGTAGTCGTTTCTCTATCTCTGGAACATGCTCTCATTGGTTCCTTCACGATTATGAATGATGGGTCACAATGGGCACTGTTCATGCTCAGGTTGACTCCAGTATTTCTGTTATTGCAGTAAAGGCCAGTCCCTTAACCTCTGCTTCCTGTACCTATCATTTTATGAACCTCCTTTAATCAAAACAAACTACAACATGTGAACCTCATTCCAACCAAGGTGAGAAAATCCTTGTCTCTTGATTCTTAAAGACCTCAACTCTCTGCCCCCCTCACAAATCCCAAGTCCTCACTAACTCTAACCCTCACCCTCCCCATATTAAAGCATCAAGCATCAATCCCCTCCACTATCCAAGCCTTTAACCCCTCCCACCCCCACCACAAATCTCTCAACCTCCCTCCCAGCTCTGTCCATCTTGGCTGTTCCCTCTCCCCCCCCATCCAACCCCAAGTCCTCATCCTCCCCTTCCCAACCCCATGGCATCAGTTCCCTCCCAACCTTTCATGGTCACCTGTCATACTCTCAATCCCGTGAGATATGCGGAAAATATGTGATGATATGGGTTTAAGCCCTGCTTGAGAGAATGCCACGTAGTTTTTTTGGCGGTGTATATGGCAACAGACTGCTGCCTCGATCGCTGAGGCCTATCTTTACAAGGCCTGTGATGCATATCAGCATCCTTTTAACTGCCGCTTTGATCGTTTTACAATGAAGGCAAAACTTGTAGGAGGGCATGGCGATTGCTAATATGATAGCTCCCACGATGTATTTGACCACGTATAGCAGAAAGCCCCAACCTGGCAGCAGTGTGATTTTTTTTGGCTGGACTCGAGTGAAATGTCCAACCAATGGAAAGAATGGAATGTTACAGACAGAAAAACAGGCGGATGGACACGCAAACAAGCGTATTGTTATTAAGATAATGAAATCAACAATTGAACAGACCTCAACACTTGTCTTTTCTCGAACCCTGTGTTCTCCGATTATCAGTTTGGCTTCCATCTTGGACATGTTGCTTCTTGTATATCAACAATGGATGGATAACCTCGATCTCAAACAAGTCGTTCTCGCTGCTCATCTGCCTTGAATTTTGTCAGGAAATGGTGGTTCTCTTCTCGACTGGCTTTAGGTTTCTAATGCATTCTCAAGCATCAGGTTGCTTTGATTATCATTACCTCCACCACCAAAGGTGGATGGAGATTGTGTATTCACCCCTGTTTGTCTGTATGTTTGTCTGTTTGTCTGTGAGCAGGATATCTCAAAAAGCTATGGACGGATTTGGATGAAACTTGGTGGACAGGCTGGGTGTGTGACAAGGAATAATTGATTCAATTTTGTGAAGATCCGGATCCGGATACGAGACTTTTCAACAGTTATTCTTCACTTTTGAGAGAAGGGGCCAAAAACAATATGTAGCATGACATCTCAAAATGTTGTGGACAAATTTGAACAAAACTTGGTGGATGAATTGGGTAGGTGACACGAACAAGCAGATTCGATTTTGGTTAAGGTCCGGATGCATATCTGCAGGATACAACACGTAAACTGTTCAGCCTGGCGGAAGTACGTGCTCCAACGAGTAATGTACTTTTTTCATGTCTTCCTCTCAAGGCCAGGATTCTTCTCGACCATGTGGTGGAACCAAACCATATTCTTGATGATAGCCATTCATCTGCAATTCCTCTCCAGTTTCTTACACATATTAATGTTTTTTCCCCCACATTTGATCATGAATCTAACTATATTTGAAGCTCTTTATGAAACCTCCAAGAGAAGAAGTTCTTTTCTTGGAGTTTAAAGACATTGATATCATGATAAAATGTACAAATGAATGCAAGAGCAACAGATTTTATTTTCCTTTGTAACTGTGTGTCAGAAACATGTTTCATATTAACATTTGCAACAACATTTGTTTTTGTTGGTTTGCAGATTATGGGAAACTTTATGGAACATCCCATGATTGGTGTTGTATAGCTCGTGAAAATGAGTGCAGGTTGCAGGGGATGATTCAATTTGTGCTTGAGAACAATCCAATGGTAAGCACCACTACAAGAACTTATATTACAACAAAGATATTGGTATCCTCAAGCTTCCATATTTCTTTCTTTGTCTTTTTTGCTGTGTGGCCAAAATATAAGAAAAAACAATAAATACGAGATAAAGGTAAATAAACGCTTTGTTAACCATCCTTAATTGAGTTTACATGTGGTGTGATGTATTTATGCACTTACATTCCAGACTGGGGACCGCTCAGACTTGTGAACTCACAAACCTTTGACTTTCCACAATGACAGCCCCAACCGAGAGGTTTTGAGACTTTAAACAAAAGCAAAATAAGAGGATAGAAGGATGATGCAATGACCTTGAATCACACAAGAGGAAGAAACGGCTAGGGATGAGTAATAAGTGAGGGATAAGTGTTGAAAATATGGCGTGTGCACATGTTCATGTTATTTTTCGTTGAAAAGTACGCAATGTATCATTCGTCTGGTTACATTACGTGAATTCAAAGTGGAAATGTGGAGAGAATATTTTATGCATGTGACTGTTGACATGGCAGCTTGTTCCACACCTGAACATTTTGTGTTTTAATCACATGGCTTGTCTTTAGCATGTTCAAACATTATTTTGAAGCCAATTCAAATTAAACCCCATGTACTTGACTGTTAGATATGTTATTAAATCTTGTTATTACCTCTGCCATCGAAGGTAGATATACAGGTAGTGGACAAAAAAAATGGAAACACCTGCGTAAATGAGGGACACCAAGTATATCGAAAGCAACGGAATGCACACAGGTGTGCCACATGTGGGAAGCAAATAACATCCCAGCACGCTTCGGGTCATGTTTTAAAATGTTGCGCAGGCCTGGTTGCCTATGATGATGGCTCGCATGGCTGCAAGAGGACACCTCAGTGATTTTGAAAGTGGCGTGATTGTTTGGGCTTCTTTAGCAGGAGCTTCAGTGACAAAAACGACTCAACGTGCTGATGTTTCACAACTCATGAGCAATGGTATTAAAGGTGATGTTGGCATGGAATTCGAAGGGAAAGACATCGGGAAAGGGCAGCAGTGGGTGGAAGCGCTGGTCTGGTCCAGACAGTATCAGCCCTCGTTTCCAAAAAAACTGCTCTGCTGCTCTTGCTCACCCTCTCTCAGTTCTATTCACCCTCTCATTTTCTCAGTCATCTGCCATCTGCTTTGAAATCGGCAAACATTACCGCTCTGCATTAAAAAATGCTTGATGTTGGCTTAATGGTTAGGCTGGCGGGCTTTGGATCCTCGGGTCCTGAGTTCAAATCCCACTCAGCTGTTGAATTGATACCAGGTGGGGTTTACTCGACCTGTTATCCTTCCAAGATCGGCAAAATGAGTGCCAGCATGCTGGTATAATGTGTCGGAGTGGCGACCAGTCCAGGATTGTGCCCAATAGCCAAGGAGACTGCTTGGGCAGCACCAATGCTCTGCACAGAGTATGGTCCCAATCTCCCATTAAAAAAGGTGCAAAAACAGACCCTGCAACTTCAGACCAATCAACCTTCTCCCAATCATCAGCAAGGTTATGGAATCCATCATCACTTCTGATATTAAATCCTTCCTCTTCTCCAATGACCTGATTTCTAATCATCAATTTGGATTCAGACCAGGTCACTCCATCTTGGACTTGCTGCTCCTGCTTTCCCCACAATGGATGGAGGTCCTCAATGCCAGTGATGAGATCATAGCCATCTCCCTCAGCGTATCGCATGCTTTTGATACGGTCTGGCACCCCGCCCTGCTCACCAAACTCTCTTCCTCTGGCATCCAAGGCAATCTCCACCCATGGCTCGCAGACTTCCTCTCCTGTTGCAGTCAATCCATGGCTCTTGATGCAATTTTCTCATCTCCTATTCCTGCCCAGGCTGGAGTTCCTCAAGGCAGTGTTCTGGGCCCTTTTCTGGTTTTCATCAATGATATCTCTGACTTTGTGGAAAATCCTCTTTATCTCCTTCCTGATGACTCCACCCTCTGCCGTACCATCTGTCATCCCTCAGATCGGCAAGCAGCAGCCTCTTCACGTTCTGCAGATCTGGATAAAATCGCAAGCTGGTCTAACTTGGAACATGTCTTTCAATCCTGACAAATCTTACTCTCCAGAAGGACTGTCTTGGAACCCCCCCCCCCCCATCTACTTTCTCAACAATCCTCTTGAAGAAGTCCTTTATTTCAAGCTTTTGTGTCTCACCATCTGCCATGATCTTTCTTGGGAAAGCCACATTTCCAATTTCAGATCAGCAGATCAATTGACTGTAAATTTCAACCTGGGGCGTGAGCAGCCAGTTTCATTTAAAAAAAAAAAAAAATCAGTCTGCGGAGAACTCCACAGAGCGGGATACCACAGAGCAGGTTGCAGCGCACAGACTGCTTATTACACCTGAGAATGCACGTTTGTGAGTCCAGTTACAATGGTGCAAAGAGCACAGGCAATGGACTACTGAGCAGTGGAGAAATATGACATGATCAGGTGAATCATCGTTCACCATGTTCTCGACAAATGGACGAGTGCACACGTGGCGCCAACCTAAATAACTCTACAACTCTGAGTGCTTGGTTCCAACAGTGAAGGGTTGTGGTGGTTCTGTAATGTTGTGGGGCACATTTTCCTGGCATGGTTTGGGTGCAGTCATTCCCTTCAATGGCAAGGTCAATGCCAATCGCTACTTTATGGTACAGTGATCTTCACCCCATGTTGCAACATTTATTTCCTGCCAGGAGGTGTGTCTTCCAGAATGACAATGCCCCCAGCCACAGAGCACGTGTGGGCCCAATGTTTTGATGAGCATGACACTGATGTTATCCATATGTCATGGCCTTCTCAGTCACTAGATCTGAACCCAATCGAGCATTTACGGGATATTCTGGAATGATGCCTGAGACAGCGTTTTCGACCTCCATCAAACAGGTGTGAGTTGATTGACTTTCTCATGTAAGAATGATGCCGCATACCTCCTGCAGAATTCCAGATGCTGATGGATTCTATGCCACGGCGCATACAGGCCGTACTGGCTGCACGTGGTGGCCCAACACCCTATTAAGTGACTTTACAATGGTGTTTCCATTTTTTTAATCCACGACATGCAGCTTATGTTTTAACTGCTGTTTTGCCTGCTTATCTGTGAGCAGGATGTCTCAAAAAGTTATGGACGATTCGGATGAAACTTGGTGGACAGGTTGGGTGTGTGACACGGACAAATTTAATCGATTTTGGTGAAGATGTCATTGCTTAAAGGGCTGGCAGGATAGCCTACCAGTACACATACTCACCTCTGAGCTGTCTTGCCTGAATTGCAATTTCGGCCCAACTATAAACTTTCATTCTGGAGTTTCACAGGCAGAGGGATTCATCATTGTGCTCTCTCTCAGAAGAATGTTAAACTGTGTTGCTCCGTCTGCTTGCATTCATTGGTGGACATTAAAGATTCTGTGGCATCTATTGTGGAGTAGGCGAGCTATCGCCGGTATCATTGCGAATTTCCAAAACCCAGTGCTCACTAAATTTCAAAAGTTAAATATCCTGTGTCGGAGAGCCGACCCATCCAGGATTGTAACCCCAGCCAATAAACTGCTTCAGCAAAACACTCACTATGTTGAGCATGGTGCACAAGTATAACAATAATATATTTATTTGCATCACCACATGTGATGTAATTTTATTGATACAATTACGTTGTAGAAGCCATGCAGTGCATTGTGAATATGTATTCCTTTGTTTCTCCACATTTTTGCAGCTCAGCCGCAAGCCAATAATTCAAGAGTCCCGATGGAGACGTCGTAAGACCGCATTCACCGATGAAGTGAGAAGACGCTGGACAGATTTTCGGGAAACCATGCGTGATTATTGGAACACGGATTGTGTTCTTCCAGTCGTGATTCCAATCCGTAAATACATGGTCAGTTTTAATTGCTATCCTGTGACAATAAATGACGGTATATCGGTACATGCACACAGGGATATAAATGTTAATCCTTCAGATATATCCATGCGTCGGAGCAAAATAAATCGTATCAATACACGTTTGTGAACACTTGAGTTGGAATGAGCCAAATGAAGAGAAAAATGTGGAGGAGGATGCAATTGAAATCTACAACTTGAATGCATGAGCAGGTTTATTGTGCTGAAAGGCAAGAATTCATTTGTTGGAAATAGTCTTGTGTTTTGTTTCTTGTTCCCTTTTCCACAGGAGAGGGTATTGCATTTAATTACTTTTGACCTCTTGAGACCCTTAAGACTCCTCTTAATTGTAGACGCTTTTTGGACGTTTCAACACCATTTCGACAATCCCGACCCTTTAGACCTTAAAATACACCCTTTAGACCCCTTCGGCCTTTTAAGACACTTCAGACACTGGAAACCTTCAGACCATTTGACCTTTACAACTATTCAGACCATTTAGACCTTCTCATCTGCAATTGATAACCTTTCATTTAGTACATCCTTCAATTTATTTGCCATTTAAAATACACCACACAAAACAAATCCTGGTGAGGGTCTGTAATCTCTGATTGCTCTTTCGAGTTAGTTATGCATCAACCTGTGCAGCAATTTGGCATAGTAACCTCCTTTGATTATTGTAGGATGCTTAGGAATGTCTAATGCTCTACACGTCATTAGTGTTGTCATAATATGTCATTAGTTATCGAAAGATGTTTCAATGATGATGTGTGTCTGTTTACAAATTACACCCAACTGCCAACTTCAACATGATAACAGCATCACACATAAATGTACACACACGGGACTACAAATTCCCTGGCAAAGAAACTACCCCGAAGTTGGTTTCCATCTCAGACGACGAACTTTATTTTCCCAATTGTTTTTTTTCCTTCCGGCATCTGCTGAGAATCTGTACATTTTGAAACCTTTCTCTCATCGATTGGTGCATCCCGATGACACATCATCCTGTCATTTCAAAAACACTGATGAGCTATCGACTATCGTGTGCTCATTCAATGAACGATCGATGGAAACAAAATGGCGCCTATGACTCACGTGACCAGAAATTTCCGTAATGTGCCATGTCGCTACACGTAGTATATAGGGACTCTCGCCGAGAGGACCTCTTTTCACCTCATGCCTGGAGCGCAGCTTTGGTGGTCCTGTGTCACCTTCAGAACATTCTGTACATTCTCTAGATCAAGGCTCGGTGTGGTAATCCTCATGTGTGTTGTCACCTGGCTGCTCAGCTTGTTGTTGTGTCCACCTTTGTTGTGCCAGTGGTAAAGTTGCAACGATGGTCCATAAACTAACATTCTTCTTTTAACTTTTCCTCCCAGCTTCATTCTGCTTCCAACTTTCTCACAGTTTGACCACCACTGTCAGTCAGAGGATCACTTACAGTCTTACACCCTCCTCTTCACACACGTTTCTTTGACAGCCACTTCTTTGATAATACACTGGTTTACAAAAAAAAAAAAAAATTCTGAGGCAAGCATGTGAATAGGTGTTTCTGACTAATTTTGATATACTGAATTCAAATTTCTAAACAGTTTTGCTCTATCACCTCTAGTTTTTTTGCTTTCACATATCCCATTTTTTTATTATAATGCATATATTTATAATATAATGTGTTTATTTCATATATTCAAATGGCATATTACAGAATGAAACAAAACATAGACACAGAACACTGACAGAAGTAAATATTACTATTACTTGGATATAAGCATATATACACATCATAGTACTACAGACAGTCAGAGATTTTTTTTGGAGGATTCTGGTGTACTTTGCCTTCGGGATGTCGCGCAGGAGCATCCAGCAGAAGTCCACCATCATGCTGGGGTCCACTAACCTTTCCCCATGTTCGTCACTTACTGCTCCGAGGTTCGGGGGGAAGAAGTTGAGGTGGGAGTGGAGAACGTGAATCTTGAGAGACATTCGGCACCCCATATCCTGATAAGCCTGCAACAACTTCTCGACATGCATTTTGGTAATCTAGTGCCCGTGTGTTACCAAGGAAGCCATGGCAGACTGACTTAAATGCTTCCCATGCTCTCAGTTCCATCAAGGCGAGCTTCTCCTCGAATACCTCATCCTTCAGCACCTCCTTGATCTGAGGTCCGACGAAGATGCCCTCCTTGAGCTTAGCAGAACTGAGA
>CM068961.1:10898399-10911872 GCA_035128595.1 Eptatretus atami | reverse complement strand
ATTAAATGCCATAACTTGGAAGCACTTGTCCGATTAATATCAAACTTTGAAAAGGCACATACTCAGGTCCCCAGCAATATACCTGGCAAGTTTCAATTAGATCGGACCAGTGGTTGTCGAGAACAGCGGTCTCACACCACACACACACACACACACACACACACACACACACACACACACACACTGCTGGAATTATAGATAGATGGTTCAGGAATTTAAATCAAACTTGGTACAAGTGTGTGTAATGATGTGATAATGTTTGCGGAGGCAGATCTGGCAACGTCACGATGGCAAAGAGTGCATTTCTTTTTTTTTTCTTTTTTTTTTTTTTACATTATTACCTTCGCAAACTTTGTTGCGAAGGTTATGTTTTGATCGCTGTGTATTTATTTAATTATTTGTGAATATGTGTGTTTGTTTTTGTTTTTATTCGCATAACTCCAAAAGTATTGAACTGAATCGCAGCAAATTTGTGGGATGATTGGTTATATCCGAGGACCATTTGATTAGATTTTGGAGACGATCGGGTGGTTCAAGGTCAAGGTCAAGTCATGAAAAGGTCAAAATCGTCTTTTTACCATAGCGCGGTCAATTTGTATCCAATTTGCATGCAACTAATGACAAAATGCAATTCAATGCCCATCTTGTGATATGTGACATGACACAATGACGTAATAACCCTTATTAGCGTTGGGAGTCAAAGGTCAGGGGGGTCACGACATTGCAAAATGTCTGCGTTTTAGTCATAACACGGTCAATTCTTATCCGATTTGCATGAAACCAACACAAAATGTTGACTGTTCTTTTCCCCACACTCTAATACCAATTACAAAATAAGAAACAAATGTCAAGGTCAGAGTCATGAAAAGGTCAAAATCGTCATTTTGCCATAGTGCGGTCGATTTTATCCAATTTGCATGCAACCAATGCCAAAATTTGTGAATTCAATGCCCAATCTTGTGATATACGATATGACACAGGAAATTTAATGTTTTTAAGCCATCATAACACACAATGAGATGGCAGATTGGATGGATTAAATACCCTCACAATCAACGGTTTCTGGGGGGGGGGGCAAAATGTAGCGTTGGCGAAGGTATGCGATCTACTGAGTGCCCGTTCTAGTTAGACATGAAACAGGGGTAGAGTTGGAGGAATTGAAAGAGTGGTGGAAGGATTGTAGTGTGAAATAAAACTGAAGGTAATAAGCAGCAAATAAAACAAACACAATCATGCACCACAACAAGGAAATGATTAAGCCTCAAGGAACGCGATGTTAAAAGTCTGACGAATACGCTAAAATTGGCACAAGTTTTAAAACAAAACTGAACCACAAAAAACAAGTAAACATCGAGATAACAAAATAACAGTAAAACACAAAAACAGTGTGACCTCTTCCAGGCTTCCACTCTAACCTGACAGATGTCCCCATACAGTTGCCACTGACAAACCAGACATAATCTGCTTAACATAAACTTTCCTCCTTCAAGATGTCTCTGACTACTTAGTATCTCTCCCTTGTTACTCCCTCTTCCGGTATGATAGACCCGAGTCCGTCCTGGTGACAGAATTGCTCTCTTCATCAAAAACTACTCCTCACTGTCCCCACTCCTCCATACCCCAGGAATACCTCTGGCTTTGGCTTCCCCCTCCATTCCCACCTCATGTTTATATGTACAGTATGTTGTACCATCCAACAAACAGTTATGACTCCATTTACATCTCGCTCGCCGAAAATATGGACCAACTTCTATCCTCTCATCCCAACTCTCCCTCTTCACATGTGGTGACTTCAATTGTCACCTTGCCAGTTGGCTGGGTGTGGGTACCTCTCTCATGTTCCATGGCACTTCAGCAAAGGACTTATGCGACTCATTGGGACGACACAATCTGTCACTTCCCAACCCAGATCTGGTACTTCATCTCTTCTGGATTTGGTTTTGACCAATTTCCCTGCAAATTTCTGCTCCAATCGGTTCATCTGACTATATGCTTGTCAAAGTGGATGTCTCTCTGAAATTCCAGACTCATCAGCTCTGAGGTGGCTCCAATAATGGCCATTCAGGCTGACTGGCAGGACTTCAAGCAGCCACAATGTTCTAGACTGGTCTCTCATTTCTACTTCTCTGATAAACTCATCCTGGGAATTCTTTCAAAGAAATTTGCTTTCTATCATACACAAATTTATCCCATTTCATCTTCAGTTGTCATCCTCTTCCTCCCTTCCCATGGTACACTTCAGCTTGTGGTGAGGCAGTTTTCCTGAAACAACTTGCCTTCGCCTCATGGAAGGCAAATCCAACTGAAGGCAATCTCCCACAGAGTTCAAAAAAAAGTGTGTGTGTGTCTACCCTCAGGAGAGCCAGGAAACAACATCTTCTAATCCCAAGTCTGAACTCTCAAATCTGTTTCCCTCCTCCAAATCCTGGTGGGCATCTGGTTAAGTCTGTTTCTGGTGTATGTTCTCACTCCATCCTCTCCCCTACCTCAAAGGGCTGCACAGCTGACAGTGCACGTGAAAAGGCTAAATGCCTCAACTCTGTTTGCTTCTAAATCTTGTGCCCTAAACCTGTGGCTTTCTGTACCCACCTTACCCAGCCACACCAAGCTTTTCCTGGACTCTGTGTCCTTTTCTCCTGACAAGGTGGAGAGTTTGCTGTCAAACCTCGACTCCAATTCTGCAAACAGTCCAGATGGCATCAGCCCACATGTCCTCAGAAAATGCTCGTCTGCTCTTGCTCACCCTCTCTCTGTTCTATTCACCCTCTCATTTGCTCAAGGTCATCTGCCATCTGCTTGTACATCAGCAAACATTACCACTCTGCATAAAAAGATGCAAAAACAGATCCCTGCAACTTCAAACCAAACAGCCTGCTCCCAATCATCAGCAAAGTCATGGAATTCATCATCATTTTCGACATTCTCCAATGGCTTGATTCTGATCATCAATTTGGATTCAGACCAGGTCACTCCACCCTGGACATGCTGCTTCTGTTTTCCCAAAAATGGATGGAGGTTCTCAACGCCAGACATGAGATCAGAGCCATCTTCCAAGACGTATTGCGAGCTTGCAATATGGGGTCTGGCAACTCACCCTGCTCACCAAACTCTCTTCTTATAGTATCTAAGGCAATCTCCACCCATAGCTCACAGATTTGCTCTCCTGTTGCAGTTAACGCATGGCTTGTAATGGAATTCCCTCATCTCCTCTTCCTGCCTAGGCTGGAGTTTCTAAAGGCAGTGTTCTGGTCCCTGTGCTTTTTCTGGTTTTCTTCAATTATCTCTCTGACTCTCTGGAAAATCTCTTTATCTCTTTGCTGATGAATCCACCCTCTGCCGTAAAATCACAATCTGGTCAAACACTTGGAACATGTCTTTCAATCCTTACAAATCTCACACTCTCACCATGTCTCTCCAAAAGCACCATCTGGAAACCACCCACTACTTTCTCAACAATCCTCTTGAAGAAGTCCTTTCATTCAAGCTTCTGGGTCTCACTATCTGCCATGATTTCCTGGGAAAGCCACATTTCCAACTGCCTCCAAAGCCAGTCGCCGACTGGGCATCCTCCATCATGCAAGTCCTTCCTTGGCACACCTGAGCTCCTCACCACATACAAAGCTTTATCCGCAGCCTGATGGAGTGCTGCTCTCCCTCTGCTGGTTGGTGCTTCTGCCTCACACCTCGCTCAGCTTCACGCTGAGGAAACCAAGTCTTTAGGATCATTGGTATATCCCACGATGAAGTGAGACTTTGGGTCTCTCACGCTCTCACCGCAGGCAGGTTGGTGGTATGTCTGTCTTCTACCGTCTCCTGTCTGGCCTCGCCACCCCCCCCCCCCGCTCTGTCTGTGATCTGTCCCCCTATATTTCTGCAGAGTGTTCAAGGTCTGCCAACAAGCCCCTTCTGGTGAAACTGCCAAAACAAAAATTACTGCTCACCTTCACTCTTTCATTCCTCTTTTTTTTCCACCTCTGGAACAAACTCCAACTCACTCTTCAATCCCACTCTTCCCTCCAGGTTTTCAAAGAGTGTTCACCACCATCTCATATCTTCCCCTTGCACAACCATTGTCTTTTCTACCGCCATTAATCCACCCCAAACCCACCTCCTTCAAATTCCCTGCTTTCCTTCCTCAAAGTGCTGTGCTATCCATTTTGTTTACCCCATGTACGTGCCCTTCCCTCTCTCTCTTCCACAGATCTCCTAATGTTTGTGTTCCCTCCTGTTTTGTGCTTCCCTCTCCTACCCCTCTTGTCTTCTGCTCCCTTTGTTATATGTTCTGTGTGTTAGCTGTTATACGAGCCTTGACAATGTTTGCAAAAAAAAATGCTTCAGAATGACAACTGACTGCTCTGTCATCAAAATGAAATGCATCGGTTTTGTTTTATACATGTTATGATGGTGAGGCAAACAGACTGGACAGAGGCAGTGCAAATTACTACAAGAGCTATTGCAATCGTACAATGTGTGATATACATTGTACAATACTGTAAATGTTTAAACAACGCCATGTGATATTGCTTTCATCTCAGATGTTTAAACACTGAAGTGGTTTTGGAATGCCTTTTTTGCAGGAAGGAAAGAGCCTGTCTTTCATAATCCAGCACATAAAAGTTGCATTCCAAAGAATGGACATCGACCACTCGGGAAGCATTTCCATTGTTGAGCTTATGGATGGAAGTTTTTTATTCAACCTTCCCAAAAAGTCTCTCAGAAATGTGTGTCACGATTTTGCAGTCACAACGGACAAGGTATTTGCACGGATGATCACCACATTTTATAAGCCACCAGCATCTCATCTAAAGCCAATATGAGCTGCACATGGCACATGCACATTTGGATGGTATTTTGACTGCAAGTTTGAGTAAAATGTTGGACTCAAAAGGTGATGTTCTTTGAGTACAGTAACTCTATTTATATATTCGCAGGTTTTTGACGTCCTTGCATTCAGGTCTCTTATACTTGCGATTATTGTACAACAAAGGTGCACCATCGCTGAAAGATTTGAGCTGCAACTCGCTGCCATTAAGAAGGAGCACAAAAGATAACAGGTAAAGAGAACCACTGCCAGGCAAATAAACAATATTAATAAAATCTGCAGCATAGTTATATATTTCAAAATTCCAGCTTAACAATGTGAAATATGTACGACGACTTTCAATCGTTTGGCAGCTAAAATAAATACAACAAGAAAAGAGCAATAATAGATTGCAGACCCTCGCCAGGACTTGTTTTTTGTGGTGTTTGTGTACTGCTGGGTTGTGTAATTAATTATAGACATAACTAGAACTACTACTTTATAACTGTTGGCAGTGATGACCGGGTACCAAGACGTCCCACTTTGATCAGACACTTAACCCTGACCCATGACGTTTATTGTTATTCAATTGAATTCAGAATGGGATTAAAATATATTCAATTCAAATCAAATGGAAGACCAAATAGGTACAGTACTGTATTGGAATCATCAGAAGGAACCAAACAAAGAAAAAGCAAAGATGAAGTCATATCAGGAAGAACCTGGATAGGATTTGGGGTTTCAGCTACAACTCCTCTCTCCTCTCCCCTCAAACACATCCAGGCACAGCCAGTAAGCCTATTAAATTATATATATATATATATATATATATATATATATATATATTTCAAAAACCCCAGATAAAGAAAATTAAATAATTCTGGCTGCCAGCCATGTGTTCGATCAGGTTGAAGTTGAAAATATTATCCCCCTCACTGCGAGATCAAAATTATGAAGTTTCATGTTGATCGATGAAGCGGTTCAAGAGAAATATTTTTTTTGAGATTTTCTCTCAATCCAATATAGCTGCTAGACCCTATGACCTACCAATTATTCGTGAATACCCTGCTAACACCAACGCTTTGGGGAACATTTGTGTGAAGTTTCCCTTCGATCTGTTCAGACATTCTGGAGCAGAAGATTTATTTTTATAGGTTTTTGGGTAAATCCAATATGGCTGCCAGACCATGTGACCTATGACATCAGTGTGAACCTTTTGTTCCTCTTGGATTTACGGTCATGCTTGTAAAGTTTCGCCTCGGTCTGTTCATTCGTTTCAGAGAAGAAGATTTTTGAAGGTTTAAAAAAAACAAAAACAATATGGCTGCCAAACCACATGACTGATGACATCATCCATCTTTTTCTTTCGGTGAACAATCTTTTCCAAGATGACCTTCAAACATTTTCATACGATTTTCATATGCAATTATGATGTCATAACAAGCACACCTATGATATCATAAAAATCACACTTATTCCCCATAAGGAGTTCTTGCCATGTGCCAAGTTTCATTTTTTTTCCTTGGTGTGGTTCTGAGAGACAGAGGTCCAAAGTTTTTCCATTTTTGTATGACGTCATAATTATGATTAAAACATTCCACATGAGATAGTCGCTCTGATGGTGAAAATTTTGTGTCAATCCACAAAGAGGTTGCAGAAATACAACACTAAAGTTTTGTGCGTAACGCCAGACAGATAAATGAAGGAAATCTTCCAAATGAGAAAAACCCAGACGGAATGAATTAAACAACAAAATGAGAAAACCAATGTCACCCGCAGGGTGACCCGTATCTTTCCAAAAGGTGACCACGTGTGACTTCTTTAGGTCACACTGAGGTGAACAGAGCTGCTATCCACCAGGAGCGACTCCTTGAGGAATATCTGCCTACGAGAGATTCCGATGAGAATCGTTCTACAGAGTAACCATGAAAAATATGTGTTTGCCTCATAACGTCACCAAATGACGTCATAATGTCTCAAGCTTGACATATCCAGAAAGCACTCATCGAGGTGTTCAATTTGAGGTACTACACGATATGGTTCCTAAAACTTGAAAATTTGACCTTGGGTCAAATATGTTTGACCTCAGGCGCTAACCATGAAGGTCAAGGCCAATCGCCACCAAAAACTAATCAGCTGAGCGCCAGACCATATACTACATTCCCATAAAGTTTGGAGACGATTCGATTAAATTACTCAAAAATAAGGGTTTCGTCGACTCCCCTGATTTGCGACAAAGTGACCTTGACCTTTGACCTTGACCTTCAAAATTTTATGTGCTGAAAGGGACCTCTATAGGCCTCTGATATGCGAAGTTACAAAAATTTCCAATGATAACTGTGCTCTGCAGAGTGATTTATACGTGATTACAGACAAACAAAACAAAAAAAATAAAAAAATAAAAAACATACAAGCTGACTAACATATCTTGCAAAAACTTCGTTTGGCAAGATAATAAACAAACGGACCCACATGCAATGCCTCTCCTCCAGTGAAGGTAACTAGAGTGAAGTCGATGGCGTGCCAACACAAATCCCCATGCTTCCCACCAAATGCAAGGTTGAAAGATGACAAAACGTTCCAGGAGGAATGACATCAAATTTTGAGATAAAAAATATCTTCTGTTTTGATCCCTCTGGCCCCAAGTCTCCACCCCCTATGGCATGAACCAGTGGTCAATCCAAAATTCATGACTTGTTTCATGCATCCTCCAATGTTGATTGCATATTCAAAGTTTCATTTTAAAAAATGTTTAAATATGTGCCTGTAATTGCATTTTTGCATTTTACCTTTTGACCTCGCCCAGGGCCCAGGGGGTGGAGTCAAAAATGAAACTGCTTCACACCGTCTTGTCATGTGGTGATCATTACTCTTATTGAGGTGATAGCCTGGCGGGCGGCAGGACAGACAGACGGAGCTGATTACAATATTTATTTATTTTATAGCGTGGGGATAACTATCTCATATCGTTTGGAATCCAAAGACCACAACGAGAGCGAAGGGATGGATGGTGCGGAGGGGTACACTTCCTATCTACCCTATCCATTAACCTTTAAACTACCCCGGGTCTTTCAACAAGCGCCTCTCGCTTAAACTATTGGTTCTAACAACCAGATTCCCATCGCCTGTGTTGGTGTCCTCACAATTTCGGGCCTCGCCCCCAAATTTTCCTTCCGTGCCCTCACACGGTCTCATGGCTGGGACGCGTGGCTCCCCTTGGCAGGCACGACCTCTGCCGATTCTCCAGCTATGCACCCCGGGCACTACACTGTCCGAGCCTACCAGCTCCCTAAACACCGGGGAGTGCCCTCTCTGGCAACTCCCCTGAAACGCTCACGTGGCAGGCTGGCTTCCCGGGCCCCTTTCCGAGGGTCACCCGTGCCCACAACACTGCCACGCGGCTAATGGCGCCCCGGGCCCCGCACCATGCGGGCGCACCCGTGCCCACTACGCTAACCCGGCCCCCATGGGCCCTTGGCCTACCACGGCCGACTAGCCCGGTGCCCGGGTACCCACTCAAGCGATACTCACCTTTCGCAGCCACGCTCCCAGCCGTCAACAGGGCTCCTGCACCCCTCCAAAACAGGTTTCGAGCCTACACTCCCACCAACAACAAAACGACCTCCATTTTGTCAATTAACTAAACCACTAACTCACTTTACACTGACCCCGGGGTCCCTTGGGCGGGAGTCACTCCTCCCCCCAATCACTCATCGCACCATGCATTCCACAATCACTCCATACACTCAGACCCGCTGGCCTCACTCACTCATCCTGTCACAACTCTTAACTCACACATCGCTGAACTCTGCCATCCTCTGACTACCTCCCCTAACTACCTCGTGCTCCACGTCGTCCCTTAAACTATAGCACGTTCCTTTTAACACTACGTAGCTAAGCTACGTCCCCTCTACACATCCACAGTCCGTCACTGTCCCCAAATCCTCAAATATTATTTCCCCACCTAAATCTGCCTGCAATCCCCCTACCTAATCCATTCCACGGCCCCATGAGGACTTACCCCTGCCCCATGGAGCCGGTCTAACTAAGCTAACCCTTCCCCTAAATAGTGTCCTCCTGTGCCCGGGCAAGGGATCTTCCACCCATGCCCGGGAATCCTGTTCACCCGAAAGCGAGGCTTGCTTTTGTTAATTTTTTTTTTCCAATTACGCGCAGCACCAGCGCGGCAACTCACAGCTCGCGCACTTTGCACCTGCCCGTGCGTCATGCAGCTGCACGCGTATACCTCGTCCCTCTTGGACGGTACCATCCGGCAGGGATTCACCCTCCTGCCGGATTCCACCCCACGTGCAGCCATGACGCCACCGTGCGCACCACAAAGCAAACCTCGTACTCCGAGGGTCCCCACGCGAACACATGTGCTCTGCCCGTTGGAGCTTAACACAAGCTCGCGTGGAGAACCCGTCCGGTCCAAATTCGAAATCCTGCCTACCTTTTGTTCGTCCGCGGGATCGGCAAATCCACCGCGTGCGTTTCCGGACCGGGCTTCACTCCGCAAGCAGCACGTGGGGCCTCGTGCTTTGCACAGCACGGACCTCGCGCTCGCTGCTGGGTGAACCCGGCGCGGTGCTCAAAACAACTACGGCCGCTATCCGGCCTTTGTCTCTCACATGTCGCTGTCGTGTCGCCATTCCACCCACGCACACCTGCGTGTTACGACACACAGACTCCATTCCATTACACTCACATTCACACCGGGAGACGCGGCTGCATGCTCACGCATGCCGACCGACATCTCCTCACGTACCGCTCTTACACACGCGGTCTCCCTCGCACTCGGCCGCTCACTCACTCGCGCCATTTCCCTCACACAAATGGTTCCACTCACTCGCGGGTGCCTCATCCACACACGGCGTGCTGGAAGCACGCATTCTGGCACACTCGCCACCAC
Source organism: Eptatretus atami (assembly GCA_035128595.1). Classification (NCBI taxonomy): domain Eukaryota; kingdom Metazoa; phylum Chordata; class Myxini; order Myxiniformes; family Myxinidae; genus Eptatretus; species Eptatretus atami. The sequence goes on along the minus strand of CM068961.1, from coordinate 10,902,159 downwards.
ACACTCACACACGGGCGCACTCCCACCTAGGGTCTCATCCACACACGGCGTGCTGGGAGGCACGCACTTCGGCCCACTCGCAGCCTGCCACACCATTTTACTCACACACGCGGTCCCTTTCACACAACGCCTTTCACCCACGCGATGTGCGCGTTGCAGCACACATTTCGCCACACCTCGTGAACACACGCACCGGGACAATCGCACTGGGATTAGTGCCACACAAGGGTTCCGGGGTCTCCATACCCCCAAGCTCTCCGTGCACCCGGTCGCAGCACTCATCCCCTTGAACTCGCAAAGCACGACCGAACCCACTGGTCGTGATCAGCTTCAAGGGGCAAACTCCTCCCCTCGTTCCTGAAGGAGGCCATCCAGCTGCTCACCGGGTCTCTACCAGTCCGCCAGCTCCCCCCCATGGTCCTCCACTACCTCCGTTGTTTTGTGCGTCACTAACCCGTCCAATTCACCCTCTATCTCCCGTGTCTCTGCTAACTCAGTCACCTCTTCACCATTACCTCCCTTATCTCCACTATTATTTCCGTCTCTTCCTTGTTATCTCCCTCGTGCATGTCTCCGTCACCCCAATTAGTTTTCCCTCTCGGTCACCGTCACTGTTGCCTCTCCGTCACTTTCACACTTCTCGCCCAACACGTCCCCCGAATTACTTTGTCCTCACCCGCCTCCACTGGGCTGACAACCGTTGCACCCCCTCCAGCTCGTTCGCTCCCACACGTGGCGTCGCCATTACGCACTCCCCTTGTATTTGCCTTCATGCCCGCCTGCAGGCTTCGGCCCATGTTCTGCGTCTCACCCCGCAGTTTTTTTATTTCTTCCTTCATTCCTTGCGTATTTCCATCCATTTTCGTTTTCATTTCATTTGTGTTTGTATCCATCTTTTCGTTCATGCCTTTTATTTCGTTTTTCATTTGTGCGCATTCGTTTTCATTTCTTGCATGCTCCCACTGATTCTGCCAGCATGGCGCATAGCTGGGCCATGTCGGGTACACTCGCTGAGCCAATTCGGCCAGGATCGGGGGGGTTGGCGGAGGGGGGGAGGGGAGGTGTCATACACCGTGGCCTCTGCGCTGCCGCCCCATTTCGGGCTCTGGTTTGATTGGGGGAGTTCGTCCTGTACACAATGTCCTGCCTGGGGATCTCATCCTGGACCATGGATCTACACATTCTACATCCATATCTACCCCGGCACCCGCTCGCCTTGAGACTCCATCTTACTTCTCGTAAGGGGTTAATTTAGATCGCTCGTAATTTGGAGGGAATCGGGGTCGCTCCTCTCACCCCTGGACCGATTCCGTGAATTTAGCTGGAACGTGAGAGTTTGTATCCACTCCTGACACCAGTGTTGCGAATTCGCGCCCGTCGGCGTGCGAACGGCCACGTGACTCGAATCGCGGCACGTCTCGCCCACCGGACGGACAATTCAGTCGTGACCCTCTTGGAACTATCGCCAAGGAGCTAGTCACGGGTGGGGTTTAACCTCACCACAACCCAGTCCACATTCTACCCGCGCGAAATAGGGTGAATCGCCGAAAGTCGATATACCTAAGTACTCGCACGGGTAACCTACCGAGGGGTTGTACCACGCCACAGGTCGACTCCGGACACGAACCGCTTAAGCGGCTCGTTCCGTGCTACAGGGTAAACGAGCGGAGTTATCGTCGACCTTGACGTTCAGATTAATTCGGGCGTATCAGGCCCACTACGAACCCTTTTACGCGAAGCAAGATGGAGATTCAATGAAGGAAAGGACGCAGCGAAATGGGAACATTCAACACAAAGCACATTTATTTCACACACACGGATAGCACACATATACAGCATACAGTAATCACAAATGCACATATATCAATTTAAAACAAAACAACAATGCAGACTACGACCGAATACGCGTACACACGGCAACACTTATACAGTTCTACTTTAGGGACGGCGCCAACACACAGTTACTCAAAAAGCAAGAAGCCACCCTCATAGGCAAGGGGGCAGACGGGCCTGTAGGCCAATATTTCCGTGGACCTGCAGGAGCGGCCAGTCCGCGAGACCGGGGGGTCCTACCCGCGTCTTTTGACGAGCCGCAAATGTCGCTGCGCGGCGGTGCCCCAACTTCGTGCTCCTTCGCGGGTTTCGTTGGCACCGCTTGGAGTGGGTGGGAACGGGGCCCCTTTGTGCACTCTCTCAGCGCGGGGGAAAGGGGGGGGATTGTTGATGCCCTGGGGAGGAGAATGGCTTGCTGCTTGGGTCCCGCGACGAGCGATCCCGCCGCGACCTCGTCGCCGACCGCCGTCTTCCCTGCCTCGGACCCGAGCTCCTTGGCCTCCTCCCACAATTCTCCTCACACACGCCGCCGCTGCCACACTCGCCCGATGACTCTGCCAAAACTCTCTGCTTCTGCCTCTCCTCTCTTCTCTGCACCCGACTCGACTGCCATCACTGCCGTGCGCTCGGCGTTTATCGGCCGGCAGGAGAACCAATATGCAGATTTCCGGATCAGGATGAGCTCAGGGGCGGAGCCACGCTCGCCATTGGCCGGATGTAAAGTGGGCCTTCTGTATCTGTATCCATCTTCTTTTAAGGTATGATACATTGAGTGGTTTCTTTGAGTAAAGTCTTCTATTCAACATCTCTTCTGTTTTTAAGATTAGGAGTATATTCACTAATATACCAATAATTTCTCAATTACAAATTTATTCTGATCACCAAAAGCACTACCAACACCAAAAAGTAATCTATTTTCATTATCATTCCTTGTAGTTTAAATCTAAATTTAAGACCATACAGAACTTTATCATAATCACAAAATCCAAAATACCTTTAAGAGGAACTGCCACAGTAAAACTATTACCTGCTTTTGTATCATCATTATACATTCCTTCCTTTGACTATATCCAGGGTCTGTGTTTGTTCCCATTGACATATCAGGAATAAAACCTTCGACAGCCCCCTTTCCCATTCTATCACCGAATGAATATAGTGTAAATTTCATCATTTCAGATACAGCAGAGACATAATCAACCACTTCAACTTCTTGTGCTCCAATGTACAAACGAACACTCTCAAACATTTCCAGAAGAATCATTTACGAGTGTAGCGTTTGTGTTATTCCCAGTCTTATGAATGTAAATTTACACAACAAGAAACTTTTGGATAGATTCAAATAAGTTTGTTGATTATTTATTTCAAAACTTTTTGTACCATTTGCATTCGTCTGTTCCAGTATTGCATTTACCTTGAAGTAATCTTTTTTAGTGGAGTTTGAGATGACAATGGTATCATCCAAATCATAGATACTATCAATTGCTTCCATACTTGTATTTATTTAGGGAAAAAGATGTTAAAACTTTTGAACCCTGACCCAAGTATTTGATTCTTTCTGTTTTTTGGGAGACAACTGAGTTTTGCCTTTCTTAATTTCTTTATTGCTTGTAATTTATGAGATTCCTTTTGGGCATCTTTATACTCTTATAGCACCCGATACATTTCCCACAGCAGAAGCAGTTGAACCAATTCGGTCTTTATGTTTAAGAATAGTTGAACCTATACCATTAGAGTATCAATTATCCCATCTCCTCTAAATTGATGTCCGACACCCTTTGTCTCTTAGGTTTATATACCTCTACCAAGATACATACCTTCACCCTCTGTAGTATGGGAAAGGAACATCCCATCCCCTGTAATTATTTTTATATTTTCCCAACTCGTGTTTCCTCACAATAACCATCGTATTTATTTATTGGAAACTCAC
>CM068961.1:10867243-10882945 GCA_035128595.1 Eptatretus atami | reverse complement strand
GAACGATCCGTTCGATTGGCATATAAAACCAAAATGGTTAGAGACTGGCAGAAAACGCCCAGCATCTGACAAAACCAGTCTGTAACCAGGGGTTCTATTTCCCCAACTGGCAAGGTTCAGGATTGCGTTGGTATCGCGATTGAAAACACGTGACCCGAGGCCTGTGCCGAGCCGGCCGGCGTTATAAACCCCGGAGACGGCCGGAGTGGGTTGAGAATTTTTATAATGAAAAAATTGAAATTGACCATGACCATGACCCCCAAAACTTCAGACCCTACCGACTTACATATGCATTTTCACTATAGGAAGTAGGATTATTAAGTGACAAAATAGATAAGTTCACTTATAAGCTTAGTTGAAGGTAATCAGTTATTTTGACGAAGTTATAGCGAAAACGATTTTGATCTTTTCGTGACTTACCTTGACCTTTGATCAAATTGACCAAAATTAAATGTTCGTCCAAGTTCAGCCCACCTGGATTAAATTGATGTTTGCTAAACCATTTGCCAAAATTCTACAGACAAGACAAAACAAAAAACAGACAGACAAAAAAAACTGGACTATACATATCCGCAGCCCCTCGGGGGGTGGGATAAGAATTCATCATGCACGAGCTGAGGTTTCCAATAAATACACTAACTTGTAATGACGCTCTTCTTCTCTTTATGATTTAATGGTGCTCAGACCAGTAGCTCTTCACGCCACCCGAACATGATCAAAATCGTTATAGCCCATCGAGTGTAAAAAATTAAGTTTCCCACACTCCTTCAGAATTATACCACCACAGAGTGAGGTGCTTCTGGGTTCATCAGCCTCAACCTCCGGTAGACCAACACTGATCCCAATATCCTTACATTGCACAAGATGCCACCTGGTCCCTCATAAAAGCAATAGAATAACATGATTCAATCTTTGGTTTCCTGCACGTTCACCAAACCCAGAGGTTGCACCCATTTTATACAGGTATGAATTAGTGGCAGGCCCCGAGTCTAGCACCAAAGCCACTGTCTCTCGGTAAAGCATGGGAATTAACTAGAGGTACCACATCCGGATGCACCGTTTGACAGGAATCTTCCCTTCGTTATGGATTCCCCACTGAAGTTGCCATTTTTCTCATCTGGTCCTTGCCAGATTTAATAATCCGATTCCCAGGGATTTGGGTGATTATGTGCAGTTTTAAGGCAGCTTAGCCGCACAAATCACAGCTCATCCACCAATGCCACAAGCGGATCCAACACAGATCGACCACCAACCCCCCATCTGTATAACCCAATGCCAAACGTCCACACCAAGCATCACAACCATGCGGCAGAAGCAATGCTAACGTGGGAAAGAACAGAGAAACCACCTGAGAACGCAGTAGCCATTCCAGCCTCCGCGCCCGCATCCTGCACCATTTAGACCTTTATACCCTTTTATATATTTTAAAGCTCATTCAATTCAAAGTCCCTTTGACTCATCATTTCAGACCCTACCACCCTTCAGACAGATAGAAAGCTGGGACCCTTGACTCTATGTTGAGTTTAAGACCAACGTTAGGACCTTTTATATACAAAAAATACAATAACACTGAAAGCACGGTGGGCTGTGAACCCTCGTGAGGTGACGTCGGTCAACCCTGTGAGTAGTTATTACATTACTTTTATTGGGACCTTGCCTACGTCTATTAATTACGGTCGGATTAGAAACACCTCTCTAGACATGTGGACTTTGGAGAGTTTTTCACCGTTTCCTTTAGACCATTTTATAACCTTGTTTTAAACCCTTGGCTTTTTAAGACCCTTTATACCTGTTAAACTTCTACACAATTTTAGACCACTTTAGGCTAGGCCTAATTTACACCTTAGCCTAAGGCTTAGGCTTATAGACCATTTACAGCCCTAAGACCCTTAATACCACAAGACCCCTCAGACTGCCAAAGACCTTAAGACCCGAAGATTCCCAAAAACACTTACAGACATTTTAACCAAGGACTCTTAAAGACCTTGAAGACCCTAAGGCCATTCTGATTACCATGAGACCCTTAGGACCTTAAAGGACACTATAGACCCCATTTGAACCAGATTCCATAAGACTCCCATAGATCCCATTAAGCTTTTTGTCTGAGGGTCCTTCTGCCAATAAACACTTTGAGGGTCACCACGTCATATCAACAAGGCACCCCATTGGTCAAACCACCCTTTGCACCAACGCAAAGAGGAGCAAAATACCATCTAATTTTTTAAAAATTCTCTTTTTTGCGGGGGGGTACGTTCAACTTGGCTCATTGGCATGCAAGAAAAGTCCCACCTGAATTTTAGGTAAAAAAGATCCCGTGAAATAGAAAAGTCCCACGTGGAACAGAAAAAGGTCCACTTCAAAAAAATTCAACAGCTGAGGCCCGTTAGTTATTTTATAACTTGGTTTACGCAGTTCTTCAGCTAACAATGTAGGGTCGGTAGGTCGAATATAAATTATTAAATATAATTTCCCAATTTTTAGAAATTATATATTTTAACTAGTACGTGCCCGTAAAAAAAAAAAAAAATTCAAACCGCGAGCAAGAAACAAACAACCACCACAGGGCCGTTCATTCGCGTCTCGCGTGCCCGTACGTGCGTGGCCCCGGAACAGTTCGCATATCGCAGTTACGATTATCGCAATTTTACTTTTAACTTGGCCAAAATTATTCAATTAGCGCCATGTATTTTCTTCCTTTCGCAATGTCATCGCAAGGAAAACACAAAGAGAACCGAGAAAGAGAAAAAAAAACAAACATTTACTTCCTGGTTGGCAGCCACACCAGCTCTCTGTGTTTACCGAAATTATGCCCACCCGTCAAATTGAAAACGACATAACTTGGGGCACCTTGTGTTTATCTGATTAAATTGCGCATAAGAAATCGAGAAACTATTAGAATACACGAAGTCATCACTATCCGGAATGCGTACTGCGTATCACCGTATGGGGAACGCGGCTGAGGTATTCTCTTCCCCATCGGCCACATCCCACGCAGCAACGTCTTCCTGTCACTGGTTGGTAATAAATGCCATAACTTGGGAAGCACTGTCGCTGTTAATATCAACCTTGAATTAAGGCACATCCCCACTAGGCCCCCAGCATATACCTGCACATTTCAATTAGATCGACCAGTGCTTGTCGAGAAAAACAGCGCGTCACCAAACAGTAACACACACACACCACACACACCACACTACACCACACACTCACACACACACACACACACACACCTGCTGACATTTATAGTATATGTGATTTTTTTTTCGAATGTTCCGATAAAGGACAGGGTGGTGGGGCGGGATAAGATATAAATCCTGGACCCAGGAGGACTTCTAAGAAAACATTGAAGATGCGAAGACCATTCCAAATGCAGGATTGCCATTGTCACTGTATCATCTGATTGAAAAAAATAAAGAAGGAATTAAACTTGTCTTTACAATATACGTCTGGCATGTTTTTCTACTAGAACCTGTTGGATCATCAAACAAATGGAAGACATGCTGAGAAAATTACTGTCCAAGTCGTACGATGTGTGCGTGCACACCAGTGCGTATAGGCTTGGATATATTAAAAAGCGTGTCTCCTCGGAGTCAACTGCTCAAACCGGTCAATCAGAGCAAACAGCTCTTTTACTTTTCTAGTGGGCATCTGATCGTACCATCTCCCCATCCCCCTGAGCCACATCAAGGCTGATTTCTGGTCCGTTGAAGGCTGGATATCCAGCATCTCGCAGGGAAACTTTGACGTACTTGGACCGGAATATTCTCCATACGACGCGGTGCACAACTTTCGATGGAAACAAAATCGGCACGACATCGAGGAGTAGCCCTTGCGACTCATCCCCTCTGCTTGCACTGAATTTGATTCCAATAACTAGTTGGCAAATTCGTCTCATGAACGTGGAGATCGTCTTCAACGAGGAAGATATTCTGTATTCGTGTTTAAGACCGATCAATGCCCCAACTAGACAGCATCCCTGCTACATCAAGTTGGATGCATTACTGCACAGCTTTCTATCTTACCAAGAGCTAAGCATTCTTTGGACTTCCTTTAATTACCAGAGCTCACTTTCATGACACCCCCAATTTGATAAACGCAAAAAGCCTGACCGACAGCAGTTACAACCATTGTCCTAGCATTATTCCCACAGCGATGAGTCGACCCAAAGGCTAGGACCTCAAGGTACCAGGCCGCTCCGAAATAGCTGATTAGTGTGATACGGGGAGCTACCGGGAAGGGACATCCAACGCCATTTTCTTTTCTCGCTCTAGAAAGATAGACCAAGCCGAAAGGCAGGGAACGATGTTCCTCTTAGACCTTGCAAATATATTCCCGGCCAGTCTGCAAAAATAAGGCTTATACTCAGATTATCACCTTTTAAGATGAATAAATGGTCTTTGATACGGCCTCATATAACATTTTCAATCCCACTAATTTATCGGGAGATTAGGTATCTGCACCCAACCTTTTGCTCACACCGACAATTCCAAAAACAGAGTGTGTTACAAGAGCGCCTAACAGATAGGATGCTTTAGCTGAACTAGAATCCATTTTTTATCTGTGAATATGAAGGCTATAGACAATATCACCCACGGTGCAGTTGCTCACCATAATCCATAATAGAGATTAAAGTATAGATAGCTTTACAAACTCGTTCATATTCAGCAGAATTGGAGTTGGCTTAGAGCATTGGAACGATTAAGTGATAGGCAAGATCGGCGTTACAAACACGGAGTATATAGGAACACCTATAAAAAATAATGCATATTCAATCTGGATCTTTCCGTTCCACTAACCTTGATAAGAGCTAGCTCGATTTGTAATTCCATGAAGCATAAAGGAGTACCGCATGGAAATGCGGGTTTTTAGAAATTCTCGCACAATCCCAAAAACCCCCAGCGAGCCCAAGCCATTTTAAGCCAACACTCAAGACAACAATACAATATACAGATATATTCGTCGAATGGATCTTTAAAGCTGTGTAAGGATCTTTGGAGTCGTGTAATGGGCTAGCAATGTATATCCAGAACAGCAATAGATGCGTGTTAATTCATATTACCAAGCCACCATAATCTTCATGAGTGAGTTTAATGTAGCAAGTTTTGTGCATCGCGATCAGCTCACACTTCTCAACTCTCGCGTCAGAATAAGTAAATATCGGATGTTTTTGCGCATATATAACTGATTAGACCTTTGATCCACAAGCGAATCGTCTAAATGTACCTGAGGTCAAAATTATATTAATTCTTAATATCTATCGAGTGCCAGAACCTATAGGCAAAGTTCATTTACGTTATCGATCTGCACTCACACTAGTGATCTAGCTAGGGCCTTCTCATATACACCATTAATATCACTGTCTAGTTTGCCGAAATTGTAATTGCCCGTCGCCCGAGTCCGAGTATCGCTCGAATAACAACATACAAACCGATAATATGATTAGGGAGGCATGCCTGGTAGATCAGGGTCGTCCCAACATCTTACCATTAAACTCGTCGTTGATAAGAAGCTTCGATGCGACCGCTCTCGCCCCTCGGGTGAACACGAGACAATTCAGTCGTGACCCTCTCGACTAACGCCGGGAGCTTAGTCACGGGTGGGGTTATCAGATTAACCTTGACGGCTTCTTATCATTACCTCAGTCAACCGACAAGATTCCTGCGTACCCAACCATCTGCGAAAGGTTAGGTGTGAATCGCCAGAAAGAGTCGACACAATAGTATTACCAAAACATCCCCTGACACGGGCTAGAAGTGGTCAAATCCGCACGCCTATTCGCTAGCCGCAGAGTTATTGTTAACTCTCACCCAAGCCGACTCCGGACCAGGGAAACCAGACACATAGCAGTCCTTTCGTGCCAAACAAACATCCACACAGACCAGACGAAACCGAGCGTGTATATTTAGTCTGGCCACAATAGTGAATCGTAGTTTTTCAGGCTTACCCAATTATATACGAAAGTACTGTCGCTCATGTGACTCCCCACCCACTCCTCAAAAAGTCCCCAGCAAGATTCAAATGCGTAATAGAATTGAATTGCCTAAGGCCAAAGATTACACGTCAGAGCACATCACTAACACAAAGGGGAGATCCAAGTTAACCCGGACCTTATGCGCGAGAAATGACATCTGCCTAGAATATACTTCTGAGAGTTGAGGAAGTACCATTACAACCATCGCTATGTCCTCAATCCGGTGTTCTATGAGCAAATATTTCAATAGAACCTTGGACTTGCTTAGCTGCAGTTGGGTCTTTATATATTCACCACCAAGCATCAATCGAACAAGCATAGCCATCCATCAAAAGTGACAATTCAGTTCTGAGGTATGTTTTTTTAACCCCAAATAGTCATAAGCTCTAGAATATCAACGCGACAATCTACTGGCAATGTCATCCAAAGAGGAAGCAAAAGTTTATCATGACTGTGGAGCTTGGGCGACAAGAGGAGCAACCCGCGAACACCATATCACAATATTTAAAGAAGGCTCGCCTAGCTACCCTGCACATTATCCACCTTCTACTTACGGATGCACTTACGGACGCCAAATATGCAGACGACAACACTTTCTACACAAAACCCCAAATGGGAACCAAGGTAGGACCAGTCGCGGGGGACTCCCTGCTCGTGTCGCGAGTCCTTGGCGACACGGACCCAAGACATCTCAGACTTTGGTTCCTTTCCAATATTAGGCCGATTGCCACCTTCCACCATATCTTGCCAGACTTCCAATCCACTCAACTGTTCTTTCCGTCAAGCCCGAGTGAGTGTTCCTCTACCAAGGGGCGTGACCCTCGTGCCTGCTCGTGCTGGCCTCTCGAGCCAGCGGACCGAGCAGAACTCTGAAAATGCATGAAAAATCAGTATGCCGAATCGAGAGAACAACACCGGACCATGTCAGCAGGCCAGAGACTTACCAGTAGTAAGTAAGAAGACTCCGCAGCCTCCGCGATATTCCCCCAGTGGCAGAGATTGATGAATCTGCTAGACAAGAAACCAGCCCCTATCTCCAACCGGCTAGCAGGAGCGAATGTCCTTCTGACTTACATTAGCCGTATTTCTTATTTCCTAGGCGACAGGCCAGCGCACCACAGGCGCTTCCGGTTGCCCTCCCCTGTTCTTTGGCCACTACCACACTAACATTCAATGTGACGATCGGAGGGTTCTGAAACAGGGGCATGAAGTTCGCATCACCCCTCTAACTATCCCTGCCTCACAATCTTGTTATACATCGCCAAGAATATCAGAGGACGCAAGCGATGAGCTGCTCGCGTCCTTACCCACGCACATTGCGGTAACCTTTCCAACGCAAGGAGCGTGTAAAAGCCAGAACGCGCTTGCCTTGAACAGGATCGGGAGATCACACCACATGACGACCCTCACTTCGCACGTTAGCTTCTGTGGACATGAAATGAATTAATTATAGCCGCACCCGAGATCCGGCTCTGGTTGGCACATCTCCTCAGCGCGTGGTGTGGCGATCTGTTGGTCTTCGCGTGGATGGTCCAGGGTAGGGCGGTTGTTGAGAAGTCGGCGGTTGTGGTTTCAGTATTAAGGTTTTTAGAATTAGAGGTCGTGATCTTCCAAAGTTTAGAGAGACACAGATGAGATTCAGCATAAGTTGGACGGCTATCTCTACGAAGCTTATCGACAGATCATACTTTATTTCCATACCAGCCCACACTTCCAAAAAGAAGATGGCCAATCACAATGTAGACTCTCCTCCTCTTAGATCACAAATTGTTCGTTAATAGTTTCCTTAGAGGGCAAATAAATAACATTCACTTCCAGAGAAAGATCAATCATCAGAATATCTTTAACCATCACTGCCACTTTTTGACGTCTAATGCCATGTATAGTTTATTGATGGCGATCCAGGTATTAATCTCGAAGACACCGAGGCATAATTTTCCAGGTAGCTCACCGCCTTCTTCCATTTTCCTTACAAGGGCCGTATTTACGCTCACCTCGTTACCTGTCTATTAATATTATCTATTGTTGATGACATGCTCCTCCAAATATCTAGAGGTGTCTACCTTACCTCCTTCTCCATAGGCTACCAGCCGTCTTTGTTAAGCACCTTTATCGAGGTTTACAATCCCCTCTATGCACACGAGGGGAGCGCTTAGGTGTCAACATCACGGGCTCTTATGTTAAAGTCGGGGTATCGGCACTCCCACATGGATAAATAGCAAATGAGAGGACAAACTAGACGCTCGTAGAGTAAGCGAGAGCTAGATCCTAATATACAATCGCACTCGCACAAAGCCCTGCCCTCAACTCTATCAGCTGGAACAACTCACTTATGAGAATAAGACCCCAGAGAACTACCTGTCGGACGAACTAAGAGCAGACACCTAGCGGCGCGCCAGCCCGTGGCTGCCTCACTTACTACAATAGATTCGTGCTACAATTAAATATCAACTGTAACTACTAACAGTGGTCACAACTAATGTACCATGACACCTTAGGCCATCAATGACATCTTTGGCAGAAATTACAGAAGAAGAGATTCAACCAGGAGGACACGCGGGCACAGTGCCCTACTGCGGTCCCTCGTTATGTAGAAGCTTGACCAAATCAGACAGTTGCACTGCAGGCTTAGTCCACAATGGGATTGGCTATTATTATCCTCCGTCCTGCTCACACTGGAATTAATACATGTCCCCGTATGCACATCAGATATGGAGGGCCAACAAGACAAAAAATATGATACTGGGCAATTGCAGCCTCCGAATAACACACGAGGCGCTCGGCATGGCTCATAAAGCAAAAGGCAGCAGGGCAAGGCATGGCAAAACAGGGCGCTGTAGCAAACGCAGCCGCAGTGAAGTTGACCGCACAGCCTGCCGGAACCAGCTGCTGAACGATCCTCGGCCGGTTACAGGCTCGCAGCAACGAGGCAGAGAGTTGGCCGGCACAGCCTCGAAGTAACACAGTTGGCGGCCTCTTCCATGCAGTGCAAGGTTGGTGGAGGGAGTGTGGTGTGCTGGCCACACTATGAAGTGCGGCTCGGACCTACCTAGCGTCTCCCTCCCACCTATCGCTTTTGCCTGTTCACTGTCCATACCCACCCCCTTATTTGTAAAAAAAAAAAAACCCAATTAGCCCCACGTTATTTTTTTTGTTGTTGCTTTTTATTTTCATTTACTTCCCACTATAATTCGTCCCCTAACCCCTTTTATGTCTCTGTTCGGCTACCTATCGTCCCCTAGCCTACTCCCAACCCCGACGTGCCCTTTCCCGGAGGGGGAATAAGGGGAAGCTAGGTCCTGTGTCGAGCACAACGAAGAGCCTCGGGAATGGGCCTCCACAGATCTCAGCCGATCTCTAACCAAAGTGTGTCCAGCGGCCCACAACGGGGAGCGAAGGGATGGGATGGTGCGAGGGTACATTCCTAATCTACCAACCATTAACCTTTTAAATACCCAGGGCTTTAAACAAGCGCCTTGCTACAACTATGGTCTCTTAACACCCAGATTCCCTTCGCCTGTTTGTGCCTTACAATCTTCGGGCCTCACCCGTCAAATTCCCTCGTGCCCTTGCACGGTTTCGTTGGCTGGGACGCTGGGCTCCCCTGGCGGCACGACCCTTCTGCCGAATCCCCTACAATGGCACCCCCGGCACTACACTGCTCCGAGCCCTCCAGCTCCCTAAAACCCACCGGGAGTGCCCTCCAAGGCGAACTCCCTAAACGCTCACTGGCAGGCAAGCTTCCGGCCCCTTTCTTGAGGGTCACCCGTGCCCACTGCACTGCCCACGCGGCTATGGCGCCCCAGGCCCGCACCGCGGGGCACCGTGCCCACTACGCTAAACCCGCCCCCCCATGGGCCTTGGCCTACCAGGCCGACTAGCCCGGTGCCCGGGTACCCACACAGCGATATCACCTTTCGCAGCCACGTGCCCCACCCGCAACGGCCCTGCACCCCTCCAAATGGGTTCGAGCCTACATTCCACCAACAACAAAACGACCTCATTTTGTCATTTAACTAACCAGCTAAACTCACTTTACACACCCCGGGGGTCCTGGCGGGAATCACTCCTCCCCCCAATCAACTTCATCGCACCATGCATTACCCCATCTACTCCATACACACAGACCCGCTGGCCTTCCTCACTCCACCATGCACTCCTCACATACTTCACCTAACTCTCAACCCACACCGCTGGAATTCTGCCATTCCTGCTCACTACCTCCGTCTAACTACCTCGTCTCCCACGTCGCCTTACAACTACAGCACTTCCTTATTTAACACTACGTAGGCTAGCTTACGTCCCCACTACACAATCCAAGTTCTGTCCTACTCTCAAAATAATTCCCATCTCCTCCATTTCCAGTCCTAATCTCACTAAAGCCCTCTAACTAATCCATTCCACGGGCCCCATGAGGACTTACCCTGCCCATGAAGCCGGTCTAACTATACACTAACCTTCCCCTGGCTAGTTCCATCCTAGTTGCCCCTGGCCAAGGGTCTTTCCACCCGTTGCCCAGGGAATCCTGTTCACCCAGAAAGCGAGTTCTTGCTTGTAATTTGTTTTTCCAATTATGCGCACACTCAGCGCGGACACTCGCAGCTCGCGCACCTTTGCACCTTGCCCGTGCGTCATTGCAGCTGCCACGGTACCCTCGTCCTCTTGGACGGTACCATCCGGCATGGATTCACGCCTCCTGCCGGATTCCAACCACACGTGCAGCCATGACGTTCACCTCCTGGCACCCCCAAAAGCAACCTCGCATCCGAGGGCTCCCCACGAGAACACATTTGCTCTGGCCCGTTTGGAGCTTACACCAAGCTCGCGTGGAGAACCCGCCGGTCCAAATTTGTAATCCTGCCTTAAGACTTTTGTCCGTCGCGGGACGGCAAATTCCACGCTGGCGTTCCGCGGACCGGGCTTCACTTTCCCCCTGCAAGCGACACCGTTGGCGGCCCTCGTGCGTTAGCACAGCACGGACCTCGCGCTCGCTTTTGGGGTAAACCCGGCGCGGTCCCCACAATAGCTACAGCCGGCTACCCGGCCTTTGTCTCTTGTCGCCGTCGTCTCCGTTTGCTACCCACGCCACACCGCGTGTCACGGACGCACAACTCCAGCTCCAAAACACTCACCCCAGGAGACGCGGGTTGCGTGGCTCCGCTTTTGTCCAGACCGTCATCTCCCTCACACATCGGACCTCAAACACGGTCTCTCTCACACTCGGCCGCTCACTCACTTCATGCCGTTTCCCTTCACATACGTTTGTTCCTCTCACTCGCGGTGCCTCATTCATACTTGCCGTTTCACCACACCACGGCCCTCTCCACTTTTGCGGTGTCCTTTTTTACACACGGCGTGCTGGGAGCACGCACTCCGGCACATCGCGACCACATCCACTCACACACGGGGTCGCACTCACACGGCTGGGGTCTCATCCACACAGCGTGGGTTCTTTGTTCACCCAACCCCGGTCGCTCTCCACACGCCCTTGCACCCACGCTATGCGTGCGTAGCAGCATCATTTTCGCCACGCTCGTGTACACACACCTCGACACCACACACGCCTGGGACCAACCGCTGGGATTCGTTGCCACCACAAGGGTTCCGGTGCGCAATACCGGCCCTCTTATACCCCCCAATGCTCGCGGCACCGTCGAGCACCCGTCCCCTTGAAGCTCGCTCGACCACGACCGAACCACCTGGTCGTGATCCTGGCCTCAAGGGGGCCATACTCCCTTCCCCTCGTTCCTGAGCAGCCATCCCGCTGCTCGCACCGGGTCACAAACACAGTCACCAGCTCACCCCCATAAGCCTCGCTAACTCGTGTGATGTGATATGTTCCGTTCCTTAAACCCCGTCTTTATCATGCAGTTCTTTCCTTTACCGTTTTCTACCTCCCGGTCTCTGTTTATCTCAGTCAGCCTCTCACCCATGTACCTCCCTGTCTCCACTATTTATTCCTTTTGTCGTACTCGTGTCTCGTCTCACACGTTTCGGTCACCCCATTTAATTTTTCCCTCTCGGTCACCGTACTTTCTCTGTCACGAACCTCGCCCAAAACACGTACCCGAATTATTTTCTCCTACCCGCCTTCCCACCGCGGGCCCTGACAACCGTTGCACCCCTCCCGCTTGTCGCTCCACACGTGGCGTCGCGTTACGCACTCCGCCGTTATTGCCTTCATGGCCCGCCTTGCAGGCTTTCGGCCCATGTCGGCGTCTCACCCGCATTTCATTGCCATTTTGTTTTCCATCCGTTCTTCACTGTTGTAAGTTTCGCATTCTTTGGTTGTTTATCTGCACACATTTGTTTTTATTTCGTTTGTGTTTGTTTCATTCTGAGTGCGTTTCCGATCCATTTTTTTCGTTTCATTCCGTTTGTGTTGTTTCCATTTGTTTGTTTCATCCCATCTATTTTCGTGCGTTTTCCTCCATTTTCGTTCATTTCTGCCAGCATGTGAATAGCTGGCCATATTAAGTGCACGGCTGAGCAGATTCGTGCTGAGGAATCGGGGGTTGTTGGCGGAGAGGGGGAGGGGAGGGTGTCATACACCGCGGGCCTCTGCCGCCGCACACCCATTTCGGGGGCCCTGGATTCGTTTGGGGGGGGGAACTGTTCCCTGCACACCAATGTCCTGCTCGGGGTTTACCCTGGGCCAGGATTTCTACATTCAAACATCAGTATCACATTTCTAATACCCCGGCTCCCGCTCGCCTTGAGACGCCATCTTTATTTCACGAACGGGGTTAATTTTAGGCTCGCTCGTAATTTGGAGGAATTCGGGGTCGCTCTCTCACCCTGGACGATTCCCTGTGAAATTTAGCTTGGGACAGGAGGGTTTGTTATCCCACTCCTGACACCAGTGTTGCGGAATTGCGCGCCCGCCGGCGTGCGGATTGGCCACGTGACTCGGATGGCGACCGCCATCGGCCCACCGGACGGGGACATTCAGTCGTGCCCTCTCGGGACTAACGCCGGGAGCTAGTCATGGGTTGGGGGTTAAACCTCACCACGAACCCAGTCCGGGCATCTACCGTGCACGGGTAGGGCTGAATCGCCGAAGTCGATATACCTAAACACCCGATGGGATAAACCTACCGGGGTGTACCTTTCGCACAGGCCGGACTCCGGACACGAACCGCAAGCAGTCTGTTCCGTGCTTACAGAGATAACCGAGCGTGTTTATTCGTGGCCTTGATGGTTCAGTTAATTATCGGGCGTATCCCACCCACTCAAACCCTTACGTTGATAAGCAAGATGGGGACCCAACAAAGGAAAAAGGACGCAGCGAAATCGGGGGAACATTCAAACAAGCACGCATTTATCATCATCAACACACAAAAGCACACATAAAGCATGTATTTATAGCAAGAATGCACATATAAAAGAAAGAGTTAAGACCGACCCAACGCGAAACACGGCCACACTTACACAGTTCTACTTTGACGGGACGCGCCACACATCACACGTTCATCACAAAACCCCAAAAGAAAATGGAGTCGCGACTTCCCTGGCTCGTGTCGAATCCTTGGCGACTCGTCCGCCGACGTGGTCCGCTTGGCCGTGAGCTCCGTGTGCTTCGACGCGTGGCTCGGCGATGTTCTCTCCGGCGTGCCTCGTGCCTTGCTCGTGCTGGCCTCTCGACGCCACGGACCGAGCACCGGGACTGGAAAGAAGCGAACCAAGAACCACACCGGACTGGAGCCACTGAGAGAAGAGACGAACCAAGCTTAAGAGGGAGAGAGCCGACTAGAACACCGAACGAGAGAGAGCGATGCCTCCTGGCTTCTCCGATCTTTACCCCCGGCGCCCCGCCCCGCTGCCCCGCCCGTTCTGGCTCCACCTCCTTCGAGAGGGTTCTGGCACAGGGCGTGTGCCTCACCCCGACCGCCTCACATGTCATCGCCAATCGGCGGTGAGCTTGCCTCCCCTCGCTTCTCCCCCATGCTGCGGTGAGCCAGACGGACATACAGGCCGGAACGGCGCATCCTCCTGCTAAGTTCTGCGGAGATGGTAAGCCGCACGGAGCTGTTGAACGGCGAGGGGGCGGAAGATGTGCTGCGTGGATGGTGGGGGGTGGCGCGGTTGTTGAGAAGCGGCGTTGTGGTTGGTGGTTGGTTGTTTCAAATAAAGAAAGGACAGAAAACGGCATCTCGAAGGATCGCAGCCCGAATGAATCACATTAATTCCTCTAAACAATGGGGTTTGGGCTACTATCATGTACTCAGAAATGATCTCACCTACGGGACTGAATGATGGTGCGAATTTCCACAGCCGTAACAATTATATAACATAATATATATTATTATATATATATTATATATATATATATGAGGTCCGCTTAAGGTAACGGGATGAAGCCTGCTGTGTGCTCCATTTACACAACTTGAAAATGAACGATTGCGGTCACTGTCTTTCGCAAATCCGGCAATATAATCATTGGTGATGGTTGACTGGCTCATTGTGTGATTTCTTTACAGTCGTGCTTTTACACGTTTGGTCTAGTCTGAGTCGTCGTTGGCGTATGAGTCATTGAGCGAGCCAATTCTGAAGTTTACTTACCAGTTTGGCAAAACCGCCTTTCCGAATTCTTAGCAATGCTGCGCACGTATACGGGTGAAACGATGTCACGTACACTGCATTTGAATGGCACAAAGGAGGTTTCAAAGAGGGACGGGAGGAGGTTGAAGATGATCCACGTTGGAGACCGTTCAATCGAGCTATACGGCGGACAACATCAGGTGTGAAGCAGATGTTGCGCACAGATCGTCGACTCACGGTGCGGTGATTGCTGAGGAACTTTCCATCAACAAGGCACTGTCTGGAGCAACATTACTGAAAATCTCGAAATGCGCAAGGTGTGCGCAAAGATTGGTCCCCCAGCTGTGTCCGAGGACCAGAAGAGCCAAAGAGTACTGTCTGTCAAGACTGATTATCAGAGCGCTCTGAGGTACGATCCAGACTGCTCAGGAGAGTCATTACTGTCGATGAAGCTGGATATTCGATACGATCCCGAGACCAAAACAAGCAGATCATCAGTGGAAAAGTCAAGCCATGCAAGACCAAAGAAAGTAAGGATGTCAAGTCGAAGTCAACGGTGATGTCATCGCGTTTTTTTACAATCAAGGGCATCGTCCATTTCGTGAGTTTCTACCACAGGGTCAAACAGTGTAATTTAATACGTGTACAAGGAGATCCTCCGTTTGCCTTCATGAGATCAGTCCGGGGACAAGAGAGGGATCTGTGGGAGACAGCTGGGTGCTTCCAGCCATGGACGACACCCCGCTCACGTGCCTGAGCATCGACAGTTTTCTGGCGGATAGGGAACATTGCCCAACTTTAGAGCAACCCCATATTTGCCAGACTTGGCCCCTTGTGATTTTTTTCATTCCCAGCTCAGGGGTATCAAGGACCTGATTCCTGATGTGGAGGCCATCAAAGGGGCCGTGACGAAGGAGCTCCGAGGATTCAGAAGAAGCCTTCTGGTGCATATTCATGGAAGAAGAGGATTAGACAAGGTGTTGAGATGGTAGGAAACTATTTTTGAAGGGGACAAGCCGTGATTTCAATATTATTTTTTGGAATAAATTTCTGTGGGTCGTCCCGTTATTATTTAGACGGACCTTTTAGACAGACCTTAAATATATATGTGTGTGTGTTGTGTGTGTGTGTTTGTGTGTGTGTGTGTGTGTGTGTGTGTGTATATTGTTTTAAGGATTCAGCACGGAGGG
>CM068961.1:10803722-10826484 GCA_035128595.1 Eptatretus atami | reverse complement strand
ATGACTCCACCCTCTGCCGTACAATCTGTCATCCCTCAGATCAGCAAGCAGCAACTTCTTCGCTCTCTGCAGATCTGGATAAAATCACAAGCTGGCCAAACACGTGGAACATGTCTTTCAATCCTGACAAATGTCACACTCTTACTTTGTCTCTCCGAAAGGACCGGCCTGGAACTCCCCCCCCCCCCCCAACTACTTTCTCAACAATCCACTTGTAGAAGTACTTTCATTCAAGCTTCTGGGTCTCACTGTCTGCCATGATCTTTCCTGGGAAAGCCTCATTTCCAACCTGGCCTCCAAAGCCAGTTACTGACTGGGAATCCTCTGTCGTGCAAAGTCCTTCCTTGGCACACCTGAGCTCCTGACCACATACAAAGCTTTCGTCCACAGTCTGATGGGTACTGCTCTCCCCTCTGGGCTGGTGCTCCCGCCTCTCACCTTTCTCGGCTTCACGCTGTGGAAACCAAGCCATTTAGGACTATTGGTATCTCCCGCGCTGAGGCTGAATCTTTGGGTGTCTCATTCTCTCACCGCAGGCAGGTCAGTGGTCTTTCTATTCTATATGTCTCCTCTCCAGTCACGCCCCCCCCCCCTCACCCACTGCTCTGTCTGAGATATGTCCCCTGATATTTCTGCAGGCGCTGAAGGTTCACCAGCAACCCCCTTCTGGTAAAACTACCAAAATCAAGAATCACTGCTCACCTTCACTCTTTCATTCCTCTTTTTTTCCCACCTTTGGAACAAACTCCCACACTCTTTTCAATCCCACACTTCCCTCCAGGGCTTCAAAACAGCTGTTTACCCCATCTCTTATCTTCCCCTATCCAAAACCATCTTTCTACCCCCATTAATCCACCCCAAACCCACCTCCTTCAAATTCCCCGCTTTCCTTCCTGAAAGTCCTTGTCATGCAAGGATCTGAAAGTCCCTGTAGTGTCCATCTTGTTGACCCTATGTACCCCACCCCATACCTCTCCCTTCCACAGATCTCCTCATGTCTCTGTTCCCCACTGTTTTTTCCTTCCCTCTCCCACCCCTCGTCTCCTGCTCCCCTTGTTGTATGTTATGTGCGTTAGCTCTCATACGAGTCTCGATGGTGTATACACACACACACACAAAAAAGACTAAAACCTAATCAGTTCATCTTTGCATCATAGTATATATTTATATCAAGTTTGGTCAAAATCCCATCACTGGTTCACAAATTATCGCGGTAACAGGATTTTACGAAACAGAACCTCTGACCTTTGATCTCTTGACCCAAAAATGTAATGAGTTCATCTTTCCATCATTATACATACTTGTACCAAGTTTGATTTAAATCCTTTCAGCTGTTCTCAAGCACTACATTTTTACCTGATATGACCAATGACCATTGACCTCTTGATGCCAAAATCGAATCAGTTCGTCTTTGCATCATAATATGTACTCATACCAAATTTGGTCAAAATACCATCACTGGTTCACAAGTTAGCATGGAAACAGAATTTTTAACCTAATGGGACCTCTGACCTTTGACCCCATAATTTAATCAGATAATATTTACATCATTATTCATACTTGTACCAAGTTTGACTTGGATCCTTTCAGCCAGCTGTTCTTAAGTTATTGCGGTAACGAAAAACATATCACAGACACACGGACGGACGGACAACCTGAAAACATCATGCCTTCGGTGACTTCTTCAGCGCAGGCATAAAATAATTCTTAAACCATTTTCAGTGGTTGCTAGAAGACAGTGCAGCATCCAGTTAACTTCTTATAAGTAACCGTTTGAATATTTGAATAACAGTTTGATTCATTGGTAAGTGGGGTTATATGTGCTGGGCGGTGGACATGTTATATTTAATGTGAGATGTCATGATTTTGTGTATTATCATGTGATGGAACATGTGATGGGAGTTGTAACTACAGTGCCTTCAGAAAGTATTCACACCCCTTGACCTTTGTCACATTTTGTTGTGTTACGGCCTGAATATAAAATGGGTTAAATTTAAATTTTTGTCACGTAAATTTTTGGGGAACAGAGACATTAGGATATCTGTGGAAGGGAGAGGGATGGGGCTGGGTACACAGGGAAAACAAGATGGACATTACAGGGACTTTCAGAAAAGAAAGCAGGGAATTTGAAGGAGGTGGGTTTGGGGTGGATTAACTGGGGTAGAAAAGATCTTGGTTTTGGATGGAGGAAGATAAGAGGTGGTTGTGAACAGCTGTTTTGAAGACCTGGAGGGAAGAGCGGGATTGAACAGAGTAGGGAGTTTATCAACAGGTGGAAACAAAGAGGATGAAAGAGTGAAGTTGAGCAGTGATTCGTGATTTTGGTAGTTTTACCAGAAGGGGTTGTTGGCGATCTTGAGTGCCCTGCGGAAATATGGGGGGGGGGGGGGGGGACATCGCAGACAGAGCAGAGGGGGCGAGACCGGAGAGGAGACGGTAGAAGACAGAAAGGCCATCGACATGCCTGCGGAGAGACACCCAAAGATTCAGCCTCATCACGGGAGATACCAATGGTCCTAAATGCCTTGGTTTCCACAGCGTGAAGCTGAGAAAGGTGAGAGGCGGAGCCCAGAGGGAGAGAGCAGAACTCCATCAGGCTGTGGACGAAAGGTTTGTATGTGGTCAGGAGCTCAGGTGTGCCAAGGAAGGACTTTACACGACAGAGGATGCCCAGTCAGCGACTGGCTTTGGAGGCCAGCTTGGAAATGTGGCTTTCCAGGAAAGATCTTGGCAGACAGTGAGACCCAGAGGCTTGAATGAAAGGACTTCTTCAAGTGGATTGTTGAGAAAAGTAGATTGGAGGGGTGGGGGGGCGGGGGCAGGGGTCGAGGCGGTCGTTCAAGGGAGACATCGTGAGAGTGTGAGATTTGTCAGGGTTGAAAGACATGTTCCATGTATTGGAATAGCCTTTGATTTTATCCAGATCTGCAGAGAGTGAAGAGGCTGCTGCTTTCTGATCTGAGGGATGGGAAATGGGATGATAGAGAGGGTGGAGTCATCAGCAAAGAGATAAAGAGGATTTTCCAGAGAGATGGAGAGATCATTGATGAAAACCAGAAAAAGAACAGGGCCGAGAACGCTACCTTGAGGAACTCCAGCATGGACAGGAAGAGGGGATGAAAGAACTCCATGAAGGGCCACACAATGGCTGTGACAGGAGAGCAAGTCTGCGAGCCATGAGTGGAAATGGCCTTGGATACCGTAGGAAGAGAACTTGATGAGCAGGGCAGGGTGTCAGACCGTATCGAAACCATGCAATATATCTCGGGAGATGGCTCCGATTTCATGTCTGGCAATGGGGATTTCCATCCATTGTTGGGAGAGCAGAGATAGCATATCCAGGGTAGAGTGACCTGGTCTGAAACCAAATTGATGATTGGAGATTAAGCCATTGAAGAAGATGAAGGATTTAATGTCTGAAGCGATGACGGATTCCATAACCTTGCTGATTGTGAGAAGGCTGATTGGTCTGCAGTTGCAGGGATCTGCTTTTGCACCTTTTTATGCAAGGCAGTAATGTTTGCTGATTTCTAAGCAGATTGCAGATGACCTTGAGCAAATGAGAGGGTGAATAGAACAGAGAGAGGGGGTGAACAAGAGCAGCAGAGCAGGTTTTCAGGACATGTGAGCTGATGCCGTCTGGACTGGTTGCAGTCTGAGTCGAGGTTTGACAGAAAACTCTCCATTTTGTCAGAAGAAAAGGACAAAGAGTCCAGGGTCATCTGCAATATGCGTAAGGTGGGTACAGAAAGCGATGGGTTTGGGACACAAGATTTAGAAGCAAACACAGAGTTTAGACGTTCAGCCTTTTCACGTGCAGTGTCAGCTGTGCGGCCATTATAGGTAAGGGAGGGGATGGAATGGGAACATACACCAGAAACAGACCACTAGATGCCAACAGGATTTGGAGGAGGGAGACAGGTTTGATAGTTCAGACTTGAGATAAGAAAGATGTTGTTTTCTGGCTCTCCTGGGGGGAGACACACTTGCTCCGAGCTTTGTGGAAGGAACTGAGATTGCCTTCAGTTGGATTAGCCTTCCATGAGGTGAAGGCATGTTCTTTCAGCATAACTGCCTCACCATCAGGTTCAGTGAACCATGGGTGGGAGGAAGGGTTGGACAACTGAAGACAAGATGGGATAAATCTGTGCATGAGAGAGCCAGTTTCTTTGGAAAAATTCCCAGGACGAGTTGATGTTGGAGAAAGTAGCGATGGGAGAACAGTCCATTAGTTTAATGGCTGCTTGAAGACCCTGCCAGTCAGCCTGAGCGAATTGCGAGACTGATGACACTGAGGTGGTTCTCTAATAACAGCCAGAGAGATGTCTTCGACAAACACGTGGTCAGATGAACCGATTGGAGCAGAGGAAGAACAGCAGACATTTTCAGGGAAATTGGTGAAAATCAAATCCAGAAGAGATGGAGTTAGGGTTAGCTTGGTGGAGATCCGGATCGGGAAGATGACAGATTGTGTCAGTCCCAATTAGTTGCAGAAGTCTTTTGCTGAAGTGCCATGGCAGGTGAGAGAGGTACCCACACCCAGCCAACTGGCATGATGACAATTTAAGTCATCACATCTGAGGAAGATAGATATTGTTTGAAGATATATTGATATTGGTTGAAGGAGATAGATAAGATAGATATGAGAGGATAGAAGTTGGTCCATGTTTTCGGAGAGCGAGATGTAAATGGAGTCATCACTGTTTGGTGGATGGTACAACACACATATAAACATGAGGTGGGAGTGGAGGGGAAGCAGTAGCCAGAGGCATTCCTGGGGGTGTGGGGGAGTCGGGGCAGTGCATGGAGAGTGAGGAATAGAGTCTTTCATGAATATGGCAACTCCGCTGCCAGCACAAGGCTCAGGTCTGTCATACTGGATGGGGGAGTAACCAGGAAGATATACGAGGGAGTCAGAGACATCTTGAAGGAGGAAATAATTTGTTAACAAGATTATGCCTGGATTGTCAGTGGCAACCTGTATGGAAAGACATGTCATGTTTGAGGTCCACACTGTTAAGGAAGAGTGAAGGGAGGAGTCTATGGGTGCAGGGGAGGGGGAGGGTAGGACAGGAGGGAGGAGGAGGAGGAGGAGGAGGATAGGAGAGTTGTTGAAAGAGTGTGGGGGATTGCAGAAGAGCTAGGGGAAAGGCCGGATGAGGAGGATAAAAGGCTCGGTGGTGATGGATTGAGGTACAGTGGGAGTAATAAGAGAAGGGGCAGAGGGCAGTTGAAGATTGGAGGAGGTGGAGTGATGAGATGGAAGAGAGAGAGGGCAGGGGAATGAGGCAGCTTTGTGGATGCGAGTGGGGCAACTTTGAGAAAGGGGAGTGAGGGGGGAGGTTGGAGGGGTGGGGGGAGGTTGGAGGGGTGAGGGGAGAGTTGAGGGAGAAGGGTAGGGGGGAGTTTTTGAGAAAGGCCAGATGGAAGATTGGAGGGGGAAAGAGTGTGATGGTTGCTTTGAGAGGGAGGGAGACGAGAGAGCAGGACGGCAAGATGCAGGAGGGCGATGGGAGAAGTGGGGAGAAGGGAAGGAAGAGACTTGGTTGTGGTATGGTGAAGAAGGGAATGGGCAGGGGGAGGTACAAGAATTGAGGGGCTGGGAAGAGGGGAGGTGTGATGAGAGGAAGGAAGGAGCATGTTTTGAGATGTTGAGAGTGTACTGATTGAGAGAGCGAGATATCTGTTTGGTTAGAATGGAGCCCACATATGTTAGAACACCACACCACTTTGGGACAACAGAGGAGGAGCTGATACTGAAGCAAAAGACAGTGAAGAGGTGTGAAGAGCGGAGGTAGGATGAGGGGCAAGATGTGAGGGGAAAGGAGAGGGGATAACAGTTGATGGGGTTAGGAGGAGGAGGTAGATTTAAGTAGCTGGGTGAATTGGCACTAAAGTGGATAAAAAAAAAGGACGGTTGATGGAACACGAACATACATTGCCAAACTGGGATTTTAAACTTTTTTTAACTTAGAGATGCGATTAAAGACATAACGTGAGGGATGCAATAAAGGAGAAAAGAAACGTTGTTACAGTTGGACGTTTTAGACACGGGATGAAAGAAAGGTCGAATTGAAAACAGCCTTTTGAAGAAGAAGAAAGAAGAAGAAGAGAGTAGTGAATTATGATACACTACCAAGAACCACACGTGTGAAAGAGGAAGTTGAAACATTTAAGAGACCGTTTTTGGGGGGTTTTTTTGAAGAAGATTTGGGTAGGATTAGGTGAAGGAAACATTGAAGAAAAATCGTGCATGTGTTTGTTGAATTTGGATCGGCAAACGCAGAGGAAGCTGGTAGGTCGACTCCATATAGGAGCTGATACTCCATTGCGAGATTGCTGCCGAACATTCTGAGAAACGCACCACGCTTGCAGATAGTAGTCTATTAAAATAATAGTAAGGTCGGGAATAGGCAAGGAAGAAACCAGACACAAATCATTGCGTACCTGCATGGCCAGGGCTAAACGAAGGAGATCAACCAGCACGCTTTCCTCACTGTGAGTTCCAATGCAAGCAGAACTAGAGTCTTGTAAAGTGCATTGAAGTGGCGCCTGTCTGTGTCCTCTTGATTACAATCTGATACAGTTGTCGGTATATTCTGCTGTCCATGCTTTGAAAAAAAAAAAAAAACAACATTCAGAATTTTAGGTTTTGAAGAAGGTGAAATTCAAATAACACTCCAACATTGGCATGCAACAAAAATAAAAATATATTAAGAGTAATAGGACCGCACGTCCTGAAGCTCCCCTGTATCATGAGCAACAGTCACTCAACCCCCCCCCCCAGACCCATGTAGACCCTGATTTTGTTTATGCCGTGAACAATGTTGGTACATCATGGTGATGATGGTTGCGGTCAAGTTTCATTGAAATCATGTGTGTAGTTTCAAAGAAGAGGGCAAATACCTATTTTTGGGGTGAAACCACCCTCTCCCCCACCCCCAGTAGAACCCTTAATTAAGGCAGATTTTGATGCGGTCAATACACCTTTGTTAAGCATCTGATATGAAGCTTGTGGCGAAGCTTCATAAAATCGTGTTTGGTTCAAGCGATAATGACCGAAGTGTTTACGGACTCACTGACTGACTCACTCACTCACGGACACTGCTCGTCGCATAAGCTCACCAGACTGAAGTCCAGGTGAGCTAAAAAAAAAAAAGGAAAAAAAGAAAAAAAGTCTAGTTTCCATACAAACCAATGCTTTTACAAATGCTCCTACACTTTTATGTTCAGAATAATAAGACATAATCGAATTGTATTCAACTATTTCAAAAACTAAAAAGGTTCACCGTTTCAAAGCAATGCAATAAAATTGCTGACAGTTTATAATTTTGTACATGTCAATATTCGAAGCATAAACTTTGTGTAAAAGTTGCAAAGTTTGCTACTCATACCACACAGACACTAAAAGCAGGTGTAACATCATGAAACTCCACAATACTTGGCTTTGAAACTGTACAATGACTTCATTTAATCATGTGCTGTGCACTTGTAAGACTGGTTCATAAAGTTGCTGTGAACTCTGTTTTCGGCTGAAGAGCAATGACGTATTTAAAGTACAGCGGAGATGAGGTCAAAGGGTGAGCTGCACTCGTGTACCAGGTGCCAAACTGGTAGTTAATTATTTTGCTAGCATAATGAAATGACTTTTTTTTTTTTAAATAATTGAAATATAATTTCGAATACTTTCATTCATTAATACAACGCTTCCATCTCGACGCTCTCATTTCCCAGAAAAGGCCAACATACATAAACTTGCAATGAACCTCGCACGCAAACAAAATGCATGAACGAGATTGACATCTGAAAATTACTAATGCTTTATATTGAACAATATATCACAACTCTTTTTGTTTCAACATCCTACGACTGCATGAAGAGTTTTAGGTAAACATAATAATAACACCAGTTATGTGATTATTCAAAAGCACTGCACTATGAAACAGACTCGCAACTTTCAAATGGGATACACTTCCTCTTCTTCACAAAAAAACATGAGTAAATCTGCAATGAAACAATGGGATTTGATGCTTGGCCAGCAGAATGGTATAGTTTTTATTTTTTTTGCAGCAAAACACCATCACCCATATCTTCTATCAAATTTTCAATTGAGATACTACTGCATTACATGAGCAGTGACCAAAGGATGCAAGCAGATGGAGCGAAGGTTAAAACAGGCTAATGTCATGATCTCTGACTTAAAATATATAGACAATCATCATTAATCTTTACCAAAAAAGGCAAAAATCTGTGTCTCTCTCTGTCTCCTCTCTTCGATCAGAAATGTATCAACATAAGCTACCTGTGCACTTGAGTAAGATAAGTGCTTTCCATGCATCCCTGTGATAATTTCTGTTTAAAAATTATAATTATACAACAAAACACAAAAAATAAAGAGAGAGAGAAAAAAAGAGAGGAAGACCAAAAGTACTTTGTGCACCTTTGTAACGACATTAAATACAAGGAAAAACTTCTCGTGTACAAACACTCTGTATCATTGCAAAATGATCCAATTAAAATGTAGTGCTGTGGGAATTCAAAGTGTAGAGCAAAGCGATGATCAGCACAGATAAACAGTTGGGAGATGCAAAAATCAGCCAAAAATAGTGTCAAATGCTGTTGTCCATCACCTGTATCTCAAAAAAGTTTAATCGAAGATCGCAACACTTGCCTTTCTCATGACCGCTGCATCCTGCTTTGTACACTTCTCAGTCCGCAGTTTCAGGGACGAAACATCAGGGATAATCCTTCAGAAAAAAAAGAATTAAAAAAAGTTGCAGATGTGCTTCACCTCCATATCTGCATTGCAGATGCAAAAAGCACGAGCTAAATGAATGACGGTCAACAATAGCCTTTTGAAAGCACGAAGCCCTCCTATTATTGGGATTGAAAGCGCGTATTGATTTTTTCTAGCCACGGGCATTTTGTAAAGTGGTGCACGTAACATTTCCACGAAGGATCCCCATCCCCGTCATTAAACCCCTCGATACAATTCGTTTTCAGCAGATGATCCAATATTGTACAGACATGGCGCACATGCACAAAGGCAATTTACAGTTTCAGTCGATAACCGGATAAAGGTGGAATCGGGAGGGGAATAAAAACAATTTGATTTTTTTTCTGTGCTCCATTGTAATCGTGTCAGCATTCTCTATGGTGTGGAATTGTGGGGCAAATCGCCCTGCCTTACAAAATTCATAATCTGTTCCTTTCGTTAAAACTAGCCGCAGTACCCATCACCTCGCTAACGGATTTAATCAAAAGACAGCATGTTGTGCTTCACAAAAGTATCATATGTCTAAACATTGTGTCTCAATGAGGATGTAAAATGAAGTGAAACAAAAATAAAGAGGATTTTATAACAAGAATCATTGTTGTGCTGCCGATCATGGTGGCTGTGGTTGTTGTTGGTGTGTGCTCCTTTCTGCACTTTTACATACCTTCGCCAGAGGAGAGGGTATTGCATTTGGGTCCATTTGCCTGTCATTTGTTTGTCCCCAGATAATGTGCCAACGTGGACTACATTTTTTACAGTTACCTTTTTTCAATCGAGTACCTTTATAAAGCATGTACAATTAGAATGTGAGTACTGAGTATGTCCATTTGTTCCCTTGCTATTCCGACCTTACTTCAAAATAACATACTATAAAACCATACAAAACAAGTCCTGCTGAGGGCTAGCAATCATTGATTGCACTTTCTAGTTTTATATCTTGCTTCGAGAATTCAAGAAGTATTACAATGTATAATTTGTGTGCTCCTTCTGTGTCGGTTGAAAGGGTTCCTGCTTCAAAAAGTTGTGGACGGATTCGGACAAACTTTGTGGACAGGTTAGGTGTGTGGCAAGGACGAATCGATTTGATTTTGGTTCAGGTCCGCATGAAGATCCAGCCGATCATTGGGAGACGAAACACAAACTGATCAGCCTGGTGGAGGTACGCACTCTACCGAGTGCCGTTCTAGGTTTGTTTTGTATAATCATCAACTTAACAATACTGTAGTTCAGATGTCTTCTTAACGTTACACCTTTGATACTAAAATTCCATTCCTTTGATTCTTGAAGCAAAATAAAGATAATTCAGTGTAATCAAGGGCATGGCCCAACAGAGGTTTATTTCCCCCCAGTTAAAACGTTAATATTGTTTTTGTTTTGTTTTAATGTAGCAAATGTTAATGCCACCAATTTAATTTTATATCGGTACACAGAGTTAGTGCCCTTTTGTTAACGTTCAGTTTTATCACTCGGGTACCTTTCTCTTTTTTTTAAAACCCGACAGTTTGGGAACCTGGAGAGAATGCAAGATCTACAATCACAGAACCCAAAAAAATATTCATGGTCTACTTTGTAAGCGAATGCTTTCTTCAGATTTTATCGTCTCAAGCCTTGTTCTTCAATGCACGGCCTGCGAGCCACTGGTGGCCCCTGGTGGCCTAAAGTGCGGCCCCGGACGTGGCCGATAATACACAAATGTGAAAAGACCCCATCATAATCCGCCAGCAATGCTATCAATGGTTTCAAATGAGTGTTCCAATGCGAAGCAGAAAAGTAACATAACTACATCAGGATATGATTGCAGTATACAAACAATTACGCTTGCAGCCTAATTAAGCACACGAAGAAGAGAATGTGGAGGCGGGGCCTAATAGCAGCCATTATGGAGTCCTGCAGAGGGTACGGCGGCTCTCAGACTGATGTCATTAGGCAAAAGTGCACCACCCCCTCTAAAAAATAGTGAAGATCACTGTCTAAAGCATCACTGAAATGCTGACTGTTTACTTAATGTTGCAGATATTTTAGACAGTAAGCCTACAACGAGCTCTAAGAAAATGTTTTAACTCCAAGTAGGTAGCTATGCCTAGTCTGCCATGTCTGCGGAACTTTGACATGAAACAAATGTATCCTTAATGCAGTCAGTCAGAGGTGGCATTAAGGCCGTGTAACCCATGCAATTGCATAGGGCTCCGAGATAACGGGGGAGGGCCTCCACACGACCGATGGCGGACCACTAGCTTTTGAGATGGGCCCCCACCCCTCCGAGCTCAACAAACGGCGAAAAGGGTTTAAAAAAATTCTTCTTCTTCTTCTTTCGGCTGCTCACGTTAGGGGTCGCCACAGCGGATCATCCTTTATGATCCGCATAATGATTTGGCACAGGTTTTACGCCGGATGCCCTTCCTGACGCAACCCTGGTCGCCTCTTACGACACAGGGATATGGTACACCTATTCTAACCGGGGCATACACCAGGCCCAGTACACTGGTACTCACTTCGCCGACCTCGGAAGGATGACAGGCTGAGTCAACCTCCTGGTGTGTATTAATTCAAGTGGCCAACGGGGCTTGAACTCAGGACCTTTTGGATCCCAAGCCGCTACCCTAACCACTACACCAACACCAGGCTACTGAAAAAGAAAATCGCCTAAAATTAACATTTTTCATTACACAGGCAGCCCATTAATTATTATACACCTTAACATGCAATAATAAAAAGGATAATTATATTTTCCTTTTTATTATTTCCAATTATTGGTATATCATCATTATATTGTGACTGAGTTCAAAATCCGATCCGATGAATGCATACCAACATCCAGGTTCTCAGATAGTTATTTCCCTAAATGTAACTCCAGGAGAGACCCATCCTCATGTCTGGTGGGATTCTAAATGTGATGCGTTGAGAAGGGTAAAGAATAGATCCACTCTCTTATGGGAAACTTTTTCTCTTGATAACAGACACATTCATGCATAGCCGCTTCTTTTACAAACGCCGACGCCTGCCTTTTTTTTTTCATCAACGTTGACCCCCATTTTTCACGGACGCCAAGACCCGCCTTTTTGCCATCGAACTTTCGACACCCCGTTCCGCAGCTCTATGGACGCTGACTGGCTTCTTTTAATATCGGGCTGAACAGTGAAGTGATAATTGTTGTTGACAGTTTTATAAGCGCTTCACGTTTGTGCTCGGTAATTCTGACAAATGGCTGCTTTTGCTTGCCCAGCACCACAGACATGACCTCGTGAGGAATAACCCACGGGCTGTGTGGGTTGTCATGGTAACAGTGCGCAAGTGGGGCAGGGGTGAATTTGAGGGGAGTCTGTGCCGCCGGGACAGGCCACATATAAAAGGAGAGGTCTGTTCTTGGCATGAGGGGTGGTGAGAGCGGCGCGCGTGCGAGTTAGTTGACAATGAGTGAGGGCCACGGGTCAGCCGACAAGAGTGAGGGCACGGGTCAGCCGACGAGTCAGTTGGCGATAGCTGGTTGCGGTTCTGACAGCTTTGAGAGCGTTTCATCAGTTCCAGTCAGACGGCTGCTTTCATCGTTCCAGTCAGACGGTTTGCTTCATCCGTGCGAGTCAGACGGCGGTTTCGTCAGTTCCAGTCAGACGGTCGCTCCATCGTTCCAGTCAGATGGTCGCTCTTGGCATACCTGTTTCTTGGGGGTGACGTCGACTGGTGTTCAAGCCTGTTTGCGAGTGGGTGCACGGCAAGGCTGGGAGCTGGTGACGGACAAGGCACGCTCACACATTTTAGGCCATTTTTGTTTGACGGACGACTTCTCTTTGGTGAGCGAGACGATTCTTCTTCCCCCCCCCCCCGAATGATCTGCTGGGTACCCTTGTCTGTGTTTAGTTGTTGAGTAAGTCAATCCCCGATAAGCATCTGCTCTTTGTCTCTTTTCCTATCACTGATCAATTTTGCTTGATTAATTATTTATTTGCTTGTGATCATTTTGATTGATTTGGAATTTATTTATTTTTATCTCACGGAAAGAAAAAGTTCTTTTTATTTATTTATTTTCTTATTAATAAATTGCTTGTTGACGTTTCAACCTGTCCGTGCTTGTCCTTTCCTTCCATCGATACAGCATTGTCCGAACCTAGATAGACTGGGAGGTAATTACCACACGACTTGACCAATAATAGTCGGCACGCACCAGCGGTTAAACGCTCGGCCGCCCTAATTAAGATGTAATCAAGATAAGATTGGTGCTTTGCCAAGGGCGTGCTCCCCTTTCAGGAAACCACATGACCTCGAGTGAAACGTCAAAATTAGACGGTGGACACTGGAACTCGTGGTTAACTGAGTGGCGTTCGTGGTACGAAACCAACCCACCGTACCACGAAGTTAATCGTGAGCGGTGGCCCCATGTCTGGCTCTTCCGAGGACAAACGGGGATTAAACCCCCTCATACACTCGGTACCCGTGGCCGTAACAATATTATTTCGTTGCAATAATGTTAATACTATTATCATAATTGTTGTTATTACTTTTGTCATTTGAAGCGCCTTGAAAAAAACGCCATGATAAGGTGGGACGACACTAAAGCTGCTGTATTTACACCTTAACATGCCATTTAATTTTTTCCAAGGCGGAAAAAAGGCAATAAAACATGGAAGTTCCTCCGGACTTTGTTTGCAGTCGAGGCTAAGGCAACAGGCTAAACAAGTGTGAAAATAACACGGAGACCTCGTACTCGTGATACAATTGAGGGTTCTGAAGCATTACTCATAATACCCTCTCCCACCACCACCAGGAGCGGCGCTACACGGTACACATTTACGAAGATAATTTACGTCCTCCCACCTTCAGAAGTCCTGGTGAGGAGGGCAAATGAAGTCATTACAACCTTTGCCTTCGAACGCGTATTCCGATTGGCAAGTTTAGTTGGTGGAGATTGCATTAGTAATGACCGAGTACATCGACATCAGACAGACAGACACCAAATTGCATATTTTAGCGTGGTGACAGATTGACAGGGCTCACAGGGGCCCCACTGGGCCACTACTGTGTTTTGCATGGGGCCCTCAAATGACTAATGCCGCCCCTGAATGCAGTACTACACAGCTCAGGCTCCAGACACTTAGAAACAAACTGCTGATACCTTCAGCCAGAATTAAACCGGCAAGTTCTGGAACTTCCGTACTGAAGAATGCATCACGATACCTACTCAGGTAGATAGGTAGCAGACACAGTAATATCAACACTGAAAGGAACAGGATTGATTCCTAAACAAGCACGACAAAAAGCTAGTGGGCAGGCAGCAGATTGTAAGGCCCCATACCTGACATGGCCAAGTCTTTCGAGATTGTGATGTCGGTCGAGTAGGCTCTGCAGAACTACAAGTGAAAGCAGGTGAATCTCAGGTTCTTCCAGCAGTGTTGAAGAGAGTAGAGGCCCCAGTATAGAATTGCTTAGTGTTGTGGACAGGTTAGTCGTGCTGAACTCCTGAGACACCTAAATATCCACAAAGCCAACAAATGAGGTAAATAAAACCAGAAACAAGAAATTATATTATAATAATACCAAATTGTCCAGGTAGAGAAAAAGAGAATACGAGTGATATTTCTCGAGCAAATTAAATTTTCAGAATTACCTTTAAAAGTGACCTCAGCAGCATCACTTGGAAGATTTTGCTTTCCTCATATCTGGGAGGAAAGAGGGTGATTGAACAGAGTGATTCAAGAGAGTGCAGCTATTCTATTCGTATGGACATCAAGTTGAAAAAGTGCAGCATGCAATCAAAATAATTTTTACTACTTGAGAGCAATAATTCAGTTTGTCCATCTGTAAGCAAACATACTGGGACCCCTTTTCTTCAATTGAGAGGGGCATCTTGCCCAGGATGAACATCATGACTTCAGAGCACTGGTAGTCAGGTAGAATGCTGGCAAAAGAGCCTACACACAGTGCAGACATGATGCAGATGAAGCCACCTTTTCCACAGGCAACAAAGCACAAGGTTTTGTGAAGTAATAGTCTTGGCATAATAAATGCAAGTCCTGTGAAGATTAGCATTAAAAAAAAACAAAAAACTAGAGAGTCCATAGAACACTCACAGTGCTCAAGTATGCAATTCAACTGAAATAAAATGATGATTTTAAAGGTCGTATTATTAAAAAAAGAATTCCGGAAGTTTACCGCAGATCACGCAGTGTTTTATATACCACCTCATACAATTTGTCCAAATCTGCAAAATTTGTCCAAGTACTGCAAAACTGGAGGTTCTTGTGTTGGGATTTGCCCGGGTGATTGAGACTACGACACTTGTATGTGTTAAGAAGGCAATTTGTGTTCTATATTGGTCAAGTATTATTTAAATTAAATAAAGATTTTAAACGTTGCATTAAAAAAAAAAAAAATTCCGGAAGGTTATCACCATTGACGCAGTATCTTTTACACCACCTTATTTAACAAGTTATATTATTTATGTCTGTTTGTCCTTTAGGACATTCTTAAAAACAGGTTTGTTTGACTGCCAAACAGGCAGACAGCAAGAAATTATCTCACACCTCTTTGCACATGCACGATCGGGCCAAATTCAGAGCCAAAGCACTGCTGAACTACAGATTCGTTTTCTGATTCATTCATGTTCAAAATATAACATTCAATCGAAATTCAGTTGTTACTCGATCATAAACTGACGTTTGTAGACAGACAGACAGACAGAAGTGAACCAATTGTTTAACCCTGCTTTTCGCTTCGCACGTGTGGGGAAGTGTTTTCTTTGGAACACCCTCGTCCCCCCCCCCCCCCCCCCCCCCCCCCCCCCCCCCCCCCCACCTCTCCAATTTCCCAAAAAGTGTGCTTCCAAGTGAGTGATGTTCTGCTATAGAACCTCCAAAAAGGAAGAGAAAATGAAGATCATTGAGAAAACAGAAACATATTATATGGAGTCTGAAATGCAGCTCCATTTGGCCATAATTGGGCTTAACAATCCAGCCTCAAGTGTTCTTGGTTTGCATGCAATGGTTCAACAAATTTTGATGATTAATTTTTTTAAAAATATCCAGACTGTCGTCAATCTCATTCTTCCCTCCAGATATTCAAGACAGCTGTTCACCACCATCTCAAGTCATCCTCAATCCAAAACTATGATCTTTTCTACACCCGTTAAACCATCCCCAACCCCTCCCAAAATTTTGCTTCTGCAGCCATCTTGTCCACCCCTTGTGTTCTCCCTTAATCCTCATCGTTACCTGCATCGCTCGTTTGTCCGTCACCATCTATTTTGTACCTCCACCTGCTGTTGGTGTTTCCCCTTTCCCCCGTTATTCCTTTTGCTATGTTGTGTCCCAGCTCTTCCATGAACCTGACTATGTACACAAAAAAAATTATATATATTTTATATGAAATCAATTTGTCAAAACAGGATTGTCTGTCAAAAGATTGTGCATCGTTGAAACAAAATTCATTCTTAAAAAAAATGAGATCACTCTGCTGGACCAATGTAGGAGAACGGTAATGTTCCCACATCGTGAAGCAATCACCGGTCGTCAGATTTGATGCGAGCTTCATCGTATAGCAATGCTGCACGACAACTTGCACATTTTCACACCAACTGCCACTCAGATTATGCATTGCGGACTGATTGATGAGTTCTACGTTGTGAGGTCGTCACGTGACGAGCTTTACACCCAAAATATATTGATAATTACCGATGGTGTCGATCACCACATCTTGAAACTTCGACTCCTCGCCTTTCTCATTCAACTGCCAAGACTTGCAGTTTGAGTCCGTGATTTCACTCTTCCTTTCCTGTACAGTTCGATCTACGCTGAAGCGAAGATGTTTGAGTAACGTGTTGAATACTTCCAGCACTGAAGGACCTGAAACACAAGATAGAGGGTGCCGTCACACTCAGTCGCTCTTTGAGAGCAATTGTGAAGGCCTTTTTGAGTTGGTTATCCAAAAGATGAGGGTGTGGGAATTTTTATTGGGCAATTTATTAGCCTACACATTTATGAAGGAACACGAAAAGCTATTGTAACGATGCTGTGTCAATCAATCTGAGTGTGCAAGTCCACACTGGTTCTCAGATCTACTGTAATCTGGAAACCCTGGTGACCGATCTGCATTGTTAAATGGTCTGTCTCGTTTACCATCGTAATTGCTTTTATTAACAGGTGTCCAACAGTTAAAAGCACACACGGCCTTGATGGAAGATGCAAAATGGAGACCACTGATTGGACCAGTGAAGCACAAGGTGACTGGGAGACTCAACAGTTGGTAAGAGGATGCGATGAATATGTAGGTTCGATTAAAAAAAAGGTGGTGAGCGAAGGCAGTAATAGTCGATTCTATTTCGTATGCAGCCTGTGGCTGCTGGTTGTATCATTGCTGAGAGCATGGCTGTGCCACTGATGCAGTGCCCATTGTTTCCAATAAGCTGGTACTCATTTTCCCAACAGTGGAAGGATGACATGCCGATTCAACCCACCATGTGTTATTTAATAACTGGGCAGAGGCTCAAACACAAGACCCTAAGATCTTAAGCCAGCCACCTTAACTGTTAAGCCAACACCAGGCTTGTTGTCTATACTGATCAGTGCATGTTGGAGTTTGAGTCAGTTCACAGCAGGGTAAAGATTGATAAACTTGCACAGAACAGACAAAGAAGAGAAGAATAAACAAACTAACCAATGGAGGCAGGAATGGAGACCGTCTCGGAGAGAACTCGAATCAAGCCGGCTCGGATGGGTGGCCGTGATTCTGCATGTTTGTCCAGGTGCGTCAACAGCTGCTGCAGTACCAGGTGTAAAAGCTGAGGCTGGAGATGAGATGTACAGTAAGAAAATGAAAAGACTGTCAAACCTATCATGCCTGTGCTTTTTCCCTATTCGATCACCTCCAAATACTCCTATACATTACATACGACGTCGATAATCCAACAACAGCACAAACACTGGGCTCTGACGACCCACGAGCAAATTCACAATTTACAACTATGTTGGCATGTTGTGCAAGGAATGCCATTGATGATGCAACACTACAAATTGCAGATTTTCACAACATCTGCCACTCAGTCCATGCATTGCGGACCGATTGATGAGACGAGTTCTACACTGTGAGGTCAAGTCATGTGGACGAGCTCAACGAGTTGAGAAGCAACCTGGAAGGGAGAGAAAATTTTCTTGGAAAGACCAATGGCATTTCTCATAGATGAAAGCACGAGCAATCCATTAAACAGGCTTTTATTCAGGAGACTAGGCACTTTTTCTTGCAGTTAAATTTTAATTAAATTGCGCAATAAATACGCAAGTCAGTAAGTAAATAAAACAAGCAAACAAATGATCGACAACTGCATCAGCGGTAAGCTTGCCAAATAATTTACTTAATGGCGACAACAGGATGAAACATCTTCTTGCGGAATAAAACAGAACAAAGATTGGGACCAAAACACACATGGCCATTTGTTGGGTGTCCAGACCATATCATGACGTGCTTCTCCTGCACCCTGAATTATTTGTGCCTTGTTCAGTGATACACAATCCAATATTTTTACTTTGCATTTGCACTGCAAATGTGCTTCTTCCATTTCAAAACTGTGCACTTCTATAATAGCTTGTGAGAGGCTGGCAGGATAACTCAGAAGGATATGCACTTGCCTTTGCGCTGTCTATCCGAGGTTCGAATCCTGATCAAGCTATCCCTTTAAATCCGCTTTATGTATTTGTTGACTCCTCAAGCCTCTGCTGTGACACCCCTCATCCTTCAGACAGGTAGGCTGCAGCCTCATCCCCCCCACCCCCTTCAGACCTTGGCAAAATTGTGGTTTTTACCTTTTGAAAAATTTTTTTAATTTGGTTTTTTCCCAAATCCTGACAAATTCATATCTATATCTATCTCTATCTCTCTCTCACGACCATATGGCAACCCCTCCCATCTACATTCTCAACAATCACTTTTAAGAAGTTCAGTCACTCAAACTCCTGGGTCTCACAATCAGCCATGATCTTTTTGGGGAAAACCACGTTGCAAAGTTTCCCTCCAAAGCCAGTCACCGACTGGGTATCCTCCGTCATACAAAGTACTTCCTTGGCGCTCCTGAACTCCTATCCACCTGCAAGAACTTCATCCGTAGCTTGATGAGGTACTGCTCTCCCATCCGGGCTGGTGCTCCTGTCTCACACGATGCTTAACCTTACACCATGGAAATCAAGGCTTTCAACATCATTGGAATCTCCCGCAATGAAACAAAGTCTATGAACCTATCGCTTCGCCATCACAGACTGGTCAGTGGTCTCTCTGTCTTCACCACCTCCTTTCTGGTCCTACACCTTATGCTATTTCCGTGGTTGTCATCAGATCGACGTCAGGTTGGAGGATCTGTCTACCAGGACTAGTCGTTGGTGGTCGTTAACGACCTTAACTAGTCGTTAAGGACACCACTAGTACCAGGGATCATCCTGATCCGATGCATCATATTCTGTGTGACAGAGTGTTGATTCTGCTGAAGCAGTTTCTTGGCCTAGAGTTATACTGGATGGTTTACCATCCCTCTCTCAGCAGTAGTTATGGCAGGAATTTGGAAATTTGCCATGGTTCTGGCGATAACTCGTCTCCTCTTCATGAAGAATCTTCATATTGGGAGTTAATTATGCACTTGGGATCATACCAGTAGCTTCTAGCTGTCCCACGGACCATGCTGTTATCCTCGTATATTCCTGAAGAGATGGGAGAAACTATTGTCATCCAGACAGAGAGACGACAGACAGAGGAGAGACAGGAGAGCAAGACAGACAGAGGAGAGATAGAGAGACAGACAGACAGAGGAGAGACAGAGAGACAGAGAGACAGAGAGACAGAGAGAGAGAAGAGAGAGAGAGAGAAAATAGAGAGAGAGAGAAGAGAGAGAGAGAGAGAGAGAGAGAGAGAGAGAGAGAGAGAGAGAGAGAGAAGAGAGAGGAGAGAGAGAGAGAGAAATAGAGAGAGAGAAATATAGAAGAGAAATAGAGAGAGAAACAGAGGAGAGAAATAGAGAGAGGAAAGAGAGAGAGAAAGAGAGAGAGAACAGAGAAGAGACAGAGAGAGACAGAGAGAGACAGAGAGAGACAGAAACAGAAGAGAGAAAGACAGAAAGAGACAGAAAAGAGAAAGAGACAGAAAGAGAAAAAGACAAAAGAGAAAAAGACAGAAAGAGAAAAAGAGAAAAAAGAAAAGAGAAAAAAGAGAAAGAAAAAGAAAAAGAGAAAAAAGAAAAAAAAAAAGAGAAAAAAAGAGAAAAAGAGAAAGAAAAAAAGAGAAAAAAAAGAGAAAAAAAAAAAAAAAAAAAAAAGAGAAAGAGAGGAGAGAGAGAGAGAGGAGAGAGAGAGAGAGAGAGAGAGAGAGAGACAGAAATAGAGAGAGACAGAACAGAAATAGAGAAGACAGGAAATAGAGAGGAGAGACAGAAATAAGAGAGAGAAAGAGACAGGAAATAAGATGAGAGAGCAGGAGAGAGAGACAGAAATAGAGAGAGAGACAAAATAGAGAGAGCAGAGACAAAATAGAGAGAGAGACAAAAGAAATAGGAGAGAGAGACAGAAATAGAGAGAGAGACAGAAATAGAGAGAGAGACAGAAATGAGAGAGACGAGAAGAGACGAATAGAGGAGAGACAGAAATAGAGAGAAAGAGACAGAGAAAATACGATACCACACCCGCCATGCCACCAAAGCACACCCACGACTACCACCAAAAAACAACTTAGATCCTAAGGTCAGACAGGAATCGAAGTACAGAGACTCACCTCAAACCAAAAGCACAAAATAAAAGAAGACAAGAGACGACGAGATTTAATAAAAACAAAAAAAACACAAACTAAAAATAACAGACGAAAAAAAAAGAAAAAAGAAGTAAAATTCGAGAAGAACCACAAACAATGAATAAGATAGACAGAAATTAGGATAAACCTGTACGAAGCGAAACGAGAGTCTGACAGAAAGATTACAGACAGAAAAAGATGACAAGCAACCAAAGAAATATCCATACAAAAAAATCATTACCACAACCACACACAACAACACACACACACACACACACCACCACACACACACACACAGAACACACACACAACACACACACACACATAAGCAAAAATAGACAAAAAACCAATCAAACACTCACCGAAAGACTTGAGAGAACAAGAACAGCAAAATAGACCAGAGAAGATCGAAGTGTGACCAACCAGACAGAACAGAAACCCAAACACCTCCCTAATACCAACCCGAAAAACCACCAATACAAACACCAGCAAAGCAATAACGAGAACCAACCAACCAACAAGCATCGACCTAACAACCGAACCGCAACACATACCGCACAGAAGAGAAAAGCACCGACAAAAACACAATCCTAACGAAACACAGAGACAAACCCCAAGGAAATAACCGAGAACCCACCGCCAAACCACGAGAAATTCCACAGGAAGAAGAAGAAGACCAAAACACAATGCCGAGAACGAAGACAACAAGAGAACAAAAAAAAAAACCACTAGAAGAATAAGAGTATGGAGTTAGACAGAAAATATCACGGGAGAAGACAGAAAAATAAAGAGAGAGTGAGGACAGATAAATACGCGGAGAGAGAGGACAAAAGAGGACGAGAAGAAACACCAGAAATTAAGAGTGAAGACAAAATGAAGGAGAAGACCGGATCAGAAACGAGAACGAGAGGAGACAGAAGACGAGACGAGAGAAGACAGAAAAGAGAACCAAAGAGAGACAGGAAAGAGAGAACCACACTGAGAGAAAGTTAAAGAAGGATGTGTGGTGTGTGTGTGGTGCATGTTATTTCTATGTGCAGTTTTCAGAAGGTGGAACAAAGTCATCCTTGGTCTCGAAGTAACCACCTCTATTTTGGTAAGGGATCACGATTCATGGACGAAGTTGTGAAGTTTTCTTGTTGTGAAGTTGTGAAGTGTTTTGGGCATCCTGCTCCAAGTTATGAAGTTTTATTCCAAGGGATCTTTTCAAGATTG
Source organism: Eptatretus atami (assembly GCA_035128595.1). Taxonomy (NCBI): domain Eukaryota; kingdom Metazoa; phylum Chordata; class Myxini; order Myxiniformes; family Myxinidae; genus Eptatretus; species Eptatretus atami. Next base: position 10,804,745 of record CM068961.1, on the reverse strand, counting down.
TCACCAAGCCCCAGACAGCTTCCAGCAGTAGTTTGTTTGTACCAATAATCCCAGGGATGGTTTATAAGATCTCCTTAAGGTTCTTCGTCATCATTCCTGTTGCTCCAATTATCACTAGTACAATTTTGGTGCTTTTCAGCTTCCAGGATCTTTTCACTTCATTTTTGAGATCCTGGTGTTTGGTCATTTTCTTAACTTCTGCATTATTTAGACCCAAATCTCTGGGTACTATATCTGGTCGCAATGCTTTTTTTTATGTTCACAACTGTTGGGATCACGAGGTTGGCCATGAGCATCCATCCTCATTTTCAATGATCGCTTTTGGTTGATGTTTCCACGAGTTTTTTGGAACTGGGATGTTGAAATTTTTGCAGATGTGCTGATGCATTACTCTACATACCTTGTTGTACACCTTTGTTTATACAGCTAGGTCTGACATGAGGTTTTCTTTTTTTTTTCACATCCCGATAGGAGGTGGCTCATACTTTGTTTCTACATTTTAAAACACACACCTGTCTGATTGACTCAGTCCCAACATTTTCTTAAAGCCGTTGTTGGGAGTGTCCTTAGTCTTGGACATTCATAAAGATTCGTTCTTTGGAAGGTGGATTGTAATGAGAAGTGGCAAGTGGGTTTAGCCTGAGATAAGAATGAAAGCATTTCATTTTGGTTGTGCAGGTCAACAGTCAAGGTTAGAGCTTAAAGTCAACATTTTGTGCAGAATCATCTAAACTTAGAAGAGTGAACGTAGGTACAACTAAATCAGTGGGCCATTTGTAACAAAACTTAACAGATATTGGAAGTCTACCACAAATTGCTATATTCTAAAGTATGTAGGTCAAAGATTAATGTCACAGTGGCCAAAGTACAACTTATAAAGACATAACTGAAAATTATTGAATGAGCATGGACCAAATAAAACAAATTTTTCTCAACAAAATTTTTGACTGAGCCGACATGCTGCGAGAACGTCACGCCCGTCTCACCATGCATGCACATCTATATGTCTGTTTACTCGTGTTT
>CM068961.1:10774239-10788465 GCA_035128595.1 Eptatretus atami | reverse complement strand
ATTGTCAGGAATCCGAAGAGCTTGATGTAGATCAAAGGGTAAACAGGAAGGTACATGACCAGAACGTCTCTAGATCCAGTTTTTTTGAAGTCTTCTTCAGCCAGGAGATTGAACTTTAACTCAAGAAATCCTCTTGCACTTTGTCTGAAATATCAGCTACTTCACATTGAAATGGTTCCTAATGAATTTCCAGGCCTCGCCTTCTCATCTATATCCGGAAAGTATCTGATGAATTCTGCTTTCAATTCAGTCAGATGAGGTAATCATTTGTTTCTTTAACTCAGAATCAAGGTAACTGTGAATGAGAGCAGAATCCAAGTCAGCAAAACTGGCTGTATTTCCATCCTGAATTCGACATTTCCAGAGGTGAGTTTGGCCATGAAGGCTCGAATGACTCATGGTCATGATTATGTTGATGTTTTTCCCTTGGAGTTTGAGGTTCATGGCAATCAGCACTTCAAATATGTCCACCAGGTAAGCTAGAGATAGCAAAAATCCTTCAGACTGGAATTCTCTTGGAGACCTGCTTTCTGCTGCGAATCTAGAAATGTTGCCACTTCTTGTCGTAGTTCATAAGCCGTCCAAGCACGTTTCCTTCGAAAGCCATTGACGTTTGTTGGAAAAGCAAGGCTTGATGTTCAGAATCCATATCCACACAGACCTGTTTGAAAGAGATGACTATTTTAAGGCTCCAGCTTTGAGAAGTTACTACCTTGATAGCCAGGTTCATGACATCCCTCATTTCAGCAGGTAGAGTTCTGGATGCTAAGGCTTCACGGTGAAAGATGCAGTGCGTACCTATAGCAGATGGACTTTTTTCTTTCACTCTTGTTATTAAACCAGATTGCAAACCAAGCATGGCCAGAGCTCCATCAGTACACACCCCAACCAGTGAGTCCCACGAAGTTGATTTTCCTGGAAGAAGTTTGATACCACTTGAAAAAAATCTGTTGCTGTTGTATAAACTTTCCATAGGATGGCAGAAGAGCATTTCCTCCTTTACACTATTACCTGACACGAAACAAGCATACATCAGTAGCTGAGAACACTGAGCAACATCAGTTGTTTCGTCCAAATGGATGGCAAATACAGGAGAAGCTCTTACTTGGTCGAGAACTTGATCTTTGATGTCTTGAGACATTTCATCATCCTTCCCTTGACGGTATCGTTTGATAGAGAGATTTGGGAAAGCTTGTTTGCACTATCCTTCCCAGAACGAGCTCTTGCTGCACGCATTACACTTGGTTTATGAGAGTCTCTCCGGATATGCTCTTTTTGCTCTTTTGCAACCAACATGCGATCTCATAGGAAGCCTCAACAACCTTTGAAGTCTGTTGCCGAAATGCTCCATGCTGTCCATCTTAGCTTGCTTCAAGGACTGACTTTTTGTTTCAAAGAATGCCTTGGGTTTGGCAGCTAGAGCAGGATGCATCATCGTCTTCAAGTGGCATTCCAAGCGTGTGGGCCCATGCCATCATTGCTCAAGAGTCTGTAGCGTATTACGCACTGGGTACCTCTGTCACCCTTTTGTGGGTGCACCCACAAATCCAAATCGAATATATTCGTCAAGATACTTCCGCTTTTTTGCACTCATTGCGAATTATTTAGTTTGAAAAGTGGTACTGCAAATCTGTGAAAAATAAATTTTCAATATTAAAATTAAAATAAAACAAATTTAATATTAAATTTAAAAAATGTTAAATTTTAAAATTAATTTTAATACAGAAAATGGAAGGCCTAGTCGTGAATAGAAAAGGAAAATTATTAAAGGCGATACTTTTGTTTGTTTTTTATGTTCATCACGATATTATACAAACACTTGTAAGAGAATTCCAAAATAATTATAGAAATTCCTACTTTTTTCCCGGGCTCACGCCCCCTCTGGAAATTACTCACGCCCCCCCCCCTACCCCCCCCAGGTTAAAGCCAATGCCCTAGATGCAAACACAAAGGAAGAATTTTAAACACTTCAGATATTAATATTCAACAAATGGACAAGGACTGGAATGTGGGATTGTTTTGTATCGTTGTGTTCGTGTTCGCGGTATATCAATTTGTTTCTAGTTTCTTAAACTACTTCGAGTAGCAATTGTCGGTTTGAGGAAAACGGTGGCGATGAAGACTGCAAAGTAGTACAGACCGTATGGCAACAAGTTTAATGCGACAATCAGCACGGGAAGTGACAATGAAAGCATGTGAAAGGACAGATAGGGAAGATGATTTGGGGAGTGATCATTCACAAAGCTCTCTTTTGGACTCCCTCAACATCTGCTTCTTGGATATTGTGAGACCTGAACTCCATACAGGTGCTCCAAATTCCTAAGATGGGAAGAATATTCATCTTGTAGAATGTAGATCATTACTAAATCTCCAACTTTTACACCATTCTTCTTTGAGCTTAACAAGATGTACAAACATCTAAAAACATTGCTCACCATGCGCTCAACCTGTTGATTCCACTTCAGTATTGTCCTAAATTTTGACACTTCGAAGCTTTCCAAGGAAACTCCATTGATCACTAGTTCAAGAGGTTTCGCCGGCTTAGGCATCATGTCATTGTCACCACACCTTCACCAAGTGAGTCCAAATGTGACTTCAGCAAGACTTGTTCTTTCCATTATTTTAACAACATATTTCCATCGTGGGATGCATGCAGTAGCGGCGGTCATTGACCATCACGAAAATCAATATTGGCCAAATTTTTTGCCCGCAGTACTCCACAGACAGTTGATGTGAATCAGAAGTAGCTCCATTGCATCGCACTGTCTGAGATCGCTGTTATAGGAAGCATAAATAATGGGCATGGTTCACTCCAAGTTGAATAATCTTTTCAACGAAGCCATGTGGTTAATATTGTCAAATGTCTTAAAAAATAAAAATAAAAATTCACAGAAATTTGGATATTAGCTCAGTTTACGAGGACCTTGCTACACAATCGAACACTTACTTACAAAAGGAACGTCCTTTCATATTACCAAATTGTTGAAGATCAATCATGTCTGAATATCCTCAATCATCCAAATCAGCTAAAAGCCTCAAAGGCAATAAAAGGTCTATTTAGGAAGAAGACTGGTTACCTGCACCAAGTTGTGCATTACCTTAAGTTGTGTTTTCACCCCTGTGTCTGTGAGCAGGTTATCTCAATAAGTTATGTACAGTTTAACGGACAAAGCATGGTGGCGAGTTGGTTAGATGACAAGTACAACGATTTGATTTTGGTTCAGGTCTGGATGCAGATCCGACCCATCAGTGGGATACACAACGTGAAACTGTTCATCCTGACGGAGCTACCGCACTCTCCCGAGTGCCGTTCCAGTTTAAAGCTGTGATATCATCAATTACATCATGATCACACTATTTCCAGGGCTGGAAAATAATTGTTGACCGTTTTGTATCGATTTAATCAGTAAATGGTACGAACATACAGGGAATGGTTTTTGGGCAGTGATATTCCATTCTTACGTGCGTTCTAAAAAAAATTCAACTTTCTTCAATTTGGAAAACTCAAAACTATGTCACGCTCCTCGACCACACATTTTCTTTTTTTTCCATTTCCTCAATTACATATTATGTTTCGTGACCTGCTGGTTCTGATCTGGCATGCAGTATTTCAAAAATGAGATTGAAAAAAATATTATATTTATTTATTAACAGTTTTGAAAAATACTTATTATATTTGTGTCCAAGGATGCGCTGATAAAGGATATAATTAAATAAGGCCGTTAATTATCTCAAAAGGAATGTTTAATTAATCCAAACACCCAATTTTCACTCATGCACTCCATTGGACTTCCTGAAAGTGTAAGGACCTGAAAGTCCATGTCACGTCCATCTGTTTACCCAATGTACCCTGCCCCATCCCTCTCTCTTCCACAGATCTCCTGTCCCTGTTCCTCACTGTTTTTGCTTCCATCTCCCACCCCTCTAGTCTACTGCTCTCCTTGTTATACGTTATGTGTGTTAGCTCTTATACGAGCCTTGACATTGCATGTAAAGAAAAAAAAAATTGTCTCATAAATGTTTCGTGAATGCTTTTCGATTTGGATGCACTTCAAACCTGATAGCACATTGAATCTATTTCCATATTAATTAATTATATTATTTAACAATTATGATCTGTTAAACAGCATCATCTCTTTTGTTCTCCAGTTGTACAAGCTAAGCTTGATAGAAGGGGTGTTCAACTGCCAGCGTGCTTTTACGTGGATTGTTTTACAAGCTACCGACCATCCTCCATAATCATCGAAATATGCAAAATTGTTGATTTTTAAAGCCTATTAATATTGAAGGTTGGTAAGGAACTCATCTCGCCTTCGCTACTGAGGGTGAAATACTTTGGTTAGTCATAAATGTCGATGTTTCAGGTGAAAATAAATAAATAAAAAAGCAGCAAGGAAAAATTGTCACGGTCTCAGAGATAATTGGCATACAGCTTCTCGACCGGAAGTTCCCGACGCCACGATGCACCTTAGGATTTCAGCAGTCCACGAATTGCATCATTTGTGTAGTGGAGGCAAGTTATCAGCAGCATCCTGGCCAAATTGTTAAAAGTCCTTCTCTACCCTGTAGGATGCACTACATTGCCAGCAGACCCACACTCCTGAGCAGTGATGCCACTACAAGCTGCCACATGCAGCATTCCAAAGAACAATTATTTGATTTGAAATACAATTCTGCTTAGCAAAGAAAATGCTACCTGAAAGTGATTGAGAATCACAGCATTTGGTATTCCCTCCACGGATAACATGTAGTGTCCTTAACTCACTAGGCAAGGATTGATTGTAAAGACACAAAGAGAAGAGAGTTTGTTTGTTTTTTTGCTCCTGAAGAAATTGGAAAAGCTAAATTTATTTACCGTTTCACAAGCCGATAAACAAATAACTTTTGACATTTGTATCCTTACCTGGATAGATACATTGATAATCTTGAAAGAGCGCAGTGCAAAGGCATTAGGATCCCAGTGTGAATGGTTATCCATGTGACTGTCACAAACACACCGTCAGAACATGAGGGTACTGATAGGTGGTCAACAGTCAAAAGATCTAAGAACCATGGTTATATGGAGTGCTACGTGCTAAACTCACTTCAAAGTGGGCATAATAATGCTTTTGAGGTTCCATAACCTGCACGAGAGAGCAATTCCCGAAAGCAAACTTCAGCTAAACTTGAAGGTCTCTCGCTCTGTTTTCTGCCAGAGTTGAGGCCCGCAGGTTGCTGCAGAGCAGAAAGGGACAGAGAAGGAAATGAAACAATTGGAGCAAAACGGGAGGGTTTGACAATGGCGCAAACTTCTGCAGAAAAAAAAAACATTAAAAACTTGATAGACCAAACACTTGTACATTCGCAAGTACAGTCGATGTTTGGCAAGAGTAGCACAACTTGACTCAGAATTTGGATACTTTCCATCATAACGGTCTTTACAACCCCATTTTCTTCACTTGTATTACACCATTATCAAATAAACTTTGACCCCCCACTGTCTCACCATTACTTCTCTCAGAATTAGAGGAACCGTGTAAACCACAGACAGACAAACTAGGTTCCTCCTCTGTTTGCTGCATTGTGAAGAGTAATGATGGACGATCTTGTTCATGTGCTGTGGGTTCCAGATGGTGCTGCAGCTCATCATTTACCGCTTTCGTCACGACTCCCTGGAGGCCTCGGATTCCAGCCAGGCGATCCTGCAAAGCCCAGGAAGAGTCACGAAATCTCCATGATGTTTACAATGATGAAACGCCAAGACATCTTTGAATTCATTTATCAAACGTGTAGATGTATTTCAAGCAATTATACGAATCGTTCACAAAAAAGAAGAAAAAGTGGTTGTAACATTTAATGGATGGCGGAAAAATACTGCATCACAAGAGTGTAAAAACTCAAAACAACAAAAAGGTCACTGAAGGCACACACTTCATGTTCACTTCTTCATTGTCACAGTTGGGTGGCACATGGAACTGAACTTGGACACAAAAAGTCATATCGACGGTGGAGCAGGAGTGTCTTCTTCAATGTTGCAAACTTCACAAACTGGAACGAGAAAAAAAGCCAAAGCTGTGAAAAATTATATTCAAGCTCAAATGATTCCAAGAATGAGCTGCGCGTCTTCTCATATGTGATGATGTTTTCATGAAGTCACAATATTTGCTATAATCTAAAATGACTCCCCTCAACAGTTTGCCAGTGGGATGAGCGACTGCGACACCGACAGGACTAAAAACAACAAAAAACCTGACAGAAGGACGTGTGACTCCTTTGGAGCCAACGGCCATCCAGTAAGGGATGGTTCTCCAAAAAATAAATAAATAAATAATAAATAAACACCCATGGCCTTTTGCCAGGGAGATAAGCGGGCCGAGGACGGAGGGGATTATTGAAGAGACCGAGCCAAGAAGCAAGGTAAGCAGATGCGATCTACATAATTCGACGGCACGAAATGACATGGTCGCAACGCGCAGAAAAAAGTCGTACTTCGGCCATGATGTTTGATACTCCTAGTGATCCTCAGTTAATGAGGGAGAGCTTCTAAAAGGGACAATCATTGTTTTGACCGCTTAGCTCGCCTCTGCCGTGCCTTGAACACCTCGATGGTAGTCCGTTGTATAGCGTCGTTCTTAGTGATCTGCGTCAATCCTCTGCTTTCGCGCGTCTTTTCCTCGGCCTGAGTGTGAAGGGTTAAACTCTCCCAGAGCTGCTGGAGAAATGTGGACTCTGAGTGCACTCTGTGCTAGTTGCTGCTGTACGGTACACCTGCTACAATGCTTGAGTGGAGTGACCATTCGCCGTGTGGCCCGCTAGTCACGCTGGTCCGGGGTTCGCGGACCGAGGGACGCCCCGGATTCTCGATTGGAAGGGGTTCTCTTCCCGAGCGAACCCTAGGCTCGGGCGAGTGGCGAGCGTGAAAAACGACGACCGAACGTGTGCCCGTCCGAGCTCCCTGCACGTGGCGGAGATCGTTGGACAGAATGGTGATGCGTCTAGGGGATCGTAGTCCGTTCTGGCACCTTTCAGTGCTATCGGGGCAATTAGGACAATGCAGGAGACCCGACGGGTCCGGGCTATTGTACCTTCGGCAGAATTGGGCAGGACGTCGGTTCTTGGCGTCTCACCTTTAGTTTCTTATCTTTACCCATCCTCACACCCCACGACCTAATGCCCAAACCACATTCTTACTACCCCCTCAACACGACCCTAAACTTGCCCCCACGCACACCCCTCACACCAACGCCACCACACTCTCACATCCTCAAGCGACAACAATCCCACCACACCCCTCACACCAATCCCACCAGCAGCTTCAATCCCTCACACCCCAAATCCCACCCACCACTCTTAATCCTCACACCAATATCCCACGCACACCCTCACACCAAATACCACCACACTCTTACTCCTCACACCAATCCCACCACACCCTCACACCAATCCCACCACATTACATCCTCACACCCTCACAACCATCCCACAACACCCTCAACCAATCCCAACCACCACTCTTACATTCCTCCACACCCTCACACCATCCACCATACTCTCACACCCTCACACATTCCCACCACACTCTAACATCCTTCACACCAATCCCACCACCTCTTGACATCCTCACACCCTCACACCAATCCCACCACATTTAACACCTCACACCTATCCCACCACACTCTAACATCCTCACACCAATCCCACCCACACTCTGACATCCTCACACCCTCACACCAATCCCACCACATTCTAACATCCTCACCACACCTAATCCCCACCACCACTCTACATCCTCACAACCAATCCCACCACACTCTGACATCCTCAACACTCCCTCACACCAATCCCACCACACCCCTCACACAATCCCACACACACTCTCACATCCTACACCCGCATAGCACCAATCCAGCACACCCTCACACCAATCCACCACACCCTCACACCAATCTCACCACACGCTTACACACTCGTGCAAATACCTCCTTATCCCTACTGACACTGACATTCTCTTCACACCTATCCCCACACACATCAACCGCTTACTACCTCTCACACCAATCCCACCACACTCTTAATCCTCACACCCTCACACCTACCCCACCACTACGATTACACCTCACCCGATCCCACCCACATCCTCACATGTGACACCTCACACTTCTTACCACTTCAACCAATCCCACCACATCCTAACACCCTCACACCAATCCCACCACACCTCCACACATCCCACCACACTCTCAATCCTCACACCAATTCCCACCACATCCTCACTACACTGCCACCCCACCACAACTCTTCACTACCCTCGCACCTCTAATACCCACCACACGCAATCACAACCCATCACCATCTCCGAATTCTTACATTCTCACACCTTAACAAACCCACTAACTGGATCATAGACTCTCTCCACTCTCGCCACTCCACTCTCAACAATGACGACATCACAAACACCCCCACCCTTCACTCGCAATATCTCCTCCCAACCGTCTCTCAGCGTCCTCAAAAATCATATAGCCCTGCGTTTGAAACCAAATCGACTCTCCATAAGCAGCCCCCGGACTGTGGAGTAGGATCGGTGTTCTTGGTTGATTCACGGGCGACCAAGACCCGGCACCGTTGCCAAGTTTGATCGAGTCATATGTATGCCGCCAAGTATTTTTGCTCGAAGGTGTTTTGCATTCTACCGCAGTGTTGCCCCAGCAGTAATGATTATGGTGCAAACTGCATCCCAGTGCGGGTGCCCTCCTGTATGAGTCGGGCCACAGTGGCGACTAAAAACGGCCAAAGGGCGCATCAAACGCATTCCATGAAGGTGACGACACCTTCATCGTGACGCCGCCTCCGAGGAGGCGAACCCGTGTGCTCTGGGTCACTGCGTGCGTTCAATGCTCATAGATAGTGTGCGAACCTTGCACGCGAGAGTGGGAGATCAGGGCCCACATGCACTGCACACGGGTCGTGCTGAACTCGAGCTGGGAAGGGACGACTTTCTCTCCAATGGAACCGATTGTGCGGTCTTAACCACCACGAGTGGGTGGTACCGGTAGACCAGACGCAGCGTTTGCCATGAGCCTCCGGAGAAGACTGCGGTGGTGGCTCTTGAGCATCCGTTCTTCCACTGACTCGTTCACACCAAGAGTGAGGATTCGGACGTTATCGCTTACAGTCCGTTTCCTGATGGCTGCGGAGGTGGTGGTGGTCGCGTGGTGTACAGAGGTGACATGTGGTGTGTGGGAATGGCGCTTCCTTCATTTCATGTTTGAAACCCACTACGGATGACCGATAAATATTTAATGTGTTTTGGAATCAGCCTCTCGATTTGTGTAGGCTGCGCCGTTTTTGTTCCCTACTCCTACGTGAGTCGGTTCTCAGCTGATGCGAGTACCTCAGTCTCCAAGATCCTGCAGCACCAATGCAAGGGTGTTCCTCCGCATGGTGCGAGATACGGATGGCTCCATATGCTGGCATGGTTTCCTGACCTTTCCACTTTGACAAGCCATGATGAGCGTCTTTCGATCCATCAATGGCGTGTGTTGTGGTTTTGCCGGTCTTGGTGGTGATAACGGCATTCCTGCTGTCCCGTGCTCCCTTCGACACCTGGAAGGCACGGCCACCATTGTCCTCCATGTTGTGTTCCTCAAGATCTCTCCCCCTCTTCTCCGGATCTTCAAAACCTATTTATTCGTGATGTTCTCGGTTGTTTCTCAGAGTGACCAACGCATTTGAGGAGGTGACCCCTGACATCGCAATCCGAGCAGTTAAAGATGTATTGTAATCAGAGCACTGGTTGGTTGTTCCCAAAGCTCGAGATGTTCTCGTGGAGTCTCTTGTTTATTGGATGTCCTTTTTGCGTGTAATTTCGTTGGCCGAGCTTTCAACCCATGTTCCCCACGTCCGACAACGTTGTTACGTATTGATCATCCAGCAGTTGATATACTTATTGATCACTTTCATCAAACCATTTTGAAAACGTTAACGGATGATCACGGAGGTAACGTTTATCGAGATGTTGAGTTGATTTAAATTTGTAATTTTCACATTTTTTTTTTTTTTTTTTTTTTAATGCACATAACACCACTTGACTCCATGTTACCTTTTGTGAAATAAATTAATTTTGTTTAAAAAAGAGCCCTGAAATTAAATGGTCTGGGGAAAAGCAGCCGAGGAACAGTGTGACGGGAAATGAACACGTTTGAGGATTGGAAGTCAGGGGTCAGCAGCCTTGGGTTGGGATCAACGTTAATTTATGGAGCCACCGGGAAATAAGACGAGACGGCCAGGTATTAACCTCCAACAGTGAGAGTAGGGAACGCTTCACACGCGAAGGGGTTTCCATTAACAAGGGGAGAGTGGTGATTAGGCTAGGGATGGGCGGGGGTCGTTATGAGGTAAAGTCGGGTTGCTTGGTTTCGGTGTTCAGGTATCGGATGAAATCGTGCCCCCCAAAAAATGAGAAGGTGATTCGAAAAAATATATTTTGAAAAGATAATACAAGTGAGCTACATTCAAAGTACACCGGCCCCCCCCGCCAACCATGCCCAAATAAATAAATTAACATCTCCTCCAGCACGAGACTTCGCCAGGGGGGGGACGGAGATGCGAGCAACCGGCACACGGAATTGGGGAGGAAAGCAGTGCCACAAATAATTGTTGAATGAATTGCGTAAATTAAAAAATAAATAAATAATTGTAAAAACTTCGCAATTTAAAAAATAAATAAAAATTCTAATTGATTGGCTAATAGCACACCGAAACCACCACTGTTTCATCGGAATCTGCAACTTTTTGAAAAATCAAATTAATAATTAATCCCCAAAATTAAATTAATTCATAAGTCAGTTAATTGATTTAATCAATAAATTTAAAAACCCACCTTTTTATAGCCAAATTACTGATCGCCGTCAGTCCAAAATAGCAGCTTCGAGCTGAAAAGGTTGGCTGAGATATTACCAGACGAGGAAGAAAATAAATACCTAATAAATAAATAAAAATTAAGTTAATTAATTCAATTCATTGATTCAATCATAAAAAAAAAAAAAAATTTTAGCCATTTTTTGCCAAAGCCACCTTCGCTTCACTAAGCTATCTCCAAGACAGGTGTGACGAAAATCATGCACATGACGTTCACTGTCACCTCGACCTTTGACAGTATGATTAGTCGAGAAAACATGTGACAGCCTCACTCTTTGTCCTTTCGGAATCTTTGTTAAAGTTGTACTTCCGATTCCACACACGTACGATACAAACGAGACAGACAACAAGAAAGAATGTGCGCACATCGCACGCCGATACTTTTAAAATCCATCAAATTCGAAGTGAATCGGTATTGAAATTACAATTTAGAAGTTCTTGACCAACAACACTCCTGATGCTCAGAGATGATACCTGTGGAGAGACCTGATGACAGGGGAGCAGCGTGTGTAGCGATTCCGTATAATACAGCCGTGAAAGAACAATCAACAATATACCTGTTGGCACTCTCCCTTAATAAAAACCTTCGACGTCAACCACATTTTTACAAAACCACATACATACATCATGGACATCCGCCCAAATCATGTTGGCCTAACCCGACACCACACTACGGTTTGTGTCATAAACACTGGTTATATACCGACCAGGGCGTGGAATAGCCCATAAGGTGCCCAACTACGAAACAAAAAACATCCTATATCCAGGACTTCACAGCTCTGTTTTGAAACTTGTATTAATACCGTGTTTACAGGGTAACTTAACCGGTGCCACATGTTTGGTTAACAAACCAATCACACACACACACAACAGCACAACACCACAATGGCACACACAGTTGAAACCACCTGGTGCGCTCAAGTTGAGTTCCTGTGTTTTCCCCTGAAACTTGTTAGCCTCCAATTCTCGTGGAGATCCTGGTGCCGAATTTTCAACTCATCTCGAAACTAGATTACATATCAAATCCCACACAAAACTACACAGTGGTCCACCAAGATCCTGTTAAAATACCACAGGAGGGAAGACGAACGATTGCGCACAGTGGAGAGTTCCCCTCCGATAAATGGTCCATACAACCACCAACATCCCGCGATAACGTTTCTTCGTTGAATAGTTGGGTCTTTCGTGACCCGATGGGTCTTCGTTGAAAGGTGAGATAAACCGTTCAATGGGGTTCGCTCCGAACGTGCTGATCTGGTCTCAATAACACTGATAAACCTCCCACAATGACAGACTCGAGACGAAAAACCTTACGTCCTGCTTGCTGGGGAACAATCACGAGAGAGAGTAAGAACTCACAACGGATCGGCTCCATCAACTTTTGGAATGAGAGACTCGATTTGTCAGAACCTAAGGATACCATAGAAAAACCGGTTCGATTTAGAATGAACAACTAAGTGATGTACGTGTCGTACGAACCTTTACCTATAACTCGTGACAAGTTGAGCGAAAAACACACCAGTCTCTTCTTGGAACATGTCACCTGTTAGGAGACCCTTAACAATGCGATGATAAAAAAAACCTTTTACATCAATTAAAAAAATCAACCACCTGTTATTATTCACTTCTCCGTGACGGTGGTGCATGAGGACAAGAGTCTTCAACGTGAAGAGATAACACTCCGTGTATGATTAATCAAAATCTCGTGTATTCTCGGAAGGTTGAAGGGAGAGCGTCGTTGCCGCTCGGTGTGGAGAGCGATTCCGGCTCTCCTGGTGGTGGCCAATGAAGACCCGAGTGTTGATGTAGAGGCTTAAATAAATAATTAAATCCACCAGTAATTCTTTTTGAATCTTGGAGACTTCTTCTTCCTTCTTCTTCTTCTTCTTTTCTTCTTCGTTCTTGCTCTGCTAATACTCTAATGTATTTTCGGTTTAGCATTCCGGCGAATAAAATTCCACAACCTGGTGATGGATCATCAACGTACAAACCTGTTGAGCATGCTCGGCAATAAATAAATAATGAATTATAGTTTGTTTCCATGATTGTTTCATCAGAGCCCCGTTCTGTGGTTTACATTCAAAGATTTAGAATTATGTGATTACTTGCACCACTAGGCACATGGGGACTCATTACGCTTACCTCAGTGACGTCATTACGTTCGAGCGTGCTCGCTCTGCAGATGCTTCGTCGTCGCGGCCTCCTCGACTCAAACACCGTCCCGTGCTGATTATTTATCCTTGAATTGTTTTACTACTTTGTTACCATTTAGTCTTTATTTTAAATTGTGTTATTACATTGTGTATTGCGTGAGCTGCACGTCGAGTACAAGGGTCTACCGTGGAGCACAATAACGCTGCCGAAATGATAAAAAACATGTGACGTCCACAATGCGCAAAGTGATCAAGTATAGTTGTATTGCTGTGAAACGCCCGGCTTCGACGCTGTGTACCTCCACTTGGCGGTGTCTGATTCGGACTTTATTGACTCTGTACAAGAGAATGAAATCATCGCTCGAACGACGGGGAAACACAACGAAGGGTAGCTCACACTCGTTTCGTTTTCACAACATTAAATGAACTTTGATCATTTCACGTCGAGTTTTAACCTTGATTTAATCCACCGTGCCTGGCTGAAACACCGCCTATGGCAGTTATACAGCCGCCCTCCGGATTCGAACCCAGGCTGGACAGCTAGGAGAGTGTGTTATTATCTCTCGGCCATCCTGCTGGTCCTCTCTGTGAATCCACGTATATTTGTGAGAGGGTTTAAACCATTAGCAGCGTATCATTTAAAATGTCACCTGAACACCTGGGTGACCCCCCCTCTCGCCCCTCGTTTGCCTGATCCCAAGGACCTGGTACAGGTTTCTATTGATTGCAGATCAAAAGAAAGCCAAACAAATGATTCATATGATTCGCAATGTTCGAAGATAACATTTTCAGCCTTGAGCTTGTTCATAGCTGAAGAGGAAACAGATTGATTTTGAAGTTTAATCAAAGAGTAATCCCTTTTTGTGTAACATTTTTACAAAATTCACACAAGGTCGCGTCGGTCATGAATTCACTCCTTGAGTGTTCATTGTGTGCACGCTCACATCTGGGCCGGTCCAGTCTCGGCAGTGATGTTAGAAATTCCGACCCACTCCGATAAACTTGGATATTGGCCTGGTGTTTCACACGTACGGCGAGGTATCATTGCCAGATATGTTACCCTCAAAGGGTAAACAGGAAGGTACATGACCCAGAACGTCTCTAGATCCAGTTTTTTGAAGTCTTCTTCAGCCATGGAGTTGAACTTTAACTCAAGAAACTCCTCTTGCACTTTGTC
>CM068961.1:10759646-10772489 GCA_035128595.1 Eptatretus atami | reverse complement strand
GCCAATGCCCTAGATGCAAACACAAAGGAAGAATTTTAACACTTCAGATATTAATATTCAACAAATGGACAAGGACTGGAATGTGGGATTGTTTGTATCGTTGTGTTCGTGTTCGCGGTATATCAATTTGTTTCTAGTTTCTTAAACTACTTCGAGATAGCAATTGTCGGGTTTGAGGAAAAACGGTGGCGATGAAGACTGCAAAGTAGTACAGACCGTATGGCAACAAGTTTAATGCGACAATCAGCACGGGAAGTGACAATGAAAGCATGTGAAAGGACAGATAGGGAAGATGATTTGGGGAGGTGATCATTCACAAAGCTCTCTTTTGGACTCCCTCAACATCTGCTTCTTGGGATATTGTGAGACCTGAACTCCATACAGGTGCTCCAAATTCTAAGATGGGAAGAATATTCATCTTGTAGAATGTAGATCATTACTAAATCTCCAACTTTTACACCATTCTTCTTGAGCTTACACAAGATGTACAAACATCTAAAACATTGCTCACCATGCGCTCAACCTGTTGATTCCACTTCAGATTGTCCTAAATTATGACACTTCGAAGCTTCTCCAAGGAAACTCCATTGATCACTAGTTCAAGAGGTTTCGCCGGCTTAGGCATCATGTCATTGTCACCACACCTTCACCAAGTGAGTCCAAATGTGACTTCAGCAAGACTTGTTCTTTCCATTATTTTAACAACATATTTCCATCGGTGGATGCATGCAGTAGCGGCGTCATTGACCATCACGAAAATCAATATTGGCCAAAGTTTTGTGCCCGCAGTACTCCACAGGACAGTTGATGTGAATCAGAAGTAGCTCCATTGCATCGCACTGTCTGAGATCGCTGTTATAGGAAGCTATAAATAATGGGCATGGTTCACTCCAAGTTGAATAATCTTTTCAACCGAAGCCATGTGGTTAATATTGTCAAATGTCTTAAAAAAATAAAAATAAAAATTCACAGAAATTTGCATATTAGCTCAGTTTACCGAGGACCTTGCATACACAATCGAACACTTACTTACAAAAGGAACGTCCTTTCATATTACCAAATTGTTGAAGATCAATCATGTCTGTAATATCCTCAATCATCCAAATCAGCTAAAAAGCCCTCAAAGGCAATAAAAGGTCTATTTAGGAAGAAGACTGGTTACCTGCACCAAGTTGTGCATTACCTTAAGTTGTGTTTTCACCCCTGT
The DNA here is from genome assembly GCA_035128595.1 of Eptatretus atami. Classification (NCBI taxonomy): domain Eukaryota; kingdom Metazoa; phylum Chordata; class Myxini; order Myxiniformes; family Myxinidae; genus Eptatretus; species Eptatretus atami. Next base: position 10,771,282 of record CM068961.1, on the reverse strand, counting down.
GTCTGTGAGCAGGTTATCTCAATAAGTTATGTACAGTTTAACGGACAAAGCATGGTGGCGAGTTGGTTAGATGACAAGTACAAGCCGATTTGATTTTGGTTCAGGTCTGGATGCAGATCCGACCCATCAGTGGGATACACAACGTGAACTGTTCATCCTGACGGAGCTACGCACTCTCCCGAGTGCCGTTCCAGTTTAAAGCTGTGATATCATCAATTACATCATGATCACACTTATTTCCAGGGCTGGAAAATAATTGTTGACCGTTTTGTATCGATTTAATCAGTAAATGGTACGAACATACAGGAATGGTTTTTGGGCAGTGATATTCCATTCTTACGTGCGTTCTAAAAAAAAATTCAACTTTCTTCAATTTGGAAAACTCAAAACTATGTCACGCTCCTCGACCACACATTTTCTTTTTTTTTCCATTTCCTCAATTACATATTATGTTTCGTGACCTGCTGGTTCTGATCTGGCATGCAGTATTTGCAAAAATGAGGATTGAAAAAAATATTTATTTATTAACAGTTTTTGAAAAATACTTATTATATTTGTGTCCAAGGATGCGCCTGATAAAGGATATAATTAAATAAGGCCGTTAATTATCTTCAAAAGGAGTGTTTTAATTAATCCAAACACCCAATTTTCACTCATGCACTCCATTGGACTTCCTGAAAGTGTAAGGACCTGAAAGTCCATGTCACGTCCATCTTGTTTACCCAATGTACCCTGCCCCATCCCTCTCTCTTCCACAGATCTCCTGTCCCTGTTCCTCACTGTTTTGTGCTTCCATCTCCCACCCCTCTAGTCTACTGCTCTCCTTGTTATACGTTATGTGTGTTAGCTCTTATACGAGCCTTGACATTGCATGTAAAGAAAAAAAAATTGTCTCATAAATGTTTCGTGAATGCTTTTCGATTTGGATGCACTTCAAACCTGATAGCACATTGAATCTATTTCCATAATTTAATAAAATATTATTTAACAATTATGATGCTGTTAAACAGCATCATCTCTTTTGTTCTCCAGTTGTACAAGCTAAGCTTGATAGAAGGGGTGTTCAACTGCCAGCGTGCTTTTACGAGTGATAGTTTTACAAGCTACCGACCATCCTCCATAATCATCGAAATATGCAAAATTGTTGATTTTTAAAGCCTATTAATAATTGAAGGTTGGTAAGGAACTCATCTCGCCTTCACTACTGAGGGTGAAATACTTTGGTTAGTCATAAATGTCGATGTTTCAGGTGAAAATAAATAAATAAATAAAAAGCAGCAAGGAAAATTGTCACGGGTCTCAGAGATAATGGCATACAGCTTCTCGACCGGAAGTTCCCGACGCCACGATGCACCTTAGGATTTCAGCAGTCCACGAATTGCATCATTTGTGTAGTGGAGGCAAGTTATCAGCAGCATCCTGGCCAAATTGTTTAAAAGTCCTTCTCTACCCTGTAGGATGCACTACATTGCCAGCAGACCCACACTCCTGAGCAGTGATGCCACCTACAAGCTGCCACATGCAGCATTCCAAAGAACAATTATTTGATTTGAAATACAATTCTGCTTGAGCAAAGAAATGCTACCTGAAGGTGATTGAGAATCAACAGCATTTGGTAATTCCTCCACGGATAACATGTAGTGTCTCAACTCACATAGGCAAGGATTGATTGTAAAGACACAAAGAGAAGAGAGTTTGTTTTGTTTTTTTGCTCCTGAAGAAATTGGAAAAGCTAAATTTATTTACCGTTTCACAAGCCGGATAAACAAATAACTTTTGACATTTGTATCCTTACCTGGATAGAATACATGATAATCTTGAAAGAGCGCAGTGCAAAGGCATTAGGATCCCAGTGTGAATGGTTATCCATGTGACTGTCACAAACACACCGTCAGACAAATGAGGGTACTGATAGGTGGGTCAACAGTTCAAAAGATCTAAGAACCATGGTTATATGGAGTGCTACGTGCTAAACTCACTTCAAAGTGGGCATAATAATGCTTTTGAGGGTTCCATAACCTGCACGAGAGAGCAATTCCCGAAAGCAAACTTCAGCTAAACTTGAAGGTCTCTCGCTCTCGTTTTCTGCCAGAGTTGAGGCCCGCAGGTTGCTGCAGAGCAGAAAGGGACAGAGAAGGAAATGAAACAATTGGAGCAAAACGGGAGGGTTTGACAACGTGTGCCAAATTTCTGCAGACAAAAAAAAACATTAAAAACTTGATAGACACCAAACATTTGTACATTCCAAGTACAGTCGATGTTTGGTCAAGAGTAGCACAACTTGACTCAGAATTTGGATACTTTCCATCATAACGGTCTTTACAACCCCATTTTCTTCACTTGTATTACGCCATTATCAAATAAACTTTGACCCCGCCACTGTCTCACCATTACTTCTCTCAGAATTAGAGAGAACCGTGTAAACCCACAGACAGACAAACCTAGGTTCCTCCTCTGTTTGCTGCATGTTGAAGAGTAATGATGGGACGATCTTGTTCATGTGCTGTGGGTTCCAGATGGTTGCCTGCAGCTCATCATTTACCGTCTTTCGCACGACTCCCTGGAGGCCTCGGATTCCAGCCAGGCGGATCCTGCAAAGCCCAGAAGAGTCACGAAATCTCCATGATCGTTTACAATGATGAAACGCCAAGACATCTTTGAATGTCATTTACAAACGTGTAGATGTATTTCAAGCAATTATACGAATCGTTCACAAAAAAAGAAGAAAAAGGTTTGTGAACAATTTCATGGATGGCGGAAAAATACTGCATCACAAGAGTGTAAAAACTCAAAACAAACAAAAGGTCACTGAAGGCACACACTTCATGTTCACTTCTTCATTGTCACAGTTGGAGTGGCACATGGAACTGAACTTGGACACAAAAAAGTCATATCGACGGTGGTAGCAGGGAGTGTCTTCTTCAATGTTTGCAAACTTCACAAACTGGAACGAGAAAAAAGCCAAAGCTGTGAAAAATTAATTCAAAGCTCAAATGATTCCAAGAATGAGCTGCGTGTCTTCTCATGATGTGATGATGTTTTCATGAAGTCACCATATTTGCTATAATCTAAAATGACTCCCTCAACAGTTTGCCAGTGGGGACAGTGACTGCGACACCCGACAGGACTAAAAACAACAAAAAAACGTCTGACAAAGGACGTGTGAGCTCCCTTTGGGAGCCAACGACCATCCAGTAAGGGATGGTTTCTCCGAAAAATAAATAAATAAATGAATAAATAACACCCATGGCCTTTTGCCAGGAGAAGCGGGGGGGGGGGGGGGTAGCAAGCATCTTATCGCACGGATGCCCAAAGTCATTGCTGAACTAACAGAGTATAAGGAGGCTTCGAAAATGCATCATATCCTTTATGCCTGTGTTGGCTTAATGGATAGGTGTTGGTTTGGGATCCTTGGATCCTGAGTTCAAATCCCCCTCGGCTGTTGAATTAATTCCAGGTGGGGTTGACTCTGTCGTCATCCTTCTGAGGTCGGCAAAATGAGTGCCAGCTTGCTGGTATCCTGTGTCGGAATGGCGACCCGTCCAGGATTGTACCCAATAGCCAATGAGACTGCTTAGGCAGCACCAACGCTATGCACAGAGTAAGGTCCCAATGGATTGGATATCCTTGATTGCCAATAACTTTGTCCCTATACCTCTTTAAGAAATCGACCTCAAAATCGCCTCTTAAGGCTTACCGATTCCAATTTGTCCTGTATTTAGTCATCAACCGATCTGATGAAGCCACCAATGATGGCACTCTTCATGCTTGAATCAATTATAATTGTGTTTTTTTTCCATCACTCCGGTAGTATTGTCTGCCATACAGGATGGGGTATAAGGGGGGGGGGTGGTGGTGGAGACGCACAGGGCATGAACCCCAGGGTCCCCACAAAACAGGGCCCCCTATAAAAATGACCTTTAGAATTTTTTTAACATTTCTGTAAACAAATCCTTTTATGGATACTTTTGATCAAATTTTATGCAGGTATTGCAGAACGTTTGGCACAACTGTATGTTAAAAATTATTTCCTAGCACGCCATGATTTGATCATTTTATTTTCAGGTAAACACAAGTGATCAAGTATTTGCATCTCAGAAAGCAGATAAACCCAATTTGTTGGAGTTAATTTATTATGTACACTGTATATGTATATGGTATATATACTACATTGAACTGTTTGCGATATATGAACCATTTTGTACTTGCAAAATCGAAGATTTTTCAAGGACAGTCGTGGCCAAAAATATTGGCAACCCTTGCACTTTTTTCAAATAATGCACCATTTCTTCCAGAAAATTGTTGAAATTAATAAATACAGGGTGTCCCAAAAGTCACCTCGGGATTTAGAAATTAAATAACATTTTGTTTTTAAAATAATTTGTTTTTCTTTTCTTTTCAGAATTTAAATTAACATTTGGAAATTACCCATGGAAAAATTCACAACTGAACAAAGAACCAAAATCGTGGAATTTTATTTTAAATTTCATCGATCAGTTATTCTCACCCAAAGAGCATACTGCTGACACTTCAATGCCAGAAAACCACCTTCAGATTTCATGATTCGTCGGTTGATTCAACGTTTTCAGCAATTTATACAAACTGAGCATGAATTATGGGACCCCAAACTTAACGTAAACGAGCAAGAATAGTAACCGCCCAATGATGAAAAAAACATAATACCAGCAATCAGCCCATTTTTCACCTGATCGGGAACAAAATTGCAACAGAATTTTTTTAGCCAATGGCATTTCTATGGGTCCCCGACCCATACTAAAATCCTAAATCCCTGTTGCGGAAATACGTCTAATTTGCATAAATCAATATGGGCCATTATCAATATTGTCCATACTTGCTCACAGATACATATTTGGATGATTTCAACTTCAGAATAGGTATTTGTATACAAGATCATTACAACTTTTAAATCCTGAACAAAATCTCATGGATAAATCCAAGTATGGCCACCAAATCAATATCTGCAAAATCTTTCTCCAGATGAATTTAGTGATTTAAATTCTATTAACAGATCTTTGGATTCCAAGATGCATGTAATACTTAAAAAATTTCATTGGATCATCTGGACACACGCTATATGCAAAGTCGCAAGTATTACCTAAATGATGCTTAATCACAGAAAAGTCATCCAAATGTCCATCAGCAATAAAAAATATCCATGTGCGTGACGCCATATAGTACTGAGGACTATCCACGATCTCACAAGTTTAGAATGGCTGTATGAGAAGTATAGAAACACATGAGCCTGACAAGAAAAAAGAAGAGCAGAAATCCTTTGTTGTCCTTCATGCGCATGTTCAAATACAACGAACCATGCAAAGCTCATGCATCTCATTTGAAAACCCATACCAGCAACAAATACTGTCAAAAGCTAAAACTAGAGAATCAATGACACCCTTATCTTATTCAGCCTATCTCAGGAGAGAGTCCATTCCATCCGCCCTGTTTAACATCAATTGCATGACAGCCCGCAAGGGGTCTTGGAAATCAAACAGTGAAAAGATCTAGATCATGGTGGATAAACGTAGAAAGTTTCCCTCCGAATTAATCGAGCAGTACACAATCAAGATCACTTCAAGATCAAAGGCAAGAATCGTGAAGTAGATCCACAGTTGATCTTCCAGATGTAACCTTGGGGACGCTGTCAAATCTACATCACTCTTCCAAATATAACTGGGATTAACCCCCCACATTTTTGAATCTTCCGTTCTTCCCGCAGCAAAGCTCCTTGCATTTCTCTGGAAACTATGCAAGCACGAAACCAAGTTAATTCAATTCTCTGTCCTACTCATTCTTCATGGCCAAGAGTCCACATCGAGAGTCAGTCAGCTTTATAGTCAACATATACACATAAATATGGTGCACCATATCTTAGAGACCAAACTCCAACAACAAAAATCCACGACATGAAGAAGACAGGCTTTCAGCATGACGAAACTTCACTGGGAATTTTTACATCCAAAAAGATTGTAAAACATTGACAAACAACAGCATTATTGTTATTTGTGACAATATGTGGTTAATATAGATCATGGCAAAGCATGAGCTGATTGCTCATTGCCCAAACAGCTTTGCATCTTCTAGAATAACACTTCCGATAAGATGACACGACTTTCATCCTCCTACGCATCATCTAAACGGTCACATGACTTTCCTGCCCCCAGAGCCCGGCAATCAGCAAAAGACAGAATGATCATAAAGCGTCTAGAATTTTTTCTAGTTTTGACATGTTATTATCCATCAATCTTGGCTGCGATACAACCTGCTTATGTTGGAAATGTTTACAGTAAAAGACAGAGGTTCCCGTCCTCAGCAACTAAGGTGTTCAGCCAAGAACGACATTTGCAAACGACATTTGCACAAAAAACACTTTTCTATATGGTGCCAAAAACAGGACTGACACTACATAAGCATTTCGTGAGAATCCAAAGAACACATCTCATAGAACCTCAAACTACCCCCAACCTAGCAACTAAAATCATCGACACTCCGTTATATTACAGATATTGAAAGAAGAAGCATCAATATAACCGAAATCAGCACATGTACAAGTCCAATACCAAACGACCACTGCAGCCCCATCAAAACTACTGAATTCATCTCTAACAAACAGACTGAATACAAAATGCACATGCAAAAGTATATCTGCATTGCATTGCGTTTGTGGAAATCCGTAAAAGTTGTGCCAACTCACACTACCAATTCACTATACATAATATACCTTGATGCATCTCATAGTATTAATGCCCAATGAAAACACTACCAAAAGACTCATAAATTCGATCACAAATATCTATATTGTCCAATGGATTTATTAATTCACCCATCATTTTTATTAAACCATCCAATCAAAATAAAACCATCCAAATCCTTTATCCCCTCATATTCTAGAATAAAACCGCTCAAACCGTGTCTGAGATAAATATATAGCATATTAACTGGCACATATTGATTATGCAATAGATATTCCGCAACTCCTTGACTAGTATGGGTTGGAGACACTATAGAAGCATGTCTAAAAAAAAATCTGGTGGCAATTTTCATCCAACCGATTCTACTAAATAAACACAATTATACTTATGACTTTAAAAAAGTTAATTTTGCACTCTTGTTTTCTCTCACACCAACTCTGAATCGGTAACCCCAGCCGCAAATGGTGTTGAAACATTGGTCGGAGCAGATTTTCCAAATGAGGCAAAATAATCTCTTTAACATTGTACCCATAAAGATTTTATAAAAAATCTACTTTATCCAGGATGCATTGTATTAAACTACTGAAGCACAATACAGTGCTCAATATTGGCAGCAAAAAAGGTGAATGGAAAACTGTAAAATAACCAATAGCAGTTTTTTACACCACGCCCCGTAAACGGGGACAATCGCCGACAACACCACTCCCAATAAGAAGATAAGCATAATTTCAAGCACATCGACCACTTATCATTGATTTCATGTACTAGATTCTAATTTAGCTGAAAGATGATGAAGCATAGTGCCCGCATGATCGAAATGAAATTTGAACAAAGAAAGAAAACAATGGAGGAAAAAGAAGATATGATAACGAGAAAAGGAAATGCGAAGAGGGACGGGGCCGTAGGATCGCGGTGAGGCTCAGTGTCAACAGGACAGTCGGTAAAGAAATGATCGAGCGCCGTGGCGAAATGATTAAACACGGGTATGTTAACGAGTGGAGAGAAGAAAGAAGGTTTCGGAGATAGTGGGTAAAAGGGGGGAGTGAATAGTTTGAGAATAGTAATCGGTTGAATAGGTGTTAACTGTGCCACTTCTAATATATTATGATGACTTCCCAGTCATTTTAACTTTCATTTAAATACAAATGTAAGAAGATATTTTTTTCTCCTTCTTCTGTCCAAACTCATAGCACCATGTCATGCAAGTGTAAAAATAAACATTAAAACACCAAACTGATCCTGGCGTTTCTAATTTATGTGCTTGATCCTAATCCTGGTTCAATCCACTCACTATGAATGATACAGTTGGGTCTCTGCTTCATCCTTCAGTCAGCAAAATGATGCCAGCTTTTGGTATCTGTGCGATGGCTCGTCAGGATCGTACCAAACCAGAGAACTAGCAACCAACACTCCACAGATATGTCCAAGATGATATGAATGTACTTTACGTAAAAATACATAATATTCCAAAAGAAACCCTTTCTTTATCTGTATGATCTCTTTCCCTCCAGGCACCTTAACCCTATATCTCCTCTCAACAACCACCCCTTACTGCAGTCAGTCTCTTTCTATCCTCTCCTCTTTCCATCTTTCTCTTACACATGTGTTTCACTGTATGTTCCCTACCACCAACCTTCGGTAAATACCTACCCCATCACCGCTCATCTGTGTCCCAGATGTTACAAAACAACAGTCAGCAATAATTAGTTATATTAATGCAGTAAGTAACAACACAACATTAAAATCCTGTATCTTTCCCCTTATTTAACTAACCACAAAACTACGCTTTAATTCTGAGTAGTTTTCAACCAGAGAAAATTGAGCATGTTTGTTCTTAATTAACACTTTGCATAGATTACCACTAGCAGCACACACACTCAGCGAATACCTCTCCGCCCTCGAACGCCGATGCTCTGGATTTTGTATCAAAAAAGTAAATCGCAAGATAGCACCGCATCAATCATCATCACCAAGAAGAAAGCCATAAAATGCGCATCATAATCACCAATATTGAACCCCGCTGACTAGGAAAAATAGTAATGGATAAAACGTATTAACATAGATATGAATAACATGCTGGAAAAACCCACACCCATGGTCCCCACCAATCGAACGAGTGAATGCTACATAGCTACAGCCACACAACCTCTATATATGCAAAAATTATGTTTATCTATAGTCACTCTGAAAGTTGAACAATAACAATCAGAACGTAACAGGACAAAAGAACGGTATGAGAAGAGAGGGACACAAACAGCAGAGTAAGCCGCCTGAGGATACTGACAAGCATGGTTGGAAATTGTTGCAAAAAGAACGTGGATACAGAAGATCCACAGATTATGGCATATGGAAAAACCATTTTGAATTTCCAGAAATCCTGTAAGGAAAACAACTTAAAACGAGCGCAGTACATGCAACATCTATGTTAAGCACAGTATAACTACTTCAGGCGGATTTAATTTTGGAGACCTGAAAATTCGTGCTCTGCCATCAAATAATAAGTTGTAATGAATTGACCTAAATAATATCCTCTTCAAAATTTAATCACATGGAAATAGGGATTTTAGAATATCACCTAATGTTACCTTTGACGTCAACGAAAGTTCTTCTGTATGAAGACTCTCCACTGGTAAATTTCTGAAACTTGAATTTGACCTCAGCGGATTGACAGTAACTGACAACAGAATAACAAAATGACTACCAATATACTTCTCAAAAAATGCCCCTTGTTACTTTAATAACTCACAATTTCTCAAAATAATTGAATTGAACTGAATTTTCCCTCCACAATCTTATTATGCTTAATTTTACAAACCTTTCTTTTATTCAAAACTTAAAATATTCTTTTAAATCGGAAATAAAAAATGCATTACGACCCGATTAATATGCAGCCTTTTGGGCAATAATCATCAAGACTCCCTACCATAACGAGCTTCCACAACCTCCTGCATTCATATTTTGTGGCAAACTGCCCCTCCAATTAAATGCCTTCTCCCAACGCTGTTTTCAATCCAACAGTGTTCGTTCAAGGATTAATCTGGATCATGTACCCATCTCATAACGTTCCATTTTTGTCTTAAAACATCTGTGAGTTTAAATGTCCTTTGTGTCATTCTCCTGCTCAAGCCCATGACTTACAACCACCCACTTTCTGACACTGTGAACATTGGGCTCCAAAATGTTGGGTAATCTCCTGATCATAGCCTGCACACATTCAAGCACATAGCCAGCCATGACACAACCCCACCAATATCAATGAACCTCCCAGTTTACTTTAGGAAGTGTTCTTTTCTGAAGGCTCATTTGTTTCTTGTAAACATAGAAGATGATGTCTTTACCAAAACTCTACATTGTCTCATTCTGTCCACACATTCTCCCAGATTTGCTTGTCAGGTTTGGCCAAAACCTCCCGTTTAGGCTTTATATGTCTCTTTCTCTCTCCTCTCTATCTCTCTCTTCCTTCTGAGGTTCCTACCATAAAACCCTTCATTTAGTTGTAATGATTGGCAAGTTGAAACTGTCACCTTTTTCAGTTATGAGTGCTTCTCCACCATTCGAACATCCTCGCTGCAATCTCATTCAAGTTTCTCCTTGCGCCACGTCCAGGAATGCGACCGCATGGCCTTAATACACCTATAACATTCGTGAAATCTGACACCAAAACATCAAGCGTCTGTGATATTGTACCTATGAATGTCCTGTGGCTACAATTTGTGTCTACCTTCCTCAACAATCTCTTGGTTTTCTCTTCATTGTACAAACATTCACAAAACGCAAATGACTCCTTCTCTATCAAACTGTTGAAGAGTATTTTATGCAGCACCTGGCAACTCACCACAGTAGTTCAATTCCAGATAAAGGAGAAAAACGCTTTGAAATCCAATGATTTCTCAACTTTAAAAACGTCCAAAATATTTTCCGCGTTTTAATTTCTTGTGAATATAGTAAGATATAGAATTTTTCACTTTTTGTTTGTTCCACTGCAAACCAAAGAACTACATCGTGTGGATACCAAAATACAGGGTTGTCTCAAAAGCAACCTGGGATTTAGAAATTTAAAACATTGTTTTTAAAAAATAATTATTTTTATACAAATAAAAATTTACAAAATGAAAAAATTTCTTTATTTATTGAAAATGATCGCAAGCTTAGATTCTCCATTTCGGCTCGCAGAAACGGCTCTTCGACAGCATTCCATAACACACAATAACCTGCAAGCTCTCGAATTCGCACACGTTTGTCCTTCAGAGCTTACTGAATTATGGACTATTATAGACACGCTCCTTTATAACCCAAGAAAAATGAACGAGCGTCAATCAGGAGAACTATGGCCAATTAAATTCGAATTTCGCGAAATATCGTGTCCAAAAAATTCTTAGAAGTTTTACGTGTCGTCCGTGGCAGTGTCCATCGTTTTAAAACCACATCTCAGTTTCCTCCACGCAGACCACAAAATTCATCGAACATGTCATACCGTCACTATGACCGGTTGCACTGCGCATCCCTCATTTTCAAAAAAAAAAGGGCCGATAATCCTTTATGACGCACACCACACCAGACAGGCATTTAGAAGCAACCACATTATACCTAGGATTCTCTAATCCAAACCTCCATCTCTCTATTCACAAACCGTTCAAATGGGGATGAGCTCATCGCTTCATCATTATGAACAAATCGTTCTTCATTAGACCAACCTCTAATTGGACTGAGTAATTTAAGCATGTCGATATCTCCAGTTTCAACTTTTGCACCAATTCACTTTGAATGCAAATCGTTTCTAGTATGCATACATACATCCGAGAACATCCCCAACTGTCAGAATGTCTGCGGATCATTTCGGTCTTCTGAACTTCCACACGTTCACGATTAATCTGCGAATGGACGAACGGTCTTCGAGATCCGTGCAAGTCACTTACGACCCACAAT
>CM068961.1:10745743-10759366 GCA_035128595.1 Eptatretus atami | reverse complement strand
CAGACCAACGCCTCTTGCGCCAGAAGTTAAGGTTCCCAAATGGATGGATGGATGGATATCCTTGATTGCCAATAACTTTGTCCCTAACCTCTTTAAGAAATCGACCTCAAAATGCCTCTTAAGCTTCACCGATTTCCAATTGTCCTGTATTTAGTCATTCAACCGATTGATGAAGCCACAATGATGGCACTCTTCATTGCTTGAATCAATTATATTGTTGTTTTTTCCAGTCACTGTTGTGTTATATTGTCTGCCATACAGGATGGGTATAAGCGGGGGGGGGTGAGGTGGAGACCACAGGGCATGAACCCCAGGTCCCCACAAAACAGGGCCCCTATAAAAATGACCTTTAGAATTTTTTTAACATTTCTGTAAACAAATCCTTTTATGGATACTTTTATCAAATTTTATGCAGTATTGCAGAACGTTTGGCCACAACTGTATTGTTAAAAATTATTTATAGCACGCCCCGTTTGATATTTTATTTTCAGGTAAACACAAGTGATCAAGTATTTGCATCTCAGAAAGTAATAAACCCAATTGTTGGAGTTAATTTATTATGTACACTTATGTATATGTATATTATACTACATTGAACTGTTTTGCGATATATGAACCATTTTGTTACTTGCAAAATCGAAGATTTTCAAGGACAGTCTTGGCCAAAAATATTGGCACCCTTGCACATTTTTCAAATAATGCACCATTTCTTCCAGAAAATTGTTGAATTAATAAATACAGGGTGTCCCAAAAGTCACCTCGGGATTTAGAAATTAAATAAATTTGTTTTAAAATAATTGTTTTTCTTTTCTTTTCAGAATTTAAATTAACATTTGGAAATTACCCATGGAAAAATTCACACTGAACAATAGAACCAAAATCGTGAATTTTTATTTTAAATTTCATTCGATTCAGTTATTCTCACCCAAAGAGCATACTGCTGACTACTATCAATGCCAGAAAACCACCTTCAGATATTCATGATTCTGTCGGTTGATTCAACGTTTTCAGCAATGTGGGTCAGTAAGTGACTTGCCACGATCTCGAAGACCACGTTTCAGTCCATCGCAGATTAATCGTGAACGTGTACTGGCATGTTTCAAGAAGAACCAGGAACATCGATCCGCAGACATTCTGACCAGTTGGGATTGTCTCGGATGTCACTGTATTGCATACTAGAAACGATTTGCACCTGTACCCATACAAAGTGCATTGGTGCAAAAGTTGAAACTGACTGATCATCGACAATGCTTAAATACTCAGTCCAAATTCAGAGTTGGTCAATGAAGAAAACGAATTTGTTCATAAACTGATGAGCGATGAAGCTCATTTCATTTTGAACGGTTTTGTGAATAAGCAGAAGTGGAGGTCTGGGATTAGAGAATCCTAGGCGATTCATCAATGTGAGTTGCATCCTCTTAAATGCACTGTCTGGTGTGGTGTGACGTCATAAAGGATTATCGGCCCTTTATTTTTTTGAAAATGAGGATGGCAGTCAACGACGCGTCACTAGTGCGCGTATCGAGCCATGTTCGAGAATTTTGTGCGTCCTGCAGTGGAGGATAAACCTGAGATGTGTTCCAACAGATGGAGCCACTGCCCACACGGCACGAGCCACGGTAGACCTTCTAAGGCAAATTTTTGGACACCGAATATTCGCGAAATCAGAAATTTATTGGCCATCACGTCTCCTGATTTGACGCCTCCCGATTATTTTCTTTGGGTTACCTAAAGGACGTGTCTACATCATAAGCTCCATACAATTTCAGTAGCTCAAGGACAACATCTGTGCAGAAATTCGAGGCTGCAGCCAGAGTTATTGTCCGCTGTTATGGAAAATGCTGTCGAAAGAGCCCGTCTCTGCGAAGCCGAAAATGGAGGACATCTAAGCTGCATCATTTTTCATAAATAAAGCAAATTTATTTCCTATTTTGTAAATTTTTTTGTATATAAAATAATCATAAATTATTTAAAAACAAAATGTTATTAATTTCTAAATCCCCAGGTGACTTTTGAGACACCTGTATTTTGGTATCCCACATGTAGTTCTTTGGTTTGCAGTGGACAAAACAAAAAAGCTGAAAAAAATTACTATATCTTACCTTATTCCACACAGAAATCCTAAAACGGCCCGGACAATATTATTGGCAACTTTTAAAAGTTGTCTAGAAATCATTAGATTTCAAGCAGGTTATTCTCCTTTACTCTTGAATTGAACTCACCTGTGGTGATTGCAGGTGCCTGCAATATAAAATCACTCATTCAACCAGTTTGAATAGAGAAAAGGAGTCATTCTGCTGTTTTGGTTCAATGTTTGTACCACAATTGAAAAGAAGAAAAAAAAACCAGAGAATTGTCTGAGGAGGTCAGACACAAGATTGTAGCCAAGCATGGACAATCTCAAGGCTACACATCCACCTCCACAGACCTTGATGTTCTTGTGTCCACGATTCACAATGTTATCAGGTAGTTTAAGGCCCATGGCACTGTCGCCAACCTCTCTGGACGTGGCCGCAAGAGAAAACTTGATCGAAGATTGCAGCGAAGGATTGTTCGAATGGTGGAGAAAGCACTCGCGATCACTGATACAAGGTACGACAGTTTCAACCGCACCATCCATCACCAACTCAATGACAGGGGTTTCTATGGTAGGAGACCCAGAAGGACAGAGAGAGAGAGAGAGAGAGAGAGAGAGAGAGAGAGAGAGAGAGAGAAACATAATAAAGCCCAACTGGAGTTCCAAAACACACCTGAACAAGCCAAAATGCTTCTGGGAGAATGTCCTGTGGACAGATGAGACCAAATTAGAGCTTTCTGGTAAAGCACATCATCTCTATGTTTACAGAAAACCAAAATGAAGCCTTCAAAGAAAAGAACACCTTCCCTACAGTCAAACATGGAGGAGGTTCATTGATATTGTGGGGTTGCTGTCATGCCACTGGCACTGGGTGCCTTGAATGTGTGCATGGCATCATGAAATCAGGAGATTACCAAGCCATTTTGGAGCCCAATGTTCAACCCAGTGTCAGAAAGCTGGGTGTCTGTCACAGGTCATGGGCCTTGCAGCAGGAGAATGACCCCAAAGACATTTCAAAAAGCACCCAGGAATGGTTCAAGACAAAACACTGGACCGTTCTGAAGTGGTCAACAATGACTCCAGATCTAAATCCCATTAAACACCTGTTGGGATATCTGAAAACAGCAGTTGGGAGAAGGCACTCTTCAAATCTGGGAGAACTGGAGCAGTTTGCACAATAATAGTGGCCAAACTGCCAGAAGACAGGTGTAGGAAGCTCGGTCATGGCTAGAGGAAGTGCTTGACTGCAGTTATTTTGCCCAAAAGGCTGTGCCATCAAATATTAAATCGAGGGTGTCAATGCCATTTATTTTTATTTTCTGATTTAAAAGAATATGTTAAGTTCTGAATCAAAAAGAAAGGTTCTGTAAAATTAACAATGAAATAAAGAATTGTGGAGACAAAATACTTCAGTCAATTTCAACTTATTTTTTGAGAAAATTGTGAGTTATTTGAAAAAAGTACAAGGGTGCCAATATTTTTGGCCACGACAGTATATTGGTCAGTCAATTTTGTTATTCTGTCTGTCAGTTTGACTGTCAATCGCCTGCAGGTCACAATTTCAAACCGATCTTCACGAAACTTCACCACGTGGAAGAGTCTGTCATAAGGAAGAAGCCTATTGTTTGACGTCAAAAGGTCAACAACTTAGGTGATATTTCTAAAATCCTCAATTTTCATCCGATTGACTTGAAATTTGAAGAGCATTATATTCATGCGTCAATTCATTAACAACCAATTATATAAAATTTTGATTGCAGGAGCCCCCACGAATAGTTTGCCCCAGGTCTCCCCCCCCCCCCCCCCCACCACAAATCTAAATCCAGCCATGCCAACGTAGTTTATACTTGTGCTTACACATACGATAGTTGCCATGAATCTACTTGCGCTCGTTTTAAGTTGTTTTCCTTCACAGGATCTTCTGGGAAATTCTCAAAATGGTGTTTTCATATGCATCAATCCTGTGAGTATCCTTCTGTATCCACGTTCTACTTTCCTGCAACCCCATTCCTCCCCACACCCATTGCTTGTCCAAGTATCCCTCCAGCGCGGCCTTCAACTCTGCTGTTTGTGTTTCCCCTCTCTCTCCATACCGTTCCTTTTGTCCTGTTACGTCCTGATGTGTTCATTGTTCAAGCTCTTCCACGAGCCTAGACTATAGATACAACACATATATATGTCTGCTATAATAAATAGAGGTTGTGTGGCTGTAGCTATGTCAGCAACATTCACTCGTCGATTGGTCACGGCACTGACCAATTGGGTGTGACAGTTTTTCCCCAGCATCGTTATTCATATCTAGTGTTATCACGTCTTTATCCCACACCTTCCTCACCTCATTTTTCCCTCACCGCTCACAGAGGTGATTCCAATATTGGTGATTATGATGCGGCATCTTTATCGCAGGCTTTCTCATCCTGGTGATGAAGATATTGATCGCGGTGCTATCCTTGAGAATTTTACATTTCTTTGACTACCCAAACACTCAGCAGCCATCCGCGTTCAGAGGGCGAGAGAGGTACTTCCGCCCTGAGGGTGTGTGTGCCTGCTAGTGAGGTCAATCAATCAATGCAAGTAGTTCAATTAAAAGAACAAACACTGCTCAATTTTCTTGGTTGAAAAACTACTCAGAATTAAATGCGTAGTTTGGTTAGTTAACATAAGGAGGAAAGATCACAGGAATTTTAAATGTTGTTGTTGTTACATTAACTGCATTAATATAAATAATTTATTGCCTTGAACTGTCTGTTTTTGTATACAACATCTGGGATCACAGATGAGCAAGGTGATGAAGGGTAGACAGTTAACATTTACCGAAGGTGTGGTGGTAGGGAAACAACTATACATGAAACAAGCATGTGTAAGAAGAAAGAACTGGAAAGAGGAGAGGATAGAAAGAAAGACAAATGACCTGCACGTAAGAGGGGTGGTTGTGAGAGGAGCTTATAGGGGTAGGGCCCTGGAGGGAAAAGAACGATCATACAGACTCAAGAAAGCGGTTCTTTTGGCTAATATTACTGTATTTTACGTACAAGTACATTCCATCCATCCATCCATTGGGACCATACTCTGTGCAGAGTGTTGGTGCTGCCTAAGTAGTCTCCTTGGCTATTGGGTACGATCCTGGACGAGTCACCACTCCGACACAGGATACCAACAAGCTGGCACTCATTTTGCTGACCTCGGAAGGATGACAGGCAGAGTCAACCACACCTGGTATCAATTCAACAGCTGAGTGGGATTTGAACTCAGGATCCTAGGATCCCAAGCCCACCACCCTAACCATTAAGCAAACGCCAGGCATACAAGTACATTGGTGTCTCTTAATGTCCTTATTTTTCACTTGACATGAACAATGGTGCTCCTGAGTCTTGGACACCAGAAAGAAAGGAAGAAAAAAATAAAATCTCTTACATTTGTCATTTACAATGAATAGTCTCTAAAAAATGACCTGGGCACAGTCATCCATAACTACATATGTAGAAGTGGCACAGCTTTAAACCACCCTATCAACGATTACATATTACCTCAAACCTATCCCTTCACTCCCCTCCTTTTACTCCAACTACCTCCGCCCAACCTTCTTTCCCTTTTCTCTCCCCTCGTTACACATTCCCCCGCCCAACCTTCTTTCCCTTTTCTCTCCCCTCGTTACACACTAACCTCTCTTCTTTTCCCCTCATAAGTCCCCGCTTCCATTTCTTTTCTCAATTTCAATTCTCGATCATGCCGTGGCACTATGCATTCCATCATCACTTTCAGCAAATTAGAATCTACGTACACGAACATCAATGACAAAGTGGTCCGATGTGCCTTTGAAATATATGCTATATCTCATATATTGCGAACCGTGGTGTCTGTCCGTGCGATGGTCTCCCGTTTACGGCGGCCGCTGCGTTAAAAAAACTGCTAATTGGTTATTTTACATTTTCATTTCACTTTTCTTGATGCAATATTGTCAGTCACTGTATTGTCGCTTCCAAGTAGTCTTTAAAATAAAGTAGATTTAATACAAATCTTCATGGAGTAACAATTTAAAAGAGATATATTTTGCCCTCATTTGAGACAAATCTGTCCTCCGCCACCCAATGTTGCACCACCATTTTGCGGTGGGCGGTATACGTATCTCAGAGTTTGGCTCTGAGAGAAAACCAAGAGTGCAACACAATTAACTTTTTTAAAGTCCATCAAGTAATTTAAATTGATAGATTTACTTATAGTCCAGGCAAAATAAGGTTTGATCAGGAAAAATTGCAACAGAATTTTTTTTAGCACAATGCATTTCTATGAGGTCCCCACAACACCATACTAAAAGTCCTAAGAAATCCGTTGCGGAAATACGTCTAATTTGCATAAATCCAATATGGCTGCCAAATATCAATATTTTGCCATATATATATACTCTCAGACAACAGGTTTGAGCGGTTTATATTTCTAGAATATTTGAGGGGATAAAAGGCTAAATTTGGGATCGTTTATTTTGATTGGATGCGTTTAAATAAAATGATGGATGAATTTAATAAAATCCTATGGCCACCACATATCGATATTTTGTGATCAAATTTATGACAGTCACTTCTTTGGTAGTGTTTCATTGCAGGCATATTAATACCCTACTGAAGATGCCCATCAAGGTCATCAATATACGTCATCAGTGAAATCTGTAGCTGTGAGTTGGCACAACTTGTTCCACGGCATTCTCCACAAACAGCAATGCAATGCAGACTATACTTTCTGCATGTGCACCTCTTTGTATTACAGTCTGTTTTACAGTTACAGCAGATGACATCCAGTAGTATGGGGCTGCAAGCTGGTCAGTTTGTATTGGCAAACATTGTCCATCCACCATGTGCCATCCCCACTCTTCCGGCTTCATATGATGCTTCTTCCTTTCCACTCATCATCTGATAATATACACGGAGGCTGTGATACTTTACAGCTGCTGAGGTTGGGGTAGAGTTTGAGGTTCTACATGAGATGTGCTCTTGGAAACCTTCTCACAAAAATCGCCTGTATCGTAAAGTGTCCAGCTTGTTCTTTGGCACCACCATATAATGACACAAGTGCTTTTTCTCCTGCTGCAATAATGTCCTGTTTTGCCACATGTCCTTCTTGGCTGAACACCTTAGCTTGCTGACGGAACAGGGCAACACTCTTGATCTTCCTTACTGCTAAACCCTTTCCCAATCCAAACAGGCGAAAGTTGTATCGCAGCCAAGGATTGCATGGAATAACACATGGTCACAAACATCAGACCAAGAAATTCCTTAGATGCTTTATGCACCATATCCTGGTCTTTTTTGCGTATTGCCTGGGCTCTGGGGCCAGGAACAAGTCATGTGCATCCAGTTCAGCATGATGCAGTAGGAGGATGAGCAAGTCCGTGCATCCTTATCAGGACAGTGTCTTTGATTCTAGAGATGCAACAGCTGTTTGGACAATGACCACATCAGACATGCTTTGCATGATCTATATTACACCCAGCCCACTCTAGTTTGTCACCAAGATAAACAATAATCGCTGTTTGTTTGTCACATTTTTCAAGAATTCCTCCTTCTTGGACTGTATAACCTTTCCACCAGTGAAGTTTACCGTCATGCCTGAACAAGCCCCTGTCCTTCTCATTCCGTGGCATCTTTTGTTGTTGACGTCTTGGTATCCATAAAAGATAATGGTAGCAGCCCCATATTTATGTGTAACATATGTGACATAAAGCTGACTGACACTCTCGCATGTGGAACCTCTTGGCATGGAGACGAAAAAGTAGCGCACCACCATCGAGAATATACTGGACATTTCCAATTGGTTCTCGGTTGCTCCCTTGCATAGTCTTCCAGAGAACATCGGCAAGGACAGCCTATTGGCCTGCAGGGGAAGGAAGGAAGATTCAAACAATGCTGGGGGTAACTACACAGTTCATATTTGAAGAGTGACTGTAAGTCTTCACAGCGCTTCCCAATGGTTACCAGTCTCTGGAAGATCAACTGTGGATCTACCTTCACAGATTCTCCTTTGATCTTGACAGTTGATCTTGAATTGTGTCACTGCTCGATTACATTTCCGGAAGGTGAACTCTTCTACAGATTTCCCAACCATGGATGCTAGAATCTTTTCTCCAACTGTTCTTGATCTTTCAACGTTGACCCTTGCTGGGGTCATGCCATTTGCAATGTTAAACAGGGACGGATCCCGTGCGAATGGATCTCTCTCCCTGAATAGCTGATAAGATAAGGTGGTCATTGACTTCTCTCTAGCTTGTCTAGCTTTTGACAGGTCTTTGTGCTGGTCACTGTTTAAATGAGATGCCACTGAGCTTCTGCATGGCCTCGTTGATATTGCACTGCTGCATGGAAAGGACCCACACCAAACGCTGAGTTCTGTCATTCCTTTCTCTCTTGTCAGGCCTCCATGTGTCTTTATACTTCTCATCAGCACTTGCTAAATTGTGAGATCCGTGGATAGTCCTGCCCAGTACCTATCACTGCGCCTCACCACATGATATCCTTTCTCAAATTGCTGATGGACATCTGGATGACTTTCTGGCTGATTAAGCATCATTTTCAGGTATACATATGCAGACTTTGCATTATGCGTGTGTCCTAGTGCATCCAATGATTTTTAAGTATTACAAATGCATCCTTGGATCCAAAGATCTCGTTATAGAAATTTAAATCACTAAAAACATCATCTGAGAGCAAAGATTTGGCAAGATATTGATATTTGGTGGCCATATTGGATTTAGCAAATGAGATTTTGTTCACAGGAAGTTTAAAAGTATGATAAATGCATCCTTGTATACAAATACCCATTCTTGAAGTTGAAATCACTCAAATATGTCATCTGTGCAAAGATATGGCACAATATTGATAATTGGCCACCATATTGGATTTAGCCAAATTAGAGACGTATTTCCGCAACAGGATTTCTTAGGACTTAGTATGGTGTTCTGGGGACCTAAGAAATGCATTGCGCTAAAAAAATTCTGTTGCAATTTGTTCCGATCAGGTGAAAAAATGGCTAATTGCCTGGACTATTAATGTTTTTTTCCCCATCATTGGGTGCGGTTACTACTCTTGCTCGTTTCACGTTAAGTGTCATAATTCATGCTCAGTGGTGTGTATAAATGTGCAGTGTCCAGATCAATTCAAAAACAAGCATTGCCACACACCGAGTTTGTTCCCAGGATTTGCAGTTCAGGCTCATTTGATTCCAGAAGCTTGGTCACCATGTTCGTGAAGCTCTCCACAAATAGATTGATCCTCTGTGAGTGGCAGGCCATCAAGAGTTGATCCAGAGCCTCCATAGCAATAAACACATAGCTGTAGACACAGAAATCAGGCAGCTCCCATTACCATGTGTGTTGTAACTCATTTGGGAAATTTACAACTTTTCTTGGAAAAGGGATCCTGGAACTTCTCAGGATCTACACACAGAAGTAAATAAGGATAAAAATATTTGCAGTTTTTTTTTTGTCACGTGAAGAATTGCACTTCCAAGGCATTTGCATTCGCACAGTTTAGGGCAGAGATGGGCAAGTATGGTGCCAAATGATCGTGTGTACATTTTAGCACTTAATAGACCCGACATACAAAGTTCATGAAAAGTGGAACTTCTGAAACTTGTCAAAAGGCAATGTTGAGAGGACTGTCCTGACACCACCAGGGGCAATGCCGCAGTGCTAAGGCGACACGTTGCGTCATCAGACATTAATGAGACGTTCAACTGGGTGTTTTTGCTGGGGAACGGGCCTCCAATCAGAGGAAAACCCAGGTGCAGGGAAATAACATGGGATTGCTAAATAATTGACGGTGAAGTTTCAATTGAGTAAATAGACTCGCAATCCATAATATTTGCTTTCATATTATTAGAACACATTCTCCGTGAGGGGCAAAAATATGAACATCCAGAAGATTTTTGCTGCTTGTTGTTCCACTGTTTTCACATTTAACGAGCAGGACTCGAGTCGATGAGAAAAATCATGCACGTTTGGAAACAAGTCTTCCGGTTCGGGGTTTGCTCCAAGTGTCGGTTGAATCAAAAGCTGCTGTTTCCACTTCAATGAAGCGATGTTTCCCGAACCGGATCGTCGTGTTTTCTGTTGCATTTTCCTCCCCGTGTTGCCGTTTGTGTGTTCGTCCAATTTTCCATGTTAAATCTTACTTCGTTGTGCTGTAGTTTCAAATGTTGTTTTCCGTGCTGGCTCAAAGGCCTACTCCTCGGCTAAGCTGGTGTGCAAATTCTCTGTTTTGACACCACGTTCATTCGTCACATGTCTCCCCCCCCCCCCCGAAGTAATGACCTTTCTGCCACAACGTTATTTCCCTTCCTTGTTAAAAAAAAAATCTTAACACACACATAGACCCATGGACAATGTCCAATGGATATCAGCAGAGTGCTCGTCACACTCTACATGCTTCGATATATCTATCTATATTTATATATCTATTATTTATATAATATAATATATATATATATATTTAATATATATATAAACAACCACAAAACATTCAACCTGCCTGATTTTCTTTCTGCCTGTATTCTTGTATGGTACTTCATCTTCATGTCTCCATTTCCTCTATCTCCAAATGAATGAATGTAAGACTTCTCCTTTTAAAAACGTTGTTAAAAAAACTTCCAGTTAAAAAATTAAATAATCAGTTTTTTTTTTAACTCCCTCTTCTTTAAAAACATCCGCATCATAAGTACCCAACATAATTGTCGTCTTCTCTTCTTCTTCTTCTTCTTCTCAAGGATTATTTTCCAAACCTGTCTCACTTAAGCATTTCGTCCATCAACCCTCCTCCCCATACCGTACTTACAGTACCACCTTTCAACATGTCTTAAACAAAAATTATTTCCACCCATCCCACAATCTTAGTCTTCCTATGCCCAGTTTGAGAATCTTGAGAAGTTCATTTTGCAAAGGTTGTCTGCTCACGACAATCAAATCCCCTTCACATCCTTTAACAGTGTCAATCCGGTCCAAGTTAATAACCTCTCCCACAAACCCATGTCCTTCCAACCCAACCCTTTCTATGTGTCACCCTCTTCAGCATCCATCCACTACATGTCACATCTTTCTGCATCCCCCCGACCCCCATACCACTCCATCTCAAATCTTCCCCGTCAACCCACCCACTCAAAATCTCCCACACTCCGGTCCCACAACCTCCCAATGCCTCCTCCACGCCAACAACTACGGTGAACCTCAAATATCCAAGGGCTCCACTCCAACCTGACATCTCCCAATCCAGGCCATTGTTGGTAAACTGGACATATGTTTAACAGAATCCTTCCTCCCACAGGACGTCCCTGACTCCTTAGTGTCTCCCTGGCAAGTGTCTCCTCTGAATTGATAGGATGAACCCCTCCCTTGCTGCAGAGTTGCACTTCACATTAAGACCTGAATTTCTCACTGTCCTTGCACTGATCTTCTGCCTCTCAACCTCCAGGAGTACCTCCAGTTGCCACTTCCCATTCGCTTCAACCCCTGGTTTGTCTCTGTGTTGTACCATCCACTCCAGTGACGACAACATCTACATCTACATCTCTACATCTCTGTCACATAATGGACCAATTTATTATCACTTATCCCAACTCTCTCTTCCTCATATATGGTGATTTCAATTGTCACCATGCAAAAACAGCAAAGGACTTCTGTGACACTATGGGACTGACTCAATCTGTGAACTTTTCAACCCAGATATCAAAGGGCAGAGGAGCTCCTTGTGAGCCAATGGCCATCCAGATCTAGTGCCCAACTGTGTTCACGGAAGTCCTCCTGCAGTTGGGTAACTTATTTTGAGGAGGTTGGTGGCAGGATTTGCACTCCAGCCACCATAAAACCCTTCACTCTGCAAAACACAAGAAAACGCAAAGAAAATTGAAAACCCACTGCGTGGGAGAACCTCCTGTGCAGCTGTCATCCGCAGGGCAGCTCACTGGATGACGGGATTGGGGCAAATCCTTGGGGACCCCCACTCTTTGATGATAGGAGGAAAAGCACGGTGTCACCTTCCCGGGTCAGATAACGGTAGTGTGTGTCGGGGTGGTGCTGAGGTGTCATCCACCAGACGACGTCTCTTTGGGTTAACCTGAGGCGGTCCCTTCAGATGGGTGCCTGGAATGTCCCATCCTTAAGAGAGGATGATCACCTGTCTGTTATCATCTGAGCTCAAGCGTGTGGACATCGGTATTGCAGCACTCTCTGAAGTTCGGAGACCGGATAATGGCAAGATCATGGCGGGTGGTTACCCATACTATTGGTCTGGTCACTCTGATGGTTACCATGCTCAAGGAGTTACTGTAGCTGTGTCCAATAAGCTGATTCCAATGATACTTGAGGTAACACTGGTCAACGAGCATATTACAAGATGAAGGATTAGTCACTCCTTAGGTGTCGTTTCCCTCGTCTCTGTGTATGCTCTGACTGAGGCGAGTGATCTCATCGTGAAGGACGCATTCCATGCCACGCTTGAGTCTGTGGTTGATCAGTGGCCCAGGCGAGATACACTTCGAGTCTTTGGTAATCCTGAAGAGTTGTGAAGTGCCTTCAAGACCACCGTCCTTGATGTTGCCGGTGGTTGTCTTGGAACTCACCATCGGGCGAAGAAGAATTTTGTCTCTCAAGGGACACTGGGTACCATGGACCAGAGTCACAGGGCCAGGCTTAATGGCAGAGCTGAGCTGTTCAGGGAAATGAGGCGTAAAACTATACATGCACTCAGGGTGGACAAGGAGGCCTATGTGCGAGGAATCTGAGAGGGGGTAGAGCATCACCTGTGGTCAAGAGATTCTCGTCCTGCTTACAGGGGAATTTGCGATTTGCGTTCCTTCAAGCCTGTCCCTCGGTGTACTGCAGTTAGAGCAGAGGGTGGTGGGCACTTGACAGAGGAATCCAAAGTGAAGGCCCGCAGGGCCAGTTATTTGAGCGGCTGCACCAGGCTGATCCACTAGCTGTTGAGTTGGATGACAGGGGTGTTACTGTCCTTATTGCTGACCCTCCAAACAACTGCGGTCCACCTTCGTTTGTGGAAACACAAGCTGTGGTGAACTGTTTGAAATGAGGTAAAGCTCCTGGGATCTGTAGCATCCATGCTGAACTTCAAGGCTGGTGGAAATTCTGTACTCATGTCAATGCATGCAGTTCCATGCTCTGCCTGGAGCAGAGGCATCATCCCAACTGACTGGAAGAGGGGCCTTGTTGTTCCTCTCTGGAAAGGAAAGGGTGATTGCCAGGACTGCAATAACTACCAAAGGGTGATGCTGCTCTCAGTGCCGGGCAAGGTCTTTGCTCGGATAATTCTTGATCGGGTTCGCCACCATCTACTTGGGCACCAGCACCTAATGAAGTCAGGCTTTACACTGAAGAGGTCAACGATTGACTGTATCCTTGCCCTTCAGGTCCTCACCGAATGCAGACAAGAGTTTCGGCAGGGGATGCTTGCAGCCCAATGTTGATCTCTGCAAAGCATTTGATTCAGTAAATTGGGATGCTCTCTGGAGGATTCTTGGTCTTCGTGGGGTGCCACCAAAACTGATCAATT